>CAWUFW010010700.1:0-673284 GCA_963921515.1 Calotriton arnoldi
GTATATTAAACTTAATTACTTTGTGCCAGCTAGCTCAGAGGCCACTAGAAACTCCTTGTAAAAACAAGCATTGGCATAGCCAATAGGTCTCGCCTTTGGGACCTTATAAGTGTTTAGCCAGAGATATTGACTTTGCATATGTCTTTAAGCTGTGCTCTAGAGAAGTCTGCAGCATGCTGAAAAATTATAATAAAGAAGTGTCAGAAGCATTTTTGTTACCTTATATATAACCAAGAAAGCATTATGTACAACTGAACGACCATATTAAAAAGTATTAACAATAAATAATGTCTTGAGTTTTCTTTGTCCTTTCAATGCTGGCAACTTCTATCTGCCTGTCCCAATGGTTGCTTGTTATGGGTTTTTTTCTTATGGGGGGGCATAAATAACAGGAGGGTGAAGGTTGGGAAATAGTACCTGTATAACAGTCAGTGAGAGAGTCAGTCAGTGAGTCAGTCAGTGAGAGAGAGAGAGAGAGAGAGTCAGTCAGTGAGAGAGAGATTGAGAGAGTCAGTCAGTCAGTGAGAGAGAGAGTGAGAGAGTCAGTCAGTCAGTGAGAGAGAGAGTCAGTCAGTGAGAGAGAGTCAGTCAGTGAGAGAGAGAGAGTCAGTCAGTGAGAGAGAGAGTCAGTCAGTGAGAGAGTCAGTCAGTCAGTGAGAGAGTCAGTCAGTGAGAGAGTCAGTCAGTCAGTGAGAGAGTCAGTCAGTCAGTGAGAGTCAGTCAGTCAGTGAGAGTCAGTCAGTCAGTGAGAGAGTCAGTCAGTCAGTGAGAGAGTCAGTCAGTCAGTGAGAGAGTCAGTCAGTGAGAGAGTCAGTCAGTCAGTGAGAGAGTCAGTCAGTCAGTGAGAGAGAGAGTGAGAGAGAGAGTGAGAGAGTCAGTCAGTGAGAGAGTGAGAGAGTCAGTGAGTGAGAGAGTCAGTCAGTGAGAGAGTCAGTCAGTGAGAGAGATTGAGAGAGTCAGTCAGTGAGAGAGTCAGTCAGTCAGTGAGAGAGTCAGTCAGTCAGTGAGAGAGTCAGTCAGTCAGTGAGAGAGAGTGAGAGAGAGAGTGAGAGAGTCAGTCAGTCAGAGTCAGTGAGAGTCAGTCAGTCAGTCAGTGAGAGAGTAAGAGAGTCAGTCAGTGAGAGAGTGAGAAAGTCAGTCAGTGAGAGAGAGATTAAGAGAGTCAGTCAGTGAGAGAGAGAGTCAGTCAGTCAGTGAGAGAGTGAGTCAGTGAGTCAGTCAGTGAGAGAATCAGTCAGTCAGAGAGAGAGAGAGAGAGAGTCAGTCAGAGAGTCAGTGAGAGAGTCAGTCAGTGAGTCCGTGAGTCCGTGAGAGAGTGAGAGTCAGTCAGTGAGAGAGAGAGAGAGAGATTGAGAGAGTGAGTCAGTCAGTCAGTGAGAGAGAGAGAGAGAGAGAGTCAGTCAGTGAGTCAGTCAGTTAGTGAGAGATCAGTCAGTCAGTTAGTCAGTAAGACAGAGTGAGAGAGTCAGTCAGTGAGAGAGAGTCAGTCAGTGAGAGAGAGAGTCAGTCAGTGAGAGAGAGAGTCAGTCAGTGAGAGAGAGAGTCAGTCAGTGAGAGAGAGAGTCAGTCAGTGAGAGAGAGAGTCAGTCGGTGAGAGAGAGAGTCAGTCAGTGAGAGAGAGTCAGAGAGTCAATCAGTGAGAGAGAGAGTCCATCAGTGAGAGAGTCAGTCAGTGAGAGAGTGAGAGTCAGTCAGTGAGAGAGAGAGTGAGAGAGTCAGTCAGTCAGTCAGTCAGAGAGTCAGTCAGTCAGTGAGAGAGATAGTGAGAGTGTCAGTCAGTGAGAGAGAGTGAGAGAGTCAGTCAGTGAGAGAGTGAGAGATTCAGTCAGTCAGTGAGAGAGAGAGCGAGAGAGTCAGTCAGTGAGAGAGAGATTGAGAGAGTGAGTCAGTCAGTCAGTGAGAGAGAGTCAGTCAGTGAGAGAGAGAGTCAGTCAGTGAGAGAGTGAGAGAGTCAGTCAGTGAGAGAGAGTGAGAGAGTCAGTCAGTGAGAGAGAGATTGAGAGAGTGAGTCAGTCAGTCAGTCAGTGAGAGAGAGTCAGTCAGTGAGAGAGAGAGTCAGTCAATGAGAGAGAGTGAGAGAGTCAGTCAGTGAGAGAGAGTGAGAGAGTCAGTCAGTGAGAGAGAGTGAGAGAGTCAGTCAGTGAGAGAGTCAGTCAGTGAGAGAGAGAGAGTTAGTCAGTCGGTGAGAGAGAGAGTTAGTCAGTCGGTGAGAGAGAGAGTTAGTCAGTCGGTGAGAGAGAGTCAGTCAGTGAGAGAGAGAGAGAGTCAGTCAGTGAGAGAGAGAGTCAGTCAGTGAGAGAGAGAGAGTCAGTCAGTGAGAGAGAGAGAGTCAGAGAGTCAGTCAGTGAGAGAGAGAGTCAGAGAGTCAGTCAGTGAGAGAGAGAGAGAGTGTCAGACAGTCAGCCCGCAGTCAATCAGAGAGTCAGTCAGTCAGTGAGAGAGAGTGAGTGAGAGAGTCAGTCAGTGAGAGAGAGAGTGAGTGAGAGAGTCAGTCAGTGAGAGAGAGAGTGAGAGAGAGAGTCAGTCAGACAGTCAGTCAGAGAGAGAGTGAGAGAGAGAGTCAGTCAGTCAGTCAGTGAGAGAGTCAGTCAGTCAGTGAGAGAGTCAGTCAGTCAGTGAGAGAGTCAGTCAGTCAGTGAGAGAGTCAGTCAGTCAGTGAGAGAGTCAGTCAGTCAGTGAGAGAGTCAGTCAGTCAGTGAGAGAGTCAGTCAGTGAGAGAGTCAGTCAGTGAGAGAGTCAGTCAGTGAGAGAGTCAGTCAGTGAGAGAGTCAGTCAGTCAGTGAGAGAGTCAGTCAGTCAGTGAGAGAGTCAGTCAGTGAGAGAGTCAGTCAGTCAGTGAGAGAGTCAGTCAGTCAGTGAGAGAGAGAGTGAGAGAGAGAGTGAGAGAGTCAGTCAGTGAGAGAGTGAGAGAGTCAGTGAGTGAGAGAGTCAGTCAGTGAGAGAGTCAGTCAGTGAGAGAGTCAGTCAGTCAGTCAGAGAGTCAGTCAGAGAGTCAGTCAGTCAGTCAGAGAGTCAGTCAGTCAGTCAGAGAGTCAGTCAGTCAGAGAGTCAGTCAGTCAGAGAGTCAGTCAGTCAGAGAGTCAGTCAGTCAGAGAGTCAGTCAGTCAGAGAGTCAGTCAGTCAGTCAGAGAGAGAGAGAGAGTGAGTCAGTCAGTCAGAGAGTCAGGACCAATTTTGGCAAGGAGGGACAACTAAAGGAAGGTTGTTATTACTACAATAATTATTAAGGTGGTCATTATTATTAGTTCTAGTAGAACTAGTATTATTATTACTTTTCCTGCTGATGATTTAAAGACTAACAAATAGTGTAATGAAGGGCAATAATGTCAACCGCAAAGTTGCTAGGAATAATAATAATTAATAATATTATCATACTTAAGAATAAAAAAGAAGACAAAAGGGTGCCTCAAATGCATATAAACCGTTGCTAAAAAATAATAAGGGGTTCAAATAACACGTGCATTTGCAATATATGCACAAGGACAAAAATCATGGGAACAGAAAACAAGCGCGGCCGCAAAGTGAAAGCGACAACGCTGTGTTTCATTAGTAACATGATCCACAACAAGGGAGGAATGCAGCTGCCACAAAGCGTGCCGCTGCTCGCTCCCGACACCAAAACGCCGTGGGAGTGACCTTTACACAAAGAGGTGGGACATGCACCCGCCTTTGGCCATTTGCGTGCTTTCATTATTGAAAGCCACACGCACAGGCCAATAGAATGTGTGGGAGTTACCAGACCCACACGAAGAACTTTTGGGGAAGTTTGGAGTGCTTACAAGAAGCCTCCCATAGGACAGCGCATGCGCGCTGCGCTAGGCTCGACCTAAAAATGGGGTCTGATACACAATTTTTTTTGGGCACCTAAGCCCAATTCAGCTGAGTAACTTAAGAGCATAAAGTCCCTATCCTGATTGCCACTTTAGGACTGGTGGATTTTTTCCAGGGTGATGATAGAACACAACGCCTTCATATTATATGTCACAAGGGTTCTCCATGAGGATCAGCTGATTACCTTTTGGGGGTCGGAGGGTACAGACATTGCGGGGACTGTGCTGGGTATGTTGTCGCTTTTCTTTGTTTATTGCGCCATATAGTCTCAATAGCTTCCCTGACTGTTTGCTCTGACATCAGGTTGTCTGTGCAGATAGAACTTGTAAAGTATGTAACTCGCCTGTGATTAACGTGCCATTATACATTAAGGGCTAGTATTTGGAAATACTGCTTCGATTTGAGTAATTTTTTGAGCTACCCAGAATGGAATTTGCTCACGTTTTGTGGGCATTTTACCCATGACTGCGTATAAAGTCTGTGGTGTAATTTTTAGTGTATTCCCCTGTTGAGGGGTTTGATTTGGAATGGTCAATGGTGGTTGGACTGTGAAAGTCCGCATGACATATTGGACTAATTGTCTGTAAATTTTTATTAACTCTTTAAGTTGAGTAAGTAATTCCTCGTCTGACATCTCTTCAATGTCAGGATGAGGTGTGTAGCCGGCTAGAATCGGCCATGTTGCTCCTGGTCTACCTAGTGGACCGAACCTGGTAATGTTTTTGTGATGTTTTAGGGCGCCTTTAAACCAGAGCTGATGCTCTTGGTATGTTAGTGGAATTTCAATACCCTCGAAAGGAATATATTCCTCTGGTGGTTCATCTTCTTTTTAGAAGTGAAACACTCTTGTTACTGGATTTGATTCTGGGAATACTATCCATGAATAGAATACCTCTGTCTGAAAGGATTTGTGTGCCTCTATCACGAAAACTGCTCTACCCCCTCTTGGTGGTAGGCCATGTTTTATACGTTTTATAGTGATGGCTCTTCTTAAGTTTGGAGCAATGTCTATAACACCCTCCTCGGTTTCATTTAAACCGGTAAAGTTAAAAGCTGTTACGAGTGGGTCAGCCGCAGCTACACCGTTCTTGGTGTCAGACATTGTTTTTTGAAAAATGTAGAACAAGTTTCAAGGAAACAAAAGATAAGGTGCACAATATTTTGGAACACTGTATCCTTCAACGCTGAACAAACCAAACTAGCTAATCTATAGGTTTTTTGTCCTATTTAGCTTTGGCGGATATTTAACCCTACCCACTCCAGATGTCTTATGGAGTATGTGAGTAGGGGTCTCTGAGAGAAAAGCACGACTGAGTTACTCAGTATCTAGCATTAAATTAGTGCCTTACCAAACCATTGGGCACCATGTAGTGTAGTTCCTATTTCCCTAACAGGCTCTGCGCATTGGAATAATATACCCTATAGGTTTGACTGAGAGGTAGGACTGAGGTCGGTATGTCCCTATTGAGTATATTAAACTTAATTACTTTGTGCCAGCTAGCTCAGAGGCCATTAGAAACTCCTTGTAAAAACAAGCATTGGCATAGCCAATAGGTCTCGCCTTTGGGACCTTATAAGTGTTTAGCCAGAGATATTGACTTTGCCTATGTCTTTAAGCTGTGCTCTAGAGAAGTCTGCAGCATGCTGAAAAATTATAATAAAGAAGTGTCAGAAGCATTTTTGTTACCTTATATATAACCAAGAAAGCATTATGTACAACTGAACGACCATATTAAAAAAGTATTAACAATAAATAATGTCTTGAGTTTTCTTTGTCCTTTCAATGCTGGCAACTTCTATCTGCCTGTCCCAATGGTTGCTTGTTATGGGTTTTTTTCTTATGTGGGGGCATAAATAACAGGAGGGTGAAGGTTGGGAAATAGTACCTGTATAACAGTCAGTGGGAGAGAGAGAGAGAGTCAGTGAGAGAGAGATTGAGAGAGTCAGTCAGTGAGAGAGAGATTGAGAGAGTCAGTCAGTGAGAGATTGAGAGAGTCAGTCAGTCAGTGAGAGATTGAGAGAGTCAGTCAGTCAGTGAGAGATTGAGAGAGTCAGTCAGTCAGTGAGAGAGTCAGTCAGTCAGTGAGAGATTGAGAGAGTCAGTCAGTCAGTGAGAGAGAGAGTGAGAGAGTCAGTCAGTGAGAGAGAGAGTCAGTCAGTGAGAGAGTCAGTCAGTGAGAGAGTCAGTCAGTGAGAGAGTCAGTCAGTGAGAGAGTCAGTCAGTGAGAGAGTCAGTCAGTGAGAGAGTCAGTCAGTGAGAGAGTCAGTCAGACAGTGAGACAGTCAGTCAGTCAGAGAGAGAGTGAGAGAGAGAGTGAGAGAGTCAGTCAGTGAGAGAGTCAGTCAGTGAGAGAGTCAGTCAGTGAGAGAGTCAGTCAGTGAGAGAGTCAGTCAGTGAGAGAGTCAGTCAGTGAGAGAGTCAGTCAGTGAGAGAGTCAGTCAGTGAGAGAGTGAGAAAGTCAGTGAGAGAGATTGAGAGAGTCAGTCAGTGAGAGAGTCAGTCAGTCAGTGAGAGAGTCAGTCAGTGAGAGAGTCAGTCAGTGAGAGAGTCAGTCAGTGAGAGAGTCAGTCAGTCAGTGAGAGAGTCAGTCAGTCAGTGAGAGAGTCAGTCAGTCAGTGAGAGAGTCAGTCAGTCAGTGAGAGAGAGTGAGAGAGAGAGAGAGAGAGTCAGTGAGAGTCAGTCAGTCAGTCAGTGAGAGAGTAAGAGTGTCAGTCAGTGAGAGAGTAAGAGTGTCAGTCAGTGAGAGAGTGAGAAAGTCAGTCAGTGAGAGAGATTGAGAGAGTCAGTCAGTGAGAGAGAGAGTGATAGAGTCAGTCAGTCAGTGAGAGAGTGAGTCAGTGAGTCAGTCAGTGAGAGAATCAGTCAGTCAGAGAGAGAGAGAGAGTGAGAGAGTCAGTCAGAGAGTCAGTGAGAGAGTCAGTGAGTCCGTGAGACAGTGAGAGTCAGTCAGTGAGAGAGAGATTGAGACAGTGAGAGTCAGTCAGTGAGAGAGAGATTGAGAGAGTCAGTCAGTGAGTCAGTCAGTTAGTGAGAGATCAGTCAGTCAGTTAGTCAGTAAGACAGAGTGAGAGAGTCAGTCAGTGAGAGAGAGTCAGTCAGTGAGAGAGAGTCAGTCAGTGAGAGAGAGTCCGTCAGTGAGAGAGAGTCCGTCAGTGAGAGAGAGTCCGTCAGTGAGAGAGAGTCCGTCAGTGAGAGAGAGAGTCAGTCAGTGAGAGAGAGAGTCAGTCAGTGAGAGAGAGTGAGAGAGAGAGAGAGAGAGTCAGTGAGAGTCAGTCAGTCAGTCAGTGAGAGAGAGAGTCAGTCAGTGAGAGAGAGAGTCAGTCAGTGAGAGAGAGAGTCAGTCAGTGAGAGAGAGAGAGAGTCAGTGAGAGAGAGAGTCAGTCAGTGAGAGAGAGAGTCAGTCAGTGAGAGAGAGAGTCAGTCAGTGAGAGAGAGAGTCAGTCAGTGAGAGAGAGAGTCAGTCAGTGAGAGAGAGAGTCAGTCAGTGAGAGAGAGAGTCAGTCAGTGAGAGAGAGTCAGAGAGTCAATCAGTGAGAGAGAGAGTCCATCAGTGAGAGAGTCAGTCAGTGAGAGAGTGAGAGTCAGTCAGTGAGAGAGAGAGTGACAGAGTCAGTCAGTCAGTCAGAGAGTCAGTGAGTCAGTGAGAGAGATAGTGAGAGTGTCAGTCAGTGAGAGAGAGTGAGAGAGTCAATCAGTCAGTGAGAGAGTGAGAGATTCTGTCAGTCAGTGAGAGAGAGACTGAGAGAGTCAGTCAATGAGAGAGAGAGTCAGTCAGTGAGAGAGAGAGAGAGAGCAAGAGTCAGTCAGTCAGTGAGAGAGAGAGAGAGAGAGAGAGAGTCAGTCAGTCAGTCAGTGAGAGAGAGAGAGAGAGTCAGTCAGTCAGTGAGAGAGTCAGTCAGTGAGAGAGAGTGAGAGAGTCAGTCAGTGAGAGAGAGAGATTGAGAGAGTGAGTCAGTCAGTCAATCAGTGAGAGAGAGAGTCAGTCAGTGAGAGAGAGAGTCAGTCAATGAGAGAGAGTGAGAGAGTCAGTCAGTGAGAGAGAGAGCCAGTCAGTGAGAGATTGAGAGAGTGAGTCAGTCAGTCAATCAGTGAGAGAGAGAGTCAGTCAGTGAGAGAGAGAGTCAGTCAGTGAGAGAGAGAGTCAGTCAGTGAGAGAGAGAGTCAGTCAATGAGAGAGAGTGAGAGAGTCAGTCAGTGAGAGAGAGTGAGAGAGTCAGTCAGTGAGAGAGAGATTGAGAGAGTGAGTCAGTCAGTCAATCAGTGAGAGAGAGAGTCAGTCAGTGAGAGAGAGAGTCAGTCAATGAGAGAGAGTGAGAGAGTCAGTCAGAGAGAGAGAGAGAGAGAGTGAGTGAGTGAGTCAGTCAGTCAGAGAGTCAGGACCAATTTTGGCAAGGAGGGACAACTAAAGGAAGGTTGTTATTACTACAATAATTATTAAGGTGGTCATTATTATTAGTTCTAGTAGAACTAGTATTATTACTTTTCCTGCTGATGATTTAAAGACTAACAAATAGTGTAATGAAGGGCAATAATGTCAACGGCAAAGTTGCTAGGAATAATAATAATTAATAATATTATCATACTTAAGAATAAAAAAGAAGACAAAAGGGTGCCTCAAATGCATATAAACCGTTGCTAAAAAATAATAAGGGGTTCAAATAACACGTGCATTTGCAATATATGCACAAGGACAAAAATCATAGGAACAGAAAACAAGCGCGGCCGCAAAGTGAAAGCGACTGCGCTGTGTTTCATTAGTAACATGATCCACAACAAGGGAGGAATGCAGCTGCCACAAAGGGTGCCGCTGCTCGCTCCCGACACCAAAACGCCGTGGGAGTGACCTTTACACAAAGAGGTGGGACATGCACCCGCCTTTGGCCATTTGCGTGCTTTTATTATTGAAAGCCACACGCACAGGCCAATAGAATGTGTGGGAGTTACCAGACCCACACGAAGAACTTTTGGGGAAGTTTGGAGTGCTTACAAGAAGCCTCCCATAGAGCAGCGCATGCACGCTGCGCTAGGCTCGACCTAAAAATGGGGTCTGATACACAATTGTTTTTGGGCACCTAAGCCCAATTCAGCTGAGTAACTTAAGAGCATAAAGTCCCTATCCCGATTGCCACTTTAGGACTGGTGGATTTTTTCCAGGGTGATGATAGAACACAACGCCTTCATATTATATGTCACAAGGGTTCTCCATGAGGATCAGCTGATTACCTTTTGGGGGTCGGAGGGTACAGACATTGCGGGGACTGTGCTGGGAATGTTGTCGCTTTTCTTTGTTTATTGCGCCATATAGTCTCAATAGCTTCCCTGACTGTTTGCTCTGTCATCAGGTTGTCTGTGCAGTTAGAACTTGTAAAGTATGTAACTCGCCTGTGATTAACGTGCCATTATACATTCTATGGTTGTTAAAAATGAAAATAAAGTTCTTAAAAAAAAACAAGAGGGTTCTATATGAGGAAAAACATTTCCCCTGTTAAGATACAAACAAATAAACGTGCAAGCATATTATAGCTCACATCTACGCATGCAGAAAAATCCAATTGGCAGAAATTCTGCGTCTATAAGTTTCACAGACTGGAGCATTCATGGAAGCCCAAGCTATTAATAAATCACTGGAGTACTCAAGGTAATGTGCAAATTTCCTTTAATATGGGGTGGCAAGAAAAGGTACAAATATCGTCGGTTTCCTCGAATACTCCTGGGATCGGATTCGTCTGTGAATGCAAGGAAAGCCTGAAATGTGCTTGAAATGTAAAAGTAGTTTACAGGAGGTCTTTTTCCACTCTTAAATGCAGAGCTTTGTGAATCAGGACGACAAGATCTACAATAGTGTGCGTGCTGTGCAGCTTCCAATTAGTTAATTGCTCCAGCAATAGCGCTTTTGCTACCTGAGCCCTGGATACTCAAGCACACACCACTAGCTAGCTGGTTGTTGTTTTCGGCGAAAACTGCATTATTTAAATAAGTTCACAGTTAAACATTCACAATGACTCTAAACCCGGCCGCCCCTCAGGTTAGGGCACTTGTTAGCACGGAGAGTCTTAATAAGAAAGCGGCGACTTTACACCTTTTTAATTGGTTTGTCCTGGATGTTGCAAATCAGGCAAGATTTATTGAATATTTGAACAAGTGCTGCTGTTAAATTCTACACCTTTATTGAGAGGTGATGTTAACAAGCACTCGGAGCTCATCCAATCGCACAAAAAAGAGTGGCCTGCTTCTTCCCCACAAAGACGCTGCCCTTCGAGACACTCTAGGGTTAAGTAGCAGTTTAATTAAGATGGGACAACTGGCTGCCAATCACATTCAAAATGCCACGCTCCATCAGCCAGACTGAAAGGGCTGAAGAGGTTATGCAATCCAATCCTTTTTACTGCCAGCAATACCCACTCCAACACAAAAGGCGCTAAAAGTATTGACATAATATCTTCAGGAGAGAAAGGAAGAGGGGAAATGTTCACAACGTCCATTTAATCCCTCTTCCATGAGCCTCACAAAGCTTTGCTGTGGTGCCCCCCCCCCTGTGGGCAAACACCTGTTTAGGAACAAGGACATGTCATTCAAAGTCCCTCCATCTGGTCTCTGTCCCCAGACTATGCTTTGTGTATAGTTATGTTGAGTTTTTAAAGTAGGAAGCAGAAACTTTGAGTTTGGCCTTAAGGTAAAATGAGTAGATTTTAAAAACCAGAAACTGGGACATTGCACAAAACAGAGGAAGGACTACAGACTTGCATCGACCAACAGGCACAGAATGACTTTATTGGCAGTGCTCACCAACAAAGAAAACAGAGACAATGAGGCATTAAAATATGCAAATTAAAAAAATTGTATCATTTGCGTTAACTGATTCGCTTTCTGCTACGGGTTGATAGTTAATACCTAATCCTGCACTGAAACACATGAAAACTTGCCTTTGTGTGTGTTTGGTCGACCCTCTCTGAAAAACCAGGACATGTGCTAACTTTACTGACATTTGCTGTGAAGGATTTATGGTGGCATTTTTAATAAATTACTGCACCACTACTGTACAAAAAGTGTACTAGTCAAGTCCCAGAATGCAAAGAAAACAAGAACGTGCGCGCTAAAAGTAAAAAAAAAGTGTCGCAAAAGTGAAAGCGTTTCACTTGCGTGAGCGAGCAGCGCCAGGAGCGATAATTGCTACCATATGGCGCCGCTCGCTCCCGCAAGTGAATCGCCAAACGTGCACGCGTTGCCATTGAAGGCAATGGAACACGTGCACGTTTTTGGCTGAAAAGCCGAAACGATTCCAAAAAGTATTTTTGCCTAGCAGCGCATGCGCGCTGCGTAGGCGAGACCTAAAGAAGGGAGTAGTTTCTGGCAACCGCATAAACATGACAACTTTGTTTCCCTTTTAGAATCAGAACACGTCTCAGAATCGTGGAAACAATAGATAACAGTTTCACTCAGCTGATCGTGCATGCTTAGTTTCCTCAGAGTTACACAGAAAGAATAGACGGGCGTTTCAATAAAAGGTTTTATTGAACAGTCTTGTTTCTCGTGTAAGAGATATGAGCTGTTATGATCACAAGACAGTATGCAAGATATATAATGTACAGCATAAGCAGTAGAAATAAATAATACTGCGCTAGCATTATCTTTTAGCATATATTCACGTACATAAATAACATGAGCTAAAAATGCGAGTACTCATACGATGCTTCTCTAAGCTAGTTCTACCCCAATGTACCTAACCTAGTCTAGGTGTAGAGAAAGGTAAGAAGTAGGTGAAGTATTCTCTAGTATGGTATACTAAGAGTATGTTAAGTCTAGTATGCCAAGAGTCCCTCTAGGTTCTAGTCAGCTCCGTACCTTCAGAATGAGAGAGGTGGGAATCTCTTTCCGGATCTGGAACTCTAACACCCCGCAAAGGGAGTCAGAACACTGGATGCTGGATTCTCTGCGAGCAGGGATGACGGCGTCTTCTCAGTGCGTCAGGCCGGGAAACGGGCTCCTCTGAAGTCGAGGTCTCCTCTAACTTGCTTGGGCAAGGTAAAGGTATATTTATACCTGGTAGGTTCCTTGGAATGTTAGCATTGACGTGAAGTCGGACAGAGGAAGACGTCAGGAATGAACCCTTAAGGTATAGCGGTTCATGCATAATAGATGAGTTCTTGGAGAAATCAATAATCCTGTGCTAGGGGAACTCCCGAGAGCTTAAGGGTCTGGTTTCTAAGAACTCGTTGTGAGGTTAGGGTGGACGGATGTCGGTGACCATGCCTGTATTTGGAGTGCATAGCTAATGCCTAAATAAGGACTGGGATTCTATGCCTATATAAGGGCAATGCGAATTGTGCCTATATAAGGACATGTTTCAGGAAAACCTATATACGGACACCTAAAGCGAAATACAACAACCGGGCCCTCCGTTACAGAATGGTGTTGTGGCAGACAGTGTGAGAGAGGTCCCTGGGGTGTTACAGGGTGTTATACAACCAAGCAGGGTGTTCATCCCTAATCTGCCACAATATGATTCTGTAAACCCAAAAGAGGTAATAGGGGCTCATGTGAAAGATATACAGCTGGCGGTCGGAAAGCTAAAACGTCAAGCGAACGCAGCAACCTTAAAATTGGGGAAGTAGGGTAGTGGTGACAGGGTCAAGATGGAGGCACAGCAGAAGATACTGCAAATGGTTGACCGGTATAAAAGGGTGATCCTCCAAACGTGTCAATCAACTGTGTCAGACATATGGGGTATACCGGCATGACTAGGCCTACGCCAACCCCTAAAGACCCCCATGCCCCGGGTATTAGTAAAAGTACACACAAATCAAAATATAGCAGTAAGGTCCATACTGTACTGACAAAGTCCCTGTGCTTCTTACGTTTGCTCAGGCGTAAAAAGTACATAGAGCCCCGCAAACAAAGTCATACAGTTTCACGATCAGCACCTGAAGCACATGCACCCGCCAATACATAAGTTCAGGAGAGAACATCCCGCGAGTCGGTCATTTGAAGGGCTCAAGGGGTAGAGCGGCAATACTCCAGCACCTGGAACACACAGAAGGTTCACAGGGTGGGTCTGTAGCAGAGGCCTCTATGAGTACGTCGCACACAGGTACAAACCATACTGTTCAGATAGAATGGGGAAGGCTACCTAGAAAAGCATGGTCCCGTAAAAAGCAAAAGTGGGCTAATAGCGCTAAGCAGCGCAGGCTTTTAATAAGTAAACTAAAGAAAGCCAGAATATGCGCTACACAGCGGCTTAAAAGACCCACAGAGCCCGTGCTAAGCCAGAATCCCCAAAAGATACAACAGCGAATTCCACAACAAGTCAAATTCTTCAAGATAAGGATTCAGAGGCCGTCTATTTAGAGAGTGTTAGAAGCTACAGTCGTACTGTAGAGAGATTTAACGCTACAGAACACTACAAGGAGTTTAGGTTTGTTAACCTTCACCAGATAAGGTCCTCCGATCATGGGGTTTTAGCCATATATCAGGCTGTGCAAACACTCATAGAAAGGTTGTTATGCGATGTGGGTCCTAATGATTTTTTCCAACTACGCTTCCAGGGGCAGTGTTTTGACAGTCCTTTGTTCACCAAATGAAGGTCCTGCGATGTGTTTGACGCCGTGGAATTTTTAGGAAACCTCTGGAGGCTTTTACAGAGTAAGGCTGAACTAGTCGCCTATGGCACTTTCAGAGTCATAGCCCTCATTGTACGGGGTCGTGATGGGGGTGTTTCCAGACCTTTAGAGAGCGTACTATACAGCAAGATAAGTGATAAGAAACAAAGTTGGCTGCTCAACTTTAACAGACGAGCGAGCAACACCCATCTGGCAGCCAGCATCATGGGTTTGCTGACAGCTCACAGCACCCCGATGCAGTCATCATGTCTAGAGCGGCTGAAGCCCATGAGGTGCTTGAAATACCTCCAGACCGCATGGTCGGCTTTGGCGACATAGGTCTTTATGAGAACTATTTCGCCATTACAGTGAAAGTTCTTTATCACAACGGTTCTTGGAAGTACTTTACAACTGTGGAACGTGTGAAAAACAATACCGTATATGTCCTTCACCACCAAAATCACTTTTACGGTATCTTGAACCTTAAAAGTTTTCTGGGAGTCAAGTACGTGTGCACACATTGCGACCACATATACAACACTAAGGCATATCACCAGTGTGAAATGCACTGTAAGATGTGTCAGAGGGACGGTTGCATCGTAGACGCCGCCCTGAAGGTGAGGTGTTGCACCTGTAATATGTTTTGTCGCTGGCAAGACTGCTTGAGCATACACAACAAAGCTGTTACATGCATCCCTAAAATGGATTGCCGCGAGTGTGGCCGGTATGTGGCAGAAGATCACAAATGCAAAGGCATGAAATGCCCAAGGTGTCAGACACCTTTTAGGGCAGGAACTGTACACAGGTGCTACATGGTTAAAGGCAGACCACAGACCAAAACCAAAGACTACATAGTGTTTGATATAGAGAGTACACAGGTGACGGGGGTACACCAACCTAACTACATTTACGCACACCATCTAACTATTGATGACAGCTGGTTGTTTGAAGGACGAACGTGCATTGGTGATTTCCTTAACACTTTTATTCAAACCAAATTCAACGGATATACCATGCTGGCCCATAACTCAAAAGCATACGACTCATTCTTTATTTTACAAAATATGATTGGTGAAAAGGTACAAGTAGAACTCATCACTCAGGGTTCCAAGCTGATGTTGTTAACGGCTGGCCAGTTACAAATAAGGTTCATAGACACCCTGAATTTCCTACCCATAAAATTGAGCAAGCTGCCAAAAGCCTTTGGTTTCCCAGGGTGTAAAGGTTATTTTCCACACTTTTTTAACACCTGGGTGAACAAGAATTATGTGGGGCCCATTCCACCTACGAACAGCTACTGGGTTGAATATATGATGCCTGCCGAGAAAGAGCGCTTTCTACAATGGTACTCTGAAAACCATGAAAAGTAGTTTCATTTTCAAACAGAGTTGAAAGCTTGTCAGGCTGATGTTATGATCCTGCGAAAAGCCTGCAACCTCTTCAGAGATGTTGTGGTGCCTATGACTAAGAAATTAAGGGCTTTGAAGCCCAAGACCCCTCAAATGACAAAGACAGTCGAATACATAGACCCTTTTCAAAACATCACTTTGGCCTCCATGTGTATGTCCATCTACAAGCACATGTTTTTAAGACCAAAAAGTATTGCTCTAGTGCCGCCAGACCTCTATAATGGTAAACAGAAATGTTATTCAACCCCCTCTATCCAATGGCTCATGTACGTCTCTGAGAAGGAAGACATACATATTCAACACGCCTTACAGGGGGGTGAATACCGCCTGGGTCCCTATTACCTGGATGGGTACACTGTAATTAAGAGAGTGCTGACGGCCTTTGAATACAACGGCTGCTTTTACCATGGCTGCCCTCAGTGTTACAAACCCCACGAGTTTAACAGACTGATGGGTGCCAAATTTGAGCACTTACACAGACGTACTCTGATGAAGGCCCAGTATGTTGAAAACTGAGGCTTTGCTATGAGGGTCCTTTGGGAGCATGAGTGGTTAGATATGCTAACAACCGACACAGGGCTCAGCTCTTTCCTTCAGAGTCGTGATTTACCAGGCGATGCCTTATTCGGAGGTCGTACAAATGTCATACAACTGTACAGGGCTGTTGGTGAGGGTGAGAAAATACACTACTATGATTTCACCAGTCTGTACCCATTTGTGAACAAAATGAAGGTATACCCCTTAGGGCACCCCACCATCATATATAGAGATTTTAAGCCCATATCCGAATACTTTGGGCTAGTCAAATGCGAAATCTATCCGCCAAGGCAGCTTTACTTTCCAGTGTTACCGTACAGAGTCGATGGTAAGCTGATGTTCCCCCTCTGTTGAACATGTGCAGTGTTTAAAGAGGTTGGTGGTTGTAGACACACTGAAGAACAAAGGATGCTCACAGGGACCTGGTGTAGCATCGAGGTACAAGCTGCCTTAGAGAAAGGCTACAAGCTCGGGAGAGTACACGAAGTGTGGCATTTTAAGAGGACCACAACACAACTCTTTTAATCCCTACATTAATTTGTTTCTCAGAGACAAACAGGAGGCCTCAGGATATCCCGAATGGTGTACTAGTCAGGATGCAAAGCAGAAATACATTGATGACTATTACACTCCCGAAGGTATACGTTTACGACCCCATTTGATAGAGGTCAACCCTGCCCACCGACAGTTAGCCAAACTCTGCCTCAACTCCTTTTGGGGAAAATTTGCACAGCGTACAAACCTGTCAAATACGACCTTCATAACAGATCCTGATGAACTGTTTAAGTACCTTTTTGCCCCTTGTTACAAGGTGTCCAGCTGCGAATTTGTCGATAACGAGACCGCTGCTGGCAACCCTCACGCTAATTTCGAACTCCCACCCCGTACCGCCGTGGCTGATGTGCCGATTGAGCGGTGGGCATGGCAGTTGCTCCCTGCCTCGCGCTACCGGCATTTCCGGGTTTTGTCTTTATAAACCCATGCCGTGGCGGGCGCGCAGCGGACCGAGTTAGGGCAGATGTCTGTTATGTTGTATTGCTGCCATTCAATGTTTTAAAAACTGCTTTTAACTACGTTTTTTTAACTCTGGTATCCTAACCGGGCACTTACTTGCTTTGTTTGCACATCTGGCAACTCTCACGCTAATTTCCAACTCCTGCCCAGTACCGCCGCGGCTGACGAACCGATTGAGCGGTGGGCGTGGCAGTTGCTCCCTGCCTCGCGCTACCGGCATTTCCGGGTTTTGTCTTTATAAACCCATGCCGTGGCGGGCACGCAGTGGACGCGCGCAGCGGGCGCGCCGCTGACGCACCGAAGGCGCGCCTAAGGCAAGCCCGTCCGCGCCAGGACACCGCCAGACGCCAGGCTTGCTGCCGGTTTTGCAAAAGACATAGTGCAGTACTCTGTGGACGACCTCCTTGAGATCAGGAAGGGAATTGGCCCGAGTAGCTGCCGGCCCTGCAACTACTATGAGGGCCCTTTCTGCTGCATATCTTGTGGTTATAATTCCTGGCCACTGGCTGCACCCTCCCTTTCCCAGGCTAACCACAGGTCCACTGTTAAACTTCTGAGCCTAAAC
This sequence comes from Calotriton arnoldi, assembly GCA_963921515.1. Taxonomy (NCBI): domain Eukaryota; kingdom Metazoa; phylum Chordata; class Amphibia; order Caudata; family Salamandridae; genus Calotriton; species Calotriton arnoldi. The sequence goes on from CAWUFW010010700.1 coordinate 16,954, forward strand.
TGCCGCTCATTAGTTAAACACCACTTGGATGTCTATCACCTGCTTCAAACTGACTCCCCGGATGTCCTCTTTGTGACTGAGACATGGTTAACTGAGGATACAGTGGTAGAACCTGGCCTGGCTCTCCCCCAGGGATACAGTATTTTGACACTAAACAGAGGCTCCAGGGGGGGGTGGCATAGCGGTAATATTTAAGTCCGGCTACATGTGCTCCTTTGCAAAGGAGCCTGTGGAGGGGTGTGAATGCGGACTCTTTCGGATTTTGTTTCATGCCAACTACACTATGACTGGGTTATTAATCTACCGCCCTCCAGGACCTTCTAAGGAGTTTAGAGCCACTCTTGTCGAAGTTCTAAGTCTGATGAGAGCTGCTAATTTCATTGTCATTGGTGACCTGAAGCTACACTTGGATAGTCCTCAGGACATAGAAATCACCAATTTCCTGGCTGATCTGGTGGCGTGCCAGTTGACCCAATGGGTCCAGGGATCCATGCATTCTGCAGGCCACTTGTTAGACCCAGTCTTTTCCAACCTGTCCTCCCTCATGGTCCATGCCCCATCACCGGTATGCTGGTCCGATCACTTTCTAATATCTATGACACTAGCAGATGTCGAGCCGGTCAAGAGGGCTTCCGTAAAGTTCTCTCTCAGGCGTCCATGGCATAAACTTGATATTGCTAAATTACATGAGCTTCTCGTTACCACAATGCCTAAGTTGCCACCCGACCCCGAGTTGGCTGATAGAGCTTTTTCGGGCTGGATCTCTCATGTTCTGGACTCCCTGGTCCCTGCCAGGTGGTCTAAGTGTCGTAGCACTAAAAGTAGCGTATGGTACAATGGCAGGTTGGTCTCCCTGCGGAAAGGCTGTAAAAAGCTGGAACGTGCCTGGAGAAGAGATTATGATCCAATGTTAAAGGGATGCTACCAGCTGGCCATTAAGAAATACCATAGGGCGACTCAGTCTGAGCGGTCAGCATACTACTCAGACGTGATCAGAAACAGCAGCAACCCCTCTAAAAGTGTTTTCTACATAGTAAAGGATCTCAAAACCTCGGCAGATATTTCAATACCCTCTGTAGTATCTGATGCTCAATGTGAGACCCTTGCCTCCTTTTTCGTGAAGAATGTAGAAACAATATACGGATCCTTCCCTCAACTTGTGGCTCATAAGGGGCCTGTGTCGGGACCCTTATGCAGTCATACTCTGGCTGCTTTTCCGCCTATCTCTCAAGAGGAGCTGGTTGTGCTCTGCCATAAGATTAAATCTGGCTCTCCTGCTGACCCCCTTAAGCCGGATCAATTCTTGAAATCTCTACCCGTGTTCTTACCCTCTCTGAGCCATTTGATTAATCAGTCCCTGCTTACTTCTGCGGTCCCTAGTGCTTGGAAGCAAGCTAGGGTGGTCACTTTGCTGAAAAAGCCCAAGCATGACACTGCTAAATCGGAGAACTTCCGACCCATCTCTCTCCTACCCTGGGTCTCCAAGATTTTGGAGACCTACATCAATTCCATACTTACAGGTTATCTGGAGGAGAACAACTTACTGGACCCCTCCCAGAATGGTTTTCGGCCGGGTCACAGTACGGAATCAGCCCTCCTAGCTGTGACCGAGCATCTGAGGGGGGCTCTAGATGAGGGTTGCACATCGGCACTGATTCTGTTAGATCTCAGTGCTGCATTCGACACCGTCTCCCACCAGATCCTGTTGCAGAGGTTGGAGGAGTTGGGGATCGTGGACTCTGCCATTGAGTGGTTCGTCTCCTTTTTAGCTGACAGGACTTTCCAGGTTGAAGTCCCCCCTTTTGCTTCCAAGATCCATACCATCAAATATGGGGTACCGTAGGGCTCAGCTCTGAGCCCAATGTTGTTCAACCTATATGTGCAACCTTTGGCAGCAGTGGCAAAAAGCAGAGGGCTCACAGCAGTGTCTTACGCGGACGACACACAGTTGGTAGTGGCACTCTCAGATGACTCGGGACAGGGCGCATGTAAGTTCCAGAGGGATCTGGAGATTATATCTGAGTGGATGACTGCCAACTGTCTTCAGTTAAATGTCAACAAGTCCGAGGTCCTGCTGGTCGGGAGAAACACCGAGCTGTGGAGCGAGCACTGGTGGCATGCTAAGCTGGGCTGTGCACCCATCCCCAAACAGGTGGTAAAAAATCTGGGTGTGTGGGTAGATTCCGCTCTTAGCTTTCAAACACAAACAAAGAAAGTAGCAGGAATCTATTTGGCATTCTACGGGGGCTCAAACCAGTGCTGGGGTTCTTTGACCCAGCCATGAGGCAGGTGATTGTCCAGGCATCCATTCTGTCTAGACTGGACTACGCCAACTCACTCTATTTGGGAGTCAGTAAGGCGGAAATTACAAGACTGCAAAGGGTCCAGAACGCTGCAGCTAGAGCCTGGTTAGGTTTCCCCAGGACATGCCCCACTTCCAGTGCTATCCGTCGGCTACATTGGTTGCCTGTGGCAAAACGCATAGAGTTCAAAACTCTTTGCATGTCTTTTAAAATCTTAAACCTTTCCTCTCCAGACATCTTGGCCAATCTGCTTACACCTTACACCCCCTCCTGCCAACTCCGATCTATGGGCCAGCATTTGGCGGTTGTACCGCGGGCGAGGAGACTTCGGGCTGGTGGACGCTCCTTTGGTGTATTGGTAGCCAGACTTTGGAATGCGCTCCCCACCGCCATTCGTAGTATGGAAAACTACCTGGCTTTCCGTAAGGCCATCAAAACGCATCTCTTTCCTCCACTATAGACTGTTGTATGTTGTCTATTGTTCTGCTGTATTCTGTTTCAGCGCTGGGACGCCCCTTTGCCGGGGCAGCTGTGCGCTATATAAAACCGCATAGCATAGCTGTGTGTTGGAAATACACAAAAGAGTACCCCACAACATGTAACAACATAAACATCTTCATAGCGTACTTCACGACCACACACGCCCGTCTAGAGCTTTGCAGGGTTATGGATAAACTCCAGCACAGCTGTTTGTATCATGATACCGACTCTGTGATTTTTCTGAGTAAACCAGGAGATGAAGACCCTCCTCTTGTGGATTATCTAGGTAATTTGACCAGTGAACTCGATACGGATGAACATATAATAGAATTCACCTCATCCTGACCCAAGACCTATGCCTACAAAACAAACAACAACAAAGTGTGAATGAAGGTCAAAGGTATAACATTAAATGTCAACAACACCCTAAAAATTCATTTTGACAGTCTGAAGGATCTGGTGCATGAATACTCTACATCAGACGACCGTGAAAATTATAAAACCATAGTAGTTAATCAACCCTGCATAGTCAGATCCAAATAGAAGTGGGAAATTACAACTCAGCCCTTACATAAAACCTTACGCGTTGTTTTCGACAAAAGGGTCCTGACTGCGGACTATAAAACACTGCCGTATGGTTATTAGACACATTAGAGAGGTCGCCACCACACTATGGACACCAGATTACAGCATCCATTCTCCTGGGTATTGGCAGGGCCCTCATACTGCGGTAACAGCCACTTTATAAAAAGCTCTTAGAAAATGCTGCCGGTGTTTTATCCCAAACACCTAATAACATTGTGTGGCTTTATTCATGCTGGCAAGATCTTCATACCGACCTGTCCCTCAGTTTCCCACATATCAGATTTATAGAAGGTATACCTGATAATCTCAACGATGATGAGCTGCTGCCAGAGACCCTTGTAAACATGGTAATTGTCGATGACCTTATGCGTGAAGGTGGTGATCATCCTGAGTTAAGAGAAAGCTTTTACTCAATATTCACACCATCGCAATCTAAGCATATGCTACATTGTGCAGAACTTGTTTTACAAGGGTAAGAACAGTCACTCTATAGCTCTCAATGCCTCATACCTTGTTTTATTTAAAAACCCCGGTGACAAACAACAAATATCCATCATAGCTAAACAGATGTACCCGGGAAACACTCACTTCTTCATGGAGGCCTTTAACAAAGCTACAGCAAAACCAGACGGCTGCCTGCTGGTCGCCTTAAAAAATAATACTCTAGAAGACTACAGACTGAGGTCTGATATTTTTCCCCCTGCTCTCCCAGTAGCTTACACACCTAAGACCAAGTCCCGAACCTATCAAAAGCTGCGCTGAAGACCTTTAGAGGCATTTGCAGTCCTGCCCTTATAACACCCAGTGTTGACCATGCCTCACCGCCTACGCCGCAATTTAGCTCTCCTGAAAATGCTGGTTACAGCCAGTCCCCAGCACAGAAAGGCCATCCTATGCGCGGCTTCTATCGATTTAGTGGCAGCCATTTCGGAAATAGCCCTAAACACTCTAAAATGTAACGTCCCTATATCAAAGAGTCAGTTACAGGTGCTGAAGAAGCGACATCTTATCAAGAAGCTCAGTAATAAAAGGGCCTCACTCATTACCAAGAAGAAACTGGTGAAACTGTCTGGGGGGTTTATAGGCTCTTTGTTGGGCATAGCTATACCCATAATTACAAGCCTCCTCTCGGGACGGTGATGGAGCATGCCACAAAGATGTAGTTGGTTCCTAGACAACAGTTGGAACAGTTGGGCTCGTCTGTGGACAATGCCTGGGATATACAGCGAAATGAGACTCTGCGACTGGATGCTGAAATTGAAGACATTTTGAACCGGACATATCTAAACACGTATGACAAAGCTAACCTTTACACCAGCACCCTTAAAACAAATTTAAGCTTCTACAAGCAGTGGGATACCGAAAAAAATAAGCTAACTCTATATACCCCTGACTCTGAACAACCACCCGCACCCCCGATTGCTCCTCACCCCCAGCAGCCGCAGCCGTCCCTTGCACCACCCTCAGATATCTTTGTTGAGGACCTCTTAAAAAATATAAGTCAAAGGCACAGGGGGGCCGCGCAAATGTTGCTGAGTAAACTTGCAGCTTCTAAAGATCTAACAACGTGGAATGAACGAGGCAAATTTCTCTACAAGGGCATCCGGTTGTTGGGTCACACGTGTATCATCTAGTTAAAGGTCTCACGCACACCAGAACCCTAACGCTGCAAAATGCTCTTAGAGGTTGGGAGCAGTTTCTGCGAGACACTGCTGAACTCAACAGCCCTTCCACACTTGTTGGTAATAACGATCACCGCCGTATGCTTTAAAGTTTGAAGGCACCCCTCCCTCCATCGCCAGCCGCGTCTGATGTTCCACGGCTATCCCCCTCCTGGAGCACCCCGCCTGCGGCGGCTGTACAGAGAAAAAGGACACTGCGCAAATCCCATACGTGGATTAAGCCCTAAAGTTTCTACAAACTTTTTGAATAACTGTGCCTGTTATGTGTTTAGTCATGTCTGATTTTTCTTCATATATTTCTTTAGTAAGGGATGTCATTGTAATGCACACCCTAAATAACTGTTTGTAATAAACACTTTTATAACCTTTCAACCTGTCTCACTCGTCTTTTAAAACATTTTTAATTATGGTGTATGTGGCAGCATAGAAATACAGAGTCTGAATGGCTGTTTTAAAAATGCCTTTATTTTAGACGTTCATCATTAAACATACACACGTTACAAGCCCTTACAATTTTGACAAACGACATATTCTGTTTTCACAGGTCTGACCGATGCCCATGTGTTTTCTTTTACATATTTCACAACTAGACTGTCATTGTTAACAAGGTCACTCGAATATAGATTTAAGAAATTTCTAAACGTCACACCCTCCGACATTTTACTGATAAAATAAATACAGTGTTCCCTGCATGTGATGGCTAACGAATCCTGGACCCTCAGCTTGTTATACTCCACCCGCGCTGCGGCTTTTTTCACAAACTTGAATATGGGCTGTGTATAGATACTGTATTCGGGTAACTCAGCTGTGTTGTCAAATACTGTAACCTTGTCACTATCTATAAACACTGCCGCCCAGTGTGTTACATCCTTGTAATGAGGATCGGTGTTAAAGACTAGGGTGCGGGGTCTTTCTGCCCCTATTTCAGCTGGTAAACCATCACTAGGGAAAACACCTAAAAAGTATTTCCTAGCGTATTTATGCCTGCTTAAGAACTCACGTATCTGCACAGTGTCCATTTCATAAATGCTTCAAAGATAGTCAAACAAAATCTGTCTGGCGTGGTTGATCTGAATGACGCTGTCGAATACGAGAATAATACCATGTTCACAATTCGCAGGTAGCGGATTACTAAATCGTATTTCTGCTTTTAGATTTCCGTTTTTGACCAGGTTGTAGTGATCGCCGTCTTCCATGTCGGGAGTCAGGTCGAATGCGAACAGTGTGTATCTGTCCCCATAGCCTTCTCTTGACACGGCTACCCCGCAGTCCCGTAGATGCTTCCCGGTTATCAAAACCAGCCCCTGGTGTAGTTGGAGGTTATAAAACTGGGTGTGTAGGGTTTTGCAGGAATCACAGAGCCCTCGTGGACCAGCACAGCATAGTTGATGTTGTAGTGCCTAAATTTGAAGGGATTTGAGGTATAGGCGCCGCTAAAAGCTGTATTGTCCACAAAACCGATGATGATTAGTTTGGGTAGTTGACCCAGAAATAAATTCTGTTGCTGGGTTAATCGGGTATCTGCCGGAATGCTGAATACCTTCAGAGCTACTCTTTCCACGGCGAACTTGGCGTTTGATATCTGCAAAGCTTCTGTGTGAGCTAATCCGACGCTCGGGGACACTTTCACTCTCTTTACAAACAGACTCGCAGACAGTATGTCCAGCTTGTACTGGTCTGCGTCCCCGCTGATGAGACAGAATAAGTCCTTGTTGCGAGTGAGTTTGATCTTAAGATCAAGTCTATTGATGAGCAGTTTATCTTGGAAGAAGAGGTCTGAATGTATGCGTCCCAGGAGGTCAAAGTTGCGACTGTCTGCTGCAAACCTTGCTCTTTTTACAAAAACCTGATTGTCACCGTCCAGATCCTTGGCTTCAAAGTGGCCGTATGTATCCTTGTAGAAGAGCCCTGCAGAAAGCTGCGTGTCAAGGACGTCGCTACTGTAATTTAGAATAATCTCGAGGTAGGGTCTGTAGGCGTACATGTTATCGCTCTGTGTGATGAGGCGATCGCCCAGGGTGATGTCCACCTGATTAAATACGGTTGCTAGGGGGTAAGCGATTGTCGCCACTTTAGCGTCTGCTGTTATGTCGGAACCATCCGCTTTTACGATTTTACACATAAGATGGAGCAGCGTGTTGTTGAGATCCAAATACATATCCGTGGACCCCGACACAAAAAACTCTATAGGGGCCTGCGGTGTCAAAGCGGCTAAAGGTGATACCTCCATGAAGAAGCTGTTTTCGATGCTTGTCTGCGTGGGCTTTAGAGTAAACAAGTCTAACTCGGCTTTGGCACACTCGCCCGATGCACAATGTACTAAGGCTATGCTTTAGTTTGTGCTGCTTTAGAAAATATTTACTTTAGAGCTGTTTCTCTTCTTCTTCGAAGCTCTCTTCCGTCTTGGAGTTCTTTTCTGAGTGCATTTTGAAGAACTCCTCCTTTTTTTATAGGGGGCCGGCGGTCCCCTGCGTCTCGAAGCACGGCGCTTCCTTTTAACACTTGCGCGCGGCTTGTACACCAACCCAGCACCTTCTTGCGGTTGCTTGTTCATGCGCTCTGCAACCACCGAAGTAACAGACCCAATCACGTCCTGGGCAATGTTCGTAGTCGCCACCTTAACATGCGGTTTTGCAATTTCATAGCCTCTTCTCATGAAGGGCATAATTCTTCTAAACAGACTACGGAAGAAACCCCCTAAACCAGCCCTGTACATAACCGGTGACCCTTGAAAGTACAGAGGACCTCCATATCCGGCCTGGTTTCTGTAATAGTCCCTGTACATAGACTGGTCCCCGTATGTTTAAATGGTTTTTAGAAACTGTGACGTAGTCTGGTTTGTTAAATTGAATATTGACCATCGTATTATTTTCGCCCTGTACATGGACCCATCTTAACTAAGGCGAGTAACTATCGCCGATCCTCTGGGCCTCTACAATATCGCTATACACATAGAGCATATAGAACCCCCCGTTAATATCGGGGCACGTGTGATCCTGTTCGACCTGACTTCTCGCATGCTGCACTGTGCCTAAAACCCTTCTTAATTTACCAGAGCAGTTAAACGTGGTGTTGCGATTTGGGGCTTTAAGAAACACCTTCCTTCTGACATTCTCTAGCGACAGATGAATATTCGAATATGTTTCGATGCTGGCTATGGATTTGTTGATGGCGTCTACAGCACTTGAAACGGTTGGGTAGTAGCCGTATGGGAAGCCCGCGTGTATGCTCAATGGGTCCTGCTCACGCTTTATGTTGAACTTGGCTTCGTTCGGTGTAAATGTATTCCAGGTTCTTGGGTATTGGATTTCTGTTAGGGCTACCTCCCAAACCCCTTTCAGGTCCACAGGCTTAGCCAGTTTCACTGTGTAATTAGAATTCTGGTTGTCGGGGAACATGCCCTTAGAAGCGTTGGACGGCAAGGTAATATAAAAGGGCGTTGTCTCCATCTTATCAGCAGCTTTTAGACGGTCCCAAGCTCACACCCCCTTCAGGGAGCTGGCCAACACCCACCTGTTAAATTTCTCAGGACAGCCCCTCCATTTGACATATGCCTGGCTGTTAGCCCCGCTACCTTTCCTTTTCAGAATCTTTTCAACCCTAAACACCCTGTGCAGGTCGTCGAGTACCATTTGTAACTCTTCCTTGTGAAAGACACCAGACACCGCTTCCCCATCGTAGTCCTTTAACCTGTAAATATACATCCCTTCTTTAAGCTACACACTTTCCACTATAAATATTTAATCGCTAAACGTCTGCTGATAGCCCTTCATAAAGACCCCTTTCAATTTTGAAATCCTTACGTGATCACCTTTTTTAAAAATAGGCTTTTTCACCTTTGTAGCGAAATTACGCCCATACAGCGTTCTCCAAACAGTTAACGAATTACTAGGAGTTACATCTACGGCTGCTGTTTTGATGGTCCTGTGATAACTGGCATTATATACAGCTAAAAAGCCTGTAGAACATCAACGTATCTGTAGGTGTTGTGGGCCGTAAAATACCTCCACATCTTAGACTTTAAAGTTCTGTTAAACCGCTCTACAACTGCTGCTTTTACCTCAGTGTGTGTTACAAAATGTTGAACACTGTGGTGCTTTAATAATTTCTGAAATGCCTTGTTTAAGAATTCTTTACCAGCGTCTGTTTGTAGTTTTTAAGGAATTCGACCCTTCTCGAAGATGGCTTTAAAAGTGGCTGTGACGCTAGCCCCACTTTTATCGCGTAGCGCTTCTGCAAAGGCGTACTTGGACAACACATCTAGGACGGTTAATATATAACGAGTGCCGTTGTTATGTTTTGCTATATCTTGAAGGCTGATGATGTCCGCTTGCGATTGATAATCTATTTGCGCATTAACGATTGTAGGACGCCTCTTAAAGCACCTTCTGGCTGGCTTGTGGAGTGTATACGACTCCTTCCCTGATAACCAAGTCTTCACCTGGGTTCTGCTTACCGGTTAATTTTCAACTACAGCCCTTCTATACAGAGCTTCAGTGCTTCCAAAGCTGCCAACCCCTATTGTTTCATAATAAAGTTTTCTTAACCGGGCCTCCGACATGCTATCAGCCGATACAACCCAGGAAATGAAAGATGCTTGTTTTGCGTAAAGGTCATTTTATTAAAAAATAAAGAATGTTGACAACATATAAACATGTCATACCAATCATTATCATGGTATATATCATAATGACATTGTCCTATTTTACACATACACTCTGTGGTTCTAACCGTACATTTCCACAGCATCCGGTACAGCATATCCCCTGAATAATGCAAAGTCAGATCGCCCAGTTTCTACTGCTTTGTTTTTAATACACGCTATTATGTAACATTAAATAATACCTTATTTATTTAAAATAGTCTTCGGGGGGCTAAATACCCTATTCTTCTATTTTTTATATACAGCTTACACATGCGCCTTTCTACGAGTCTTTCTATCATCTTTCTATCAAAAGCCGTACACATCCCCTGCATACCAGGCAGTTTTAAGCTTGGGTCATGGGCGTATCGCACTCAGTCCATCAACTGTTGTTTTTGCATTTGTCACCCCGAGTGGGACGGGTATGCCCAGACGTGGGTCCCGTGCTCTCCATGCCACTGGAATCAAGCTATCCTGGCTGAAGAGGGTGAAACCCCGAAACCGGTCCTAGGATGCTTTTTCCAGTCCAGGGAGGACCTGGCTTGGCAGTTCGGGCTGGACTGTTCCCATGAGGCACAGGGTCAAGACTGATTTGCATATGGCTGGGTTCAAACTGGAATGGCATGGTGCGCAAAAAAACGATGGATTTAGGCCCAGATCTCTGTACTGGGGTGAATGTATGACATTGTTCTGCATTCAGTCCATCAACTGTTGTTTTAACATGATCTTCAGCATATCAGGGTGGACATATTTATTTTCAGCGGACAGCCCGTACACCACCCTTAACAGTTTATACACCTTATACGGGTCTAACAAACTACATATATACCGGATTACTCGTGCTCTGTATGCTTTGCCCAGACCCTTGTGCGCAGCCTGCTGAGGATCCCTCATTCTGTGTCAGAAACAAAGGCCGTAATAGTCATGTTTGACACAAGCTAGTACCACAGCCGCAGCGAAACCTTTAACAGCCATCAGGGCGGCGTGGGGTACTCCTGGAGTTTCCTATTAACAGCCTTCGTTCTTAGAGGCACAGTCACAATTCACGGGAACATCAGTACTTTGTCTTGTGGCGCTTTCAGTCTGTTTTGAACAACAGACAGTAAAGATTTACGTTGTTCACTTTTGCAGGATGCACCTCTGCTGCAGTTCTTTTTGGGGTTGCTCTCTAGGGTCAAAAGAAGAAAGATTGACATACCATTAGTTGAAGAAATAAAATACACCATTATGTAGCTGACTGCTCATAACATTTTTACTAACCTCTGCATTTTCCCCGCCCTCTGCGGCGGTTCTGAAATCTTGAGAGTCGCTAATGTCCTGCGATGCCCCATCATCTTTGACGCTTGTACCCGGTTGTTGCACAACTACCTTCTTAGGAACCGTATCCTCCTGAAAGACCATGTCTTCATAGACGGGGGAGTTAGGTGGAACTATCAAATCTTCCACATTGTTCATCTCCAAGAAACTGAATCCTGCATGCTCGCTGCCATTACATGAACCCTCACTCTTGCTGCTGTCGACCTTAATCGGGGACACCCTTCGCGGCCAATCCTTGAGACAGAGTGCTTCCATACACCGACAAACGTCATCGTCAAAACCAGTAACATCGCAGCCCATATCTCTAGGTGTTTCTTGTTGAGCATTCTCGTCCAATACCGTAGGTGTTAAGCTATGGTAATATCTATCGATAGTGGCCTGTCCTCCAGCAAACATGGTCCTTTTCACGAGTGGGCTGTGTCTCTTCATTTTGATAAGGTCCTCTTTCTGTATTCAGATGCCTGCTTGCTATACACGGATCTTAAGGATGCCTTATATGTTTTCTAAGCAACCCCTAAAAGAGGCGTACACCTCTACATCACAACTTGGACACGCGGCATCATAGGTTCGCTGGGGTCTCCAAATCAGACCACCCCTATGACACCCCACCCCTTTGGGTCAAGTGGTCACCTACATCAATTACGAGGGTGTGGGACCTGTCACTTTTAGTTCACTTCAAGGGGCGTGGCACCTGTCACTTTTAGTTCACTTCAAGGGGCGTGGCACCTGTCACTTTTAGCTTGATGAGGAAAGGTATCCTGTCTTACTACTAACAAATGTAGCACCTACAGATAAAGATGCTCGTGCAAATACCGTCTTGTACTAAGTGCAATTGCTTTAATTGGCCACTGAAATTAAGTCTATTAAATTAACTTAACATTTCCAACTAAACCGATAAATACCTTTGAATAAATAGTAATAAAAATGCAGAATACAAATACGCCCCATAAAATTAAGCAATGTTTTTAGTATGCTACTATACATGCATCCCTGTTCACACACACTACAAAGACAGCAGGCGATTACATTTGCTATAATGGAAGTATCTGGTTTACTGGAGGCAGCTTCAAAGTTACGTCATCAGCGCTACAAGCTAGCAGTGATGACACCCCATGGCAGCAAAATGTGTTAATGGGCCTCCGAGACTCCCATATGTCACAGATGTTGATGGGTACTTTGAATACCAATGATTCATTCCAGATTTTTTTAAATTATGAATGCAATTGCATCACAAGGGTCTAGACTACAGGCACAGGCTGCTCAGTGTACAGTTCTGTCTGTCAAAGTTACAACTGGACTTTCATTGTCACTTAAGTTCAGGTGAACCCACCCGTAGCTGAGAGAGCAGGAGTTTCTTTGACAATAAAACATGAAGGAGCAACAGCAACTGTCTGCAGTCCTGTGCCTCGTGCTGCTTGAGCAAAGCCCTCAGCCCTGGGCCCCCAATGCTACCCCCACCGCTGATAACTTAAAGAATTCCAATGCCACCGAGCCTCAGCACCCTGGGCCCTTGGTGAGATCAATAAACAGATGAAGGCTCGATTCTCAGCCTGTTCATCGTGGTCAATGCTCACTGCCAGCCCGCAGTAAGTGGTTACCTTCACATCAGTGTTAGCTGAGCGGAGCACTGCTCAGCCCATCCCTGAGGAGAGCAGTGAGCTAGGCTCAGGATGACATCCTAAAATGGGATATATTTAAGAAGGTAGGATATTACAGATCTGAGGGTCAGTGTTTGTGGCCTAAGCGACAACGACTCTCCAGCAGCCGTCCGGTCAGGGGGCAGCATCTGCATGATGAAAGGCACAGACAGCACTGCGAGGAACGGTGGGTTGCCTGTGCCAAATTATACTTATAAGCATAACTGCAGAGTGGCACAATGTTGCAGTCATGTGACGCCAGGTCACTGGAACAGCAGCAGAGCTGCCACCGGAGCAGTCCTAGCACCCGGCCTCCTCCATGTCCCCAAAATAACAGTAAAGTCAACTCGGCCGTGCAGATTCCCGGGTGTCCCGCAGTGGTGTGCGGCACTAAAAATACATTTAAACAAGCGGTTGTGAGTGTCCCGACAGCTCCGAAAGTGAAAGCGCGCACAGCGCGTTGAATGTAAACAAAGCACTTCGTCCTGCCTCAAGTAGGACAAACTCCATAAAGAATACAGTGCTTACTGTGTAAGAACCGAAGTGAAGGGGCCAGTAGCCATGGGAGGATACAAATGACGACATGGCCATACTGAGGAAGGACTAACAAGCCTATTAAGGAATCAGAGGCCAGCATTTATGAAGGACAAAGACACAAGCCAATAAAAAATATGGGCGGGGCTTCTCCTCCGTACTCTACCTACAACAGATCGCCAGAACAGCGCTTGCGCACTAGCTCAGACTAGACCTAAAAAGGTTACTTTGCATTACAGAATGGGATAAATGATAAACTGGGCTAGAAAACAAAGGACAAACCTAGTATGTGGCCCTGGGTGATGTGTGCAATGCGTTTAAGGTTCAGTTATGATAATACTTTGGCCATTTGTGTGGGATTTGTTCAGTGATAAATGCAGGGGACCATGCAACAGACCAAAAACGGGGAGAAGCTTGTTATTGCTAAACAGACACTTGGAACTAACTGATATAATGTTATTTGGCTAATTAATTTCATTGGACTAAGGATGATGATAGATATTCTGGGCATGATTTAGATTTTGGCGCACGTGTTACTCATTCACAACGGGGATGGATAGCCCGTTCACCGAAATATAAATCCCATAATATCCTATTGGATTTATATTTCAGCGTTGTGATAGAGTCCGCCGAAGTCGAAATCAGGCCCTCTGTCTCTTCCAATTGCAGATACTTGCCCCGCCGCACACCAGAGATTTTACAGTTATCTACCATGTCCAATGAAGCTAACAACTAAGTAATTTTGAAAATTGGCAAGTGGGTGCAGTACAAGAAAGTTACAGGAAAGATTGGGAGTCTGACCCGGAACTAAAAAAGTGGAATGCGCCTGTAAAACCAGTTGAAGCAAAGGCAAGCTGTAAATACTGTCATATACAGCGTGTGCCCATTACCATGATTTTAAGCTGCATGCATCCACAGCAAAACACCTTCCATGTGTGAATACACCTAGCCTAACCATGGCATCTTTGGCCCCACCAGTGCCTCAAATATCAAATCACCAGGAAAGGAGAGAGCTTAGATTGCATTGCAAACTGCATGTAGCACATCCATTAACACAGAGACTGGGAGAAATTTTAAGCGGAGTTTTTACTCTTTTCCATATGCATCGGACAAATTGCACAGCTTTGATAAATAGACTTTTAGGGCTCTATTTCAAAGGGAAGCTCCTTCAAGATACAGGCAGTTCACCTTACTCTTTGATCATTGACAAATCCACTGACATTTCCATAAAGAAACTGCTATGCATATGTGTAAAATACTTCAGTCAAAAAAGTAGCAGAATTGTGAGCAGTTACCTTGGAATGATAGATTTGCAAGTGGCATGCACACAAGACATAGCAAGTTCTTCAAAGACAGCAGGCTTCCAATTGAGAACTTAGTAGACATAAGTACAGATGGCAAAAAACACTCCACATACACTTTGCTGAGGGAAAAGCAGACTGCTTTGCAGCTTGTATGTTGCATCTGCTTCTCGCTCGATATTGCTTCTAAAAAAGTAATGCAGACTATGCCCAGCAACGTGGAGTTCATGGTGCCAGAAACCTACAACTAGTTTGCCACATTCACCGAATTGCTAGGCGGACTGCACAGATTTGTCAAAACTTGGATGGAGGAATGCCGCTGAAGCTCATTTTGCCATGCGCAACACGGCGGCTCATTATGGCGGCTTGTGTGGAGTGTTTTCTGAAGCAGTATGATGCAATTAAGTTGCACTTTTGAACGCATCATATGTAGAATATTGCTACGCAGCTAGAATGCTTCAGGAGATGTACAATGATGAGACAAATTATCACCATCTTATTTTCCTCAAACCTATGCTCCTGGAAATGAAGGTTGTGAACAAAGCTTTTCAGCTTGAATCTGGTGATATCCTCCACATACTTTGGGATTAAATAGGTCAACCATGAGATGAATTCTAAAGCCAACTGTTATCAGTACCAGTAGTGAGCACCAGCTGCACAATTTAGAACTTCAGGGTATTGGCATTTATATTGCACGGGGGGATGTTGACCTTGGCTTTCGCAAGAAGCTCCAAGAAATCAAACTGCCTGCTGTTGCCAAGGACTGCATAGAAAAACGGTGCACAGACATTGAAAAAGTTTTGGCAGCAGAATATCACATGTGCCTGCAGAATTTCCTTCGCCTGCTAAAATATTTTGAACTATCGAAGCACCAAAATGCGCTTTCAGATCCTAAACCTCTGATTACTGACTTACCAAAAGATTTTTTCACATACCAACACACATCTTAGAAACGCAGTGGCGAACAGTGACTGTGTTCATTCAGTAACTCATCAGGCATGGATGCTTTCTGGATAGAAATATTCAATTATACAGATGAAGCTGGAATCATGGGTTTCAGGAGTTGGCCATGTGCACCATTAAACTTCTGATCCTGCCCATTTCAAATGCACAAATGGAAAGAGTGTTCTCACAAATTACGCTCCATAAAAATGAGAACCCTATAGAATGGGGCTGAAATTTCCTTGCAAATATACTAGACATAACATTTGGACTCAACGGAATTGGTCTCAATTCATCTTCATTCAGCCCCTCTCCAGAATTGCTGGCAAAGTTCAACAGAAACATGTACAATTAATTGTTTTACTGTCTTGAAGAGCATCTTATCCAAACCTTTGTTCACCATAACAGCAGTCCTGTCCTAGGCCTGGGCGTAGTTCGCAGAGTTTTGCTACGCGGAACTTTGCCAAGTTACAAAAAAACTCTGCGAAGTTCCGCGAGTGGCGGAGTGCAGAGCGAACTGCAGTATGTGCAGGTATTCCTGCAGCTCGGGATCGCGAGCGGGGAAAAAACTCCCTTCACACATCGCGAAGTGGAGTTTTCTGCACTCCGCGAGCTCTGCGGAGTGCAGAAAACTCCAGTAACGGAGCGAAGTTCACGGCCCAGGCCTAGTCCTGACACTGTAAATCTCACACCAAATTGGGCTACAGAGTTTACCACACATCATCAGGAAGTTTATGAGGCAAAACACCAACTCCAAAACCAAATTTCTCAACAGCAAGTGACTTGACACAGTGGTCCCAAAGGACTCAATGCTGCTGCTGCTTTGTCCTCTTGCCACTGTCAGACTCTGAAGGATGCTGCTACTCTCAGCAGTGCCAGAAACATTTTGCTCACCTTAACCTGCCACTGCCAGATTCTGAAGGATGCTGTTACACTCGACAGAGCCATTCCCAGATGAACTCTCTGGCACAATTGAACTTACTACTGCCTGAACAAGGGTCCACCCTACTGTTGCCTGGAAAAGAATAGGGGATGGAGATTCTACTGTGAGCCTGCAAAATGCACGTATACATTGTTAGGTATTAGCTCACGGGAACAGCAAGCAGCAAGCTGTGCATCCCATGAAAAGGACTGCTCACTCCTGATGAGAACAAAAAGTGCGAAACATACGAAACTAGAGTATGTAAAGAGATGTTCAACATTTACCTTTGAATTGCTCTTGGAGTAATGAAACCAGTGTGAGCAAATGTGAAGCCCTGGTCTATATTCCCATTACTCGGGTGGGCTGTTGTGAGTATGCAAAATAAGCTTATACTGAAGCGCACGTTTCCCTGAAGAAACTTTCCACAGTTGCAGTCCCCAACATCAGACCCAGAATTTTTTTTGCCAGTTTGCGCCACATCATGAGATAGAGCAACAATTTTCCTGCAGACCAATGTTGATTTTAGTTTACAAAATACAGGTAGTCTGATTAATGTGGGTGTTGAACATAAAATCTTTGAAATGGAAGTATATTTTTAATGTTGCTGTCAGGCAACACATAAGTTAATGGAGTGGTAACTTTGGGCTCGTATTTGGTTGCTTTTGGTCTTGAAAGTTGTGAAAAATTCTGGCAACATTGGGGCTAGTATGTGCTTGCAGTGGGCGTGCCAAAGGTAAGCCGGTCTGCACCCATCTGGGACCAGGAACCAGTTATGCCCGTATTAAGATCGACACAGCTGATGAATTGTGAAAACTAAAAAAAAACTGCATTTGGAATCACCCCACAGTTGCCTAGAGGTAAATTAACATGAGTTATTATTATCCCCTACTTATATCATGGATTATAACAGGCATAAACCATTTAGAAATTCCTTGAACAATGGCATACACAGCTTAAGCAGGGAACCTTTGGTACATATAATTAAGGCAGCATATTTGAATACTCGTTCTCTTGTTAAACATAGGGTGGGTGTGAACGATTATTTAACTTACCTTAAGCATGATTTGCTATTGCTCAGGAAGTTCTGGTTGACCAAAGATTCTACCCCCGAAATACTGGAGGCTTTCCCTGAGAGATGTTATTTACTCCATGTAAATAGAGAAGGAAATCGGAGGGGGTGGAGGAGCGGCTGCTCTTGTTAAGAAACAGCTGAAGGCCATCCAGCTCCAATGCAAACCCATAGAAATTGTAGATCTACTACCTTTTAAAACTGATTTTGACAAAAGCTGTTTGGTTTTATTTCCCTGTGTACTGTCCCTTGCATTATATGGCTACCTTTGGTGAATAAACGTTTGAGTAATTTGTCTTCTAAAATATTGGTCATAGAGGACTTTAATTTTTAGACTGATTAGTTGGGAAAAGAAAATAAAGGTCAAATATTTATTAATTAAATGATGGCTTTGAATTTAGCAGCATATTACTGAGCCTACGCATGCTAAAGGACACTGCTTGGACTTAATTTGGACACAGAATACCAAGGTAGCTAACGCCAAAATACAACCATGTATCTGGTCTCACCATCATTTGATTGAGTTTGCATTTCCAATGTGGAGGGCCCCTCAGAGACCAGATTAATATGAAAATGGAAACAAGTCAAAAAAGGTGATATGGTGTACTCTCTTCAGCAGACTGAACCTACCTTCAGTGACTATTCTGAAGGCTGAACAAGATTTCACAAAGTGGCTAACAGCACAGGCTCACTCCCATGCAACTTTACAGAGTCAGCTCACATCCTCCAGGCCTAAATTGGCCCCAGGGTTCACAAAATAACTTGAGAAGGCCAAACTCAAACTACAACACGGTGGCAGTGGCATTGAAAATATGAGGAAGAATTTACATTAAAACACAAGAAAAGGGTAGCTGAATATAAATCAATGCTAATTTTAAATTAGTCAAAATATTACACCAATAGGAGTGTGTAACCATCTAACAAACAGAAAGAAACCTTTAAAATTGTTGAGGAACGTATGTCTCCAGAAACTGTGGCTTCTAAAATGAGCATCTCTCAGGATCTCTGCGATGAAGTCCAACTTCTTTATTGATAAAATACAGAAAATGAAGGAAGTATCCCCACATGTTCCTCAATATTAGGGTATCTTAGCAAGAAGAGTAATTACAACATACTAACAAATGTTCTGGAAATTGATGAGAGCAGATTAAGTGTACTGTCTACTAAAGTAAAAACAGTCTCTCCAAGGGACCCATGACATCCCGGCTCAATTAAAAGTACTTGAATATATCCGGGTTTTGTTAAATGTTCTTAATAAATCTCTCTCTCCAACAAGGCATTGTACCCTCTGCTCTCTTTTCCAGCAAAACCTTTAGAAAATCATGTTGCCTATGAAGTGTGCAAGCATTTACAAGACACAGCATTTCTTAATCCTCTTCAGGCTGGCTCTCGTCCTTTACCTAACACAGAGCCCATAACTGTGACCATGTTCGACAAATTAAGATGGAAAGAAGACCAAGGGAAAGATGTTGCATTAGAACAGTTAGGCGAGTCTGCAGCTTTTGATATGATTGACCACAAGATTTTGATTGACCAGGTAAAGGAAGCTGGAATATGAGGCAGTGCATTCCACTCGATCAAATCTTTTGAGGATCACACTCAATTGGTGAGACTAGGGCCTTTGACCGCTCAATCAAACAAGTTGGAATGGAGTGTGCCTTGAGGAGACTCGCTGTCCCCACTCTTATTCAATCTGTACATTAGGCTGCCTATTGTGGGACTGTTAGATAAAGCTGCAGAATCTATCATTACGCAGATAATTTACAGCTATTGTTCCACTTGGATGAAACTGCATCCGCGTTTTCACACTTTCAAAATACACTGAGGTATATTGCACGATGGATGGAAATAAACCAGTTGAAACTAAACACAGACAAGACAGAGTCAGTCTTATTGACTAACAGGACTTGCCTTTGGAATCAATATTATTGGCCTAATGAATTAGGCACACTGCCTTCTCTCTCACCTGCTGTCAAGCGTTTGGGTGGTTGTGGTCAACGGAAATCTTTCAATGCAGGCTCACGTGAGCTCATGGGGTCAAAGTGTATGTTCTTGTTGAAAATGTTGAGAAAAATTGCACCTCTGCTGACGGTAGAAGCTATTGCGATCAGCTTGTGTGCTTCAATCTCTTCCAGGCTTGACTATGCAAATCTGACTTAAGCAAATCTGCCTAAGTCCATCTTCCAGAAACTTCAAGTAATTCAGAATGAGGCAGCAAGGTTGGTGTTCTTTTACGCTAGGCACACCCTTGCCACATCTCTATCAAAGAAGCTTCACGAGCTACCTGTGAAACAACAGATACAATTGAATGTATGCTCCATGGTATTTAAAGGCCTTTAAATTGCACAACCCAATTGAAGGCCCTAACCCGATTTCAAATGGTCAGCTTCATGCCCTCAGCACTTATGATGGTGAGAATCAACTTGTTTTAGCTAATCAAAGATGAATTCACTAGTATAGACATAGCTTAAATACATGTGTGTACATATGTGTTTGTGCATGTGCATGTGTCTGAGCATTGAGTCTAGTTTTAGGAATAAGGACTGATAAGATAGCTCTCCAAATGTATTGATATTGTGAGATGAAATAGTTTTTTCTCCAACTTTGATAATACCACTGCCACAGCAATCAGTGCATTCAAACCACACATCCAAATTCATAATAACCAGCCGTAAATAGGGGTCTGGGGCAATCAGAGGCTGAGCTGATAATCAAAAACCACCGTAAAGAAGAGCAGCTGTAAAGGGTACAATCACAAATATCACCACATGTACATTTTGGGGGTTGTACTGGGGTTGGGGGAGGACTGATTTTGGAACTTAACTAACATTGTAGAAGCACTGCCTGTAGATAATGGCTTTAAATAGAGATGTGTCTAATTGCAAAACAAGCACTCATGGGGGGCTCTGTCCCACAGAAATACAAAAGAGATTCTCAGTGTTACATCACACCCTTCTAGCGGAAGCATTGTATTAGTGCACACACAGCCTTATTTCCCTGCCTGAGCAAGATCCAATTTCTCTACTTGACACTGATAAGGTATCATACATGCAGTTTATTTCTTGGTAAGTATTATTATTATCATGTTTTTCAAACATACAATCTGTCCAAGGCTTGCCCTTGTTGTGGCTTGCCCAGCTGCAGACAGCTCTAAAGCTCCAGAAAAACCATTGCATCAGCTCTTCATCTTTCACACAGTGGGATTGAATGGTGCTTTTCATTATACAAACAGCCTCTCTACTACATTCACCAGAGGAGCCCTTCTGCTGGGATTTTCCTGGAACGCAGCACACTGTGAATGAGATGCAGCCCTGCTGATTCTAACCTTTATCCTTCAAAAGATGATAGCCTGCTCTACATCAGATCGGCTTCCTGGAACATCATTCCTAGTTATGGGAGGTTATGCTATCCCAATGGGTCTGTCAGAGGGTATTCCCACCATGCTCTTGATAGCATAGGAAGTGTTAGGTAGGAGTATAATCATATAGTAATGTTATAATGGTTGAACTGTTAATATTTTTCGCCATTCTTGTAATGCTGTTCACAATGCTTTGTGTCATCTGACTAATAATTGCAGCTCACTCTTTCTATACAAGAAAACAATTGTTTCAATAAATATTCATGTCTTTCTTGTGTTTTACCTTGGGAATGCAAAAGTAACAATGAAAGGGTAGATCTGTTTCCACAATTTCCTTGGGGAATAAAAAGTGGTCATGTTAGAGGTTTCTGATACCATCCAATACTCAGATAAGGTTAGGGGTTCAGATGTGGCACTGCGAGATAGCTAGGAATTAGGCCAACATAATATGATTGTGTATGGACTCAGTCCCCATATTCTGAAATTTACTTAAAATCGGCAGGAACTGTATAATGCCAGTAGTAGTAGTAGTTTGTACTTTGTTTTGGCTTGAAAGCTTTTAAAGCAATACAACCTTTACATACATATTATCTGTAAAATATATATCAACAACTAGAACCAGCCATTCACAATAAATATTAAGCCTGGGCCGAGTTCTGCTACGTGGAACTCTGCGAAGTGACAAAAAAACTCTGCCAAGCTACACCAAGTTGGGCAAGCTATGGAGTGGGTTACCTCACGCCGTTCGCATTGATTTTTAGTGCCGGGAGTTTGTCCTGCGCTGTAAAATCAGCATGAACGGCATCTCACACAGTGCAAGAGGGCACTGCTTCTTTCTGCTGCTCGAACAGAAGTTCCACAGGAGCAGCAGCTTCCTCAAAGGAAATGGAAGGTTTCTTAATGCGAAAGGTAGCGATCATCCGTGACCGCCCGTGTTGAGAAATCTTGCTGGGAAGGGGTCTAGCATTGAATTTTCCTTGCTCGCCAACTTATTGTTGGCGAGTGAGTAAAAAACTCCACTGAGCAGAGCAGAGTTTTTCAGAACTCTGCAAGCTCCGCAGGGTGCAGAGTGCAGAAAGCTCCACGAACGGAGTGGAGTTCACTGCCCAGGCTTAATAAATATACAACTTTTTAATTTAAAGCCTAAAACATAGAAACTCCTTATCTATAATACATGTATAGAAAATTGATCTAAATAGAATCACAACTATTTTATTAAAAGTCCCTAGCACCAAAAACTTTAAACGTAGCAGCAAATGAATACCCAATAACATTTCCATCCTATTAGCAGCTATTCTGTTCTGTACAAGTATATCTTCCCATTTCATATACAGTTAAAAGTTACCCAAGGGGAGCTCTTTCGATCTGATTTTCCATGTCCGCTATAGAAATTGGGTCACTGCAAAAACTTGTTTCCCTTGGATCGCTTCAAAAGTCTCAGAGCCTCCAAATAATGCCTCACGAACAACAACTTACACACTGCAATAAACCATTTTTTTGTGAGGTAACATATCTAGGGCAGAAGAAAAATAAACGGCCTTCTGTTTCTTTTACTTGTGGGCCATATGGGCAATGTATCCACCAGATTTATCCCATTTGGATAAAAATGATCTTAAGGGTAAGGCACCACATCTGAACTGTACATGCAATCGTTTTGCTTGCAAGGAAAAATTTTGTCCATATATAGTTCAATGTTAGACAAGCATTTATGGCTCAGAAATTGCCCTAGGATAACATTTTCCCAGTATGCTTTTTTCAGTTTCTGGGTAGTACCTTTATTCAGTTTCTGGGTAGTACCTTTCACATTTGCTGCTGGGGAATTCCATAATTTCCCCCATCTTCACAATTTCACATTGCTTCTTAACATATTTTCCCCATGCGGTGCGAATTTGCTGGTCACATGCAATTATTTCTACTAACTATTCTCTGTAAGGAGTCAGCTTCAGAGTTATCCAAACCGTACCCAATATGCCAATGGTTTTAGGGAGGAGACCATATGTTTACCTCTAGATCCAGCCTCACGGGCGTATGGAGAGTGCTTATGGGTAGGTTGAAGAGTCCCCTAATAAATGTATTCTCAGCTATAGTATGAACAGTTGCATCCCCATATTTCTGCCCCGTATAGGGCTGCAGCCACTGTCGTAACTCTATATATTAAGGGCAGGCGACACCGCACCTTCCGAGGTGGCCTTAAATTTTCTCATAATAGACAACATTCTCTGGTTGAGGGCAGTTTTATTCTTTTCCATTTGTACACCCAGGTCAGAGTATCTGTCATCCTTACCCCTAGGTAATCAAAATGTTGTTTGGCCGTGGTCTATTGGGGCACCCTCAATGGTTATTCTGCCTCTGAAAGACTGGTGTGGATTTATTGTAATATACTTTGATTTTACTGCATTTAGCTCTAATCCCCTATTCTTGCAGAAGGCGGAAAAGAAGTCCAATTCTGTCTGTAAACCCATAGGAGTTCTAGAAATATGGAGAGTATCATCAGCGAACATTAAAAGTGGCACAGATTCTCCTGCAGCCTTGGGTGCCTCATGCTTGCATTCTGATTGTGGTTTAACAGCCCCGTTAATATAGAGACTAAAAAGTGTAGGTGCAACACAATTTCCTCATTGTCCGCAACAATAAAGTTTCACAGGAGTGAAAAGCTCCGGGGCGTGGCTTAGGAGCCTTCGGAGATGGCCGCTGTTCCCGGGAGCTCCGCAGCGACGTGAGGCAACGGGAACTCTCCAGGCTTCTCTTCGCATTCTGGGACCCCAATTTCCAACCGCACGAGTGTCGGAACCTTTGCTCGTCAATGTGCGCTCGTCGCGGAGGTATGGAGCGCATTCAAATAATGCCTTTTTGACTTCTTTCACCGGCTGCGATTCTTCACAGAGTTGCGGCCGCCATTTTGTTTTTCTTTTCGTTCCTCTCAGCCAATGCTGTTAGATTTTTGAATATCTTTCCCCTCACAAAAATGCACGTTTGGCATTATCTCGACGTTTTTCTTTCTTGCTGGGCCATTTTCTCCTCGTTCTGAATACTACTTTAATCAGCATAAATTCCGGGACTGATATAATTGGATTTTCACTTCACTGCAACTCTACACAGTGTGCATTATTAATTATTTTCACTTTCGGTGTGATTCTATTAGTGTAGAGTGTTCTTTAGGATAATTGAAGAGAGTTTCTCCTCAAGTTGCTTCATGGCAATGCCTCGTGTTAGCCGTAATGCTGCACAACATATCAAAGGCTCACCTTTAGAAGATCATAATCCTTTTAATATCCTATTAGAGAACATGGAAGATGTTGCCACTGAATCTGCTGGTGCAAAGGGATTGGCATCTTCCGCACCTCGCCCCTGTCCCAAACAGGGTTCCAAAATACCAGCAACGTCGTCCTCCACTTCAGGCAAGCGAGTGAAGGTAAACCCACCTTCTCCTACTGCTTCCTCAACTTCAATTTCTATGGAGCTCCTCCTTGAGGAAATTTGCACGCTTAAGCCATGTATGGAAGAAACCAACATACGTCTGCAAAGTCTGGAAGACAACTGGTCTCACACTGAGCAAAGGGTTGAAGACCTAGAGAAACGAGTTGACTGTTCAAGAATGTGCAAGTCAGGTCCCCCTTATGCACAGAGAGATAGATCATCTTAAACAGCAAGTTGAAAATTTGGAAAACCGTAATAGACGCAACAACCTACGCATTTATGGACTGGTTGAAGGTCTCGAAGGTTCTAATCCAATATCCTTTTTCAATCCTTTCTCCCAACTCTACTTGGTCTTCCGGATACTCCATCATTAAATATTCAGCGTGCGCATCGTTTGGGGCAGAGTTCTCAGTCTTCATCTTCTTCAGCGAAACCTAGAGGAATTATTTTATATTTTCTGGAATACACAGATTTACTTAAAGTTCTTCACGCTGCCAAACAACGAGGAAAGATTTCATGGAATGGTTCTAACCTCTTTTTGCCCAAGACTATGCCAAAGCGACTGCTGACCGCCGTAAAAAGTTCCTGGACATGAGACCTGCACTTCGCAGCTTGAATGCTCGATATGGCCTGTTTCACCCTTGTCTCTTCAAAGTGACTTATAATAACAGAACAACAAATTATGAAGATCCTGCACATCTCCAGCAATTTTTGATCACCTGCAGACGGGAGTCTATGGACATTTCTAAACCATAAATGTCGTGTTACTCCTAAAATTGTTTGTTTTCTTATTGTGAATTTGTCCCATCCTTAATGTATTTTGTAACTTTGTAAATGTTCTTGGTTAATATGTTCTCTTTCTTCCTCATCAGGTTACGAATATGTGGTCCCTCACTCTTTGTCCCTTCCATTCTTCCTGGATGATGTCCCCCTTGCCGTTCTCGTCCTGAGGTCCTCCCTTCGGCGTCCTTCCTCCCCTATGTGGCTCCACCAACCCCACCCGTATTGTCTTCCTGTGGTATGTTTTTTCCGTTACTGTCTTGTCTTATCAAAGGTTTGTTGGATTCAAGTTTTCTGTTCATTGCTCCTCTTTTTTCCCCTTTATTTTTCTATCCCTAATCTCATGTTTCATCTTAAATACTGGTCTTCTCTTTTATCTTTTCTTTACAATTCTTCTTTCCCTTCTCATTCTTACTTATTTTTCTATTCTCTGTTTTTCTATATCTTTAAATACAATTCCTATATGACAGTTCTTCAAAATTATAATTTGACGTGTGATATATTACTATTCATATATATATATATATATATATATATATATATATATATATATATATATATATATATATATATATATATAAGTATTCTTCTCACATTGTTTATTTTAACGTATATATTTAGATGTCGTTAAATACTTTATCTTGGAATGTTAAGGGTTTGGGTTCTCCCATTAAGCGTCAGCGAGTTTTATCACATATTGCAAGTTTAAAAGGTGATATTGCTTTACTACAAGAAATTCATGTAACGGATACTGAGGTATCTAAATTACGACGGCACTGGGTGGGACATCTTTTTGCATCGCCAGGTTCAGGGAAGCGTAATGGTGTCGCTATACTCTGCCATAAACGTTTAGATGTCCAACTCATAAATCAAGACAATGATTCTGAAGGCAGATGGATTGCAGTGTCTCTATTGATAAACAACATTCCTTTAACCATTTTTAATATTTATGCCCCTACTAACCAAGATAAAACGTTCTGGCCCCAAATCCTATCCTCTTTGATGCAACGTACTGACGAATATTTAATTTTAGGGGGTGATTGTAACATGGTTATGGATCCTTTTATGGATAGAAGGTCTAATTCTAGATTCTCTCCTTCTATGCATACTCAATTCACCTCCACTATTTCTCAAAGGTCTCTTGTAGACTCCTGGAGGCTCTGTCACCCTACAGTACAAGAATACACTTATTATTCACCTGCTCACTCATCTCAATCCCGGATAGATTATCTCTTTATTTCCAAAGCCCTAACCCAACGCATTTCCCACTCTGACATAGGTTCTATCCTAATTTCCGATCATGCCCCAGTCTCTTTGAATCTGGACTTACTTCCTCCCGTTAAGGGAACCAAGCGATGGAGATTCAATAACTCTCTTCTATTAGATTCTAAATTTACATCAGCCTTTCTTGATTTTGCAAAATAATTTTTTGAAGAGAATGAGTCCCCTCAATTATCTCCCCAAATTATATGGGATTCCTTTAAAGCTGCCTCTAGAGACTTCATTATTTCTTTTGTTGCCCAAAAGCGAGCGAGCATCCTCTCATTCCATACAATTACTCAATACTCAAATTAAAAGATTAGAACATTCGTATTATTTGTCTAAGAGCCAATCTGAGTTGAATGAACTTATTAAAGCTAAGCTCTCTTTTAATAAACTTTCTACTGATTCTGCGAATTTATACTTACTTAAATCTAGTGCTAAATATTATAGTGCACAAAATAAATCTGGTAATCTTCTTGCTAATTATCTTAAAATTAAAAAGGAACGTACCAAAATTGAATCTATTGTATCTTCTTCTAATTCTATAGCCCATAAAGATGAGGATATTCTATTAGAATTCACTAACTTTTATCAAAAACTTTATACCCCTGAATCCCATCCTCAACAGACTGACATTGCTCAATATTTATCCTCCATTCCTTCACCCTCCCCCCCGGATCTAGATCTCTCCTCCTTGGAAGCTGATATACAGCCTAAAGACATTCTTAAAGCCATTCAAGTAATCAAAAAAGGAAAAGCTCCTGGGCCGGATGGATTTACCGTAGAATTCTACATACAATTTTCTAATTTACTTATTCCCAAATTACATCAAATATTTTTATTTTTCATTGCATCCCAGAAATCTGAAGGCTCATTCCAAGAAGCTTTGATTTGTCTTCTCCCTAAAGAAAATAAAGATCATACATTATGTAAGAATTATAGGCCAATCTCTTTGATTAACCTAGACTATAAAATGTTCGCGAAAATTCTTGCGCTCCGTTTGGATAACATCTTACCAAAATTAATTGGAAGAGAACAATGTGGCTTCAATAAGGGTCGTCATTTATCGGATAATACTCGACTCTTTTTCAATGTTCTTAGTAAATCCCACTCCCATAAACAATCTCTAGCAGCTGTTGCACTAGATGCCGAAAAAGCTTTTGACAGGGTTAATTGGCAGTTTATTTTTTCGACACTCGTCTGGTTTGGTTTTGGCCCTAAATTCCTCTCTTATATCTCGTTATTATATTCTTTTCCCAGATCTTTTATCTTAGCTAATGGTCTTGTTTCCTCCTCATTTCCACTCTTCAGGGGGGTTCGACAAGCCTGTCCACTTTCTCCTCTTTTATTTGTTTTGGCATTAGAACCCTTTCTAACAAGAATTCGTATAAATAAAAGTATCACAGGTTTTCCATATGGTGAGAAACAACTGAAGATTTCAGCATACGCGGACGATATTCTTTTATTTATTTCTAATCCCCAAACTTCAATACCAACTTTTTTATCAGAAGTTTCAGCTTTTGCTTTAGTTTCAGGATATAAACTCAATGTTGATAAATGTGAAATCCTTCCTTTAAACAAACATTGTTTCCATGCTGATTTTTTGGCTTCTCTCTTTCACTGAAACCCAACGAAGATTAAATATTTAGGCTTATGGTTCACACCTCTATCAAAGATACGGTATCACTAAACTTAAAGAATCTGCAATTACATTTAGCCAATTCCACCGCACGCTGGAACCCCTTATTTTTATCGTGGTGGGGTAGATTGGATTCTATAAAAATGATGTGAGTCCCAACAATTTTATTTTTCTTATCTAATCTTCCAGTTAATATTCCTAAATCCTGTTACAAGAATATCTATAATATTCTTTCAAAATTCTTATGGCAAAACAAAAAAGCTAGGATGTCCTTTTCCAAACTTAAACTACCTAAACATTTAGGTGCAGTCAATTTTCCTGATTTCTCGTCATACCATACTTCATTTTTTCTTAAATTCTCTTCCTCCTTGCTATCTGAGAATATGATCGATTCTACGTCTCAGCCTTTATGGGTGGAGGTTGAAAACTCTTTTTCTATCCCTTCTCGTTTGAAGAATTTGTTTCTATTTCTCACACTCCCAAAAATTTTCTCTTCCCATTCTTAAAAATGTTCGTAAAATCTTCCACCCGCTCATATTAGATGGTCTAGATGATCGTACACGTTTTCTTCAATCCCCAATTTGGTATAACAAACTTATTAAAATTAAAAATAGGACTCTTTTTTGGAAAGATTGGATAGAAATTGGTCTTAAATGGACGTATCAGCTTTTTCACGGCGAAACTTGTATCCCCTTCTCTCTGATGCAATCCCGTTTTTCTCTTCCTTCTTATCGATCCAAATATATTTTGTTGACCGCAGCTGCTCAACATTCCTATGATACCCTCATAAACTCCTCTGCGCATGCTAATTCTTCATCCATCTCGCTCACTTTTTTACAGTCTTCCTCTTCTGCATCTCAAATTTATAACAAATTAAGAAATTCTGTTACTATACGTGATAAATCTAATGTAGAATGCAACTGGGAATCTGATTTACAGGATTCCTTTGATATCTCAACATGGAACAAACTTTGGATGAAAATAAGGAAGTCTTCTAGAGCAGCGAATATTACACAAACCTTATTTTTTATTTATAATAGACTTTTAATCACCCCAGCCAAAATTCATCACATGGATTCCAATACTCCCTCTACCTGCTGGTCTTGTCCGGCCCCCGTAGCTGACCTTAAGCATATGTTATTTACATGTCCAGTTACTCATAATTTTTAGATTAGAGTGTGGCAACAAATTAACAAAATTTTTCGTACACACTTCCCTTTTTCTTTTACACATATTTTTCTAGGTAGCATCTCAGAAGTATGGTCCTCCTTTTCTACTAACGTATCCATTGTTGATCTGCTTATAGCTGTAGCATTGCAACAGATTACTAGGTCATGGAAAAATGCTTCAAACATATCATTTCAGGCTTGGTGGTATGGAGTTTGCTATAATCATAGATTAGATAGGGCATATGTTTACCCCATTACACTATTAAGAGAGATTTATTGTGGTTACCTATTACGGACTTCTTAAACATATCAGCTCAATCCTTACCCCTACATACTCCTTGCAGTGAGGAAGTATCCAAACCTCCTTGAAGTTAAAAATTACTCATCTGTTTTCTAATTTAGTTGTATATTTTTGACCACCTTATAAGCTACTATTATAGGAAGTAATGTAACTCCAATGTTGTATTTTCTATTATAAGATCAGTTGTATCATTCTATATAAGTTTTTCCCTCCCCCCCCTTTCCCCTCACCCATCCCTCCCCTTTTTCCTTTTCCCATGAAATATTTATATTATAGTATAATTATATGCTGTGTGCTTCAACACCCTGCGCATGCTCCGCAAGATCTTCAGATGGATCCCCACTGAAACCAGGAAGACCGTCACCCAGGCACTCGTCACCAGCCGACTGGACTATGGGAACACCCTCTACGCCGGAACCACAGCCAAACTTCAAAAGAGACTCCACCGCATCCAGAACGCCTCCGCACGACTCATCCTGGACATCCCCCGACACAGCCACATCACCGTACACCTGAAAGACCTGCACTGGCTCCCCGTCAGCAAGAGAATCACGTTCAGACTCCTCACCCACGCACACAAGGCCCTCCACGACCTGGGCCCAAAGTACCTCAACGACCGCATGTCCTTCTACACGCCCACACGCCAGCTACGATCAACCAGCCACGCCCTCGCCACCGTACCACGCATCCGCAGAACCACCGCCGGAGGAAGATCCTTCTCCTACCTGGCGGCCAAGACCTGGAACTCCCTCCCCACTCACCTTCGGCGAACCCAGGACCATCTCGCCTTCAGGAAGCAGCTCAAGACCTGGCTGTTCGAGCAGTAACTTACCCCCTCCCCCAGCGCCTTGAGACCCTCCCGGGTGAGTAGCGCGCTCTATAAATGCCGTGATTGATTGATTGATTGACTGTGTTGTATTGCTGTTATATCTTATTTCCATATCCAATAAAAATTTCTTTTACAACTTAAAAAGGAGTGAAAAGCTCCAATTTATTTTTCCTTTATAAATCCATACCTCAAGTTATATTCACCAGATTGTGCTCATTTTGCTGTGTAAATTTATATAAAAATCTGCTTTATTTTAATAAATTGGTGTCAGATTTCTTTAAAATCATGTTAATTACCTATCATCCATGTTGGGACTGTGAAATTCTTAACACCTCTACTAAAGCCAGACTACCACACTGCTTGGACTGAGCTAGGGATTTATTAGTGTTAATCCAATTACCTAGTTGGGGTATTGTGAGATTATTACATAGTGAGGCCTAACGAGCCTCATAATACTCCACTTTCCTACAGGGTGTCTTTAGGTCAAGCTTAAGCAGTTTGTGTCTCTCAGTCTCACTTGGCAACTCGGGCGGTCTTGAATATGTTCTATTTTGTCAATGTGTGATTTTTATTCAGTGGCAACTACTCATGTGAAATAAGTGTTTTTTAAAGCAGAGCACACTCATTTTTTTGTGTATATGGAATTAGTAGAAAATCCATGATTTGCAGTTGAAGGTCATTTACACAAATATTGCTTTGTCTAACCAGAACTCCTGAACTGCAGGCTGTCAGTCATTTCCAATTACCTCTCTGTGACTGCTTGCAGCTGGAAGTGTGCATGTCTGTGTCCTTGACCTGGTCTGCCTCAGTGTCACTTTCTGCTCCTTTAGTGGATGTTGTGACGCCACTTACAAAGCCCCTACTCTGCCATTAAAGAAAACATGCCCAGAAAAGCTCCTCAAAAATGGAAAAAGGTGTTCCTCACTCCATTCACTTCATTCACCTTGATTCACAAGCTTATCATTTTATAAACATTTGATTTCATGAAATTATTTTATACACTTTTGATTCGCAAATTATTTTGAGATAAAACATAGCAAAACATTAATCTTATCAAAACATTGTAAGAACTGATTAAAAACATACTGGGACTGATTCCAATATAGACCAGAGGACCAAGGGACATGTCTGCCTGTAAAAATCTTATAGCTAAAATACATGGTGATGAGTAGTATACACCTATACTACTAAGTTCACTTCAAAAATATGGAGGGAAAGTACTGGGAAACAGTAATGATGACCAACACAAACAAGCTAAACAGTTCAAGTAACTTGTTCAGCTTGAGTCAACAAAACATTTTAGAAACTGCATTAAAAACTTGGTACCAGCAGAATTTGAATAAGCCCCAAATGCTACTGTTATCCGAGGACAAAACTTTCTTATATTCCATGAGCAGAAAAATAACTAGCAAAGAAATCTCATTTGAGTCTTGACAAGGGGCCAAATACTCTGTTTAAATGAAAAGTGAATGGTGATGCTTCAGAACTTCTGATGAAAAGCTACAATGTATTGATGAATTCTCAACATCCCCAGACACATTTTTAGATAGAAGCTCAAAACGTTTTACAATATACTCAAACATATGCATCCTTGTTGAACTCAACACATGCTTTGACAGACCTAATATGCCATTCCCCAGAACCATCCTCACTGGCCTAGGCACGCACAACCTACAACAGCTTGTTCTCAATCCCACATACATCTAGGGACACATTAGATATCATCTTCGTGGGGGAGTGTCCGAGCCGTCGACCATAATGGCCGCACAGCGCAGAAGCTCTGGAACAGCCTGCCCATATCCTAGCAGCAATGGCCTCCATCATCACTCCACTCACCTTGCATTGGAAGAATATTTTTCTCCCTGTGGCTCCAATCAGTCGTAGATCGCGCCCGGCTCTCCGGGGCCCTCGGTGATCGTCCAATGGCATTGCGGGGTGTGCACGGCCCAGCCTGCCTCAGAGGCCCTGCTATGACAGGGGCAGTGGGTGAGCCCGAGGCCAGGACTGCAGTGCCCTGCTGGGCCCCCCCCTCAGCCATGTTCTGCTATACTCGAGTCCCCTAGGATTCCACATTTGTGGGCCAGAGATGGAGGCTGTCCTGCACAGTCTTGGGGCTTGTTGCAAGTGGGCGGAGTGGAGACGGGTACAACCCTCGCCGGTGGCCTCCCGCTGCTGACAGCCTGATGCTGTGATAGAGGTGGACCGACACCCGGTGCCCGTCCAATCTACACTCCCTGGCGGTGACTTGATTAACCCCAATATCTCAGCTCCCCCAACTGCTTTGGCTGGGGGCGTGGACTCCAGGACAGCTGCCGCCTCCTGCTGATTCCGCACTCCATGCGGGGGATGCCTGGGATGACAAGGGACCTGTATATCATAGGCGGTGAGTGATTGGTTGTGTCTCTCCCTCTTGCCTCCGTTGCACCAGCGCTGGGTTACCTGTCTTACACTTGCATGAATTTAGAAGGCCTCATCAGCCCCATCAACTCTACGGACACATGCTGTGGCTCATGCCGGTTTCCCTGGCGGCTCATCTTTCAAGTTTGCCCATTCCAGAGCGTTGACGGGTGGGCCGGGTGCTGCACATACCCCCTGGGCCCGACTGCTGCCTGGCTGTGGGGCTCCCCTGCAGGGGTGCAAGGTAATTCCTTGCCCCTACTACTCCTCCACCTATGCCCGGGTGCTCCGCATTCATATCCTTCGGCCACGTCCAGGACGACTCTTGGCAATGGGGCATGGTGACCCTAAACAAAGTTATCTCACATTTGACAAACCTAGGTCGGCGGATCAGCCTGGTCCCTCATCTGAAGCAGAAGGCAGGGGACTCTGCTAGGTGTGCTGGGCCCCCTGTGGGCATGGTGGTGATTCTGATGGAATTATGGGCTGGCTTCCGTGCCATCGATGCCCACTTTGATACCCTTACGTCCCGGCTCGACCGAATGGGGGAGCGCCTGGACCAACATGACACCTGCATTGATGCCACGAAGAAGCACATTTCAACATTGGAGGATATCTCTGCCTTGCTCATCCGCAGGTTGGAAAAAACAGAACGTCCCTTAAAGACAGTAGCCATCAAGAATGATAATCTAGAGGCCCGCTCCCATCGGAACAACATGCGCATCGTAGGCCTGGCGGAGACGACTGGTATGGGGCCTCCCGACTGCTTCGTAGAGAAACTGTTAACCGACCTCTTTTGGGCCAAACTGTCAAGACTTGTATATTTCTTCAATCAGCACAGGAGCAGAACGACGCCTTCTCCCAACTCCCTTCTTCGTACGTTCCCGCTAGGTTGTGTATACCTTTGCAGGTAAGTACCAAGGGGGGGAAAGGGGAATTGGACAGAGAAGAGACAGCCCGGTGGTTTCTTCTGCAATTCTGCCTCGTCGTCTTCTTCTTATAAGGTTGTTAAATAGCACATATCCAAATTACACTTCTACTAGTATTTACTGTACATGTAATACATATGCATTAACTAGACAACCTTTCTCTTACCAGGAAATGCTTGGGGCTTGCTTCTCTTCTGACTTCTCTATATTATTATTTGCTTGTGTGTAATGAGAAGTTTAATTTGTGTTTTCTTTTTTCTTACAGGTTAACCAGAGTGTCACCTTCGCGGATTCTTAAGACAAGGAAAAAACAGGTGAGTCTTATCTTATAGTGTATACATTTTAAGCAGTGACCGCTAAAGGAAGACTACTTACTGAGGTGACTTGAGGGAACTCCTATGTATAACTTCTTAGAGGTTCAGTAAATATCCTCAATTTCTTCAACAGCTAAACACTGGTTCTTAACTGTGGATTGAATGTATTTTTATTATTTTCTGAAGTTCAACAACGAATATGCACTAGAGTCTGAGGAACCTGTTATGTGAATAGTTCACACGCACATACCTGGACTCTTCCTTCTATCGATAACAACCTCCAAAGATAGAAGGTTATCAATATATGCTCATTAACTTTCCTGTGCTCAATACGGAAAGTGTTCTACAAGCGTAACTAATTAGAAATTACAAATCTCTTGAATTGTGCCAACAGCACTTCTGTATTCGGACTACGACCTTATTATTGCTGAGACAGAGACACTACTCCGTTCCCAGAATTGAACTACACTCGAAGACGCCTTCCAGGGAAAGTGTCTGAGGGAAAATGCTACTCTAGACACATGCGCAGATTCGTAGTTCTGTCAGTTGAGCATGCGCCTCTCCGAACCACTAACCTGAATCTCCAAACTTCAAGCACCCGACGCCGTTGAACCAGACACCTTCGTAATGGCCCCTGACTAACTGGAACACGACAACTTGAAGAAAACATCCATTCGGGGAAAAACTCTTGGTGAAGTGCGCAGTGGAACGTTGGTGCGCGCTTCACCTGAGTTCTGATTATGAAAGAGACTAGACTGCTGACCTAGCGGGCATGCTGGCAGACATCTTGGATGTCCAGCGCTGCCAGCATACTCGCCAACTAAAGGCATGGTGAGTTTTCAATGTGAGATAGCAGGTTGGGGGAATACCAGTAAGAGCCACAACAGGGCTTTGAGGAGGAAACCTCCCGTGAGCCCTGACAGTACCCCCTTCCAACGGGGTTTCTTCCGGTCATGGCTTGGTCGGGAATTTAGCATGGAAGGCCTTGATCAATCGGGGAGAGTGAACATTAGAGCTGTGTTCCCACGAACGTCCATCAGGTCCATAGCCTTTCCAATCAATGAGGTAAAAGAGATAGTTATGCACCTTTTTAGAGTCTAGGATTCTCTTAACCTCGTATTCAATCTCACCATCAAGAACCAGAGGAGGAGGAGAAGTAGTGTGTCTCAAACATGGGTGAACCTTTTTAAGTAAGGAAATGTGAAAGACCGGGTGAAATTTGGCAGTGTTAGGAAGAGTTAAACGATAAGTCACTGGGTTAATGACCTTCTCCAAAGGATAGGGACCAATAAAGCGTGGTTGGAACTTACGGGTCCCTCTCAACCTTAGATTTTTTGTGCAGAGCCAAACTCGGTCTCCTACTTGGAGATCAGGTTGTTTATTTCGCTTTCGATCAGCAAAGCGTTTGTAACGGTCTTTAGCTAAGACTAAATTCTGTGTTGCTGTTTGATGAATTCTAGCTACGTGTTGGGCAAGTTCTTGTACTGCGGGAACATGCACAGATTCAAACTCTAACTGGGAATTAGGGTGTCTGCCTGAATTCATAAAGAAGGGTGAATAACCAGTGGACACGTTTCTGGCATTATTGTGAGCACATTCTGCTGTCCAGAGGTAATCGGGCCAGTCACCTTCCTCATCCAATAAATATAGTCGGAGATATTGTTCTAGCTCCTGATTAGTTCTCTCGGTTTGGCCATCGGTTTCCAGGTGAAAACTAGTAGAATATCGATGGTCAATTCCGAGGCTCTTAGTGTAAGCCTTCCAAAGGTGGGAAAGAAACTGAGAACCTCTATCAGTGATTAAAACCTTAGGAATGCCATGAAGACAAATTATATTCTGGTTAAAAAGTTTGGAAAGTTGTTTAGCAGTGGGTGTGCCTTTATAAGGTACAAAATGTGCCATCTTGGTGAAGGTGTCTACGCATACCAGGATGGTGTCAAAACCATGAGAAGAGGGTAGGTCCACGATCAAATCTAGGGAAACCGTGTGCCAGGGATACGGAGGAGTGGGTAGAGGTTGTAGGAGACCTTTAGGGGCTTGCCTGTCCGACTTTCCCCGTGCACAAATCTCGCATCCCAAAACATACTGACGAATGTCCCGAGACATTTGTGGCCACCAGAATCGACGCTTGAGTAGGTCTTCGGTTTTCAGTATACCCTTGTGGCCAGCCAAAGGATGATCATGACATTCTTGCATAGCTTGCAGTTGGAGGGCTGGGGTAGGCAGAAATAAGGTGGTTCCTTGATAAGGTAAGTCATTCTGAATGGAACGCTGTGAATCCTCTGAGACCCACTTTTCCATCTCTGAGTTAGACATTACGCCTCGAACTTGAACCCCAACCAAGCCGCCAGCAACCTCACAAGATGGATCACCAACTGCGCTGACATCCTCGCCCCATTGAAGACCCCGGCAACAAGAAAGCACCCTGGTTCACCGACGAACTCAAGAAATCCAAGAAGAACTGCCGGGCCCTCGAGAAAGCATGGCGCAGAGACCCGACTGCAGACAACATGACCACCCTCAAACACGCCACCCGAAAACACCACCAGCTGATCCACACCACCAAGAAAACCGCATTCAAGGAACGACTGGACAACAACGCCCACAACAGCAAGGAACTCTTCATCATCGTCAAAGAGCTCTCGAACCCCAGCGCCGGAAACAACGACATCACCCCCTCGCAAGACCTCTGCAACTCGCTCGCCTCGTTCTTCCACAGCAAGATCGCAGACATACACAACAGTTTCAGCACACAGCCGACGTACCCTACAACCGTTCCAACGTCCCCCACCTCCACCCTCCGAGCCTGGACCCCGATCAACACCGAAGACACTATCCGCACGATGAACTCCATCCACTCCGGATCACCAACCGACCCCTGCCCTCACCACATCTTCAACAAGGCCGACGCCGTCATCGCACCCCACCTCCGGGACATCATCAACACCTCCTTCGACACCGCCACCTTCCCAGAGAGCTGGAAGCACGCCGAACTCTGCGCCCTACTGAAGAAACCGTCAGCGGACCCCACCGACCTCAAAAACTACCGCCCCATCTCGCTCCTTCCTTTTCCTGCCAAAGTCATCGAGAAGACCGTCAACAGACAACTGGCCGCCTTCATCGAGACGAATGGATCCCTCGACCACTCACAGTCCGGCTTCCGGGCCAACCACAGCACCGAGACCGCCCTCATCGCAGCCACCGACGACATCCGAGCCATGCTCGACAACGGGAAACAGCGGCCCTCATCCTCCTGGACCTCTCCGCAGCGTTCGACACAGTCTGCCACCGCACCCTAGTGCAACGCCTGAACAACGTCGGAATCCAAGAGAAGGCACTGGAGTGGATCATCTCCTTCCTCGCCGGAAGAACCCAGAGAGTCCGCCTCCCCCGTTCAGTTCCGAGGCCACCGAAGTCATCTGCGGCGTACCACAAGGATCATCACTCAGCCCCACCCTCTTCAACGTCTACATGAGCCCCCTCGCAGCCATCGCACGCCAACACAACCTCAACATCATCTCCTACGCCGACGACACCCAGCTGATCCTCTCCCTCACCAACGACCCCACAACCGCCAAAACCAACCTACATGAAGGGATGAAGGACGTGGCCGAGTGGATGAGGAACAGCCGCCTGAAACTGAACTCAGATAAGACGGAAGTCCTCATCCTAGGATCATCACCCTCCGCCTGGGACGACTCCTGGTGGCCCCCTGCCCTGGGCAACGCACCCGAACCAACGGACCACGCACGCAACCTGGGCTTCATCCTGGACTCCTCCCTCTCAATGACCAGACAAGTCAACGCCGTCTCCTCGTCTTGCTTCAACATCCTACGCATGCTGCGGAAGATCTTCCGGTGGATCCCCACCGAAACCAGGAAGACGGTCACCCAGGCCCTCGTCACCAGCCGACTGGACTACGGCAACTCCCTCTACGCCGGAACCACAGCCAAACTTCAGAAAAGACTCCAACGCATCCAGAACGCCTCAGCTCGACTCATCCTGGACATCCCCCGACACAGCCACATCGCCGGACACCTGAGAGACCTGCACTGGCTCCCCGTCAGCAAGAGAATCACGTTCCGACTCCTCACCCACGCACACAAAGCTCTCCACAACCAAGGCCCCAGATACCTCAACGACCGTCTGACCTTCTACACTCCCACCCGCCAGCTACGATCGACCAACCACGCCCTCGCCGCCGTCCCCCGCATCCGAAGAGCCACAACGGGAGGAAGATCCTTCTCCTACCTGGCTGCCAAGACGTGGAACTCCCTACCCATCCACCTCCGCCTGACCCAAGACCACCTCTCCTTCAGGAAGCAACTCAAGACCTGGCTGTTCGAACAGTAGCGGACCCCCCTCCCCCTAGCGCCTTGAGACCCTCCGGGTGAGTAGCGCGCTATACAAATGCTTGATTGATTGATTGATTGAAAAGGTGTTTGGGAAATTGCTCCAATAATCTTATTGTCAGGAATTATCCGCTGGTTGGCAATGGTTGTCTTATGATCTTCTGTACCCAATCTGGAGAGAGCGTCCGCCTTTCCATTCTTGGATTCTGGCCGAAAGGTAATGATGAAATCAAAGTCGGCAAAATAGAGCGACCAGCGAATTTGCCGAGGGGTAAGCGCATGAGCAGAGCGTAAGAATTTCCGAATTCGGTGGTCCGTGAACATAGTTACTGTATGTTTGGCACCCATTAGGTAGTGCCTCCAATCTTTGAAGGCGTCCTTAATGGCCAAAAGTTATTTTTCCCTGATCGTGTAATTACATTCGGCCGGGTTTAATTTGCGGAAGCGGAACGCTACTGGATGAAGCTGACCGGTGTCCTTGTGTCGTTGTGATAATATACGTCCAATAGACGAATCTGAGGCGTCTGTTTCCAAATAGAATGGTTCGGTGGGGTCCGCGTGCAAGAGGACAGGTGCTGTGGTGAAACTTTTCTTTAGCAAATTAAAAGCGGTTTCAGCTTCTTCACTCCATTTGAACGGTACTCCTTTCTTTAACAGGCGTGTGAGTGGAAGGATCTTTTGGGACAACTCATGGATAAATCGTCGGCAAAAGTTGGAGAATCCGATGAAACTTTGCACCTCCTTTACAGTAGTGGGAGATTTCCATTCCATTACAGCTTTCACCTTTTGCTGATCCATTGTGATTCCGGCCGGGGACAACAGGAACCCAAGGAACTCCACGGTATCAGTATTGAACAAGCATTTTTCCAGCTTCACAAAGAGAGAGT
Organism: Calotriton arnoldi; assembly: GCA_963921515.1. Taxonomy (NCBI): domain Eukaryota; kingdom Metazoa; phylum Chordata; class Amphibia; order Caudata; family Salamandridae; genus Calotriton; species Calotriton arnoldi. Next base: position 56,003 of record CAWUFW010010700.1, read on the forward strand.
TCTCTCTCAATCGTTGCAAGATGGCTCTGACCTGTGTACGATGTTCTTCCTCCGAGTTAGAATAGATCAGGATGTCATCTATGTACACTATGGCACATTGGTCGATGAAGTCACTCAATACATCATTTACAAAGTATTGGAAGGCAGCGGGCGCATTACACAGACCATACGGCATTACTAGGTATTCGTATAGGCCGTACTTAGTCCTAAATGCTGTCTTCCACTCGTCGCCTTCTCGAAGTCGAATCAAGTGGTAAGCTCCCCGCAGGTCTAAACGTGTGTAGATCTTTGCTTCCTTCACCTGATCTATAAGCACAGAAATAAGAGGCAATGGGTAACGGTTCTTTACTGTTATCCTGTTTATTCCTCTGTAGTCTATGCAAGTCCTGAGATCTCCCTTCTTGGGCACGAAAAAGAGAGGGGAGGGAACGGGGGATTGTGATGGCCTGATGAAGCCGATCTCCAGATTTTTCTTCAAATATTCTTTCAAATGGAGATTTTCCTTTTCGGTTAAAGCATAAACTCTGCTACATGGTAGATTGGCTCCCGGTTCTATGTCTATCTTACAATAATAAGATCGGTGCGGGAGGAGCCTCTCAGCTTGAACTTCATCGAATACATCTGTGAAGTCCTGATATTCATCCGGGATTTCTGTAGTCTGAATTACACACACCGACGCTCCTTCCTCACAGAGTCGAGTCACAACACTGTGCTCCGGTTGCATTTTCATTTCCTCAAAACAATGTTTGGCACAATAGTCTGAATTCAGTTGAATTGTTCGGGCTCCCCAGTCAATCAACGGATTATGTTCGGTTAACCAAGGTAACCCCAGAATTAATTGAAACTGGGGAGCGTCAATGAGGTTGAATTGTAGAATTTCTTGGTGCCCATCAGTGGTGGTCATCCGTACTGGTTCTGTGTGGCTAGTTATAGGACCAGAAGTTAAATCTGTACCATCGACAGCCCTGACCTTTTCGACTCTTTCTTTCTTGATAGCCCACAATCCTATGTGCTTGGCAAATTTTTGATCACAGAAGTTGCCCGTAGACCCGGAATCAACCATAACGATGATTTCAGTCAGGGTCACATTCCTGAACCTTAATGTCACTGATAGAGTCAGATGTGGTGAGGAGACTTGTAAGGTGTTGGCTAGGTGATGGTTTACTGGAGTTCTATTTTCTGTTGCATCCACCAGCCCAACTCCCGTCACTGGTGGTGCTGCAAGTTTTCCTTCTCCCTCATTGGCGTCTTAGGTCTCTTTTGACAAGTTTTTACGTAGTGTCCACTGCCTCCGCAGTACATACAAAGTTTATTTTGTCGTCTTTTCTCTTTTTCTTCTTTGGACAATGGTCCCCGAATTGCACCTATCTGCATAGGCTCCACTCCCGAAGAATTTGACGGCTCGGGTGGTTTCTGATTTACTTCGGTCAAAACGAGGGACACTAGGTCTGAACTCTCTCCTCTTTTCACCCTTCCTTTCGCTCTGACGAAAATCTATCTCCAATACCAAATCTACCAGCGCTGAGATTTCTGTTGGGCGGTTGGGGATTTGAGAGAGGGCATCCTTTAATTCTTCACGCAAGCCTCGATAGAAGACTGCAGCTCTCTTGTTTTCTGGCCAATCTGTTTCGACCACTAGCTTGTTGAACTGGGCTAGGTAAGCGACCAATTCGCGATTACCCTGTCTTAATTCCAACAGTTCATTGTCCATGGCCTGCGACGCCCTTCTTCTATCGAAAATTTGAAGGAATTCTTTTTTGAAATCTTCAAGGTTGTATAAGATGGGATTATCGTTGGTCACTAAGGGCATTGACCAGGAAGCTGTGTCTCCGCTGAGATAGGATAAAATAAATGCGACACAAGACTGCATCGGGAAAAATCGTTGGGCGGCACAAAGTGCAAGGAGCATTGAGTAAGGAAGGTTTGTGCTTTTTGCGGGTCTCCATTAAATCGTTCAGGAGGGGCCAGAGGAATGACAGGGGACAGTGAGTGAATTACTTGGGTGGGGGCAAAAGATGAGGGTATTGCATTTGATTTTTGAGTGTCAAAAGTAGGGGTTGCACGACTAGTTCCTGCACCTGTCTCTCCAATCTTAAAACTAAGTATTTCCTGTCTTAGAATTTTGTTTTCTTCCCCAACTGCCTCTAGGTCCCTTTGTATGTTTCCCAATATGTCTCCTAGATTTTTTAAATCAAACCCTTCAGCCATTCTACTTGGGTGCTTGTACCAACTTGGGCACTTCACTCTGTCAAGACTTGTATATTTCTTTAATCAGCACAGGAGCAGAACAACGCCTTCTCCCAACTCCCTTCTTCGTACGTTCCCGCTAGGTTGTGTATACCTTCGCAGATAAGTACCAAGGGTGGAAAGGGGAATTGGACAGAGAAGAGACAGCCCGGTGGTTTCTTCTGCAATTCTGCCTCGTCTTCTTATAAGGCTGTTAAATAGCACATATCCAAATTACACTTCTACTAGTATTTACTGTACATGTAATACATATGCATTAACTAGACAACCTTTTTCTTACCAGGAAATGCTTGGGGCTTGCTTCTCTTCTGACTTCTCTATATTGTTATTTGCTTGTGTGTAATGAGAAGTTTAATTTGTGTTTTCTTTTTTTTTCTTACAGGTTAACCAGAGTGTCACCTTCGCGAATTCTTAAGACAAGGAAAAAACAGGTGAGTCTTATCTTATAGTGTATACATTTTAAGCAGTGACCGCTAAAGGAAAACTACTTACTGAGGTGACTTGAGCGAACTCCTATGTATAACTTCTTAGAGGTTCAGTAAATATCCTCAATTGCTTCAACAGCTAAACACTGGTTCTTAACTGTGGATTGAATGTCTTTTTATTATTTTCTGAAGATCAACAACGAATATGCACGAGAGTCTGAGGAACCTGTTATGTGAATAGTTCACACGCACATACCTGGACTCTTCCTTCTATCGATAACAACTTCCAAAGATAGAAGGTTATCAATATATGCTCATTAACTTTCCTGTGCTCAATAGGGAAAGTGTTCTACAAGCATAACTAATTAGAAATTACAAATCTCTTGAATTGTGCCAACAGCACTTCTGTATTCGGACTACGACCTTATTATTGCTGAGACGGAGACACTACTCCGTTCCCAGAATTGAACTACACTCAAAGACGCCTTCAAGGGAAAGTGTCTGAGGGAAAACGCTACTCTAGACACATGCGCAGATTCGCAGTTCTGTCAGTTGAGCATGCGCCTCTCCGAACCACTAACCTGAATCTCCAAACTTCAAGGACCCGACGCCGTTGAACCCAACACCTTCGTAACGGCCCCTGACTAACTGGAACACGACAACTTGAAGAAAACATCCATTCGGGGAAAAACTCTCGGTGAAGTGCGCAGTGGAACGTTGGTGCGCGCTTCACCTGAGTTCTGATTATGAAAGAGACTAGACTGCTGACCTAGCGGGCATGCTGGCAGACATCTTGGATGTCCAGCGCTGCCAGCATTCTCGCCAACTAAAGGCATGGTGAGTTTTCAATGTGAGATAGCAGGTTGGGGAATACCAGTAAGAGCCACAACAGGGCTTTGAGGAGGAAACCTCCCGTGAGCCCTGACACAAACACTTCCCCTCTGCCTTTATAGTAGCGAGGGCCCACAGATTCTTGTGCCCACGCCCACCACCGGAGGTGCCCCCTCGTCCCATTGTGGCACAACTTCTGAATTACGAGACCGAGACGCTGCAGTTCGACAGGCTCGTGGAAAAACCCCTCTGCAGTATCAGGGGGCCGTGCTTTCAATATACCCAGACTTCGGCATGGCAGTGCAGGAGGCAAGGTGGAAATTTGCAGATGCAAAGGCACAGCTACGGAAGCATGGACTGAAGTACCGCATGTAATACCGCACCAGGCTGCAGGTAGTGACAGAGGGAAGCTACTCTTTTTTGAGTCCCCTGCTGAGGTAATCTCCTTTTGCAAGCAGCTGGGATGCACCAGCCCCTCCTGAGCCCTTGCCAATCTGGACTGCTCTCCCCCAGAAACTCACATTTCAGCCAGCGCTGGCCTGTTTGACCCCACTTGAATTGCCAGGCTGCCCCGATGTTGGTAGTGCCATTGTAATACCACAGGATGTAATCTCCCTTCCCTTGGTACATGTCTACCCTAACCCCACAAGCAGCCAGCTGCTGCTTTTGATACTATGGTTTATACACAGCTGTTCATACATGGGCACCAAGTTCCGATGCGTTGCCCACTCTCCGAGGAAGTTTCATATTGTTACCCAGTTTGGATCTTTTTGTGTGCAAAGGGGCTTTATTGGGATTCACCAGGTCCTCTTTACCTGGTGTGGGTGGTTTATCTGGAACATGCTCGATGTTATTGTTGCTCTCAGACCAAGCACCGGTCAGGCTACAACTTACCCTCCCATACAGTGGGGAATGGGAACGTCGTTGGTCCTTCCCTTTACCGGCACAGCTGGACGCGGTCTATCGCTCTGAGCTCCAAACTGCTATAACCAAATATTTTGGACTCAACTCCAACTCAATCATGCGTTACGCTACACTCTGGGATGCCTTTAAGGTGTGTATTTGTGGCATTTGCATTTCCAAACGCTCCGGTGTGCTTCATGATATTAGTCGTAACCTGGCCCTGGTGTAGGCTGCACTCACAGTTCTTGATAATGAGGATATCACCCACCCATCCCCTGCGGTTCTCCACGAGCGCTCCGTCCTATTGGAGGAATTCTGTGACTTGGCCGAGGGGAAGTTCCCCTCCTCTGTAAATACTCAGTGGTGTGCCACTACGGTGAGGGCGAGCTCCCCGGGAGAACGTTGGCTCACCTCCTACGCCCTCCTCGAGACAGTACACATTACAGAACTTATAATAGATAACGCACCAGACTCACGCAAAGCAAATGTATTATACAGGAAATGGTTTCCTCCTATCAGGCTATGTACACCACCCGCCTGTCATCTGAGAGCACAGAACACCAGTTCTATCTGAAGAGATTACGATGGTATGGCTAACCAATAGCCAGTCATAATTTTTAAACGGACCATTCTCAGCTGAGGAGATTGCCCAGGCGATCGACTCATTGGATGGCACTAAATCCCCCAGCCTGGACAGCCTCACTGGCTCCTTTTATAAAGCGTACAAAAAAAATCTTGATTTCACATTTACTTGAAGTGTACACGGAGGCCCTTGAGGCAGGAACTCTTCCCCCCATGATGCGAGAGGCAGCAATCTCCTTGTTTCTTAAACCGGGTAAAGACCCCACATGTTGTGCATCTAATAGGCCACACTCCATGTTAAATTTAAAAATCTTTGCCAAAACCCTGTCTAATAGACTGTCACTATTACTTGAACATGTTCTATCCCGGGTACAATCTGGTTTCATTCCTCATAGATCCACCTCAATCTCTGAACTGTCTTTTCCGTTCTGAATCGGGTATCCCCAGATGTCCTGGCAGTGGTTGTCCTTCTGGACGCAGAGAAAGCATTCGACTCTCTAGAATGGCCTTTTCTCCACAAGACTTTATGCACGTTGGGCATCCCTGGTAGATTTACAGCTTTCATCTCTTTGTTATATTCCAGTCCCACAGCTAGGGTCCATCTGAACGGTTCCATTTATAAACCATTTGCTATAACGCGAGGCACCAGACAGGGTTGCCCTCTTTCCCCTTTATTATTTATCATAGCCATGGACCCCTTAATACACCATCTGTATGATTTACTTGTTGATGAAAAACTGGATTTGTTGTTTCTTACTGAAACTTGGCTTTCCGATGCCTCTAACCCCACTATCGCTATGGCTGTCCCTACGGGCTATAAGATTCTTAGGAAAGACAGATTGTTGGGGAAAGGGGGCGTGGCAATCATTTTTAGGCATGTCTTGGAATGTTCCCAAATTTCTACTAAAACTATAGAGTCCACAGAGTTTCTAGGTTTTCGCTGCATCATTTCCACTCACCAGAGCATCGCTGGATTTCTGATTTATCGGCCCCCGGGAGCCATTAGTAATTTTATCTCTTCACTTAATTCAGCCACTTCTTCGTTGGCCTTATTTAATAACTGTCTTATTTTAGGGGACTTTAACATACATATGGATCATGATAAAGACCCCCATGCTAACCTTCTAATGGAAACGTTGTATACCTTTAAGTTGCTCCCAGTTATTTCTTTGGCTACTCATTTGAAGGGTCATACCATGGACCACATTTTTCATGATTTTGATTTAACGGCTAGTTCTCCCTTTCCTGTCACCTGGTCCGACCACGCTCTGCTTAACTTTGACATCCCCCTTGCCGCTGTTGCCTCCCCGGCAACTTCAGTGCACATACCCTCTATTTACAGGGCATTTCACAGGATTTCTACTCCTGCATTAGCAGAAGCCCTAAATTGTTCCTTACCTAGGCTGATGGGCACGGCCGACCAGGATGCTCTCCAAGTGGATCGTTGGCTTCGCTCCAACATCGAGGCCGCTGCTCAGGCTATTACTCATTCTCCGAAAAGGCCCCCTGGCTCCCTGATACTGTAATCTCCTTAGAGATAGTAAAAGGAACTGCAGAATAAAGGAACGGAAGTGGCCAAAAATGTACCTTCCAGAAGATAGGAAGGCGTATAAAGTTAGCCTAAAATCTTATCATACTCTGGTTAAAAAGGCTAAGACCGATTTTTAATAAATCTAAGATCGACAATGCTCAAAACAGGAGTAAAGACATTTTTAGGATAGCCAAATCCTTTATTTCCCCGAAAGCCTGTGTTACGGCAGGGCCTTCCACAGAGGAATGGGCAAAGAAGATTGCCGAATTCTTTCACGGGAAAGTTTCCCTGATCCAACTTGCACTTTCTAACATAACTGAGGACAAGTTGAATTTTTACAATAATGCTAACTGTAATTCCCACACCTCTGATCCTCCACTCCTTCTCACTTTCCCTGAGCTTCGGCTAAAAGAATCTTTGTCTCTTCTCCAAAGTATTAAGTCTGGCTCTCCCTCTGACCCCTGTCCAGCTAATATTCTGTCTCAGATTGCCTCTACAATCAATCCGATTGCTTATCAGCTTTTTAATACTTCCCTTTCCACTGGCATTATGCCTAAATCATGGAAGCACGCTAAGATTCTGCCCTTGTTAATGAAGACAAATGCTGATCCAACAGATCCGGCTAATTATAGGCTGATTTCCTTGCTTCCGGCCCTTTCAAAGGTCTTGGAGAAGTTTGTAAACAAAGTTCTGCAAGAACATATTGAAGATGGGAAGCTTCTCCATGAATCCCAGTCCGGATTCAGGGCCAACTTCAGCACCGAGTCTGCGTTGTTGGAAGTTACTGAGTTTATCAGGGGTCGACTGGATGCGGGAGGCAAGGCCGTTCTGATACTGCTTGATCTGTCAGTGGCCTTTGATACGGTCCCACATGAGAGGCTTTTAAATAGACTTAAGAACATTGGCCTCGGTGGGACCATCTTCAAGTGGATGTCTTCCTATTTGGAAAATAGATCTCAGGACATTTGGCTTCCACCCTTCTCCTCTCCAGTCCCTGCTATCAATGTTAGCATCCCCCAAGGCTCTATTCTTAGCCCAACCCTTTTTAATATCTACCTCTCTCCCTTAGCATCCTTAGTGGAGGAAGCGGGTGCCAAAATTGTCTCCTACGCTGATGACACGCAGCTTATTTTCTCGTGTGACAAAGGCTCTGACTTTGATGAGGCAATGATTAATTCCTGCCTCTCGAAGGTTTTTAATTGGCTCAAGGTAAACCAGCTGAAATGCAATCCGGACAAAACGAAGGTGGTTTTCTTTGGTGGTCATGAAACACCTGACTGGAGCTCTTGGTGGCCTAGGGACTTGCCACCTCACCCCGTTGAAAAAGAGAAAGTAAAAAATCTAGGAATAATCATTGACAAATCATTGTCGATGCGTCCTCAGATCCAACATCGCTCAGGTGTTTGCTTCGGTGTACTCAGAATGTTGAAAAAATTCTTGCCACTCCTACCGCTGGAGAGCAGAAGGATAGTTGTGCAGGCTCTTGTGACATCTAAGCTAGACTATGTCAATTGTATGTACCTTGGTATCCCTAAATCTCTGACCCAGCGTCTGCAAGTAGTCCAAAATGCGGCCGCCAGAGCTATCACGCGATCGAGTCTTAGAACCTGTATGACTCAGGTTCTTAAATCTTTGCACTGGCTCCGCATTAAAGAGCGGATTGACTTTAAGGCCTTGACCATCTTTTTTAAAGCTTTTCACAAGGTTGGTGCTGTGTACCTCAATAAACGTGTCAACCGGTATTCAATGTCCAGACCCTTACGGTCCTCCAATACTAATTTGGCCACTCTGCCCAAAATACGTCTTAATCGTACAGGTGGCAGATCCTTTGGTTTTCTGGGGGCAAAATTATGGAACAACCTGCTGGAATCTTTGAGGCTTGACCCTAACTTACTGTCTTTTAGAATGAACCTTAAGACCTGGTTGTTTCAATAAAATACTGGCCCTTCACTTTTCTCTTATCGCTACACAAGCGCCAGGACACTCTTGTTTGAGTAGCTGTGCGCTTTATCAAAAACCTGTTTTAATTTCATCTCCAGGAGCACCATATGCATTGAGGTATTCAGTTTCAACCTGGCCCACTCCTCATCTCTATGTACGCTGATGATCTGCTCTTATTCATCTGACATTCCTCAGAAAACCTAACTCCTATAGTTCGATAGATCATTAGTTTCTGGGAACTGTCCGGCCTCTGCATCAATTGGGCGAAGTCTGAGCCTCACCGATATTACCACCGCTCCGGCAAGTGAATACCACTTCAAATGGTCCTCTGATTCCACTAAGTATCTAGGTATTAACATTCATAGGGCTAAGGAACAGATTATCTGTTTTTACTATGGCCCAGCCATGACCAAACTCGCGACACCAATAGTCCGATGGCTACAACTTCCACTTCCCATGGAAGGCTGTATCGCCATTGTCAATATGGTAATACTCCCTCATTTTTTGTCCCTATTCACGAACATCTCTATTCCTCCAACGACCTCCTTCTTTGACACCCTAAGTGGCCTCCTTATGAGGCTGGTGTGGGTGGGTCGCAGGCCTCGGATAGCATGGGATATGCTTACCCTGCCATAGGAACATGGTGGGTTGCCGTCCCCAATTTCCGAATCTATTACCTAGTCGCCCAGGCCCACTTCACCCGCATGGCAGACTCCCTTATGCCAAGCCAGAACGGGACCTGGCAGCCCCATTGCCTCTGAATGCCCTACTGCCAAAAGGACTTCAATTAGACCCCACAGATATCCAAACAGCCCACTACTTGCTGGGTGTGGTTAAAGCTCTGCGGGGTGTTGGGCTTCACTTCTTTATACTCCTCTGACCTCCCCGTTGCATCCAATTCTTGGCAGCCACTAATGGTTGAAGAACTTGTGCAGTGCACCATGGCCAAAAATGGTGTCCAAACTATTTGGGGACTTTTTTCCCTGATGGGCACATGCTGGATGCAGCCTAAATGGTGGACTCATTCATGGATAGTTTCATCTTCAACAGACTACACAACACACTAAGATCGTGCATCTGTTCCTACCCCCTCGCCCTGGAGGGCTTCCGCCTCTCACACTCCTGATCAGAGACACGGACAGTTTGCACTTAATTTCCAAACTCTATTGTGCATGCATGGCCCTATAACACACTAGGGAGGGGGGTTGGTGGCGGTGGGAGGAGGAATTGGGCCACGCTATCGCTGACAAGGACTGGGCCTTCTGCTGTATGCAGACCAAATTGATATCCACAAGTCACCTCCACAAACTACTACACTTTCGATTCCTGCACAGATCATATGTCACTTAAGAGGGTTTGGCTAAGATTGACCACACTAGGCCATCAACTGCCTTAAGTGCCGATCCCCGGATGCAGATTTCACGCACCTTACTTGGACATTCCCGGTTAATGCAACTTACTGGACAGAGGTATTTGATGCTTTATCTCAAATGCGTTCACTAACTCTATTCCCTTCTCCTAACAGGGCATTGCTAGGCAACGTCACATCCATTTCTGTACCGCATCGCCACTTTGCGGCCTTCGCTCTCCTTTTAGCTAAACAGGAGTTTGCCCTTCACTGGGGTAGCACAGTGCGCCCCACGGTCACGTACTAGGTTCGCACCATGTCCTACTGCGACCTAACTAGTGAGGTTTATGGCTCTTCACAACCACCCACAGCCAAATCAAAAGATATTTTGAAACCCCTCCATACATACCTTCTCACTCTGGCCCCAGACTCCCTACAGTCCCCCCCAAGGGCTTCAACATGTACCACATCCACAGGTCATGCCACTCAGGGTCCAACTGTCACCCTAACCCCCTCTCTTCATGAATTTGTGCATCCTTCATTTTTGTCTCTCCTACTTATCCGCCATTTTCAAACACTATTTTCACAGCATTATTGTACTACATTTATGGTTTATGTAGCTGTCATTGGCTATGCACATACAAATGCTCCGACGTCTCGGCCCTCAACCGCCCTTCTTTTTCTTCTGTACTGTAACTTGGAAAAAAATGGTTAAATAAAGATTTTAAATAAAAGATATCTTTGTAAACCCAGACATAATCCCGTTCAAAATAATTACTCCTGTCATTGAATCAGACCACTACCTCATTGCCTTGCAACACAAGGCACCAATACTCAACCCAACTAAAATCATCTTGCCCTCAACTACATATTGACCTAGGAACAAGCTAAATTTGGAGGAGCTAGAAAACCTGCTTACCTCCAACACAGATCTGTCACAACCAGTTCTTTACAAACACTCAATGAATGGCTCCAAAGAGCTTTTGATCATCTAATTCCAGTGATAACGAATCTACCCATAACAAAAAAAACTCCTTGAATTAATGCAGAATTAAAAAATATCAAAAAACAAATTGCTGAATTTCAACACACCAGGCTCAAAACAAACTACCCTCATGACAAGAAATGCCTACACAGACACCAGAATATGCAAGTCAACAATCAAAAAAGCAAAACTATGCTATTCCAACTGAATCCACAAAGCAACGTGTGCTAATATGAAGTTGTCAATATTTTATAGAATTCTTTTAACCAAAATGCACACAAGCTACCTATCCCATTTTCTAAGAATTTTGTAACAAACTGGTAAATTGTTACACAACTAAAGGCAATATATATTGGATTCTTATTTGAACAAAAAGATAGCCCGACCCATTTCCTACAAAACCCTCCAAAGAAAGGTAAACAGAGCCTCCATGCTTCTTCAAAGAACATTTGACTGAATTTCTGGATGTTGTCAAAGCAAGCATGCCCATGCCATCAGCCCGACCCTCTGACCCTTATCCACTGCAAATCTTCAAAAACATTATACTATCAACTTCTGCAGCCATCATAGTCAGAACACTCATTTACAATGCCTTGACAGGAGTTTTCCCAAAAGAATTTAAAAAGGCATTCATACACCTTTTTTTTTTTTTAAACCTACCCTGGACAATTAAGATCAGCGACAACTACAGGCCCAAAGCAAATGGACCATTGCTGGGCAAACTCTTAAAAAAAACAGCTTTTGTCCAGATTTTACAATTCATTGAAGACAATTCTTTACTTTCTTAGACCTTTTGGCATCCATTGACACAGTGGATCATGACACACCAATTCGAAGACTTAAGGAAACCAGAATAAAGGGTGTGGGTCACATTTGGATCACATCGTACCTATACAATAGAACAAATATTAAACATACTCCTTTCTCTTCTAAACCATACAGCATTAAAGCAGGGTTCCTTCAAGGCGCAATCATCTCCTCCCTGCTGTTCAACATCTATATTAAATCATTACCCAATCTGATCAATGGTTTTGGACTTCACCTGCTATAACTATACAGATGACACTCAGATTAATAAAATTGAAAAGACCCAAAGGAAATTTGAACATCAAAAACCATCAAAAACCATCAATTGCCTCCGATGGATGACACGGAGCCAGCTCAAATTGAATGCTTCCAAAACTGAATAATAATCTGTGGTGACTGGAAAACTTATGACCTTTCTCTGCACCTTGTGTGATGATCTAGGACAACTACTAAAAATATTCAAGGAGGTAAGAAACCTCAGAAATAACCAGGTACGCCAAGCTGTCAATGGATGCACAAGTGGACTAAGTAGCCAAATTGAGCTTCCTCATAATAATTAGATTGCAATAAACCTTCCCACACCTAGGATTCCCTCACTACCCACACTTAAGAATGGCTCCCTGGACCAACATTCCTACATACAAAGGAAAAAAACATGTGCGATATATCATTCTCTGTTCTAGCAGAGAAACTATGGAATTCATTACCCACTCACATAAGATTCACTGACAACTATCTTAGCTTCAGAAGATTACTCAAGAGATGACTCTTCCCCACATGACAACTATACTCAACACAACTGTGTACACAACAGTATACTCAAACATGACCAACTATGCTTCTCACGGTATAGATATGTTTTTATTATACATTAGGTAATTGAACTAGGCTTCCTGTTTTAAGCAGATACATTAATATGAGGAGCAAAATGTATATTACACCACAAAAGACATCAGTATATCTGACAATGCCATAATTGTTGCTTCCATGAACATATATAGAAGAGTTTATGCCTGCTACTAAAACTTTAAGAAAATAAAAACATTGCATACTTCATCACAAGCTAACTGCACATCAGACTATGTAAATATTACTGCTTCTGTGCACATATGGGTAATTATATAGAGGTGTTTTCCCCAGCCAATACAAGCTTACCAAATGTCTGACCCTCTGTCCTATCCCTCCTGGCTCAACTGCAATTTTCTAACTATTGTGAACCCCACTACCAACCGTCTCAGACTTCCCCCTCCTTTTTAGGGCAAGCCTAGACAGCGCTTGTGCTGTATCTTCAAGGCATGTTTGTTAGACTTGGCTTTTTCAGTGGGTTTACCCCCAGACTTTTTGCTGTTTGGCCTCCTGTTTTTGTTGGTTTTAGAACTCTGGGTACTTTACCAATGCTATTCAGTGCTAAAGTGCATATGGTCCCCATTTAAATTGCGCTTATGGACTGGGGTTTCCATGTTTGGCTTATTTGATTTACTACTGAGTCCCTAGTACAGTGCACTGTGTGTGTCCATGTGTGTCCAGGGGCTGTAAATCAAATGCTGCTAGTGGGCCTGCAGCACTGATTATGTGACCCACACAAGCAGCCCTTCAAATGTTCTCAGACCTGCCACTGCACTGTCTGTGCGCAGTTGTGTCTGCGCACAGTTGTGACTGCAATGTCGACATGGCAAATGCACCCACTTGCCAGGCCCTAATCTTCCCTTTTGTTACACGTAAAGCACCCCTCAGGTAGGCCCAGGGTCCCCCCGTGGGAAGGGTACAGTGTATGTGAAAGGTAGCACATGTACTGGTGTGTGTGACATGCCCTGGTAGTGAAATAGAGTGTATTTCATTTTTTACTATTGAAAGGCTATCTATCCCATAGGAATGAATGGGAGTTGCTTTGCAACATCTTACAAGCATAACTTTCAATTGGGACAAGATAGGAGAATAGAGTTTAGTATGCCTGAACTCAGAATTTAAAAATACATATTTTAGTAAAGATGGTTTTTAAATTGTGGGTTTGAAAATGCCCCTTTTAGAAAGTAGGCATTTTCTTGCTTAACCATCCTGTGTGCCTCTGCTGGGTTGAGGATTGACTGTCTGGCTTTGAAGTGACAGGGTGTGGGGATGTGCATTCACTGTGTACAGCCCCTTGGGGGGTCGTGGTGTGTCCTTCCTTTCCTGTATGAGTTATGGCTGGGTTGAATAGACCTGGGCTGCATTTAGAGTGGGGGAGGAGATTCCCTTGCACCTGAAAGGCCTGGTCTGCCTTACACAATGCTGTTTCCTCCTCCTGCCAGGAATCTGGGTCAGAGAGGACAGAACTAGTTTGGACTAAGCACATAGACTCTCTGCTACAAGTGAACAAAGAGAAATGTGGTCTAAATATTGGGGCCCAGGCCACAGATCTTTAGAACTCTTTTGGATCAAGGAACCTGCCAAGAAGAAAAGCTGGATAAGCTGTGAGGAGGAACTACCACTGTAGGAAAGTAGGATCTGCTTTTATGGTTACCCCCACTTTTTGCCTGGTGCTAAGCGGTTATTGACTAGTCTGACTGGGATCCTGCTAATCAGGACCCCAGTCTATCTGCTTGCTCCCTTAAATTGTTATGTTTAGTACTTAGGTACATCTCAGATTAGATACTAAGGTACCCTTGTCATTCCCTAGTATATGGTACTTAGGTCCCCCATGGGCTTAAGCATGCATTATGCCACCCATGGGAGAACATTCAAACTGTAACTACAGGCCTGCCATTGCAGCCTGTGTAAGCTGGTGCTAGCACCACTTACAAAAGATATAGGTTTCCTATATCTAGGGTCACTGCACTTAAAACCTATAAGTCACCCCTATAGCATGCCTTTTACAATCCTGAAGGCAGGGAGCTAGGTTCTAAGTGTGAGGGTGCCACTCCATGAGCAGGACAGCCTAGAAGTCCATTCACCTGGGTTGTAAGTGAAACAGCCATATACCATATAGAGGGTCACGGCGTAATTATGCAATGACCATTTCAAAATTGGCTACAACAAATCCCATCATGTTTGGTATCAAATATGTTGGAATCATACCCCCACACCATAAACGGTGTGGGAGGTATGATTCCAGGCAATGGAACGGGCCTCCGTTGGAGTATCTGTGCTCCCGGTGCCTGTCTTCTAGACCTGGACAGCACAACATGGCTGCTGCCGACCAGAGACCCGATTCTGCCCTCCTGCTGCTGAGCCAAGCTTGAGCAGGGGAAGGCAGAACAATAGGTATCCTGTCACAGGGAGGTGTGACCACCTCCCAGACAGGAATTAGTGTATTGGGGCCGGGTGGGTGCGCTTGCCAGTGCCACTCACTCTGCATGAGGGGCACATTTGCTGCCTCCTTGCATAGTCCAGTTTAAACCAGCTCTGGGAGCAGTTGGCTCCCACTCTGGTGCGAAACTGGACAAAGGACATGGGAGTATCCTCCCCACTGTCCAGTCCCTCCCCTGGGAGGGAACCCTGAATCGTCCCAACCCTTTCCTTAGGTATGTAAGGGCTTACCTGGGTGTGGGTCCCTAGATTCGTCGTGGGACATAATTCAATTCAGAGACCCCCCCTTCAACTTCTACCGTCTGGGCTTTCAGGACTTTGCTGAACTACATTTGGGCTCGACTTAGTCTCCCTTCCAGTCTGCTGCATCATCTGTGCCTGTGCACCATATAGGAACCTTCCAAGGCCTGTGGGCATCAAAGACACCTGAAGGAATCGCCCTTGGAGTAAAGGAGTCACTTCCCTGCATCTGCAGGCACTGCAACGAAGCTGCCTGGTCTGCTGATCCTGAGCTCCCACAGACTCCAAAAGGCTCAGCAACACAGGTGGCGGTTCTCCACATCTCTCTAGGCCTGCCCTGCCCTCTCACCAAGTTTGAGGCCAGTATCCCTCGTAGGAGATGCAGGAACTGAACCCCTGTGCACCGAGATGTGGTGCAGCGGCCAGGGCAGCTGACTTCGGAGCCCAGGGTTCACGGTTCGATCCCCGGCTCCGGTGGCAGCTCAGCTCAGCACCATGTGACTCTGGGCAATAGCTCACTTAATTTCCACGATGACCCCCAGCGCATTGAGACCCGTAAGGGTGAGTAGTTCGCGCTTTACAAATACGGATTTACATTTACTTGTCGTTGCAAAGGCTTGTTGGCTTCCTACCACCAAGATCTTCCGGCTCCAGGTAGCCCCAACCTCAAGCATCTCCAGTGACCATAATCTTTGTCCACACCGCATCGTTTACATTGTGGCCTGCATCTTTTGGTGAGCTGCTAGAGGTTCTCTTGCGACTCCAGTGCCTCTGGCCTGTGGGTCCTGTTCAGGGTCACCTTTGTTTATTTTGGGCTCCCCTCATTGCTCGGGCCTTTCCTGACTTCCCTGCTTGTGGTGAGTCCCCTGGACTTTGCTGGTCCCAACATTGCATCTTCTTCGACGTCCACGTTGTTTGCAGTGGCCAAGGCTTGTTGGTGCTTCCGATGGACACCGACCCCTCAACTCTCGACATCCGATGTGGGACAGCTCCTGCATGGCTCCTGGTGTTCCTCAGTGTTACCTGGCCCTCTCAGCTGCAGAGTCCAGGTCACCATCAACTCTCCTGCAACACTTGACATCAGTGGACATTCGTCTTCCAGGTCTCCAGGCACTCGTGAGCGACAGACTCTGTCCCCTCTGCTTGCAGGTACCTCTCAACCTGAATCCACCTTCAGATTCCACAGGACACTTTCTCCTTCTCCAGCAGCAGCACTTTCCTGTCCTCCATTGGGTTCAACTGCAGTTTCAGAGACAGCTTCACACCTATGCACCCGGCTTCCCTGGTGTAGGTAACGTGGGTACCAGGGTATCCTTGGGTAGGGTGGCTCTCCAACGTTCTGTCTTCCACAGGGTTTCCACTGGGAAGGGTCCTGTTTCTTTAAAATTGCAACCGTGACTTACACAATGATTTGTACGGAGAACGCGGTCGTGTTTCCACACTGCACATGATCTCTGTGGGATTCCTAGTCACTCACCTTGGGTGGTTCCCCGGCAATTCTACGTCCTCTTGACACTGTTATGACACGAGTCGTGGTTCTTGTACCACTTTCTTAATATTTAGTTTTGTCCCCCCCCTGGGGTTCACTGTGTATTCTGTGCTATTTACATAAGTTCTATGCAAAGTATTGTGCATATCTCTGAGTAGGAGATATCTAAACATGTTAGTGAGTATTATATAATAAATACATATTTTTATAGATACCTTGTGTGGTTCTTTTTCATTTACTCTATAGCTATAAGATTTCATTCTGGTAAAACAAGCTGCTTTACACTCCTTCTGGACTAAGCTTGAAAGCTGCTCTTCACAGCTACCACTTAGAGAGCTTTCTATGGTTGTCTAAGACCTCCTAAATCACCGTAAGGGTTATCTGAACTGATGCAGGGTGTCCACTTACTTAAGTGTACATCATATATCAGGCCAGCCTATCACAACCACTTTGCTGTGTTGGCCAGCAGTGGCTTCTGTCTTGGGCAGAGAAAGGAATGGACAGAACACATGCACTTCCAGATCCACACGGACCCCAACACCACCCTTAGAGGCACCCTTGTCTACAGACCCCCTGGACCCCGACCCCAGTTCAGCGACTCCATCGCCGACTTCATCAGCACGCACGCCCTGACCTCTACCGACTACATCCTCCTTGGAGACCTGAACTTTCACCTGGAGAACAACAACGACAGCAACTCCACCACCCTGATCGACAGCCTCGCCAACCTCGGCCTGAGCCAGCTCGTCACAACACCGACCCACTCCGCCGGCCACACGCTTGACCCCATCTTCTCCTCAAGCTCCCACGTCTCCTTCAGCCACACCATGGAACTCCTCTGGACCGACCACCGCTGCATCCATTTCACCTTCCAGAAACCCACCACACACCACCGCACCCAACAGATCCCACGCCGCTGCTGGAGCAAAGTCACCGAAGACCAACTCCGGGCAACCCTCGCTCTCAGCCCTCCCTCCGACCCATCCAACACCGACGACGCTGCCTGCAACCTCAGACGATGGATGGACGACTGTGCCAACACCCTCGCCCCGCTGAAAAAGCTCACCTACAGCGACACCACCAAAAGAGCCAGCTGGTTCACCTCGGAACTCCTAGCTTCCAAGCGTACCTGCCGGAAACTAGAGAAGAAATGGCACAGTGATAAGACACCGGACAGCCACACAGCCCACAAAGACCCCATCCGTAACCACCACCACCTCATCAGGTCCGCCAAGAGAATCTCCTTCAAAGACTGCCTCGACAACAACGCACACAACAGCAAGGAGCTTTTCAACATCGTGAAGGAACTCTCCAATCCCAGCTCCAACACCAACGACATCCCGCCGTCGCAACCCCTGTGCGATTCCCTCGCCACCTTCTTTCACCGCAAGATCGCCGACATCCACGACAGCTCCAACACCCAGACAGCCCCAACTAAGATCGATGCACCAGACCCGCCACACACCATCGACCACGACCCCCTGCCAGCCTGGGCCAGTGTGAACATCTAGGACACCATCAAGACCATGAGCACAATACACTCCGGCTCCCCGTCAGACCCTTTCCCGCACCACATTTTCAACAAAGCCAGCAGCTCCATCGCACCCCACCTGTGCAACATCATCAATCTCTCCTTCGAGACCGCGACCTTCCCAGAGAGCTGGAAACACGCAGAGATCAACGCCCTACTCAAAAACCCAAGGCGGACCCGAGAGACCTCAAGAACTTTCGGCCCATCTCTCTGCTTCCGTTCCCAGCCAAGGTCATCGAGAAGATCGTCAACAAACAGCTAACCCGATACCTCGAAGAAAACAGCATCCTGGACGCATCCCAATCAGTGTTCTGCAGCAACCACAGCACTGAGACTGCCCTCATCGCCGCCACCGACGACATCAGGATCCTGCTGGACAATGGTGAGACCGCAGCCCTCATCCTGCTGGACCTCTCCGCCGCCTTCGACACTGTCTGCCACCGCACTCTTCGCGCACGCCTCCACGACGCAGGGATCCGAGACAAGGCCCTGGAATGGACCACCTCCTTCCTCGACGGCAGAACCCAGAGAGTCCGCCTCCCACCTTTCCGATCCGAAGCCTCCGAGATTATCTGCGGCGTACCCAGGGATCGTCCCTCAGCCCAACACTGTTCAACATCTACATGGCCCCGCTCGCACGCATCGCCAGACAGCACGACCTCAACATTATCTCCTACGCCGACGACACTCAACTGATCCTCTCCCTCACCAAGGACCCCTCGCCGCCAAAGCCAATCTCCATGAAGGAATGAAGGCCGTCGCCGATTGGATGAAGATCAGCCGACTAAAGCTGAACACGGACAAAACGGAGGTCCTCATCCTCGGCTCCAACCCTCAGCCTGGGGCGACTCCTGGTGGCCAATGACGCTGGGAGCAGCCCCGACACCCACCGACCACGCACGCAACCTGGGAGTCATCCTCGACTCAACGCTCTCCATGGCCAAGCAAGTCAATGCAGTCTCCTCCTCCTGCTTCAACACCCTCCGCATGCTTCGCAAGATCTACAGGTGGATCCCGACAGACACAAGAAGAACAGTCACCCAGGCCCTCGTCAGTAGCAGACTTGACTATGGGAACGCCCTCTACGCGGGAGCCCCGGCCAAGCTCATCAAGCGACTGCAACGCATACAAAACGCCTCCGCACGCCTGATCCTCGACGTACCACGCCACATCACCCCCCCACTTGAGGAACCTGCACTGGCTCCCCGTCGACAGGAGGATCACCTTCAAACTCCTCATCCACGCACACAAGGCACTCCACAAAACTGGCCCAGCCTACCTCAACAGACGACTCTTCTTCTACGTCCCCAACCGCCAGCTCCGCTCCACCGACCTCTCCCTCGCCACCGTCCCTCGCATTCGAAGAACAACCACCGGCGGCAGATCCTTCTCACACCTCGCCGCCAAGACCTGGAACACCCTTCCACTAAGCCTACGACAGACCCAAGACCTGCTGACCTTCAGGAGGCTACTCAAGACCTGGCTGTTCAACCAGTAGCAGCAGCCCCCCCCCCTTCCCTCTCCCCAGCGCCTTGAGACCCTCGCGGGTAAGTAGTGCACTCTACAAATTCTGTGATTGATTGATTGTTTGAGTTTCTCCAAGGGCTTGCCCCCGTTCAAGAAATCTCAGGAACAGCAAAGACTTCACCTTCCAATGGGTACCACATTTGCGACTGCGGTCTCAGTTGCCACAGAGGGAAACCGCAACTCGACACCATCACCAAGATCGCTGGCAGTTCCATGACCTGAGAGCACCGCTCCACTTTGCACCGCAACCCTGGTCTCACTGATAACGACTGCCGCCACCGAGCCACTGCTTGCACCGCAACCTGTGGGCACTTCACACCACTCCCCTGGTCTCACTGACGAAGCTGTTGCCAGCACGTGGTCTGGGGGCACTGCTCGTAAGCTACACAAAGCACCACCCACCCCAAGCTGCAGCAGCGGCCCACCGACACCAGCCCCATCGACAGCCAATCTTCGATGGCCACCATGACCGTGAGCACCGCAACAGTGAGCACCGCGACAGTGAGCACAGCCTTACTTAGCACTGCACCCCTGGTCTCACAGACACCGCTGGACAACCACCAGCGAGCCGCTGCCTGCACCGTGACCTGAGGGCACCGCACACCACACTGCTCCGTTTCACACCGGAGCCTCGATGACCGACGGCCCACACTGCCTCGATCGGCCAGATCAAAAGGTACTGTTTAGAAGTCTTTTGTCACTGACGCCATTCTGCATAGACGCTGTCGACCGAAACTGTTGGATTTGGTTGTCTTCAGCACCACGGTAGCACTGGACAAGGCTACCGACTTCAAGGGACTACATTTTTAAGGTTATTCTTGCAAAGTACATATTTTGATTATTGTACTTTGGATTTTTATCATTTTGGTCTTATTTTACACAGATAAATATTGGATATTTTTCTAAACTGGTGCGGTGTCCTTTTATAGAGTTTTCACTGTTTTACTGTTGGTTATATGCAAATACTTTACACACTGCCTCGGGGATAAGCCTCACTGCTCGTGCCAAGCTGCCAAGGGGGTGAGAGCAGGGGTTATTTTAGAAGTGTAACTCCCTCATCCTGACTAGGAAGATGGGTCCCTACTTGGACAGGGTAACAACCTGCCAACTACAGGCACCCATTTCTAACAATGTTGTATATACTTTGTGGGCTTACAGCCCACCCACTGCTTCTCATTTATTTGTTTCAGTGTCCTTTAAAAATCCTTGCTTCCAAGTGGTTGTTTGCGATTATTTGTCCCTCCTTTTTGTTGTTATTTGTTCCCTCCCATGGAGCAGCCAGCAACAGTACTTGTAGGCTTTCACTTTTTCCTATTATAGTTACTGCCTTAGGGACTTAAAAAAATATAAATAATCGGAAACAGCACTTCACATATGTGATCGTGTTTTAAGTAGCTACAAGCTTTTCTTTAAACAGGGCTTTTAATCTTGGTGTTCTCATGACATTTGCTGTGCTTTGAAAGACCGAGATCAAACAGAGGCTGGTTTCACAAGTGAGCCTTTTTACTTTATTTGATCGACTTCAAAGTCATAGAACCCCGTTTTTTTTTTTAATTTTGCGGTTTTTAATGTTGTTTGTGCATGTACTTTTTTTTACTAATGTAATATTTGATGGAAATACACTTCCTTAGGTTTCATCTGTTACAGTTTAAGCTACCTTTGTTACTGTTTTATGCTCCTTTGTGACTCACAATTAAATCATGCACTGGCAGAAGCCGAAGATAGAAGCATTTCTTCCCCGGAGAACACATTTTATTTATTGATTTAATTTCCTCTTTCAGTTTTTTTTTATGTAATATCTGATGAACTCACACTTCCATATATTTTTGCTGTTACCGTTTTATGCACTCTAATTAAAATGTTTATTTCCTTGATCTTTTTCATTGTAAAAGTGTTCCTTCGTGACCTGCAAATCTGCTGTAGGCATGGGTAACTTCTGGAGATGCAAGATAACTTATTTTATCTTTGTGCATCTGTAAAAATGTGCCCATTCTTTTAAATGATATTTTATGTGTAAAACTGATCCTTTGTGACTAGCAATCAGGATCTACCACACGCTGAAGATAGAGGCATTTCACTGCTGGAGAACAAGTTTTATTAGATTGTTTATTTCCTCTCTATGTTTCCTATTTACCTGCCAAACTGGGGTGGCGTAGTGCGCAAAAGAACGATGGATTTAACCCAGATCTTTTGACTGGGGGAGAATGTTTGCATTGTCAGCATTCCGTCCATCATTTGTTTGCTGTAACACTTTTCGCCCTAAGTGGGATGGGTATGCCCAGACGTGGGTCCCTTGCTCACTGTGCCACTGGATTCAAGCTAGCCTGGCTGAAGAAGGGTGACATACCCTGAAACCGGTCCCAGGATGCTTGTTTCCGGTCCAGGGAGGACCTGGCCTGGCAGTTCGGTCTGGACGGGGCACAGGGTCAAGACTGATTTGCATATGGCTGGGTCCAAACTGGGGTGGCGTAGTGTGCAAAAGAACGATTGATTTAACCCAGATCTTTTGACTGGGGGAGAATGTTTGCATTGTCAGCATTCCGTCCATCATTTGTTTGCTGTAACACTTTTCGCCCTAAGTGGGATGGGTATGCCCAGACGTGGGTCCCTTGCTCACTGTGCCACTGGATTTAAGCTAGCCTGGCTGAAGAAGGGTGACATACCCTGAAACCGGTCCCAGGATACTTGTTTCCGGTCCAGGGAGGACCTGGCCTGGCAGTTCGGTCTGGACTGTTCCCATGGGGCACAGGGTCAAGACTGATTTGCATATGGCTGGGTCCAAACTGGGGTGGCGTAGTGCGCAAAAGAATGATGGATTTAACCCAGATCTTTTGACTGGGGGAGAATGTTTGCATTGTCAGCATTCCGTCCATCATTTGTTTGCTGTAACACTTTTTGCCCTAAGTGGGATGGGTATGCCCAGACGTGGGTCCCTTGCTCACTGTGCCACTGGATTCAAGCTAGCCTGGCTGAAGAAGGGTGACATACCCTGAAACCGGTCCCAGGATGCTTGTTTCCGGTCCAGGGAGGACCTGGCCTGGCAGTTCGGTCTGGACTGTTCCCATGGGGCACAGGGTCAAGTCTGATTTGCATATGGCTGGGTCCAAACTGGGGTGGCGTAGTGCGCAAAAGAACGATGGATTTAACCCAGATCTTTTGACTGGGGGAGAATGTTTGCATTGTCAGCATTCCGTCCATCATTTGTTTGCTGTAACACTGTTTAGAAGCACAACAGCTTTTATTTTCTTTACACATTTTAAAAGTAATTTAGGGACATCTGAAAGGTAGCATGGCTTTCTCTCTGATGAAAGATTTATGGCATATAAAATATTCCTCAGATTTGCACGTCCTTTAGGTTTCTCCATTCCTATTTTACGTTGGTTTTGTAAACTGTTTACCTCTTCCCCTGTTTGTTTTTTCTGTCACTTTAGATCAGAGTTCTTCAATCTGTGGGGCGCCACACCATCTCAGGGGAGGCGGGCACACCACCCTAAAGTCTTACCTTTGTTTCTCTTCTACTGTCCCACGTCGCAAGTCTTCACCCATTTCAAATGCGGATGTTTGATTGGAGAACTCTGGAGCAGCAGCCAATCGGCACGTAGGAACATCACCACTGACATTCTACCAATAAGGAGGACAGCAGCAGAGATGGCAGGAAGTGCTGTGAAATTTGTATGCATAAAGCTCCTGCATACTAGTCCTTGCTGCCTTTTCTTCCTTGTTTCCTGTCGAGGCTTTCCTGCGTTTTACCGCTGCATCGCTGTGAAGGACTTAGCTTAAATCTACATCAACAGGTAAGAGGGCTTTGCTGGGCCAGTCAGTGCTGCCCAGTTTTCGAAGTCTGTGGGGGGTTGGCGGAGGTTCAGCGGTAATGGAGGGATGGAGGGGAAGGGCAGGGAAATGGATGGGGCACGACGTGCCCATGCTTTTGTCAATGCAAGAGCTAACCGTCCCAGTCCGGGGGTTAATTCCTACAGCTGAAATGCTATTCATTTTCCCCCGCATGGCACAGGCATACCAATACATATGCCCCAGAGCTTCACATAAAACCATGTGTGCGTCCTAAACTGATGATGAGGTGACTGATGAAGGGCTACTGAAGCGTTTGCCAATGGAAGTCTGGGTGGGAAGTTTCCACATTCATCATATTTACGTTATGGGTGGGACCTCACTCCTCACCCACATGACTCTGGGGTGGCTGCATGCCACACACCCCCAGCCGCCATGGCAGCGGCAAACGAGAAACAGCTCACAGGAGCAGGCCTGCACACCCTGACACGGCGAGCCAGCGAGGCATGTCAGGCGCCCAGAGAGCATGAATTATTCGGCTGCACCTCCAGACATTCTCCACCTGTCCAGGTCATGCAGCCTGGGAGCGGTGTGTTCAGCTCTCCTTTACCTCACCAGGGGCAGACAACGGCATCTCCAGCACCGGCGCTGCTCAAAGAGCAGGGAAAACACATGTGCTTCCGCTTTACAGCTTGTGTTGTGTTGGATAGGTTAAATACGCTTTGCACCAGGGGAGCCATGGCACAAACTGATTCCGCTTTATTTTTGCTGTGTTAACTTAAAAACTGGATAAAATAAATGTCTCCCAGTTTTCAAATTATAGAGGTGGGAACTCTGAGGAAAATCAGTTTGCTCCATTTGTGGCGTGTAAGTAGTAGAATCATTGATATCTCAGATTGCGCTATATTTAATGATTCATTATCTGCAATTTCTTTGCTGGTAACTCTATGGTACTCATAAAATGACAAACTGCTAAAACTGAAAGCGGACAGACAGTCCACTGTGGACTGTCGGTTCCTTCGCATTCGGTTTCATAGCAGAGGAGACTCCCTTGCCTCCCACTGTAGCTGAAATGACTTTGTTCATTGCTTTCAGTTTTAGCAGAGGAGACTCCCTGCCTCCCACTGCAGCTGAAGCATTTCAGCTCGAGGAATTTAACCCCGTTCTGGGAGGGTTAGCTCTTCCCAGAAAGGAGACAAAGTTTATTTTAACATTTCAAAGGCAGGCACGCAACAGGGCTAAAAGGGCTTTCAGTTGCCAAAGAAAAATGCCAGCCATGTGTTGTTTAAAGATCCTGCAAAGACCTTGTCTTGACACTAAATGCGGGTTATAAATAAAGTAGGTATTTATTTGTAATGTGACTTTTCTGTCTTTGTTCTCTTAAATTATCAGTCATGGATCATTCAGACAGCCCTAGAACACAATTAAAAGT
The DNA here is from genome assembly GCA_963921515.1 of Calotriton arnoldi. Taxonomy (NCBI): domain Eukaryota; kingdom Metazoa; phylum Chordata; class Amphibia; order Caudata; family Salamandridae; genus Calotriton; species Calotriton arnoldi. Next base: position 80,896 of record CAWUFW010010700.1, read on the forward strand.
GCTTTCTATTTATATTTGCTGTTCAAAGTATGCACAATTAAGTGCTGAAAATACAGCTTTAGGCGACTGCTTATTTTTGTACCACCTGGGACATCAAAATAATGAGCTGGCAGCCCTAATCATAAAACTGGAAGTTTGTTGCAAGATCAGCACATTATTTATTTCCTCCACCCACTATCCTTGGTTAATGCCATAATAGCAACAGAAACCCTACGCCGCCGTCAATAACATGCTGAGCTACTTCAAGTGTCTGGGAATGCACCCTGCATTCAGACAACTTGCTCCTCATACTCGCCCTTCACTTTAACGCTCACGCTGCACTCACAGCGATCACAATACCCTCACACTGATCCCCATGCACTCCTACCATTCACCCGCTCACCCTGCACTCACAGTGATCACTCTGCACTCAATGCACTTGCGCTGTTCACCCTATACCTCACCCTACAGTCACACGAGCACACTACTCAGCCTGTGCTCATGTGACACTTCACTCACCTGTCCCCCTCATTGTTCAATCTGCAATCTCACTGAAATAAGCCCATTACTAACCATACATTCATTTGTCCCACTCTGCACTTCCATCTGCACCCAAATTCATATGGTCACCTCACTCACCCTGCAGTCACTCCTCTTACCATACTCTCACACTGTCGCATTGCTCACATGAGCGCTCCTGCCACCCACACAGCACAGAGGGTTAATGTGCCTGCTACAAAGAACCTGTTCCATGCAGATCAAAGAACTGAGTGTGAGTAAACTATGAGTAGCGCTATAAAAAGATCAAATGTTTGTCAGAAAGGTGCTATAGAGAGATGAGGGGCATTGTTGATAAGTGCAGTGAGGGAATTCATGGAGAAAGAGGAAATGAGTGAGGGGTGCCAAAAAAGACTGTTGCACTGTGTGCCACAAGTGCTAGCGCCAGCCCTGGCTGGAAGTGTTAAACCCCCTTAAGTTCGGGTCTAGTTGCGCCCCTGTACACAAGTATGGGCATGTCGTGCCCCATCAAGGTTTTCGTCCTAAATTAAAAACGTACACATTTACATGCACTGCAATCCAGCCTCTCAGGGGGCCCCTTGATATTGACAGCTCTGTTTTTGCCATGATGGCCTGGAATAATTCCTAAACAGATTCTTTTAAATACTGTTTTTTTTCATTTCATTTTAATGTGATTGATGTGAGAGAGTCTATTACTATTTGCAGAGAAATGTGTTTGTTTCATGCAACAACCATAACAAAGTTTATTTTAGATCAAAACAGGTCCTCACATATGAGAAATCAGATGATGTCACAGATATTATTCGCTGTTAAATTAGTGGGCTGCAGCTGTTACAACAGTGAAAACACACATCACTATCTCTGAATATTGAATGTAAACACTTTTAGAATTTCGACCATAGTGCCTGTGCACCGTTAGTAGACTGGCTAAAGAGGGTATGGCAGAGCTGAAAGTGAATCATAAACTCAAAGCTGGTCTGAACAGGGGCCCCAAAAATAGTTTTGGCCCAGGGCCCCCAAAATATTTTTGTCCGAGAGCCCCCAAAATCCTTAACATGTCCCTGTCACCACATAGTCTGTCAGACAACATTGCTCTGAAGTAAAATAGGCAACATCCTTAGTTCTATTTTTTTTAAACATAAGCCCGACATATGTCCTAAACCCCAACTGCTTCAGGCAAGCGACTTAACGTACCACTAAAGAATTCTCAATGAGGTGTTTGTTCAGCGCCCTGTCTGTGGACTTTCATCTCTGTCTTCGGATCCATAACTGGCTGGTTGGCAATTATCCCATTATAATGCTGCCTAGAACGTTTGTTTAGGACTTCTAGGGAAGAATTGTTCCTCATGTACCAGCTCTGAGCTAGGGAGTGCTCGAAAAATCTGATAACACTGTCTCCCTTACAGACACTCAAATGTTTACATGGGTACACATTCTGCCACACAAACACATACTAGTGCATGTGTGCACACACACACACACACACACACACACATAGCTATCACTAGCAGCCTTGAAAACGCTACAGAAGTTAGAGATTCAATGCGTCATACACACATTATTGCACTTATCAGGATTTCACTTTTGAGATTGATTTGGGCTGAAAAAGCATAGTTAAAATTCTAATTTATGGCATTTTTTGGCTTTGTTTACATAAGAATGCCAACTCTTCATAGCTCCCTGGGTGTGTAGGACGTTGGATGTCTGTAAAATCAAAGCGGAGAGGATGTGGTTTTATAGTCAGAGCTGCTGACTTTGAAACTGGGTAGTCCAGTTTGAATCCTTGCCTTGGTGCAACATGCTGTGATCTTGGATGAAATAATTTAATTTATCCATTTGTAATGTAATTTGACCCTGTGTAATGTAACTGGTGCTCATTTAAAGTGTTACTGTGCCCAGTAGCTGAGTTTGCACAATGTAAAACTGTGAAAATATAATGTTTTCAAAGTAATTATTGGCACTCATTTGTCAGAATATATCAAGGTGGTGTCTTTACCAATGGAGTTTTAGCATTGGCAAAGGAAAGATTTATATTTTGAATACACATTTTTTTTAAAAGGTACAGTGTGGCGGTATGGAGTATCCCATGAGTCCTCCTTGTTCCTTTCCAGATGCCATTCAGCTGCACATGTTGTATGAACCCTTTTTGATGCAGTAGAATCAGTTATTTTTCCCTGTGCTTTTTTGCCCTGGCCGTCCGTCTGTAATATCCAGGGCCAGGGCTCCATGAAAATTATGCGTCCATACTTAAACAGTCCAAAAACCACAATTAAGACCTCTGGAGTTGAAAATCAGACAGTGCATGTTTCTCAGAGTGCCTGTCAGTGAGTCCTAAGAAGGAACTGCACAGTTGTTGAAATATTAACTCTGTGCTTACAGGAGAGTGGGTGTGTTATGTATGGGGGGATATTGAAGTGAAGGAGCTGCCAGAAATCTTTTTTTTTTACTTGGAGATCATGGCTATCTTACCAACCATCAGGACTTCAAACTAATAACTTGCAGTTCATGGCGTATTTTATTTGCCCTTAAGGTAAGGCAGCAGGTAACGTCTAGGCATGGCATTCACTCCCTTGCCCATCACTATGATTCTGATCTCTGGGGAGCTTTCACGGTGTCTCATACGAAACATACTCAGAACATGCGAGTAATATTTCTTAAACATTTTCTCTTCATTACAAGGGAAAGAGCTACTTGATCGCTAGGCCGAGGACTCCTATTCAAGCAGCAGGAACATCTGAGGAAGTGAATAAGAAGGTACGCATTTGTTTTTGAGTGATGGATGAAGGGGCAGTGCTGAAGTTTGCCCTCACAAACCTTTGAACAAGTAACTTGCAGAGCCTCATCAGTGGTATACAGCATATACATACTGCAGCAATTTTGGGAGCACCTACTTAAAGCCAGGATGAGCTGAAATTACTTTTTATCCACTTATCACAAAATTATTCTTTTATCCAAATTTATTTTATTTAAAACATAAGGATTTTTTTTAAAGATTTTTTTAAAACTACAAAGTTAAAAACCTGCTGTACATCATACAGCTGTAAACTTGCAGCCATGTACTATTCATTAACATGCAGCTTTGAATTTTGTATCTTAGGTTAAGCAAACATTTGACATGGATTGTTTCCTGCTGCCAAAAGATGGTAGAGTGTTCAAGTGAAAGGCTGAAACAGATGGAGAGAGAAACAAGGAAATATGATTCCTCCTATTTGGACATTGGTTTCACCTGCATTGTTGTTAGTGGAGAAAGCAGACCACAGTGTGTGGTTTGTGGTGTGATCTTAGCCAACGACAGCTTGAAGCCAACCAAACTAAGGCATCACTGAAACGAAACATGGGTCTCTAGCAGGAAAAAGCAGGGATTTGTTTGCCAGGAAGTTGCAAGAGATTACTCAACAGAAAGAAGGGGCTACACATGTGGCAAATACTCCTGCAAATGCATTAAAAGAATCATACCAAGTAGCATACCACATTGCCAAAAACAAAAGGCCCTTTGTAGATGGAGAAAATGTGATTCTCCCAGCATTGCTCGACGTAGCTAGGACAATGCTTGGTGAAAAAGCAGCAGAGAAGTTCAAAAGTATACCCATCTCAGACACAACAGTTTGCCTCCGCATCTGTGACATGTCAGAAGATATCAAGGGACAGCTCATAGCCCGGTTGAAGTCAAGTTTGTTTGCTTTGCAGCTGCATGAAGCAACTGATGTGTCAAAGGATGCCCATGTAATTGCTTATGTTCGATACTGCTATGAAACGCTATTATTGGAAGATTTTGTATTTTGCAAGCCAATCAAGGGGCGAGCAGCAGGATCTGATTTGTTTGCCATTATCAATGACTTCCTGAGTATCCGTGGCTTAAAATGGGAAAACTGTGTTTCAATCTGCACAGATTGTGCTCCTTCAATGTGTGGTGCTAGGGCTGGCCTAAAAGCTAATGTATTGAAAGTGGCTCCACATATTCTGTGGACCCACTGTATGCTATACCAGGAAGCCCTTGCTGTTCGAAACATGGACAGTGAACTTGAGGATGTGCTGAATTCTACTATAAAAATAGTAAATTTTATAAAGACCCATCCCACAAAAGCTCGTCTATTTGCAAATGTATGTGCAGATATGGGAGCTGAGCATGTTGGCTTGCTGTTTCATACAGAAGTGCAGTGGTTATTCCGGGGGAAAGTGCTGATTCGCATCTTTGAATTAAGGAATGAAGTACGGCAGTTTCTTCTTTGTTTGGACCCCTGCAAAGCAGAACAACTATGCAATCCCCGCTGTCTTGTGCTTTTAGCATACCTTGCTGACATTTTTCAGAAATTAAATTCCCTGAATCTGTCTCTGCAAGGAGCTGAAATCACTTCTTTTACCATGAATAAACGAACAACTGCATTCAAGAAGAAGCTTGAATTATGGAGAAGAATTGCAAGGCAGGCACAGCTCGGGCACGCCGCCAGTAGGGCAGTCGCGCCACGCCCCCGCACCCGGGGGGCAGGGTGCGCCACGCACAAAAGTGACGTGGCGCCCTGCCTTCCCTGAACCCCCCACACATGATTGGCTGTCCGGGTGTGAACCGGAAGCACTTAGAAGTGCTTCCGGTTCACGCGTCCAGCCAACGTCGGGCAAGCCGGTCAGAACCGGCTTGCCTGACCCTGCACCTTGGGAGCAGAGCGGACGGTCTCTTTTTCACCGCTCCCCAGCCTGCAGGTCGTGTGTCGGGTCAGGGCCTCAGTCGGAGGCCCCAATGATTCTTTTTTACCTTTTCTTTTTTCTATTGCAGGTATCCTCATGGTTGGCAGCGCTTGAGCACGGAGCGCATTGGGAGTGCTCCGCTTTCTTCTGGAGGTATCCTCGATCGGCGGGGGCAGTGCTTGCACACGGAGCGCATTGAAAGTGCTCCGCTTCCTTTTTTCACACCGGGGGCAGCGCTCGAACACAGAGCGCATTGGAAGTGCTCCGCTTTCTTCTGGAGGTATCCTCGTGGATTTCTCTATTGGCGGGGGGGCAGCGCTTGCACACGGAGCGCATTTAAAGTGCTCCGCTTCCTTTTTTCACACAGCAGTTTTCCCCTGCCTTACTTCAGTAATCGGATCGCCTGGGGGAGCGCTCCGCTTCAATTTTAGCCCGCAATTCATGTGAGGAGGCAGGGACAACACTCTGGGATCAAGGGAGACGGTGTGGTGCAGCTTTGAGAGCTGTTTCAAACCCCAGCATCACCATCAAATCTTTTGCCAATTACTGGGAGTGCTCCGGTGGACCCCTTTTTCTTCTTTATATCTACCACTGCAGGGACTGCGTGGGGAGCATCGGCTGGACTCTGAGGAGGCTGCAGACACTCTTGGTTCCAGGATTGTGGGCACTGAGGGCACAGGGATTTTGTCGCCTTGGGGCAGTACTGGCAGGCCTGCATTTCCATCGTCACCGGGAGCCACGCGGATTTGAGAATACTCACCCGACCCACTAGACTAGCTGGTGGGCGTGGCTCTGGTGGCGTGGTTGCTGGGGCCGGCCAGGGGGCTGCTACATCTAAAAGGTAAGGGTCCAGGCAGTGTCCCAGACCGGAGCGCAGTGGGCTGTGTGTATCATTGTGGGACTGGTGTTTTGAGGGTGTTGTTGTGTGCCCTAATTAACTGGTTTCTACATTTGGGGGCACAGTGTATTATAGGCCCCTATTTCCAGTTGTTAGTTTACTGTGCTATTGTGGTTCAATGCATTGGGGGTGGATATAAAAATGGCCCCTAAGGTGAAGCGGAACGAACAGCGTTCACGCATGAATATTTTTATGGAATCAATGATGCGTAAAATGGGGGCAGTGGACTCCATGGTAAAGAAAGTCGATGATATGGGGCAGGCTTTAGCCGCCTTAAAAGAGAAGGTTGATGGCCAGGAGTGTGCAGAGGATAGGCCCAGGCGGACTGGGGTAGCCCCTAAGGCAGCTCTTCCCCCAGTACCTAAAAGGATTAGACCTAGGAAAGGTGGGGCTCTGCTACCTAGTGAAGGGGATGGGACAGAGGGGGCCACAGCACCAGCCCCCGAGGGGGTGGTGCCCAGGTCTGTGGAGCCCGTACTGGTCCCACATGCCACGGTGGTCAGCCAAGTGCGGGTGTTGGGGGTGATCGGCCTAGCAACGAGGGGATGGGACCGCCGGCGGGGGGTCAGCCAAGTACACCGTGTGCCCCTCTCCCCACTGACGGGCAGCTGGGAGCGATGGGGGCACCCCACAGGCCCCGCTGGTCCCCATGACGGGGGATCCATCCGGGAGCACGCCAGTTCAGCCCAATTTGATATCTAGTCTGGCAGCAGTACTTCCTTGGCTGGAAAAAGTGGGTAACTGGTCCCCGGCAGCAGGGGTGTCGGGTAGTGGGGAGAATGCATTGGAAAAGGCCAGACAGATTATGGCACAGTTAGATGGGGGTAAGCCCGGAGAGGGGCTAGCTGTGCCAGCGGTGGGCACGACGGGGCAGGTACAGGGCCAATGGGAAGCGGAGGAGTCCCACCCACAGTCACCACACCAGCAGATGCAGGAGCAGCGAAGCCAGCAGAGACAGCGATAACAGGTATGCCGAAAACCTTGCCACCTCTGGATTTAGCTGAAGTTCGCTCCGTTAGGGAGCAATTAGGGCGACATGTGTCTCAAGAAATTAAAGAAAAGATTTGGAAGGGCGCCTATGTGAATATGTTTTCCCTGTTGCTGGATGAGGCGGAAAGGGAGGAGGCCAAAAAAAATAAGGAATGGACACACCCAAGAGAGTGGGCTAATATGTTGTTGAAGTTTAGGGTTGAGGAGACGTTGGTTAATTGGATCAAGGGTTTTACGATTTTCACGTCAATAATGGGCGAGCATTTCCCAGGTCTTGCCTCAGAGATGGCTTGCTACCAGAATAGAATCACGTGTGCGCATGACACTTATGGGGGCAATGGATGGAAATATTATGACAAGGATTTTAGAAGAGCTAAGGCATCTGACCCGGCACTGGGTTGGAATCAGATTGACATGATCATATACCCAACACATTTCAGAGGGGGTCCACAGGATACCACCCGGGGTCAGTCTCAGGACACCTTTCGGAGTCAGCCCTTTAGCGCAGGCCACCCAGGCAGCTCCGGGGGGGCGGGGGGAAAAGTAAGGGGGCATGTTGGGATTTCAACAGGCTCTCGTGTAACAGAGCGGCTGGCACATGTAAATTCAAACATGCATGTTCTTTCTGTGGCAACTCCTCACATCCAGAGTCCAAATGCTTTAAGAAAACAAAGGACAAGGGAGGCAAGAAGCATGACGGAGAATGTGTCCCTTGGTAAGGCCAGATCTCACATTATAATAAGTGTTTTGATACCATGGTTGAACAGTTACAATGGCCCCAAGTCTGCTAGGATTTTGTTGGAAGGTTTCAGGGACGGTTTCAGGATCCCCGCACCTGGTTACGTGGGGGTGTTGCATTGCCAAAATCAGCTATCGATCAGGGCTAATGAAAGGGTGGCGGCAGCAAAAATTGAGAAAGAAGTTCGGTTGGGCAGAGTAGCTGGCCCATTTGAGGCCCCCCCCAATGCACGATTTTGTCTGCTCCCCATTGGGAGTGGTGCCCCAAAAAGAACAAGGTGAATTCCGACTGATTCATAATCTCTCCGCCCCAGAGGTATGTCACTGAACGACGCCATTGACGATGACCTATGCAGTGTCAAGTACGCTTCTTTTGATCAAGCAGTTGAGCTGCTTAGGGGGTTGGGGCGGGGCGCATTGTTGGCAAAATCAGATATTGAGTTAGCCTTCCGCCTGATGCCAGTGCACCCACTTGATTTTCACCTGTTGGGTTTTCAATTCAAGGGGAAGTACTATGTGGACAAATGTACGCCTATGGGATGTTCGGTATCTTGCACCTATTTCGAGAAATTCTGCTCTTTTTTGGAATGGGTTTTCAGGCAAGCGACAGGGCACCAGTGGGTATTACACTACCTTGATGACTTCCTTTTCTTGGGGGCACCAGACTCTCAGGACTGCAGGTGGGCATTGCAGAAATTCTGTACACTCATGCGGGATTTTGGCGTACCTTTGGCACAGGGCAAGACGGTGGGGCCAAGCACAGAGATTGAATTCTTGGGGATAGAGTTGGATTCCGTGCAGGGAGTGTCGCGTCTGCCTCTGGAAAAAATCAAAGCTTTTGGGGCTGCCTTGTAGCATTGCTTGACAAAGGAGAAGGTTACACTACATCAGTTACAACAGGTTGTAGGGCAATTGAATTTTGCACTGAGAATAATTGCTATGGCACAACCTTTCTCGCGCTCCATCGCACAGGCTATGTCAGGACTCAGGAAGAAGCACCATCACACCAGACTGTCCAGTGAGGTCAAGCAGGACATGCTAATCTGGAAGGCATTCCTGCGTGACTTCAACGGTAGGGTTGTGTGTCCCAGACCCCCCAGGTCCAGCCCAGAGATAGGGTTGATGACGGACGCAGCGGGTAGCGAGGGTTTTGGCGCCATTTTAGGTCCAGCATGGGTTGCCCAATGCTGACCAACATGGTGGGAGGACAAGGGCCTTACAAGTAATATAAGCTTCCTTGAGCTATTCCCCATCTTGGTGGCATTGACCGTCTGGCCAGAACAGCTGAGGAACCAATCCGTGGTATTCTGGTCCGATAACATGGCTGTTGTGGAATGTACCAACATTACGAAGTGGGGCGTCATCTCGTCCCAACCAATCGCACTGCTAACTTGCGCCATGTTGGCTATAATTTTATCTCCACAATGATCCTTGTAATCCGTTAAATCAGACTCTTTTACTCCTCTCTTTACATAAGTAGCGGATGTTATGATTCACACGCGGTTTTCTGTGCCCTTTTTCCAAATTTCTTCTGTTCGAACTGTGCCCCTCCGGACCTCTCGTAAGAACATGATTGATGCAGAGTTCATTAAAAAGGCAGTGTTTATTCAATACACCCAATGCATTTCGGGCTGAGGCGCCCTTCATCAGGGGTCACTACAAATCACAATAAAACAATAGCCAATTATTACTTCTCATCGTGATATATCTTCTCACTTAAACAAACATCACAAATTCATATAGAATTCATTGCAATGCCATTTTCAACCCGTTTATCTATGTCCACAATCAGCCCCTATGTCAACAGTGTTGTTTAAACACCCCCGTAGCATTTACTTAACGCTCCATTGTCACGAATGAAACATGATCCGACTATATCTATCTAGTACTTTGGTTCGCATCTAACAATCCCCTCTTATCACTTGCTGCCGATATCAATATGTCACATACTATCATCAATCCCCATTCTCTCCCTTCTTCACACCCATCCCTCCTTGCACATAACCTTCAAACACACAACTATTTACAAAAACCTATTCTGACACTCAGGTTCCCTCCTTCTCTCTCCCCCTTCCACTCTATTCTTTCATATGCTTTCATTACTTCCGCTCCCACGAACCTCATTCACACTTAAACTTCATGCACTCATTCTCAATCATTCATTACATCCTTCCCCACTAAAAATCAATCGCACTCTTTGCCTTAGTTCTTCACTGAATTAGAAATTTTAGATTTTCCCATACCTGCCGCAAGGTTCTGCAACCGTAAATCTACGTCTCCATTTCAAAAAAGAAGAAGCGTTTCTTTTCCCCATGCTACCTCCCACTTTTAACCAAATCGAACCTCCCTAGTACCTCCCGATTGGCCCATTTCTTGGCTTTTCCCGCCATCCAATCTGCAGGCATTAGCGCTAATTAGATGCAAACAAAACTCCATCTCCCATAGTGCACTATACTTGTGAACACTCCACTGGTGCAATCACGAACATTTTGCTTAATGCGCTGAATATTACTAATTAAATAAACATCTAAAAAGTTATGACTAATGTTAAAGTTCATGTCCTTTCTTATATAAACACAGTCTTTATTAATGAACCGAGGTGTTTACGCCGTCCGTGTGGACCCATCGACTTTATCTGCTTGTACTTCTTACTCCATTCTCAACTGGCGGGTGCTATCCCATGAGAGGGCATCATTGTTCAATGTAAATTATGGAAGTAGGATGCACACCTGTATATTCACGCTGTCCAAACTTGTCCATTTATTCCCAGAGTGCGTGCAGACTGGTATGGTGTCATGCCCAAGCAACACCCAGACAAACAACAACATTACGAAGTGGGGCGTCATCTCGTCCCAACCAATCGCACTGCTAACTTGCGCCATGTTGGCTATAATTTTATCTCCACAATGATCCTTGTAATCCGTTAAATCAGACTCTTTTACTCCTCTCTTTACATAAGTAGCGGATGTTATGATTCACACGCGGTTTTCTGTGCCCTTTTTCCAAATTTCTTCTGTTCGAACTGTGCCCCTCCGGACCTCTCGTAAGAACATGATTGATGCAGAGTTCATTAAAAAAGGCAGTGTTTATTCAATACACCCAATGCATTTCGGGCTGGGGCGCCCTTCATCAGGGGTCACTACAAATCACAATAAAACAATAGCCAATTATTACTTCTCATCGTGATATATCTTCTCACTTAAACAAACATCACAAATTCATATACAATTCATTGCAATGCCATTTTCAACCCGTTTATCTATGTCCACAATCAGCCCCTATGTCAACAGTGTTGTTTAAACACCCCCGTAGCATTTACTTAACGCTCCATTGTCACGAATGAAACATGATCTGACTATATCTATCTAGTACTTTGGTTCGCATCTAACAATCCCCTCTTATCACTTGCTGCCGATATCAATATGTCACATACTCTCATGCCCAATGCTGACCAACATGGTGGGAGGACAAGGGCCTTACAAGTAATATAAGCTTCCTTGAGCTATTCCCCATCTTGGTGGCATTGACCGTCTGGCCAGAACAGCTGAGGAACCAATCCGTGGTATTCTGGTCCGATAACATGGCTGTTGTGGAATGTATCAATAATCAAAAGGCAAAGTGTAAAATGATCCTGCGCCTACTAAAGGAGATAATATTGCTGTGCATGAGAATGAATCTGCTGTTTAGAGCCAAGCATGTGCCAGGAGTATTAAACAATGCCGCTGATGCGCTCTCTCGCTTTAAGATGCAGGTATTCTGGTCTCATCACCCAGAGGCGGCAGAGAACCCAACGCCTTTCCCAGAACAGCTTTGGCAGCTTGGTGCCCCTGTAGGAGAGTAGGATCTGCCTCTTATGGTTACCCCCACTTTTTGCTGATGTATCACTGTTTTTCGACTTTAGTCTGGCTGGGGCCCTGCTATCCAGGACCCCAGCCTAGCTGCTTCCTATCTAAATTGATTCCATGTACCTTAAGTACACTTCAGATTGGATTCTGGGGTGCCCTTATAAGTCCCTAGTATATGGTATACTATGTACCCAGGGCATAGGTATCCCAGAGGCCTACCAGGGGCTGAAGCATGTATTGTGCCACCCCTGGAAGGCCCTCCAAAATGACACCACAGGACTGCTACAGCAGCCTGAGTAAGGTGGTGCATGCACAACTTACAGAGATATAGGTTCACTATATCTCACCTATCACTGAACATAGAAACCTATCAGTCACCCCTATGGCAGGCCTTATCAATCCTGAAGGCAGGGTGCTTGGTTTTATGTGAGAGGGTGCCCATGCATGAGCATAGCCCATCTGCAGCCTTTGGAATCTCCTCTCCGGGGTTGTCTGTGGTGCAGCCTGACCATATACTCTTAAGTGCATTATATCCCCGCGGTAAATGCTAACTTTGGGATGGCTGCACGGAAACATGTCGTGTTTGGAGTCAAACACCTTGGAATCATACCCCCACACCAGTAGCTGGTGGTAACTAGAGGTAGAGACATGACAGCACCGGTATACCCGGTACCAACTAAACAGAGCCCTGGCATCACAAAATGGATGCTGCAGCCACAGACACGAGTCTGGCCTCCTGCTGCTGACCGAAACTCCGGCAGGGAAGGCCTGGACAATAGGTTTCCTGTCACAGGGAGGTGTTACCACCTCCCAGACAGGCCTTAGTGGATTGGGGCTGGGTGGGTGCTCTCCAAGAGTGCTTTGAAGTCCTGCACTGGGGGCACATTTGGTGTCCTCGTGCATACCCCAGTTCAAACCGGTTGCAGGGGCTGCCAGCCCCTGCTCTGGTGCAAAACTGGACAAAGAAAATGGGTGTAGCCACCCCTCTTTCCAAACCCTCCCATAGGTGGGTCCACAGAGTTAGTCCATCCCCTTTCTTAGGTAGAAGTAAGGAACCCCTGGCAACAGGACTTTAGATATCCCTGGACGAAACTCTGCAACTGAATCCTGGAACTTCGACGCTCTACTCAAGACTAGAGGACTGAAGAAATCTCCCTTGGGGTGAAGGAGTGACTCCCCTGCTTGGCAGGCACCAACAAAGCATTTGCTAGTCTGCATCTCCGAAGCTCCCAGCAGACTCCGAAGTAATTGAAGCCCAGGAAGAGGATTTCCAGACTTCTCAGAGACCGACCCGAGTCCCCAGCAAAGCTGAGACCTGCAGCCTTCACGAGTGATGTGGAACCGGAACTCCTGGACACCGTGCATATTTGCTAGTGCATCAACTTCTCGACGTCTCTTGAAGTCCTGCTTTGGGTTACTTGTAGCGCAGGCACCGAGCACCATTTGCATTGAAGATTGTGAGCCTACCCTCCACAAGTATTCCGTGGGCCCGCTTCTTGCATTTCTGCTTGAGGCTCCGTTGCAATCCCTGGTCTGTCAACTGGTGGGTCCTTGTGAAGGCAACTCTGATTTTCTTTGGGCTTCCCTGGATGCTCCAGATGTGCCCCGACTCCCCACTGAGTGGTGAGTCCCTCAGACCTTGCTGGTCTGCACAGAAGCATCTTTCTCCGTTCTGCATGGGTTGCTATTGCCAAGGCTTGTTGTGTTCAATCTGGACACCAATGCTGCAGCACTCGACACCCTTTGTGGGACAGCTTGAATCCAGCTCCTGGTTGTCGTCGACGCCTCCTGGTCCTCGTGGCTGAAGAGTCAAGCTTCACCTATTTCACCTGAAGCACCCAACATAAGTGGGCATTCGACTATCGTGCCCCTGGTCACTGGCAAGTGACCCAGACTCTGTCCCCTCTGCTTTCAGGTTCTTCTCATCTCTGATCCAGGCTTGGATCTCTTCGGACACTTCGCATCTTCCCGGCAGCAGCACTTCCTTGCAGGCTGCCATTGAAATCGACGACGCGACCCGACACCATTCGACACCTATGCACCCGGCTTCCCTGGGTGAGGTAACTCTAGTACTCTGGTGCTCCCGTGGGTGCTGACCCTAAAACTGTCTAAGTCCAAGAGGGTTTGGTCCTAATCCATTTCTAAGTGTCCTTAAACTCTAAAACTCTAACCGCGACTTTCCCATAGACGATAACGGAGCACGCGGCTGTGTTCACACACTGCACACAGCCCCCGTGGGTCCCCTGTGTCACTACCTTGGGTGGTTCCTTGGGGTCCCAGTGATTCTACAGGCTCTAGGCCTTGTGTTTACTTAAGTCGTGGTTCTTATACCACTTTCTTAATATATGGTTTGGTACGCCCCTAGGGCTAATCGTATATTGTGCTACTTTACTGTGCTATTTGACTTGTAACTTGTGTACTTTGACCTCTAGCCTCATAAAGAGACTATTGGGTAGTGTTTAATAATAAATACATATATTTTATACATATACCTGGTGTGGTTCTCCTTTCATTTGGTCATTCATGAGATTATAACTGGTAAAACAAACAGCTTAACACTCCTTCAAGACTTAGCCTGAAGGCTGCTCTCCATAGCTACCACTAGGATAGCTTTCAATAAAGGTTGGCTTTAAACCTATCATCAATAAAGGTCGTTTGGACTGGTGCAAGGTGGCCACTATAACTAGTGGACAGCATATACCAGGCCAAGTTCTCACATTGGTGTGCAGCGGTTGGATTCAAGCTTGCCTTTGTTTTACCAGATAATCTCAAGTGTGTGACTAACTGAAAACCACTAAAGGTACCTCAGGTACATATAAATTCAAGCTTAGAAATACAGTAAGTTCTACTGAACTTAGAGTTGTGTGTCAAGGGCTTAGCACACCCTTTCTACAACTCAAGAGAGTTTAGTAGACCACACTAGAGTAGGTAGTGCATACACCACACCTCACTAGTGATGTCTTCAAGGCCAGGAACCAGTGGGTCCCTGCCAGAAGCCAATGGGCTTCTACCATCCAAGTATGACAACCTCCCATTCTTGGAATTGAGAGCATTGTGCAGTACTAGGAAGCTGAAGACAGGCAAAAGTGCCAACACCCAATGCCTCATAGAGGTGCTTCTGTTGCATGATCTCAGAAGACCCACAGGGTCTGAAGGGGTAGGCAGAGAGGGTGGGGCAGAAGATGAGGAAGGGACCAGGGGTGAAGAAACCCAGGACCTGACCTCTGAAACTGGCCAGGAAGATGACAATGATCTTGCCCTGGAAAATCCAGCTCCTCCTGAAGATGAGGAGGACCAGAATGGCCTCCCCTTTGTCCCACCAGGAAGAGTTGTGAGTGTGCCTAGAAGGTCAAGATCTCCTTCTCAGGAGTCTAACCATTCTGACACCTCAGTAGGGACCTCTGTTTCCTCTCATAGGAGGGAAGCCTCTCATGAAAGGAAAGAGCTACTGCTCAAGTATGGAGAAGCTCAGCTTAGGATCAGAAGAGAGCAGTTGGCTATAGACAGGGAGTCCCTAGAGCTTCATAGACAAAGAAGAAAGTTGGGACTAGAGTCCCATGGTGGCAGCAACTTCCCTAGTGGTAGGGAAAGGTCTTATGACCATAGAAACCTGAGCAAGATTGTCCCTCCCTACCAGAGTGGGGATGACATCCACAAATGGATTACTGTACTGGAAAGGGCCTGCAAAGTTCAGAGGGTCCCCCAGGAGCAGTCGGTAGCAATCTTGTGGCTCTCCTTTGCAGACAAAGGTAGAGACAAGCTCCTCACTGTTAGAGAAGAGGATGCTGATGATTACCATGTCCTGAAGAGTGCACTGATAGATGGGTTTGGCCTAACCACTGAGCAATACAGGTTAAAGTTCAGAGATACCCAAAAGGCACAGACGCAGGACTGGGTGGACTTTGTAGATTGTGCTACTAAGGCTCTGGAAGGCTGGTTACTTGGCAGTAAGGTGTGTGACTTCAAAGGATTGTATAATTTAATCATGAGGGAGCAGATTCTTTATAACTGTCAGAATCAGTTGCTACATCAGTACCTGGTTGACTCTGATCTGACCTCTCCCCAAGAATTGGGAAAGAAGGCAGACAAATGGGTCAGAACCAGGGTGAAGCAGAAGGTACAGAACCAAGGTGGTGACCAGAAGAAGCAAGATTCCAAAAACTCTGACAAGGGTGGGGAAAAGGGTAAAGACCAGAAGTCTTCTCAAGGTCCCCAAAAATCTGCATCTGGTGGGGAATCCCAATCTACCAAAGGAAAAGGCCAAAAGAAACCATGGTGCAAAATCTGTAAGCAGAAAACTCACTGGACCAGTGACTGCACCAAGTCCAAAGACTCTAATCCAGCCACCATTGCCCCTAAGGCAACTGTTTCCCCTAGTCCAGCTACAAGTGGTGGTGGAAGTACTCAGAATAAGGGTTTAGTAGGGTTGACCCTGGGTACTGAGATGGGCTCTGGCCTAGTCAGAGTGCCAACTCAGGTTGTCCAGTCTGTGATGGGGGCATGGATATGTCCCCCTTTGTGAGTCCCAATAATTTGGGCAAATACAGACAGCAGCCTTTAATTAATGGAAGAGAGGCTTTGGCATTCAGGGACACAGGAGCAAGTGTCACCATGGTGACAAAAGATCTTGTGGATCCTGGGCAGATTATACTTGGGGAAATGTACCAAGTGACCAATGCTAGCAATGTCAGAACAGACCATTCTCTGGCAGTTGTTAACTTCTCCTGGGGAGGGGTAACTGGCCTTAAGAAGGTTGTGGTGAGTACAGACCTACCAGTAGAATGCTTGCTTGGCAATGATCTTGAAACCTCAGCTTGGGCAGAGGTGGAGCTCAGGAAACATGCAGAAATGCTAGGGATCCCTGCACATGTCTTTGCTGTGACTAGGTCACAGGCCAAAATGTCAAAAGCTGAACAGGCCCTCGATTCTGGAACAATGGACCAGGTGCCTCCCAAGAGAAGGAGCAGTAGGGTTAAGGCACTGCCTTCCCCCTTGGCTCAGGAAGAAGATCAGTCTTTTGAGGAAGATGATCGCAGGCCTGAAGAAGGAACTGTCCCAGAGGAGTTTGAACCTGATCAGGTTGAGTTCTTGGGGACAGGGGGCCCTTCCAGGGCAGATCTGAGCCAGGAGCAGCTGAACTGCCCCTCTCTTGAACCCCTCAGACAGCAAGCTGCTGCTGAGGCTGCTGGGAATGCTAGTGGCACCCATAAGATGTATTGGGATGATGGACTCCTGTACTCAGAGAGTAGAGACCCCAAGCCTGGAGCTGCCAGGAGGTTGGTTATACCTCTGAAGTTCAGGGCTTCCTATTGACACTAGCCCATGAAATTCCCTTAGCAGGTCACCTGGGCCAGAACAAGACTTGGGACAGAATTGTCCCTCACTTTCACTGGCCCCACATGTCTGAAGACACCAAGGAGTTTTGTCGCTCCTGTGTAACCTGCCAAACCAGTGGGAAGGCAGTTGGTACCACAAAGGCCCCCCTGATACCATTACCTGTGGTGGGGGTTCCCTTTGAGAGGGTGGGGATTGACATAGTTGGTCCCATGGATCCCCAAACAGCATCTGGGCACAGATTTATCCTGGTGGTGGTGGACCATGCCACCAGGTACCCAGAAGCTATTCCCCTCAGGACCACTACAGCACCTGTGGTGGCAAGGGCCCTCCTGGGAATTTTCTCAAGAGTGGGCTTTCCTAAGGAGGTAGTATCTGACAGAGGTGCTAACTTTATGTCCAGTTACTTGACTGCAATGTGGAAGGAGTGTGGAGTGACTTATAAATTCATCACACCCTATCACCCACAATGCAATGGTTTAGTTGAAAGGTTCAACAAAACCTTGAAGGGCATGATTAAAGGGCTCCCAGAAAAGCTTAGGCGAAGATGGGACATACTCTTGCCCTGCCTTTTATTTGCATACAGGGAGGTGCCTCAAAAGGGGTTGGCTACAGCCCTTTTGAACTTTTTTTGGCCACCCTGTCAGGGGTCCATTGTGTCTGGTGAAGGAAGGTTGGGAGTTACCTCTCAAACCCCCTAAACAGGACATAGTGGACAATGTACTTGGTCTCCGCTCCAGGATGGCTGAGTATATGAAAAAGGCAACCAAAAACCTTGAGGCTAGCCAGGAATTACAGAAAGCCTGGCATGACCAAAAGGCTGTGCTGACTGTTTACTAGCCAGGGAAGAAGGTGTGGGTGTTGGAGCCAGTGGCCCCAGCAGCCCTCCAAGACAAGTGGAGTGGCCCCCATACAATTGTTGAATAGAAGGGAGAGGTTACCTATCTGGTAGACCTGGGAACTCCCAGGAGCCCCCACAGGGTGCTCCATGTCAACAGGCTGAAGCCATATGTGGACAGAGCTGACATGGGCTTGCTCATGGCAACTGATGAGGGACAGGAGGAAGAGTGACCCACTCCCTGACCTGCTCTCACAGAACCCTTATGATGGGTCAGTAGATGGTGTAGCCTTGGCAGGCAGCCTCACTGCCCAGCAGCAAACTGATTATAGACAGGTGCTCAATCAGTTCAGACACATGTTCTCTCTGACTCCAAGTCAGACCACCTGGTGCACTCATGAAGTGGACACTGGGGACAGTCTGCCTGTTAAAAGTAAGATTTACAGGCAACCTGACCAGGTCAGGGACTGTAGCAGGACAGAAGTCCAGAAAATGTTGGAGCTGGGTGTCATTGAGCCTTCAGATAGCCCTTGGGCTAGTCCAGTAGTCCTGGTGCCTAAACCTCACACCAAAGATGACAAGAGAGAGATGAGGTTTTGTGTGGACTACAGAGGCCTCAATGCAGTCACTAGGACTGATGCCCATCCAATCCCCAGGGCAGATGAGCTCATAGACACTTTGGCCTCAGCCAAGTACCTAAGCACATTTGACCTGACAGCTGGCTACTGGCAGAACAGACTAGCTGATGATGCAAAGCCAAAAACTGCATTTTCTACCCCTGGTGGGCTTTACCAATTTGTGGTGATGTCCTTTGGGTTGAAGAATGCACCTGCCACTTTTCAGAGGTTGGTGAACACAGTCCTTACAGGTCTGGAAGCCTATAGTGCAGCATATCTAGATGATATTGCTGTCTTTAGCTCCACCTGGGAGGATCACCTGGTCCACCTCAGAAATGTTTTGGAGGCCCTGCAGAAGGCAGGCCTCACTATCAAGGCCACTAAGTGCCAGATAGGGCAGAGTCAGGTTGTGTACCTGGGCCACCTTGTGGGTGGAGGCCAGGTTCAACCATTGCAGAGCAAAATCCAGACCATCATGGACTGGGTTGCTCCAACTACCCAGACTCAGGTGAGAGCCTTCTTAGGCCTGACTGGGTATTACAGAAGATTTGTCAAGGGGTATGGATCAATAGTGACACCCCTGAATGACTTAACCTCTAAGAAAATGCCCAAAAAGATTCAGTGGACAGTTAGCTGTCAAAAGGCATTTGATGACCTGAAGCAGGCCATGTGCACTGCTCCCATTCTGCAGAGTCCTGATTACTCCAAAATGTTCATTGTGCAAACAGATGCATCTGAGTTGGGGGTAGGGGCTGTACTATCACAGTTGAATGATGAAGGTCAGGATCAGCCAGTAGCTTTTATTAGCAGAAGGCTGACCCCCAGAGAGAAACGTTGGTCAGCCATTGAGAGGGAGGCCTTTGCTGTGGTCTGGGCTCTGAAGAAGCTGAGGCTATACTTGTTTGGCACTCACTTCATTGTTCAGACAGACCACCAGCCCCTCTTATGGCTAAAACAGATGAAGGGTGAAAACCCCAAACTTTTGAGGTGGTCCATTTCCTTACAGGGGATGGACTATACAGTGGAACATAGACCTGGGAGTAACCATGCCAATGCAGAAGGACTCTCCAGATATTTCCACTTAGAACATGAAGACTCAACTGGTCAAGGTTAGTTTAATGTCCCTGCGTTTGGGGGGGTTGTGTAGGAGAGTAGGATCTGCCTCTTATGGTTACCCCCACTTTTTGCTGATGTATCACTGTTTTTCGACTTTAGTCTGGCTGGGGCCCTGCTATCCAGGACCCCAGCCTAGCTGCTTCCTCTCTAAATTGATTCCATGTACCTTAAGTACACTTCAGATTGGATTCTGGGGTGCCCTTATAAGTCCCTAGTATATGGTATACTATGTACCCAGGGCAAAGGTACCCCAGAGGCCTACCAGGGGCTGAAGCATGTATTGTGCCACCCCTGGAAGGCCCTCCAAAATGACACCACAGGACTGCTACAGCAGCCTGAGTAAGGTGGTGCATGCACCCCTTACAGAGATATAGGTTCACTATATCTCACCTATCACTGCACATAGAAACCTATCAGTCACCCCTATGGCAGGCCTTATCAATCCTGAAGGAAGGGTGCTTGGTTTTATGTGAGAGGGTGCCCATGCATGAGCAGAGCCCCTCTGCAGCCTTCGGAATCTCCTCTCCGGGGTTGTCTGTGGTGCAGCCTGACCATATACTCTTAAGTGCATTATATCCCCGCGGTAAATGCTAACTTTGGGATGGCTGCACGGAAACATGTCGTGTTTGGTGTCAAACTCCTTGGAATCATACCCCCACACCAGTAACTGGTGTGGGAGTATGATCCCACCCTTCTAGAGGGAGAGACATGACAGCACCGGTATACCCGGTACCATCTAAACAGAGCCTGGCATCACAAAATGGATGCTGCAGCCACAGACACGAGTCTGGCCTCCTGCTGCTGACCGAAACTCCGGCAGGGGAGGCCTGGACAATAGGTTTCCTGTCACAGGGAGGTGTTACCACCTCCCAGACAGGCCTTAGTGGATTGGGGCTGGGTGGGTGCACTCCAAGAGTGCTTTGAAGTCCTGCACTGGGGGCACATTTGGTGTCCTCGTGCATACCCCAGTTCAAATCGGTTGCAGGGGCTGCCAGCCCCTGCTCTGCATGAAACTGGATAAAGGAAATGGGTGTAGCCACCCCTCTTTCCAAACCCTCCCATAGGTGGGTCCACAGAGTTAGTCCATCCCCTTTCTTAGGTATAAGTAAGGAACCCCTGGCAACAGGACTTTAGATATCCCTGGACAAAAGTCTGCAACTGAATCCTGGAACTTCCACGCTCTACTCAAGACTAGAGGACTGAAGAAATCTCCCTTGGGGGTCAAGGAGTGACTCCCCTGCTTGGCAGGCACCAACAAAGCATTTGCCAGTCTGCATCTCCGAAGCTCCCGCCGGACTCCGAAGTAATTGCAGCCCAAGAAGAGAATTTCCAGACTTCTCAGAGGCCGACCTGAGTCCCCAGGAAAGCTGAGACCCGCAGCCCTCACGAGTGATGTGGAACCGGAACTCCTGGACAACATGTACATTTGCTAGTGCATCAACTTCTCGACGTCTCTTGAAATCCTGCTTGGGGTTACTTGTAGCCCAGGCCCCGAGCACCATTTGCACTGAAGATTGTGAGCCTACACTCCACGAGTGTTCCGTGGGCCCACTTCTTGCATTTCCGCTCAAGGCTCCTTCGCGATCCCTGGTCCATCGACTGGTGGGTCCCTGTGAAAGCAACTCTGATTTTCTTTGGGATTCCCTGGATGCTCCAGACGTGCCCTAACTCCCCACTGAGTGGCGAGTCCCTCAGATCTTGCTGGTCTGCACAGAAGCATCTTTCTCTGTTCTGCGTGGGTTGCTGTTGCCAAGGTTTGTTGTGTTCAATCTGGACACCAACACTGCAGCACTCAACATCCTTTGTGGGACAGCTCGAAGCCAGCTCCTGGTTGTTGTCGAAGCCTCCTGGTCCTCGTGGCTGAAGAGTCAAGCTTCACCTATTTCACCTGAAGCACCCAACATCGATGGGCATTCGACTATCATGCCCCTGGTCACTGGCAAGTGACCCAGACTCTGTCCCCTCTGCTTTCAGGTTCTTCTCATCTCCGATCCAGGCTTGGATCTCTTCGGACACTTCGCATCTTCCCGGCAGCAGCACTTCCTTGCAGGCTGCCATTGAAATCGACGACGCGACCCGACACCATTGCACCCGGCTTCCCTGGGTGAGGTAACTTGAGTACTCCGGTGCTCCCATGGGTGTTGACCCTAGAACGGTCTAAGTCCAAGAGGGTTTGGTCCTAATCCATTTCCAAGTGTCCTTAAACTCTAAAACTCTAACCGCGACTTTCCCACAGACGATAACGGAGCACGCGGCTGTGTTCACACACTGCACACAGCCCCCGTGGGTCCCCTGTGTCTCTACCTTGGGTGGTTCCTTGGGGTCCCAGCGATTCTACAGGCTCTACTTAAGTCGTGGTTCTTATACCACTTTCTTAATATATGGTTTGGTACGCCCCTAGGGCTAATCGTATATTGTGCTACTTTACTGTGCTATTTGACTTGTAACTTGTGTACTTTGACCTCTATCCTCCTAAAGAGACTATTGGGTAGTGTTTAGTAATAAATACATATATTTTATACATATACCTGGTGTGGTTCTCCTTTCATTTGGTCATTCATGAGATTATAACTGGTAAAACAAACAGCTTAACAATCCTTCAAGACTTAGCCTGAAGGCTGCTCTCCATAGCTACCACTAGGATAGCTTTCAATAAAGGTTGGCTTTAAACCTATCATCAATAAAGGTCGTTTGGACTGGTGCAAGGTGGCCACTATAACTAGTGGACAGCATATACCAGGCCAACTTCTCACAGCCCCCAGTTATCGGACCTCGTGGCAGCTAGCCTAGCACCCAGGACCAGGAGGGCATACGAAGGGGCGTTTGGGTCTTACTGCTATTTCTTGGGGGACAGCTGGGAGGAGAAGTGGCACGATACTGGGTCCGTTGTTTCCTATTTAAGAGCTCTGAGAGATGAGGGGCGCTCAGTAGCATCAGCAAGGCTACATATTACAGCCATTTCCTTCTTCGCAAAAATTAGGGAAAAGGGGGATCCCACTGGCACTTTTATAGTGCGGAAAGCCTTGAGACCTGGAACACCCTCCCCATCCACCTACGGCAGACCCAAGACCTGCTGACCTTCAGAAGACTCCTCAAGACCTGGCTCTTCGAGCAGTAGCAGCACTCCCCCCCCCCCCCCCAGCGCCATGAGACCCTCACGGGTATGTAGTGCGCTCTACAAATGCTATGATTGATTGATTGATTGAGAGGGTGGCAATGCCTACAGGGAGGGCAGCCGGACGTAAGGAGTACGGACATTGGCCAAACTGATGGATGCGTTGCACCACGTGTGTACTTCAGTTGGGGAAACACTTTTGTTCCAGGCGGTTTTCTGTTTAGCGTTCTATGGCGCTTTCAGGATAGGGGAGCTGGTAGCAAAAAACAAAATGGATTGGCAGGGGGGGGGGCTGCAGTTGGAGCACGTAAGGATTCAGGGGGACTCCTTATTGATATCAATACCCATGTCCAAAACTGATCAAGAAGGCAGGGGGGGAAGGTGTGGTCTTGCGTAGGGCTGAAGGAAGCGCTTGCTGCCCCATCGCCAGGTTGGAGACATTTCTGGCGCAACGTCCAAGGGGCGCGGGGGGGCCATTACTTGTGCACACAGATGGGACCCCGCTCACTCTCTTCCAGTTTAAGAGGGTCATGGGCTTAGCCATGCAGAAAGCCGGTTTAGAGCCAGGCAGTTTTGGGACACACTCCTTTAGGATAGGGGCTGCCACCGAAGCAGTGGCCAGGGGATATTCTGGGAGTGAGGTGCAAAGGATTGGTTGATGGTCCTCAAATTGTTATAAACGCTATGTGCACCTACACATGCTATAGAAGTGTCAAAAATAATGAGCTG
Organism: Calotriton arnoldi; assembly: GCA_963921515.1. NCBI lineage: Eukaryota > Metazoa > Chordata > Amphibia > Caudata > Salamandridae > Calotriton > Calotriton arnoldi. The sequence continues at coordinate 104,297 of CAWUFW010010700.1, forward strand.
ACGGTTGGTTTTCCTTCATGATTTGATTTGCAGTTTCTACATCCTGTGACGCAAGGGGGAAGCCTGCATTGGTACACCGTTCAGCAAAGACTACGGTATCCTGTCGGGCAGGAGGACAACAGCCAACAATGCATCGATGCACAGCGCACATTACAGACCAGGGAACACGCAGAACAGGATGTGTGGATAATCGGCCACTCGTATGTAAGGAGGTTACAAAAGTTCTTTGTTACAGGTTCCTATGAGGTCAGGTCACGCCAGGCAGGTGCAAAAATCTCGTTTTACGGGCAAGGTGGCCTGAGACTTAGTCAATTCAGGGACCTGGTGACACGTGCGCTGAAGGACTGTCAGGGACCTCCTGCGGTTTGTATTCTGCATTTAGGGGGTAACGACCTGGTGCACCTGGGGCGGAGGGGCATAGTCGAGACCCTGCTTACGGAGGTAGGGTGGTTGGCAAAGACATGCCCGAGGCAATGATAGTGTGGTCACACATGATTCCTAGATTCGAGTGGAGAGGAGGTGAGTCTGTGTGGGCCTTGAATCATTCGGTTAAGAGGATTAACAATAAAATGGATAAGTTATTCAGGACCCCGAAGCTTAGATCTATAGGTCATGGGTGCATCCGAGGGGAGCAGTTTTTTCTACAGGATGGTGTTCATCTCTCAAGTCGTGCTAATCAGATATTCATGGAGAACATACTGGCATGGTTAGAGGGCGCAAGGCGCAGGGCATTACCTTCTAGTAGGCTGAGGGGGGAGGCCAGACAGTAAGGCTACTATACTGGCCTGTGGCGGTAAGGTCATGATTGGTGAGCATAGTTTTCAGTCCTTAGCGGGCATCACCATTGTCAAATGGGGACACCCGAGGGGGAGACAGAGGGTCTCTCATGGAACTCCAGGGGCAGTTACAGCTGGTAGACTGGAGGGTTGCAGGGAGAAGGGAAGTCTCACTTCCAGTAGGCTGGTTGGCCTATCCCCGCACACGCATACGCTCAAGGGCGCAAGGATGCATAACTGCAACACCCCTTTATGGAGTTTTAATGTTAAGGGCGTAGGGAGGGCCTGGGGGAGGTATCCATCCGGTAAGCTGGGCACCCTACGCAAGGTCACTCCGGTAGGAGTTTGGGACTTAGCTTGAGCGGGATCTGGGGCCGCCAGTCATTGACCTTGCCGTAGGCTCTAACAGGGATACGCAGAAAGAGAATATCTTCATCGCTTAGATTACGATCGGAATGGCTATGTATTTGAAGCATGTTAAGGTTAGCCAATTGACATCTTGTACCTATCAATGTATTGGACTTTCTGGGTATTGTACATAATGTAAATAATAAGAATATTAATGTTTTGATGATTTTATGTAATAAAATACGGCCGGGGTTACTACGACCCCTAATCCAAACAGTTGTGGTGTTTGCATTGTTTGCCTTGGGGGAAAGGGGGGCGACAAGCCTCCACGGGAGCTGGGAGGGTCCCCATTTCCCAAGGGTATTTGGCTTATTAATGGGAGGGGGTCTTAGGCAGTACCAGACCATATAGTTTAAGTTGGCCTGTTTGAGCAGTTTCCATGTTTAGTAGATACTCCTGAGGAGACTGAATATGAACTTCCAAGTGTTGCTGAGATAATAAAAAAAAAAAAAAAAATCACCCGACATCTCTCGGGGACAGTTTATTTACAAAAGTATTTTCCTGAGGACAACGGTCACTTCAATGACTGGGTCTTTCAACCATTTCTGGCAGAGGTGGCAAGCCATCTCCCGATTCGTATACAGGAAGAACTGATTGATCTCCAAAGTGACTGCACTCTGCAGATGCATTTCAGCAAAGTTTCACTGGGAGAGTTTTGGCTGAAAATGTCTGCAGAACATTCAGCTTTGAGAGAAACTGCAATAAAAACTCTCTAGCCTTTCAGCTCATCCTATTTCTGTGAGATCGGGTTCTCAGCACTTGCGGTATTAAAGACTTAGTACCAGACAAGACTGGATGTGGAGCACAACCTGAGGATGGCAGTAGCAAAAATCCTTCCACAGGTTGACCGTCTCTGTGGCGAAAAACAGGCACACCCGTCACATTAATGTTGGTGGAGTTATCAATCTATGCCAGGTATAAAACAAAGCATCCTAGTAAAAACAATTTGCACACATTTTATCTTGGAAAATTGTGTTTTGAGCTGTGTAATAAGCCTCTGTCGTTTAACCACACCCACTCACAATCCTGCAGTTTACTAAACACTCTTATTGTGTTGAACAATATTTGCCGGTTGTGGCCCGGGATATGCAGGTGGCGGTCGATTAAGTAGTGTACCAGATACCAGAAATTTCTGTCAGGTGGTGGGGGGGGAGGGGAAGGCGGGGGGGGCAACATCTTAAAAAAATTCAGCTGGGGGGCTCAACCTATAAAAGTTTGAAGACCTCTGCTTTAGATAAACACGCAAAACCTAACCGCTTTTATTCCCCTTTCTGGTTACAGTATGCTCGGGTCCAGTGCATTGTTAGGTCAAGCCTAAACAGCGCTTGTGCTGTTAGGCGATCTGTTGTCTGTACTTTTTGGGGTCTGATTCCTCCCACGATTTGGATTGGCTTGTCTCGTTTAAAAATGGTAACCTGTAAATGGCTACTGTTGGGTGCATGTCCCACCTTTTCTGAGAAGTTCACTCCCACGGAGTACTGCGGCGGGAGGGTGCGGCAGCGCGTGCGCAGTCTCTTCATGCAATGCTGATCTGGGAGTGCAGCCGATGAGCGCTTGTTATTGTTGTCGGAAGCTCTTCCTGTCTTCTCCCTCTGATTTCTCCCATTGGTCATTTCTTTCTTTGCCTCTCTGACTCTGTCCTCTTTCCATGACTGGGCAATGCAAAGGCAGCAGACGCTAGAACTGTTACAGGTAAGGTGTGTTTTTGTCTGCTGCGAGTCTTGCTGTTCCCAAGATCCTGCCCGTGCCCCCTGGCAGCGCCATTTGATCCCTCAGAGACCTTGTTTTAATTTACATTCCCTTTCACAACAAGGTGGTCCTGGAACCCGCTGGAATTTTCTTTTTGGGGAAGGAGTTCTCCATTTGCCTTCTCTGGTTGGTGCACCCCTTGCTGGAATGTTTCCCTGCTGCTATAAATCCTTGTTTATTGTGGTAATGCTTCCTGGTCCCCAATGCAAGCAAAGCCTCGTTTGTATCTTGAGCACGCATAGAAAAAACAGACAAGAATGCAGTTACGTTTTCACTTTCCTTATCTTTTATACCCAATTGTGTGGTATAACAATGTGAAAGTCAGCAATCGTCAGATTTCAGAAATACATCATTCCACTAACATTAGTTACAAGATTCTTTCCCGTTGGGGTGAGGTTAGTGCGCACCTAGAATCTGTAGTCATAAGTGTGTTTTATCTCTGTACCCCTGAGAGTGTGGCTTAACGGCTAGGGCTGCTGACCCTGGAGCTGGGGAATTAGGTTCGAGTTTCTGCGTTCAGCTTGAACATCCTGTGATTCCAGGCAAATTACTTCATCTCCCCGTGCTTCATTATTTTTTTATTATGAATGTGTCGCCTCTAATGTAACTAGTGCTCATGTAAAGCGCTCCGATACCGTCGGGTCAAGTCTGCACTATATAGAACTGCAAAAAAAAAAAGACAGACGCCATTCACTGAGCGACCTAGACATACCAGCCTTGTCACCCTGAAGACCCAGGATGTGCATTCTGAAATGATGAGCATACAGCAGGATTGGCAGAGACTCGCTCTAAGGACACAGGGCTGAGGTTTCAAACTTCCACTTTGTTGCTAAAGGATTTGAGAGAGGCCCTGTTGTATGCATGTAGCATGATGGGATATGACCAGGCACTTGTTGTAGAATCTCAAGAAACACTGTCTGACCATTGCTGACCTATCACCTACTGTGCTTCTGTCTTGCTGTGCACCTGTCCCTGAAGGACCATATATCATTAGCGATAACTCACTACTCTTGTGCTCACATCTTTGGCCTTGTAGGAGGACTTCTACAACTCTATGAAGCAACTCCCACCATGTGAAATCACACATGACATGCTTCAGAATGCTCCGTCACCTTGTTCTATGGAGGTACTCTGCATAAGGCTTGTTGGCCTTGATTGACATATGTACTGAACAACATATCTTTTCCTGAGTGGGGATCCCCCCGGATTGTTTTTGTGGCACAACTGACTGACTCCTGGCTGCATAAACTGCCTTTTGGCAGCTGCTGTCTGTCCATCGTCTGCTTGAGTCTTTGGGAAAAAGCCTGGACCCAAACACCAATTCAACCCTGTGAAATGGCCAGCGTTTATAATGTTGTTGCTAACACCGATCATCCATCCATAAAGTGGTACACGTTTATGGAGAGGTCTTTATGTCTGCAGAGGCCATGTACAGGAATGTACCTGATTAGCTGTGCACTGTATGCAACACGCCTGTGTGATATAGCCTATGGTGAATCAATTTAATGCCAGCCGGCCAAACCTCTAGAAAGCTTCTCTTTTCAGCAGACAATGTGGTGGGACGAACTGGAGGGCAGGTCATCTGCGCATCAGACATGACAGCAGTCACACTAGAAACACTCATTAAGATACTGATCGCTAAAGAACACCTATTGGTTGTGTGGAGGATAAAACATTTAAACTGACCACAGTGGTTAAGCCTGTCAGAGCCGCCGATGTATTTAACTTTGCAAAAGAATAAACACTACTGAAAGGATGATTGAAGCAGTAGGAAACCAGTGCATCCCAACCCTAACCGGTGACTGGAGTAACATACACAGACTGATCACTGAAATGGAGCGCAGGAGAAGCTGCAATCAAATAGAATTATTTGGCATCGCAGAAAAGGAATCCACCACCTTGTGAACCCTGTGATGCACTTTAACGCTGTTAAAATATTAATCTGTATAGCTATTTATGGGGATCGTTTTATAGTACATAGTTTTATGTGTGTAAATCTATTTGTTTATGCACTTTTATGGTCCACGGTGACCGAAATAAAGTTTTTTGGAATGAAATGGAAATGGAAGAACAGGTATGGATGTCGATTCACAAAAATGCCAGGGGTAGCAGAAGTGACATCACAACTCATTTGACCCAAATTACATTTCATGAAGCAAAGTCAAATGGCCCTTGACCCGATGTCACCCTCCACGTACCTGTTTCTCAACCGTCAGTCTTTATCTCTCTCACTGCTGTTGTCTCTCACACCTTTTGCCTTCTCCTCTATCTCAACTATCTTTCTTATTGCTCTTCTTATAACATCCCCTCTCACTCTTGTTCTATTTTCACCTCTCACTCGCTCACATCTGCCTTTGTCTTCCAAACCTGTCACCTTCCTCTGATGTCTCCTTAATCCCTTTCTCCCTCTCCTTCACACACACCTTGTCTTTGTTTTCCTGCTCTTCCTTTCATTATCTTCCCCTCATAGATTTTGCCCTCTACTCCACCTCTCTCATTTTCCCCTGTATGTTGTGCCTCCTTCGCATGATATGGGGCTGCAGGAGACACCAAAGCTGCTTTTTACTGGGGTCCGCATACGATGTAGTTGAGGGGTACAGAAAGTAAACAAGGCTCATTACAGCCTGAATTAACTATTGTTTCCAACACTGCCCTCCCTACCTCTGAGGCCAGGGGTCTCAAGGACAGGTCACAAGAGGCAGGCCAGCAGTCGCAGGTGAGACCCCTGGCGACCCCTAAATGACGTCCATGAGAACAGAGTGATGCCACTGGCTTCTGCACAGGTCTCCTGAACTTGTCCATTCACATCTCCTTGTTTCCCTTTACAATACCAAAGCGTGCACTGGATAGGATCAAACCAACAGGTGGGCCAGGTCTTGTCAGCAGTAAAGAACATGACTGTGCCCGCTGAGAGGGACTGAAGTGGACACTGGAAGAGGTTTTTTATTCCGTGACTTGTCCTGCGCAAATGGGACATGCGCATCTGACTGCTAGAGCGGAGGAGAGTTCTCAGTATGATGGATAACCCGGCCAGTGAACTTCCTGATCCTGAAGAATGGGTGGCTTTTTGATTCAGTTTAGATTCCTGCTCTGGATACCTCATAAAATGCATTAGGCACAATTGTGCAAACCCGCATATGCAGAGTGATTGCGGCCAAGAGAACCATGGAGAATGCACTCCCTGAGGCAGCAGCATGATGGTGACTCCTCGGATGAGGAGCCCAGACTCATGGACCACACCACAGCTAGGTCCACTCTGAATGCGATGGGGTCAGGAGCATTGATGGACAATGCATGGAGCCCCCAACCGTGCGTTTGGTCAACATGTCCATTCCTCTTCTAGGCTCTTGGCCCAGTTCCAACCTTCTCCAAGTGTTGTGTGTGCTCAGCCACATAATCACAATTAGATATACCAACTTTACACTAAGGCCCTGCCTGTCCTTCAAGTTTGGCCTGGTACATAGATGCTGATTTCTGTTCTTATTCTTACACTCACCATGATGACAGTAAAGTATCCAGTTATCAATCTGAGGATGGGCTTCTTAGATTGAAGCCGTTTTTCTAATTTTAATTTATAAAATGTGTACCTGTGTTCAGGGATTTTGTCTTTTTAAACCATACTGCTTACGTTTTGTAAGGATATAAGCAATGGATATGAGAGTTTGATTTTTCCAGGATGTTCCTTTTTTTCAGCCAGCATATTACTGTTGTCTGCCCTCCCTCATAACTTAGGTACTATTTTCTGGTTCTCCAGCTCTGCGAAGTGGTACGATTGGCAATAGCGCTATGCAAATATCATCAATCTACCACATACAAAAAACCAAAAATTAAAAACATTGACATTTTCAGCACGGACAGCTCTCACTTTCACAAATGCAAGACCGATTGCATTGCAAATGCTTGTTTTTGACTGGCATGTAGAAGGTAGCGTAGACTTCTTTTGCAACTGCTCATTTATGTGACCCAGTTTTAAGCAGCCATGAGCTTTTCTGTAGACAGGGCTGTTACTCCTGGTCTCATCTCGCCATATTAGTTGTTCATGTAAAGTCGATATCAAACGTCAGAGGCGAGTCTCACGATTGCGACTCCTAACTCTCTTTGTTTGATTTCAAAGTAAGAGAAGCCATCTGGTAAGGCCACATTTGTGTATGGTTTCAAAAAAATAGTTTAGGTAATATTGGACAGAATGACACTTCCTTTTACTTCGCACGGTACCAGGTCCACTCTCTCCCCACTGCTCCGCTGTGCCGTCTCTTGCCTCCAGACCCTGACCTCCTCCTTGGGAGGTTCGAGGCTGCTGCCCGCTCCTGCGCCTGCTGCCCGCTCCAACTGGGACCAGACTGCCTCCAACCACCGTAACCTTTCTCAGTTGTGCCACTGTTATTGTGCCCATCTGTGTCTTGCTCCAATTCCACCACTGTTTTTATTTTCTCGTGCCTGCCTGTTCCTTTTGCCTTTCGCCGCTGCTGCCCATGCGGCCCCTCCCCCCCGGAATTCCCCCCCCGGAATTCCCCTGCTTCCGCCTCCCAGCCTCTCCTCCCTCCCACCTCCCCTACTTAATGGCGGCCGCTGCGCGGTCGCGCAGTGGACGTGCGCAGCGTGCAAGCCCGTCTGTGCCCGTCCGTGACCTGACCGCGGCCAGCGCCAGGAACCCTGGACCTCCCACTACCCATCGCTACGACACCACCACCCTCCTCGCACTCAACCCTGGAAGACTTAGAGAATGCCAACAGGCCTCGCCGAACACGACCCACGGCCAGTTCTCCTGCCTCCACTGCCACCAGACCCTCACGGCCACCCCGGCCTCCAACACCGCTGACGCCAGCACCGGCGACACCCTAAAATGCATCCTCCTCAACGTACGCTCCGTACACAAACACACCATGGAAATCTGGAACCTACTCGACTCTCTTTCGCCCGACATTGCCTTCTTCACAGAGACTTGGCCCAACGAATCCTCCGCCCCCGACATCAGCACCGCCATCCCAGACGGATACAAGATCCAGAGGAAAGACCGCCCCAACCACCCAGGAGGGGGCCTTGCCATCGCCCACAAGATCACCCTCCGCCTCACCACCTCCAGACAAACCTTCCCCTCCGCCGAACACCTGCACTTCAAGATCAAGACCACCCCCAAAGCCACACTCCGAGGAACCCTCGTCTACAGACCCCCCCGGCCCCCGAACACCCTTCGCCACCACCATCACAGACTTCATCGCACCCCACGCGATCGCCTCAACAAACTACATACTCATTGGAGACCTGAACTTCCACCTCGACAACCCCAGCGACCCCAACTCCACTATCCTTTGTGACAACCTCGCCAGCATCTGACTTAAACAACTCGTCAACACACCGACCCACAGAGCAGGACCCACCCTCGACCCCATCTTCGCAGCAGGAAACAGCGTCCATTTCAGCCACACAACGCAGCCGCCATGGACCGACCACCACTGCGTACACTTCGCCATCAACAAACCCAAGGCACCCAAACCAGCCCCACACCCACCACGAATGAACTGGAGCAAGGTTACCAAGCAACTTAACTCCACCCTCATCCGAGACAACCACACCTGGGCACCCGACGCAAACCGCGCAAACGACGCAGCCAGAGACTCCACACCTGGATCTCCAACTGCGAAGATGAGCTTGCCCCGCTACGCAACCCCGACAGACAACGCCCCAGGAAAGCCGCCTGGTTCACAACCGCTCTCCAAGAAGCCAGGCGCACCTGCAGGCAGCTGGAGAAGAACTGGAGAAACACCAAGACAACCGAAAACCACACCACCTACAAGGACGCCATGACGGACTACCACAACCAGATCAGAGCCACCAAAAGGAACTTCATCCACAACAAAATCCTGGCCAACTCCAAGGAACTTTTAAGTGTCATTCAAGAATTCACCAACCCACGCAGCGAAGCCACAGACATCACCCCATCCCAAGACCTCTGCGACAAGCTTGGAACCTATTTCCACCTCAAGATCAAAAACCTCTACGACAACTTCATCGACCATCCACCAGGTGCCACAGACGGCCCCCCGCCCCCCAGAAACACCAGCCAGCCCACCATCTCCAACTGGACACCGATCACGGGCGAAGACACCGCCTCGACCATGAAAAGCATCCACTCGGGGGCCCCCACCGACCCCTGCCCCCCTCACATCTACCACAGAGCCGTGGCCGCCATCGCATCCAAACTACAATGCACCATCAACACCACCTTCAAAACAGGCACCTTCCCAGCCGACTGGAAGCGCGCAGAAGTCAGACCCCTGCTCAAGAAGGCCACAGCTGACCCCACCGATCTCAAGAACTATCGGCCCATCTCGCTCCTCCCCTTCGCAGCCAAAGTTGCAGAGAAAACAGTCAAGAGGAAACTGACACGATTCATTGAAGAGAACACCATCCTCGACCCGTCCCAATCCGGATTCCGAAGCAACAACAGCACAGAGACCAACCTACTCTCCGCCACAGACGACATCCGCACCCTCCTGGACCAAGGCCACTCCGCAGCCCTCATCCTACTCGACCTATCAGGGGCGTTCGCCACCGTCTCCCATCGCACACTAGTCGTCAGACTACACGACGCAGGCATAAAAGGAACAGCCCTGCACTGGATCCGATCATTCCTCACCGGAAGAAGCCAAAGGATCAGACTCCCACCCTTCCTCTCCAACCCCACGAAAATCACCTGCGGAGTCCCACAGGGTTCATCACTGAGCCCAAGCCTCTTCAACATTTACATGGCCCCCCTCGCAGCCATCGTCCGACAACACGGCCTCAACATCGTATCCTACGCCGACGACACCCAGCTCATCCTCTCCCTCACCAAAGACCCCACCACTGCCAAACTCAACTTCCAGAAAGGAATGCAAGACGTCGTAGTCTGGATGACCAACAGCTGCCTGAAGCTCAACGCCGAGAAGACAGAAGTCCTCATCCTCAGTACCACCCCTTCTGCATGGGACAGCACCTGGTGGCCGACCGCCCTCGCAAGCCCACCTACCCCCTCAGACCACGCCAAGAACCTCGGCATCGTACTCGACTCATCACTCGCCATGAACCGACAGGTCAACGCCGTCACCTCCAGCTGCTTCACCACCCTCCGCATCCTCTGCAAGACGTTCAAGTGGATCGCCCCTGAGTCGAGGAAGACAGTCACCCACGCACTCATCACCAGCAGACTGGACTATGGAAACGCACTCTACGCCGGCATCAACAAGTCCCTACTCCGCAAACTCCAGACAATACAAAACACCGCCGCCAGACTCGTCCTCGGCATCCCCCGACACGAACACATCAGCCAACACCTACGAAGTCTCCACTGGCTCCCCGTGGAGAAAAGAGTCACTTTCAAAATCCTCACTCATACCTACAAATGCCTACACAACAACTGACCCAAATAGGAAGGAAGGAAGAGGTGTGGCTCTGCGTCCAGGGCGACTGACGCTGGAATCTGGGGCTCACGGTTCGATCACCGGCGGCAGGTCAGCCCAGCACCATGTGACTCTGGGCAATAGCTTGCTTAATCTTCCCGACGGCCCCCAGCGCCGGGATGCATTCGGGTAGCTGTTCGCGCTTTACAAATACTGGATTTACATTTACATTTTACCTCAATGACAGAATCAACTTCCACGTACCCAAAAGAAATCTCTGATCTTCCAACCTCGCACTGGCCGAGCCCCGCGCATCCACAGAGCCAGAGCAGGCGGAAGATCCTTCTCTCACATTGCAGCCAAGACCTGGAACGAGCTACCAGCAGACATCAGACGCGCCCCCTCCCTGAACATCTTCAGGAAGACTCTCAAGACCTGGCTCTTCGGCTAAACAGATCTGCGGACCCCCCTCTCAGCGCCTTGAGACCCTCACGGGTGAGTAGCGCACTTACAATACCCTGATTGATTGAGTGTACGCAGTCTTAATAAAATGTTCATCTCCATTCTATTTTTTTGACTTTTTATCCATCTAAAATACCCCTTCGTTGTTCGCATTCAGGCGCTCCCACAATCTGAAGATGGAAGCATTTTTGCAGAGGCTGCCCCCGAAGGGGGCCTCGAGGGCCGGCGCCATAACCGACGCCGATCCCCCGGAACAAACTGTTTTTTGGCGCACAGAGGCATATATCCCTCCCCAGGAAAGACTCTGGGGAGGGATATATGCGCTGTTCCCCCAGGTAAGCTCCTATCTTCGTGGAGCGGGGGAGCAGCATCGGCGCTACACGGATTTTGTTTGGGATCAACTGAAGAAGTTGACCGGGTGCCCACCCCGGTTCCCCTGGCGGAGTCAGGTGCTGTTGCTGCAGCGAAACGAAGAGGACGACGAAGCGAAGCGTGGTCCGGGCGTCATCGCGGAAGAAGAGGACGATCGGGAGCCCACCCCGACGACGAGACAAGCATTTATTCCGGCCACCGACCAGGAGATGGCAAGGCGAGGGGACCAAAGGCAGCCCGAAGAGCTAAACAAGCTGCTGCGGAAGATCCGGGCGGCATCGGAGGTCCATGGGAACGGCTGACTGCAGCCTCACCTGTTGCACAATGCAGTGGAAGAGCCAGGCAGCCAGCACCAGGAGGACATCAGCGCACCAGCAGCCAAGAGGAGAAGGAGAGCGCCAGCCAAGCCTACGGAGGCGGCAGCACCTAGGAAAGCCGCCTGTAGCCAGCCCGGTGGCGGCAGGACCAAGCAGTGGGACCAGGGAAGCAGCAACAAGTGGTGAGCATATCAGCCCAATAGTGAAAGAATGTTTTGAAACAATGGCCCCACTATTGCTGAAGGGGCTGCGCAGGCAGGAATCGGGGGTGGCAGGAGCCCAAACAGAAGGGGAAGTTTCAGGGTTGCCCTGGCACCTAATGGACCCAGGCCGGTCACGCCAGGAATACTTAAGAGGCCAAGGCACACCAGAGGTTGGGGGAGAAGTAGGGTCACCCATAGCAGCATGGGGTGGCGTGGCCACAGCAAGCCACCCGCCTGCCGCACCCTCCGCACCTGACCCATACGCACGGCCTTCGCCTGGTCTAGCGGCATTGACCATCAGGGCCACAGGTCTAGCAAGCCTCATACCACTAGCAGTCAAAGAAAGGATTTGGAGGAAGGAGCTCATTGACATTTTTTCACTGCTAGAGATACAGTTGGATGGGCTTGATCTGACTACTTGGGATAAGAAGGATGACGATAAAAGGGAAAGGCGGAGGGAGCGAAAGGAAAGAAATTTCGACAATTGGCTGGATGCATTCAGAATAATGGCATGCATAATTGCAGAGAAATTCCAGCGCTGTGCAGCCAACCTATGGCTTTACGTGGCCACCATCCATAATGCACAAAGGCAATTCCCGGGCAACGCATGGCTGGTATACGATAAGGGTTTCCGGCTAAAAATGCAAACGCACCCCAAGATGGAATGGAACGAGGAGGATGTTTCAGGTTTTATCCACAAAATGATGGTAGCCAGGGAGGCCAAGACATGGGCAGGGAGGAGCGAGCAGTCCTTTCAGGGTTCCTCCCACAAGGGGAAGGGGAGGCCTTTCCAAAAGTCCAAACAGTTCGGCACATGGAAAGTGCCACATAATAGCGGACCAGCGGCAATTTGCCGGAAATTCGAGGCGAATAAATGTACCTACGGGGCGTTGTGCAAATTTCAGCACATCTGCTCCTCCTGTGGCGGGGGACACCCGGCAGCAGGGTGCAGACGCAAGAAGGAGCACAAGGGAGACAAATAAGAGAAGAAGAAGCAGTGAGACAACCAGGGTGGGCACGGGGGAGCCAAAAGGGATGCAAAATTGCGGGTTAGCCAGGTCCCCTGTCAACACCCTCCGATTACGCCAGCTAGCCAATACATACCACAACAAAGCAGACGCCGCTATACTAGTACAGGGTTTTGAGGAATGTTTTACTATCCAGTTTACAGGCCCCCTCCCTCCAGGCAGCACCAAAAATCTAAAATCGACACTACAGCACCCAGGGGTTGTCACGAAGAAACTAGAGAAAGAAAGGATCTTGGGTAGAATTGAGGGCCCCCTCCCCTCCCACATGAGCAAGGGGTTGGTGATCTCACTGCTCGGGGTGGTCCCCAAAAAAGAACCAGGACAATACTGGCTAATCCACCACCTGTCCTTCCCAGAGGGTTCATCGGTAAACGATGGGATTAGCGCAGAAGCCTGCTCAGTGGGTTACGCTACGGTAGACGACACTATCGACCTAGTCAGAGCTGCAGGCCGTGGGGCCCTCATGGCAAAAGAAGACATTGAGTGCGCCTTTCGCTTACTCCCGGTCCATCTCTCGAGCTTCCACCTACTAGGTTTTCAGTGGGAAGGAGACCTTTACTTCGATAAGGCCATGCCTATGGGGTGCTCGGTATCCTGTGCCTACTTCGAAATGTTCAGCACCTTCATAGAATGGGCACTTCACGTCGGGCATCCCCAAGGCGGGAAACTCGATTACTTGGATGACTTCCTTTTTACGGGCCCGGCTGCGTTGACCGAGTGCGGCGACACCCTGGCAACATTTATGAAATTGGCGGAGGAGTTAGGGATCCCCCTTTCGGCAGAGAAGACAGTGGGCTCAGCTACAAAAATCACATTGCTGGGGATAGAACTGGACTCAGTGGCAGGGACGTCTAGGCTCCCGGCAGAGAAGGTGGAGGACTTCAGGGTGGAAATCAGGGGCCTTTGTGGGCGCAAGAAGGCAACACTGAGGGACCTCCAAAGGCTAATAGGCAAACTCAATTTTGCAGCCAGGGTTATCCCAGCAGGCAGGGTGTTCGCTAGGCGCTTAACCCAATTAACGTGTGGGCTTACCCACAAGCACCATCACGTCAGGCTCGGGGCAGAAGTCAAGCAGGACCTTTTAATGTGGGACACATTCCTGGCAGATTTCAACGGGATGTTGATCTGGAGGGAAGGCTGGGTCATGAGCAGACAGATTGCACTGTTCACAGACTCTGCTGGCAGCACAGGGTTCGGGGCAATCCTGGGCAAGAAATGGTGCGCGGGCCAATGGCCTAGCAGCTGGCACAGGCAGGGCATAACCAGCAATATCACATTTCTAGAACTATTCCCCATCATAGTAGCGCTAACAGTTTGGAAGCAGGAATTACGTAACATGAAGCTGACACTATGGTCAGATAACAAGGGCATAGTGCAGGCAATTAACAGAGGATCAGCCAGGTGCCCAGACACGCTGCGATTAATGCGCCGACTGGTTAAATTGCAGTTGGAGGGGAACATAGACCTTAGAGCACGCCACGTACCGGTGTAGTGTAGTTCCTATTTCCCTAATAGGCTCTGCGCATTGGAATAATATACCCTATAGGCTTGACATAGGACTGAGGCCGGTATGTCCCTATCGAGTATATTAAACTTAATTACTTTTGTGCCAGCTAGCTCAGAGGCCACTAGAAACTCCTTGAGAACAAGAAGGGAGTAGTTTCTGGCAACCGCATAAACATGACTACTTTGTTTCCCTTTAGAATCGGAACACGTCTCAGAATCGTGGAAACAATAGATAACAGTTTCACTCAGTCAATCGTGCATGCTTAGTTTTCACAGAGTTACACAGAAAGAAAAGACGGGCGTTTCAATAAAGAGGTTTTATTGAACAGTCTTGTTTCTCGTGTAAGAGATATGTGCTGTTATGATCACAAGACAGTATGCAAGATAAATAATGTACAGCGTAAGCAGTAGAAATAAATAATACTGCGCTAGCATCATCTTTTAGCATATATTCACGTACATAAATAACATGAGCTAAAAATGCGAGTACTCATACGATGCGTCTCTAAGCTAGTTCTACCCCAATGTACCTAACCTAGTCTAGGTGTAGGGAAACGTAAGAAGTAGGTGGAGTATTCTCTAGTATGGTATACTAAGAGTATGTTAAGTCTAGTATGCCAAGACTCCCTCTAGGATCTAGTCAGCTCCATACCTTGAGAATGAGAGAGGTGGGAATCTCTGTCCGGATCTGGAACTCTAACACCCCGCGAAGGGAGTCAGAATACTGGAAGCTGGATTCTTCTGCAAGCAGGAATGACAGCGTCTTCTCAGTGGGTCAGGCCGGGATATGGGCTTCTCTGAAGTCGAGGTCGCCTCTAACTTGCTTGGGCAAGGGAAGGTATATTTATACCTGGTAGGTGCCTTGGAATGTTAGCATTGACGTGAAGTCGGACAGAGGAAGACGTCAGGAATGAACCCTTAAGGTATAACAGTTCAAACATAATAGATGAGTTCTTGGAGAAATCAATAATCCTATGCTAGGGGAATTCCCGAGAGCTTAAGGGTCTGGTTTCTAAGAACTCGTTGTGACGTTAGGGTGGACGGATGTCGGTGACCATGCCTGTATTTGGAGTGCACGGCTAATGCCTAAATAAGGACTGGGATTCTATGCCTATATAAGGGCACTGCGAATTTTGCCTATATTAGGACATGTTTCAGGAAAACCTATATACGGACACCTAAAGCGGAATACAACACCGGGGGTGGAGAACGAGGTAGCAGACGCCCTGTCAAGAGCACGGATGGACAGATTCAGGGAACTGGCACCTGGGGCGGAGCAGAACATGACCCCTTTCCCGGTACAACTGTGGGGCCTGGCGGGGTAGATCTATCGGAACTGGTCAACCAAGCCCTTGCCCCGGAAGCAGCCAGGAGATACAAAAAATATATTGAGACTGTAATGCGGGTAGGGGACATACAGACCCTGGGCGATTTTGGGGCCACACGCAGGGTACTTGAGGCATTCATCCAGTGGGCATACAACTGCAGGAAAACCATGTCGTGGGCACAAGCCCACCTGTCCGCCGTGGCACATCACACAAAACTGGAGACTGGTCAGGACCCCCTGGCCTCTCACTATATCAAAGCAGCGATGAAAGGGTGGAAACGTGCAGAGGGCACAAGGAGGGACAACAGGCGCCGAATAGACTACACGAAGCTGGGCTTACTGTTGGGAACACTGGGTGATATAACAAAAGACACTTTCGAGCACTTCCTATTTAAGGCCGTGTTTTCCACCGCATTCTTCAGGGCATTCCGCCTCAGCGAATTAGTGGCACACTCAAGGGTGGGACCAGCCAGACATTGCTTACAGGCAAGCGATGTGACACCCAGAGCGCAGGAAATAGAGATAATGCTGAGGAGGTCAAAGACAGACCAGACCGGCAAAGGGGCGATAGTAAAGCTACAATGCATCAAGGATCAGAGCTGCTGCGCAGTGTGCTGCATGCTGGCATTCATGGCAGTGTGACTGGCTGGCGAAGGGCCCCTGTTCAAGCACAGAGACGGCACACAACTGAGCAAATTCCAGTTCACAGAAGTCATGCGCCTCGCCCTCAACGCGGGGCTGCCACCAGAGGGTTTTGGGTCACATTCATTCAGGATAGGGGCAGCAACAACAGCCGCGCAACACGGGATGACCGAGGCTGGGATACAGGCAATAGGTAGATGGCAGTCGCGGGCCTACCGGACCTACATGAGGCCACAGTTGCTATAGAACCACCACGTCTGCCGTGTGAGGACAGGGGCGCCTCCCCCAAGGGCAAGCAGCATATTGACACTTGGATCATTGCCTCAACAGGAAGGAGACCACGCCTGGTATGGGTGGTGGGCCATTCTTTCATAACGCGGATGCAGTCATGGTGGTGGCGAGGGGGCCACAGACAGGAAGGACGACCAGTGGACACATGCATACGGTGGTTCGGCCAACCAGGAATAAAATGGGACCAGCTGCCGGCGACCCTCGCGGACCTGCAGGCAGACGTGGCATGGCATCCGGACATTTTAATCATCCATTTGGGGGGGGGACAATTTGGCCAAAAGGGGGGAGGAAGGCACTCCTCCACGATATACAGAGAGACCTCACGGGCACAGCCAGGGCCTTTGGGAGCACCGCCATCATCTGGTCGGAACTGATCAGCAGAAGTGAGTGGCGCGGTGCCAAATCACAAAAAGCAGTCGAGAACTCAAGGAAAAAGCTGAACCTCTCAGTGTGCAAATTCTGCAGAACCAATGGATTGGAAACTATCAGGCACGGTCTCATCCACACGGGTCGCCCCGAATTCTATGCGAAGGATGGCGTGCACCTGTCGGAGGAAGGCATGCGAGTGTTCTGGGACAACCTGTGGGACGCCATAGCCTTAGCAGGTTGCAGATAAAAAGGAGCGAGCAGAGCATGGGGGAGCCGCAGGAAGACGTAAGCCTCCCTAGCAGCGTGGGGAAGAGCTACGGGGACAATGGTTGGTACGGAGGCCCTCCGGTGTGCCGGAATAGGACCACTCATCTTGGGATGCCTCACGGCTGGGTGAGTTGGCCTACCAAAAGGGGGTAGCAAACGGAGATGGCGCTCGCAGCCCAGCCCCCGCCGGGTGGCAGGGCACAAAAGAGTCCAACACGGTAGCAAGTTGTGACCTAACTCCGGGACAGAAGCTACCCCCTGCGCAAAGAGAGCGCAAATCCAACCAAACAAAGAAACGACCCAGAAGGGACAAGAAACAAGGCAAGCCTGCAAATGAGATAACCAATGAACTGTCAGTCTAATTTGCTAATTGGCGATGTACATATGATTTATGACAGATATGATGTATGACAAAAATGCATATGATTTATGAAGCAAATATGACAGTTCACCAAGGATGATTTATGACCAGGGCATGCAAATTATGCCAAGTATATACATGTATTTCTAATAAAACTGCGGCCAACAAATGACCACTACAAGAACAATTGCATGTTGGCTTATTCATTCTAAGGAATGCAGTGGGGGAACGTTGCATGTACTCTGGAGTGGGCACAGTGCGGGGGTTATACCACCAGAGAACAGGTATGGTCAAACTGTTTATTTCCTCGCACTGTCGGTTTAATATTTAACTGCCACTGTGAAGAAACGCTAGAAATATAACCGCTAAAATGTCCTATTACACATTTTAAAGGTGTTTTGGTGGCATCTCCAAGACAGTGCGGCTTTCTCCAAACGCTACAGAGTTGAAAGCTTCATTTCATATTAATATTTCACAGACTTGCACTTCCTCTTAGCTTTGCAAACATCCTTCACATTTTGGGAAGTGGGCCCCAGTCTTGGCTGGAAGCCTCCCAGCCTGTCTTTTAGGGAAATCACTTCATATCTACATGACAATACGATACGCGTGCAGCTTGCGACAAACACGTGCGCAGCTTGCGACAAACACGCGCACAGCTTGCGACAAACACGGACGCAGCTTGCGACAAACACGCGCGCATCCCGCGACAAACGCGCGCGCATCCCGCGACAAACGCGCGCGCAGCCCGCGACAAACGCGCGCAGCGGTCTGTACTACTCTTTCACACTGCAGCAGTCAGTCTCAAAACAGGAACAAAGTACTCCCACCTCTGCCTTTACCCCTGGCTCATTACTGTTGCAGGCATTCCCAGTCCAGAAAGGAAGGTGCGAGCGCTCCACATTTACTAAATGTAGCTCTTCTATTATAGTCCCGGGTTCATCTGGAGTTGGGATTCCATTGTGGAGATTTAGGCTACTCACTACACTGTTCCCTGTAAGCCTATACATTTACCCGTTCTTTTAAGAGGATTTTGAGCGTAAATGCTCCTTTGACTCCCGGAATCGGGCGCTACCACAAGCCGAAAATAGCAGCAGTTCGACAGACAAGCAATCTTTGTGCACAGTGAAAGTAAAAAAATAAGGGCAGCTCAGTGTATATAGAAAGAATTAGAGTAAATATCATAAGTTATGGCTTGCTATCTTCAGCAGCAGACTTGGACACTGGTGAACCCAAGCTACAGCCTCAGCAGGAGGCTTCTTATCTCTGTTATTGTCTGTAAAATTAGGCTGCCAGCAGCACACACAGTGTGCTATCTCAAAAGGGTGGCCACCTTAGTGCCACATTAGACACACCACCACCTCTCTAGTTGTGGGGACCCCAGGGAGGAGTCCCCAAGCCCGGCACCCGGGCCGCATCACTTCCAGCGCGCAGATGGCAGAGGCGAGGTATTTATACCTGGCCCCGCTCATGTGGCCGCCCTCTTTGTCTCTGGTCACGCAGTCTTGAGGTCCGGAGGTCGTGCTGGTCGTCTCGTGTCGGAGAAGTGGAGGTAAGTACTATGCCTCCCCTGGGTCCCACACATAGGAGGCCATTGTCCCTGTGGGGTGACCCCTCCTCATGCAACAAATACCCCCCCTCCCTGGCCTCTTCTGGCTGCTCGACCAAGGTCCGTGGGGACTGTGTTTACGGGGCTGTGCTGTGGCACGGGACCGGGACCGGGAAAAGACTTCTCCGGCTTCTCCTGCTGTTGATGCAAAGTACAGTAGACCCAACCCTTGTGTTGCACCACATTTTATATTAGGTCAATTACTTATCCTGTTGCACCCTCTGTGTTCCAGGTGATGATGACGATGAGGAGGATGGGCCTTCCACCAGTGTAGGGCAACGGGCAATCAAAGGAGAAAAGTACTGCAGAAGAGGAGGAGGCAGAAGTACCTGAGGAGGCTGAAGAATTTGAGGAAGACTATCTGTCCATTCTCACAGAGGATGACGATTCAGATGCCATGGCCAGAACATTTTCCACATCGGCCAAATTTGTCAAGGCCTCAACCCTCCAGACAGCAAAGGGCCTCAGCCTCCAAAAAGAAAGATTGCCTGTCCTAAGCATAGAGCTAACCAGCTACAGCTCACACACCCCAACACAGACATCACTCCCTCACAGCCCTCACGTCCAGTACAGACGTGGTGGTTCCCCTACAAACTCCTCCCTATACAGTGTATCCCAGGCATTCTCTCCACCATCTGAGGGAAGTACCAACCCTGTTGTGATGCAGGTATCCTCTGGGCACCAATCTCCTGTCCACAGACTTCCACCTGCCACCCTCCCCCCTGCTGGTGACCTGGCAGTCTCATCCATGGCCGACCCCTGCAGAGAGGGCCTGCAGCTGGCCATGGTGGCCAGTGGGAGGAGGACTTCTTCCAACAGCAGGCAGATGTTAGGCAGGACATTCGTGCCATAGGGGCTACCCTGTCAGACATGTCTGAGGCCCTGCAGGACATGCAGCAAATCCCTCAGGTGGTGGACAGACTGACCCATGTTTTGGACAGGATGGATAGATCTTGGCAAGACATGTCCAAGAATATCAAAGACATGATATCCATCCAAAGAGAAGAGAGTGCAAGAAACCATGCCTTGGCCATGAAGATTATGGAGGGCATTCTGAAAGTGATGCAAAGTCTCCCTTCACTGTCAATGCAGAGAAGGGAGCCAGCACATCTGCCTGCAGCACATCACACTCACACCTGTACCACCAGCTGCACAGGACCACAGCAAGAGTACACACCCAACACCACCCCCTATCCAGGCACTCCCCCACCTGCACATCCATTCCTACCCCCTGTACAGATACTACCACCACCTGCAGACCCACCCCCTGTCCACGCACAAACACCAACTGTTCAGACACCATCAGTCCCTGTCCATGAACTTCCCCCTGTACAAGCAGATGCACCACACAAACCTGTACCTCAGCGACAACCCAGACGTAATCACTCACAGCGATCGTCACCTCTAACTTTGCCAAGTCGCAAGCACGATCCACATTGATCACATCTCAAATATTTCATCTAGTGTGAATATGTGTAAATAAAATGTAAATCTCATCACAAGTCAAGACTATGTTGCGTAGTATATCCTGATAGGCGAATGTTTACCGTTGTGGAGTCCTAGAGATGTGAGGATGAAGGTGTGTGAGTGACACATGTAAAAGTGTAACCCCATCATTTCATTAAGCTCTCTTGTGCAGAGTAAATAACTCCCAAACTATATGTCCGTGTTTTGTACAAGACATTCAAAATGTAGTTAAACAAGATAGAGAAAGTATGAATCAAAATATAAGTTTATGTAAAAAAAGTTTGGGAGAAGAAATACAAAAACAGACCGTTTGTAAGGGAAAAAGGAAAACAAATGATGTTCTTAATACAGAAGGAGAAGGGAACTTGAAGTGGGGATGAGCACCATAAATATGTTTGCATTGTCCAGCATTCCGTCCATCAATTGTTTCTTTTGCATTTGTCGCCATAAGTGGGAAGGGTATGCCCAGACGTGGGTCCCGTGCTCACTACACCACTGGATTCAAACTAGCCTGGCTGAAGAAGGGTGATGCCCTGAAACCGGTCCCAGGATGCTTGTTTCTGGTCCAGGGAGGACCTGGCTTGGCAGTTCGGGTTGGACTGTTCCCACAAGGAACAGGGTCAAGACTGATTTGCATATGGCTGGGTCCAAACTGGGGTGGTGTCGTGAGCAAAAAAATGATGGATTTAACCCAGATCCTTGTGACTGGAGGTGAATGTTTGTATTGTCCAACATTCCGTCCATAAATGGTTTCTTTTGCATTTGTCGCCCTAAGTGGGAAGGGTATGCCCAGACATGGGTCCCGTGCTCACTACTCCACTGGATTCAAGCTAGCCTGGCTGAAGAAGGGTGATGCCCTGAAACCGGTCCCAGGATGCTTGTTTCCGATCCAGGGAGGACCTGGCTTGGCTGTTCAGGCTGGACTGTTCCCACAAGGAACAGGGTCAAGACTGATTTGCATATGACTGGGTCCAAACTGGGGTGGTGTGGTGAGCAAAAGAATGATGGATTTAACCCAGATCCTTGTGACTGGGGGTGAATGTTTGCATTGTCCAGCATGCCGTCCATCAATTGTTTTTTTTCCATAAATATAACACGTCAGGGAGCGTCTGGGGAACCAGTCTATATATAAGGATCATAGTAAATAATTGTCCCAAAAACATTTCAGTCCAACGGGTCAAGTGTCCTTTTGGTCATCCTCAATTTCCACTATGTCCACTGTGATGCAGCTGGAGGCCCCGAAGCTGGAAAATCTTGCAAGGTTCCTGTTCTACAATCCTGATGCACCAACGATGGATTTTATAAAGGGCATACAACGCACACAGGTGTTTTTCAATCTCCTTAAATCAAACCGGAATGGCACATCAGATCATAATCAACTATGTAAAAGATATACAACTTTGTTCATTATCAAATCAGAGCAACAGATTGGAGAGAACAGGATAGTGACCTTTATTCATCGGCATGAAGAAGTAAATCAGTAGCGGCGTTTTTAAAGAAGTGACTCACAAAAGGTAACAGTTATTGTTAGCAATAACATTTTCTTTAATTGCATATTCACAATTACAAAATGGCGAATTTAATAGTATCTTTTGTGATAATATAACCAGCAAATTCTGTCACTTGTGTCTTTCCTAATATTTCCTAGGAATAAAGAGTTTACAGCAGAAAAAATTACCCCTGGACACTGCTTATTGATTTTGGAGAAAGGAAAGGAAGACTTCCTCAAATCTACAGAAATGCTAGCCAACAAGCAGGGCTTAGCAGTGCAGGATATAATGCTTGTATTGTAACATTTATAATCATGATTCATCCTAAAGCATGTTGAAAGACCTAGAGTTGTTAAAAATTCAGGTACGTAAACAAAAAAAGGAATTAAAGAATACATCATAATCAAAGCCTTCCTGTTTCATCTTCATGACCATGTGCAATATTTAATGTTTCTCTTTAATAAAAGGATCACTTAAATAATTGAAAACAATAGATAAATTATACATTATCCTAATATAGCAGGCTAAAGAATGGATTAAGCGAAGACCATACCATGATGAGGAGGGCAGGGGGGCGTGGCTAGGCGCCGATGTGAGGGGACGAGGACTCCGGAGCTCTCTCCGTGACCCCCCCTCGCCCGCAATGATCCTGACCAACTAAGGGGGCACTTTTCCTCAATACCGGTACTGGACATGCAGGTGCCGATTCTGACCCCCCCCCTCCCAGAGGTGGCGGGGGTGCCCCAATACAAAGAAAACGCCGCTTTTTGTCCCGGCCGGCTCCAGGCGCGGAGCGCGCAAGATGGCGGCTGGGAGCTGAGAGGTCGGCTGGCTCAGAGTGACGTGGCTGAATCCTGCTCTAATTGATGTGGTGCTGCCGAGGGCGGGCTTGAAGTGGCCGGGGCTCCACTGCCATCGGGGGGCCGAACCGCGCTGCAGTGAGGATATTGCTGGGACAGCCTAAGGAAATGGCGGCTGCAGAGGTCCTGATCCTGCCGTGAGAAGAGAGGTGGAGAGCGAAGGCGGCCACGGTGCACCTACGGAGGTACTCTCTGGCGGGTGCTTCACCTTGCTAGGTTGTGGGCCCCGGAACGGAGATGAGCACGACTTGAGCAGCGCTGTGAGGCTGCGGAGACAGAAGGCAACGCTAAATAGCCCCAGAGGGCCCGAGTGTGAGAGAAGGGGGATCAGCGGGGGAGCACAGACCTGGCCGCTGCATTGAACGAGTGGCTGGGGGTGGAAACATGGTGGCCATGCCGGCCGCGCTTCGGCCGTGAAGAGAGAGGCGGAGTGCATTGGCGACTGAGCAGAGGCCACGGAGGTGTCCGCCAGCGAGTGAGTTGCCTTGTTGTGCTGTGTGCCCTGGGGCTGGGGTGAATGTGGCCTGGGCTGCGATGCGACGCCGGTGCAGAGGAGGGCAATGTGAACCTGTACCACAAGACCCGGCGGTGAGAGGCGGAGGTTTGGAGAGGGAGCACGGACCTGACCGCCGTCCTGCGCGGGTGGCGTAGGGTGAGCCCGCCTGCATTGGCATTGGGGTTAGTGCTGCTGGACCTACGCTTGGGGGAAAGTGAAGAGGCGAGTAACGCTGCACTGGACACAGAGCTTTAAACAGGAGAACCCATTGATTGGCGGGAAGACACGGCCCTTGCTGCGGTGCTGAGTGGGTGGAGCGGGGTGGACCTCCCCCTGGCTCGGGGGCACCGGTTCTTCTGGGCACCATAGAGTGGTTCTCCCGGGTGGAGGTGGTTGAACCGGGCCACTCCGATCTCTGAGGCCTGCACCGTCGGACTACCTACCCTGTAGCGCCATTCGGGGGAGGCCCGGTTGGATAGCCGGGGTGGACTGGTTTGATCTATAATAGAGCCCCGCCACGGTGATCGGAGGCCATAGATACTTCCAACCCGGGCCCTATTGAGATCTCCAGAGGACTACAGATCATGGGGAGAGTGTCCAGGCGCAAGGGGTTCGCTGTGTTGTCAGTGGAAGGAGCGAACCAACATACTGATGATGACGACGACGACCCGCCGGAGAGGGGGGCAGACGCCGCTCCCGAGGGCCCCACATTGATAGATATCATGCAGGCCATAACCTCTTCGAGGGAAGTCCTAGAGGCCAAGATGGACGCTATAGGGGTGGATCTCAATCTCCTGAAGGACGACCATCGTAAACTTAAAGAGTGGGTGAAAACCACAGAGAAGACGTTGGAGGAGGTCCCGGCGGCCATTACCACGCTGCAGCATTCCCTGAAGTTGGTGGAGGACAAAGTCAGGGTACTGGAGTTGCGGGCGGAGGATAGTGAGGGGCGTTCCCGCCGGAACAACTTGCGCATAGTGGGGCTCCCGGAGCGAGAAGAAGGGGACGATATGGTCCAATATATGGAACACTGGCTCAGGGCAGAAGTGGCTCCAGAGCGGCTCTCCCCCTTTTATGCCCTTGAACGTGCACATAGGGTCCCGGCGAGACCCCCCCAAGCCTGGGGCTCCCCCGTGGCCAATAGTGGTGCGCCTGCTGCACTATCGGGATAGGGACCACCTGCTACAGCAAGCCCGAGGGAAGCAGAATCTTCAGATTGGAAACGCCAGGGAGATGATCTTCCCGGACTTCACCAGGGAAGTCCAACGGCAGCGTGCTTCCTTTCTGGCGCTAAAACGAAAACTCCGCCAACTGTAGATACCATATGCCATGTTGTTCCCTGCACGTCTGTGAGTGACAGATAAAAATGAGACGCACTTTTTCACGGCACCGCAGGAAGCATGGCATTGGCTGGACCTGCGTCGGACGAGCGCTGGAAGCTCCTCATCATCGGGGGCTGCGGGGAGGGGATCGGCCGACCCGCCGAGGTCTCCGAGAGTCACTACGCCGCCGGGGCACCAGCTGGAGAGAGACAGAGCCGTGCAGGCAGAGGTGCAAATCAGCCGTGGAGGAGGTAGCCCGAGTTCTACCATTATGGATCCTGGGGCGGACGGGTTGGGCCGGTCAGACCCTAGCAGCACGAATAGGGACTCAGAAGCTGAACTACCAATTGTTACACCTCAAACGGCGGACCTCATTGTTTGAGGCTTGGCATGTCAGATTTTCCTGCGAACAGACTCTAGTAATCCTGAGAGCCGTTAGCTGAGGGGGGTGCTATTAAGGGGTGGCAAGCTGATGGCACCTGAGCGAGGAGATGCAGGGGCCTCCCTGAGAGACATGGGGCGGGGGGATGGCCGGGGGGGCCCTGGGTCGTGAAGGGCCAGTCAACGCCTCACCGCAGTTTGTGCATCGATGTTCTCTCTACAAGTTTGGATGGGGGCTAGTTGGTTTGTACCTGTCCTGGGGAGTGGGAGTTGGAGAGTTCTGTGGGGTTGTTTTTTTTTTAATGGGGTCAGGCATGTCACTGAGGAGGGGCAGGAGGGAGGATCATTGTGGTCTAAGATATGGGACCCACCGTAGGACTTAAATGTGTATCATGGAATGTCAGGGGAATGCACACTATGACACGCCGACACAAGATCCATGCGAATTTTGTGAGGAGGGGAGTACAGATCGCTCTGCTGCAGGAAACGCATTTACCACAGAAGGAGGGGGCGGCGCTGCAGCATAGATGGAGGGGGCAGTTGTTCTGCACTTCATACTCGGCCTTTGCCAGGGGCACATTGGTCTGGATACTCGGCCTTTGCCAGGGGCACATTGGTCTGGATACGGGCGGGGGTTCTGTTTCAGGGCACTAGGCAATTGATTGACCTGGATGGTAGATATGTGGTGGTAGCGGGACGATTGGATGGCAGGGATATAGTACTAGGGAGCCTTTATGCTCCCAACATGGACCAGGCTGGTTTTTTTGCGCACCTCTCCGGGAAGTTAGCACCCCTGTTGACAGGCTCAGTGCTGCTGGGGGGCGACTAATTGCATTGCTGACGTTGACCTGGATCGCTCTCATCCACCTCTCCCAGATGCTCCCATACACAGAGTTGCAGCGACTCGACGGGCGTGGCAGCGCCGGTGGGGACTGATAGATACTTGGAGGGCTCATCACCCGGGAGATAGGGACTACTCATACTTCTCTGGGTTGCACGAATTGCATGTTCGTTTGGACTCAATCCTTTGTTCTCCAGATGTCCACGGAGGGGTTACCCATAGTGAATATTTGACCAGAACGATTTCTGATCATAACCCGCTGTTAGTATCGCTGGATTGGATACGGGTTAGGCCCGCCATACCTACTTGGCGTTTGAGGCCGGAGGCGTTAGAAGATCCGGTATTTAAGAATACAATTGGATCTGCGATTGACGACTACTTCCTAGATAATACTGGGTCTGCATCGAGTCTACTTATCGAATGGGACGCGCTCAAAACTGTGATCAGAGGGCGTTGCATTGGGGAGGTGGTGGGAGCCTGAAAGGTGTTGAAACAAGATGTGCTGGGGGCAGAGAATACGCTCCGGGAACTGGAAAGGGAGAGACTGGAACGACCTGATAGGCGGGAGGACCTACTCGCAGCGCGCGAGGAGTTGGTGACACAGGTAGAAAGGCTGCGCTGCTTTGATTATAAGGCCTACACCACTCGGGCCCAGGCAGAACGGGACAAGTCCGGGGCGCTGCTGGCGTGGCTGGTGAACACGGCGCGTAGAAGGACGCCGATCCTAGAGCTCCGGGGGCAGGGGGAGGTGGTGTATTGTACTCAACAAGACATCAACACGCAATTCCTGAACTACTATACCACTCTTTATCAGAGTAGACTTGACCCTGGGGCTGCCAACGAAATGGGGTTTTTAGATGGGGTAGAACTCCCCCAGATTGATAACGAGGCGGCAGAGGATCTTTGTAAAGATGTTGAGGTGGGAGAAGTGCGTTGCGCCATCAAGCATATGGCTAGGAACAAGACACCGGGGACGGACGGCCTTCCGGTAGAATTCTATTCTGAATTTTTAGATATCCTGGCCCTGAAGCTAGTGGTATTATATAACAGGGCGCGACGGGAGGGTTGTCTTCCTGTTTCCACGAGGGAGGCAATCATCGTACCTCTCCTCAAACCGGGTAAGCCGGCCTGGGACCGGGCTGCATACAGACCGCTTGCCATGCTTAATTTGGACTATAAGATATTAAGTCGGATCCTGGCTAGTCGGCTATTGGCCCACATGCCGACGTTAGTTCACGTGGACCAGGCGGGATTTATCCCAGCTAGGAACACGGCGATGAACGTACAGAGGCTACTGCGTATCTTGAGGGCGGACACCTATTGCAGGGAGGAGGCTTGTATTTTTACGGTTGACATCGAAAAGGCCTTCGATAGCCTAGAGTGGCCATATCTTTTTGCGGTCCTGAGGGCGTTTGGCCTGGGAGACCACTTCGTGGAATGGACGGCGCTCTTGTACAACAACTCCACTGCCAGGGTCCGAATGGGGGGGTAGATTTCTGCTGCTTGCAAAGTGGGTAGGGGCACGAGGCAGGGCTGCCCGCTGTCGCCCCTACTCTTCGCGCTGGCAATGGAACCCATGGCTGTTCATGCTAGATCAGGCCGTCACTACCAGGGGCTGATGGTGGAGGGACACTTACAACACATAGCGCTGTATGCCGACAATCTCCTTTTATTTCTGGCTGACTCGGGGGAGGCCCTCCGGGGAGCTAAGGGACTGCTGAATTCTTTGGGAGAGGTTGCGGGACTTCGCGTGAACTGGTCCAAATCCTGTCTCTTCCCGACACATCCAGACAGGGATGGGACGCAGCCGGCAGAGGGGGTCCCTTGGGAAACTAGATGCTTGCCTTACCTCGGAACCCAGATATAACACGACCCTGGTGACATGCTGGAGGGCAATATATGGCAAGCTGTGCGCAAGATCAAGAGCTGCTTTGA
Organism: Calotriton arnoldi; assembly: GCA_963921515.1. NCBI lineage: Eukaryota > Metazoa > Chordata > Amphibia > Caudata > Salamandridae > Calotriton > Calotriton arnoldi. The sequence goes on from CAWUFW010010700.1 coordinate 132,152, forward strand.
GTTTTGGGAAATACTCCCGTTGTCGGTAGCGGGCAGGGTTGCCTTGGTGAAGATGGTCACACTACCCAGACTCCTTTATTTATTTGGGACGCTCCCGATCTGGATCCCAACTAAGGTATTCGCGCAGCTCAACACACTGCTCACAGGATTCTTGTGGGGTGCAGGGTGACGCAGAGTGGCCCTGGTCACCATGCAACGGCCCAGAGCGGAGGGGGGTTTTGCCTTACTGGACTTAGAGGCCTATTATCATGCAGCGCAGTTACAGTGGTTCACCAAATGGGTGGCAAGACGAACCCGGCACCGGGAGGAACCTGATGGGCCGGACCCTTCCTTGGCGCTGCTATCCCGGGTGCTGCTGCGATTGCCAATGGGGAATAGGATGGTCCCGACTGACCTACAGGCGGTGCTCCTGTGTTGGAACCGATTGGCTAGGCGTGCGCGTAAGCGCACCCCCTATGCTCCGGAGATCCCGCTGATGGTATGTGAGGCCTTACCTCACAGAGGTGATTGGGAAAGGCTATGGGACTGGGAGGATGTAGGGATCACTACTATAGGGGACCTATTTGAGGACGGTAACCTTCTACCTTTTAATGATCTTTTGGAGCGCCATGATCTACCACGAGGGGACTTTTTTCTTCATGCCGCACTGACAGCAGCCATAAGAAAACATTAGAGAGAGGGGATGGTGGAACCTCAGACCTCTCTGGGCTGCCAATATGTAGTAATGGTGGCGGGAACTTTTAAGGCGGTCACGTGCCTATACAGGAGGATCACCCACGGCCTGAGACAACCCCTGACGACCTTGTGTCTCAGTGGGAAGAGGATTTGGGCGAACCCATTGAGGAGAAGCCTTGGGGAGAATTGGTAGAACGAGCCTGGAAGTGTTCTAGGAACGCACACTTTCAGCTAATCCACTTTTACGTGTTGCATAAGGGTAAGGTGAATGAATACTTCGGGGTCTCGACCGCGTGTCCACAGTGTAATCTAGTGGGGGCGGGGTTCCTCCACATGCTTTGGGACTGTCCACATCTGGGAGAGTACTGGAGGGGGGTGACGTCTGAGCTGACAGCAGCAATGGAGAGAAGGGTAGCACTGACACCAGGCTGTTGTTTATTACATTGGTTCCCACATACTGCCAAGACCAAAGTTACTAGCAAGTTTATAGACCTGGGGCTGGTCTTGGCCCAGAGGGAGATTACCAGCCACTGGAAGGCGAAGAATGGCCCCAACTTAGCACCATGGTCCAGGGATTTAGTGAAATGGGCGGAGGGGAATTGCAGATTGCGAATGGCCAGACGAACTGGGAACGACAAATCACTGGAGACGGCACGCACATGGGTGGCACTGGTGGAGCTGGTAAAACACCCAACGGTCAATACCATTGGCACTCCTGAGCGGAGGGATCCTGCAGCGGACAACTGACTTCAGGAGGCACTGATAGACTAGAGAGCAGAGCCTGGATAGGGCGGTATGACATTGGGGGAACATCTGTACCCTGACACTGAAACTTGAGGTCTGGGATATACAGGACACAGAGCATCACTGTCCTGCCCACTGATCAAACAGCGAAGCATTATTGACCCAGCGGCATGCCTAGGGGGAGGGGAGGGAGGAGGGGTTAGTTAAGGTTGGGGGGAGGGGGCGTTTGTTAGAGTTACATGTCATGGATGATGTCCGGAGAGGTACCAACTAGTAGATCTCACTGATTCATACTGCAGGATGGAGGGTGGGGTACAGGGGGTTAGCCCCATTTCAGGTAACATTATTCCCTGTCAGGAGGGACTTCTCACAGATGTTGATGACTTAATGTGGAAATATAGTATCCTGCTAAGTCCTATTTTTGAATGCAGTTTTGTCCACTTGCAGCCCTATACAGGTTATTTACTGTGCCTATGTTTTTATAACTCAATAAAAATTTGTTTAAAAAAATAAATGACGAGGAGGGCACCTAGTTTTGCGGTTATTTCTGTGGAAGAGCACTAAACAGCAGCCAGGCAGATGTCATCCTTTTGCTTAAATCTCAAAGAACAGGTATTGAATTAAGAGAACTGTTTTTGTCATAGGCATAAAAACAGGATTTACACACCAGTCACTACAAAGTCAGATGCAGTCTTCAATCCCTACACTTGCTTTAAATCTGCCTATGAGTTGCATTTCTAAAGTGTATAAACTATTTTTTGCTCACCCTCTAAATACTACAGAATGTGAACTCTTCAGTCATGCATCCTCATGCCTTCTCCGTGAATGCCTATTCGTTTTACCTTTTCCTGCAGTCGTTCGAGCAATATTTCCTGATGGTGAGGCCTGAGATATTAGTGAAAAAGCAACATCAACAAATGATACATTTTTTGTATTATCAAAGGGTGATTCAATTTATAATCCTTCAAATGATCCCAAACAATTTCATGAAATGTATTATCGCAGTACTTTTTTGCGTTCACATATTCCTCATGGCTGATGTATGTCTATTAGTTTACAATGGATGAGGGTTATTTGACATCCAAAGAGGTGGCTGTAGTGTACTTCTGTTGACAATGGTATCAGCACATGATCCATATGATACCTTTAAAAAATACTTGAATATTCATAGTATGTTCAGCAGGATTTACAAGTTATAATTCTTACAGGTACAATATCTCTTCAGTCACGAGTTTGAGACAGCAACCAAAAAAAAAAAAAAGACGTCACAGATGCTAAATAGAGCCTTGTTGTGGATTACATGGCACATTCTACTCCCACTGCTGAAAAGCATTATTGAATGATGATTGGAAAATATTGGTGCTGCAGCCAAACTGCTAGATGAATGTACCCATGGAAAGCAAAGGTGAGACAATTGTTTTGCAATCTCTGACCTTTAGAAAACCATACTCATAATATTTATACTTTAATGACAAGTAATTATTGTAGGCAGAGAGTTATTACAAACAATCACGAACCATTATTATTGTTTGTGTTCAATCGCCCAGGCTTGAAGCAAGAGTCTCCAATGCATATTGCAGCATCATCTAATGAGATGTTAAAGGTATGCTATGTGTCTCAACCTCTTTTAAATACAATTATCAGTCCTAAATTTATGAGCAACAAAAGATCACACATTTTTAATTCTTTATATTCTTTAATTTACATATACATATACATTTTTAAGCTACTGCTTTAGAAGTAGGCTACTGACACCTATAGATGTTCAAGCATGTAGCATAATTAAAATAGCGAGATATGTGAATGCTCTTACAAAATCATTTCACTTTAAACTACACAACACTATGGTAATATGCTTGTGCCATCATTTCATTTATTTTTTATTTTTTTACATTTAAAGGGCATAGCAAAACGAGCAGCCTGCATCAAAAGTGTCCAGCAACAATGTGCATTGTATGTTCACGAGTATTGAAAAAGAATTTCCATTATCATTGACTGGGAACCCACTGAGCACAGAAGAACAAACTACAGTGGTTGGGGTTTAGGATTGTCAAGCGTATGACAAGTAGCGAATGAAACAGCAATTTAGGCGAAATTAGGAAACAATGAGTAAGTGAACATTTACTGAAATGGTTTGACAAGTTTACATTTTAGAAATAAAAAGCATTTTATTTCTTTAAATCTCAGAACATTTTCCACAAATGCAAGCAACAGAAAAGAGGTTACTAAGGTTTTTAAATAAGAACAAATACATAAGTAATGCCGCAGATGTAAAGGATATAATCCAGAGTTGGAAGCCCATCACAGAAACCACATTACCAACAGCTGATAAACACATTAAATCATGTATACATAGTTAATGGAGTGGAGTCTGTTATTGATGAAGGAAGGTCACTGCAAATCGCATATTTCAAACAGAAGAGATTGTGTCTGATTCTAATGGTAAGCTCAGATTTGCGGAGGAAGCAGTTAAGATTAAAGAACTGCAAAAGATATGAACTGCTTTTTATAAAGAGTTGGGAGAGTCTATACTGCATGGATGCCACAAACGCCCCATGTATACTCTATTATAAATTGGTGTCTGTTTTGTTTTTTCATGTTGTGTGACTTTGTTTGTTTGGTGCTGTTAAATGCTTTACACTGCGACCCTTTGTCAAGCTTTGCTGCTTGAAGCCACAGTTACCCAGGGTTGCGCAAAGGTGATACAAATGAGCTTCTCCCAGGCATCACGAGTGCTGCATCGCAGATTTGGTGTGCATCACTAGTGATGCATGAAAAAGTAACTCCTATTAAAGTTTTTAAAAGTTGTGAAATACATTTTGTTTAGGACGTTAGGCTACTCTTGCATGCTTTTTTTTTTCATTTTTGACCATTTTACGGCACTTTGAAGCACTGGCGATCGATTGGGAAATTGATGATTTTTGTGATAAATGATGATTCAAAAGTGCTGGAAATGCACCTATATAGTTTTAAATGATTTTGATGAACTCAATTTTTTGACCTCCATAAGGGGGGCAAGCTGAACTTGTACACAGCTCAGAGTTCCATGACCTCATACATAAAAGTGACCTTGTCTCCCTGAAATTGAAAATGAAACCTTTCAACTTTATTTGTGAAACTGTTCATTCATTAAGTTTTTAGGATGCAATTAGGCCACTGTAAAACTCAGTTCTTTTCATTTTAATACATTTTTGAGCGTTTTTTAACACTTTGATGCAATGATCATGTATTGGGAAGTGGGCATTTTTTCCTTCAGGGAATCTTCAAATGTGTTCAAAAGGCTACAATTAGGAGCCAGACCCTGCTGCAATATCACCAGAGTTAAATATGGGTTCCTGATATCCACAGGGACCCACAAACTGTCATGAGGGATTATACCAAAAATTAGCAGAAGCTGCCAAAAAATATGTTTGACAAGTTTTGCTAATTTAGCAAATAGCTCAGCTTGGATATCAGAGTCACTTTGTGGGTACACAGGACCTAAATACACTTGTTGGAAAGCTTTGATCTGTTACTTTGAAGAGGTTTATGTACCTTTTGGATTATATAAAGATTTTTTTCCACGCCAACCAAGGGGAAAACCTGAAATTTTACGCGACTCGGAGCTCCATACCCTTATGTAGAAGTGACACTGTCCCCTGAACACCTAAACATGTTACAAATATTACTAACAGGTGGCTGGATGCTAGAATTGGGTCCCAGACAATGCAGCTATATCACCTGAGGTATAATATGGGTTCCTGATGTCCTCAGGGACCCACAAATTGTCATGAGATTTGATAGCAAAATCGGTCAAAAAATAAAGTTAATACCTGTCTAGCATATACCCCTCTTCACTGTGTACACAATATCTAAATATACTTATTAGAAAGCTCATATCCAATACTCAAAAGGTGTTTATGTACCCGTGAATAATAAGTTGTCCTAATGTCCACAGGACCACTCACCGTCTTACAGTCAGACAATATTTTCTGAGATGAGGTAGCCCAAATGTGAGCAGAACTAGATAAGATGGTAATTGGTAAAACAGAAGTAAGTAAGTCCATTTTTATATAGCACAGCTACTCACCCTTACGGGTCTCAAGGCGCTGGGGGCCGTCGTGGAAATTAAGTGAGCTATTGCCCAGAGTCACATGGTGCTGAGCTGAGCTGCCGCCGGGGATCGAACCGTGAACCCTGTGCTCCGAAGTCAGCTGCCCTGGCTGCTGCACCACACCTCTCCACCATGGGACATCCCTTTAGGGTTATGAAGGAGCCCTCACCTACATTTCCATCATGGCATGCTTCATCACTGGATTCCTCACCCAGACATTGTCTTCTGGGTGGGCTCAACCAGATATCTTAGAGCTCATAATATTGTCAGGGAAGAACAATTAAAATGATCTAGATTGTAACTAAAATGAATTGTTTTAATGGTGGTTACTTTGATAAGGTTAAAAACCCCTTCAATGCATCAGATCTGAGCTTTCTAACCTTTTTTTGCTCATGTATCTAACCAGCATAAGTTTGCTCCTTCTCCCTTAAATGATTTACTTGAAACTTCATAATCAAATACAGCTCTTCTTCAACATTAATATCTCTCAATGCAGTGAAAATTATTACATTTTGAATACTGCAAAATACAACTAGCATTACCTGAATAGGCTTAATGCTGCACTTTTTCCTTGAATGATTTATTAATCGTCCTATCGTTTTCATATTTGGGTGACACACACAGGGCTGTGTTTTTGCATCTACACACAATTTCTTAACCGAGGGTTCCTGAAAGAAGAATAAGTATCCCATCTCTTCTTGTGACTCTTTCATCATTCGATTCCCTTCCTCTGCAGTTATTACCATTCAATCGTAATAAAAATAATCTCTCCTTTCTTGAAGACCCGAGTAGTGCTGACTTTCTTTCCCTTTATGGCATCACTTGTGACATGAAGCCCTCTCCAAGACTGATGCTCCACCAAAGATGCTATTGCTTGATCGCTTACGTCCTATTTTCTGGTTGCTGTAGGAATCCAACCTTCAATGATATGTTGTACACCTGGAAGGTTGTTGCTCCATTCCATTTTCTTGTAGAAATGGTTAATTTGGTGTTCTGTTGGCATTTCTCTTGTAAAGTGTTCAGCAGATAAAAAAGGCAGTACTTGAGTGTTATGTAACATTAGATAATTCTACACCATTATAAGATTTCATTAAAAGTCAAAAACACTTAATCTACACTTGTTCCTTTCTCAATGTTTGTTGTAAGATTTTCCAACTGTGATAGCAGTACCGTAAATGGTCCCCGACCAGCGTCACACAGATCATCTTTTTTGGTGGTTCTCAGTTCTCAGAATCAGTTTGAAAACAGGCTACAGGCATCGAACAGGAGGCTGCACAGAGGAAACCAGTGATAGTAGAGGTAAGTTGAGGTGTTGAGGGTCGTAGGGGCACAGTCTGTTATCACCAAGGCCCAGGGGCTTTGGGTGCATGGGTGTCCTTTGACATCGGATTCTTCTCACCAGTCTCAGTCGGGGGGACCCTATAGATTCAGTCTGCAGGCGCCGTCGAGGAGTCCAGGAGGGGTCAGCCAATGCTGGACTTGAGGTCAGGATCTCTGGGGAACCTGTTCTGCATTGGTAGGCCACCTGGACACAGGCCAGAGGCATTGGTTGCAGAGTGGTCTAGGATCACGGATCCGGAGGTCACCATAGTCCTTGGAGTTCTGGTCTTCTTCAGAGGTAAGGCAGTCCTCCCAGGGTTTGTGGAGGTCACTGACTGCCAGACAGGTGTAATTTCTTTGCAGGATTCTCGAGGGCTGCAGACCGGCTGGTAGGGCTGGGTCCAAGTCAGTAGGCATCTTCAGTATTCTTCTGCTTGGGTCTTCTTTCCCCTTTTTCTTCTTTAGTCAGCAGGAACTAGTTTCCATGTTGGGGATCCACCTAAAAATACTACATTTGAAGCAGTTTTAGGGGAGTAGCAGGTATGGTCAATGGGCACCTTACCTGGGGTGACTACACCCTTAATTAGGCCACCCTCCTGTGGGAGGGGGCATAGTCCCAGCCCTTATTGGAGGGGTCTCCCCATCTTCAAGATGGTAGGGACAGAAAGATGTGCTTTACCTCACCTCCCCCACCTTAGGGTTGTAGTTGGAAGAGGTGGGAACACCTCCGATTCTTCTAAGGTTTCCTTCCGCTTTTCCAGCCCGAAGTGGGGGGTGTAAACCGGGGACTGCAATCTGCTGTAAGCAGGGGTCACTGGGGGTTGCATTACAAAGGCAGCAGGCCTTTGAAGCTTTCCTCTCGAGCACTGCACCCATCCTGGGGAATGCTAGAAACTTAATTTGGCTTTCAGAATGTAGAGGAGATCAGTCCGCCCTGGTGTATTAATTTTCATGCCAGTGGCATATAGAGAAACTACTGAAACAAAATATGGGAAATATTTGTATATTTTTGGTTTTGGCAGTAAAGTCTTCAAAGTGCACCATACAAATACATTTATATCTCAAGAACCACATATGCTAGAAACTAAATTAAAAAAATAAAGAAATAGAGAAAATCAGGAAAATGTTTGCATCTTTTAACATTATGACTGTGAAATTCTGATTCTTGTTACTATACTTATTGTACACCCTTGCTTGTTTTTTTTGTTTTTTTAAACTTGCTGTTTTAAAACTGCAAGGGATGTCTTTAGCACATCTCTGCTCTTGCAATGAAGGTGTGTGCCTTTCTTTCAGGCAGGTGTGAAATGTCTTCCATTTGCATAACCTGAGCTCAGAGCTGGCAGCTGGTGGGAGGAGTTGACACTGGGGAGATGTGACATTGCTCCTAGGCACAACCAGGGTCTGGGCTGGCAGCTGGTGGGAGGAGCTGACCCTAATGAGGTGTGACTTTAATCCCAGATGCACAACCTGAGCTGGGAGCTGGCAGCTGGTGGGATGAGCTGACCCTAATGAGGTGTGACATTGCTACCAGATGCACAACCTGAGCTGGGAGCTGGTGGGAGGAGCTGACCCTAATGATGTGTGACATTGCTCCCAGATGCACAACCTGACCTGGGAGCTGGCAGCTAGTGGGAGGAGCTGACACTAGGGAGGTGTAACCCTACTCTACATTAGCCAATGCAATCCATGAAGATAATGTTCCACCCCCTGAATATCTGTATAAGTAGCAGGCCCTTTTCCCACTAAAATCCTGTACTTGAGCTCTGCTGAGTACAGGTGGATACAGGTAGTGAGGATTGTTTATTGCTACCCAGATGCCTTTCTTCCTTAAAACCTTTCGAATGGATTCCTCCCTAAGGCAATGTGCTGTCTTTGCAATGTTTGATATTTTAATGTATTGAATTAGTTTTTTTGTAGCATATAACAAGGATACCTGTTTGCACTGTAAGAAAATAATTCCAATTTTACCATTTAAGATAGACCATAGTATTACTGATGCCTCTTATCAATGCCAGGTCGCTGGTGAAACACAAATATGAAATAGCTTATTTATTTTATTACTGACGCGAAACTAGCAGCACTTGGGTTTGGGAAGCAACAGATCCTGACCTCGTTACAGCGGTCACTGGAGTTTTGATCTCTTTAGATTTGACAGACCGCTAAAAAGAGGTGGAGGCCTCGCTTTAATCCACCACAGTGAGATAAGTGCAGATGCCCACCACAGATTGTGAGGCTTTTCTTTTTAAACTGACACTTCTTAAGCAAGAGACGTTTACAGGAATATTAATCTACCGACCACCTAGCCCAAAAAATAAATTCTTGGCCAGCCTTCATTCGCTGCTAAAACTAGGTGTCCAATCTAATCATTTTACACTACTTGGAGATGTTAATTTTCACTTAGAATCATCCACTGATAAAGACACATTAAAACTCCTAGATATGACATCTGAAATAAGTTTCAAACAATTGATAAATGACCCCACGCACCTAGCTGGTCACACTTTCGATGAACTCTTTTCCAATAACCCTGCCATTACCAATCTTAAACTACTCCCACTAGCCTGGTCCGACCACCGAGTGATACTCTTTAACTATAAGTTACCCCTATCTTGTCAGCCTATTACTAAATCGCCAATCAAGGTCTCCAGCAGACCTTGGCATAAAATAGGCCCTGCAGTTTTAACTTTTCATCTGGCACAGAGTCAACCTGACATCGGTATGGATGATAACTCTACAGCCAAGAGTTATACTTCATGGCTTGAATCTACTTTTGTAAAATTAGCTCCCACTATCTCTGCACACAAGCATAGAGGGGTACCTTCGGCTCCCTGGTTTTCTGAGGCGTTAAGACTTGAAAAACAAGTCTGTAGGAGGCAATAGAGGAACTGGCGTAAACACTATGAAAAATCTGAAAACCAACGAGATAAAGTTGCACTTGCAAACTATAAAAAGATGGTCATCAACTATATTTTTTTTTTATTACAGCCAACTAATTGAAAAAGCTGGTAACTCTAATAAAGAACTGTTTCAGGTTATAACGAAACCTACTTCAGTTACAAATAACAACTCCACCATGCATAATCAAGAATTTTGTGATACCCTTGCTCGGACTTTTAGAAATAAGCCCGATCAAATCTTTGATCTATTCAATAAATCTAATGTCAACATGGATTTAAATGACCAGGAAGTTACTTACAAAATGTAGTCTAACATCTCCAAATCAAGTAGCCTCTCCTTTTAGTTGCCAAATCTGGTTCTCCTGTGACCCATGTCCCCCTAAGATTTTAAAGCTTGCAAATCAGCAGATTGCTTCTCATCTTTCATCAGTGTTTAATCAAATGTTCTTGCAAGGGTCTTTTCCTATACTTTGGAAACAAGCTAGGGTTCTTCCTCTTATTAAAAAAACGACTCTTGATACTAGCGATCCTGCCAACTATCGTCCCATCTCAAGACTTCCTTTGCCAGCTAAAATTGTGGAAAAAACAATTAATGCAGAGCTATCCAATTTTATTCTCGACAATCTGCTTTTAGACCCCAGTCAGTTTGGGTTTAGTGTGAATCACAGTACGGAGACTGCACTGATAACCACCGAAGAGATAAGAATGGCGCTGGATGGTGGAGGGTCAGCAACTCTTATTTTATTAGACCTATCCCCAGCATTCAACATTCAACATTCAACTGTTTACCATGGTTTATTGGTCCACCTTCTGAACGCCATAGGAGTTAAAGGTAAAGCGCTTACATTATTATTATCCTTCCTATCAGAGAGATCTCAAACTCTGAATCTTGGTCAGTTTAAATCCTCACCCTTTACTTTGCCATGCGGGGTTCGTCAGGGCTCCTCATTGAGACCAACGCTTTTTAATATCTACGTCTCAGAACTTGACCCTGTAATTAAAAGTTTCAATTTAAATCCAACATCTTATACTGATGACAACCACTTGGTTGTATCAGCTGTAGACAATGATATCAACTACTCTCTAAGATTACATGACTGCATGAGCAGCTGAATGAGCAGACACTGCCTAAAACGGAACTCGAGTAAAACAGAGGTTATTCTGTTTGGCAATCTCTCCCAGCATCGTCTCCTGCCTGGTGGCCTGACAGCCTGGGCTCACCTCCCCTTCCGGTGACTAAAGCCAAACACCTAGGCTTTATCATGGATAAGCTCAGATACGAGGCCAAGGTGTCTATGGTAGTGTCCTCCTCTTTTTATAGGATTAGAGCCTTGAGGAAAATCTTTCCTTTTATCTCCAGAAATACTACGAAGACTGTTGTCTCCTCATTAAATCATGTCAAAGTTGGACTATTGTAACGGCTTGTATATGAATCTCCAGGTAAAACTACTTGGGAAGCTACAGGCGGTGCAGAACGCAGCAGCCAGACTGACTTTGGATATCCCCAAATACCAGCAGATATCCGCAGTCATTCAAGAACTTCATTGGCTCCCGATGAGACAGCAAATTAAATTTAAGACACACTGTGTGGCCCATAAATCCTTGCACAGAGAAGGACCAAAGTTTCTTTGGAAGGTTTTTAACTGGCATACTCCAATCAGACATCTGCGATCAACTAATGCAAGATTGATTACCACCACAAGAATCAGGAATGTGAACTGGGGAGGAAGGAGTTTCATTAACAGCACAGCCAGGCTGTGGAACTCTCTTCCATTGCATCTTAGGACCATACCCACCCTTCTTGCTTTCAGAAAGGAACTCAAGATTTGGCTGTTTAGCAATTAGTAATACCCCAGAAGCAGAAGCGCGCTATAAAAGTCTCTATAACATAACATAAAATACTGAAATCCATTTTGTCTTACAATGTGTTATTCTCATTACATGGCCTTTTTATTTTATTTCCAGCAAAGTGAAGTGCACTCCGTTGGTTTGCACAAAGTGCTTTAAAAATTGTGAGCAGCTGTCAGTTCATTTGGCCCGAGTTTGCATGAAGAAAATGTCTCCTGAGGAGATTGCAGCAGTTGTAAAGGAGACAAGAGAATGGATGATTCATCATCTACTAAATGGAAGAATATACGCTTATGATAATCTCAAGCTCCATTTCAATGAAGAGACCAGAAATACCATCATCAATATGCTAGGAACAAATGGGTGTTTTGTTGCTGGGAAGCATGGTGATCAATTTCCTGTGTAAGTTAAATATTCTTTATTTGCTTTCATTATTATTAGTTTGTTACCATTAGAATCACCAAATCTATTTTCATATCTACTGCATTATATGAACTCATACATAATTTGTAACCTTGAAACCTTTATAATTAATATCTGTTCTCTATTTTACTATCACATGACTTAACATTTGTGAGTATCTCTATTCCATCCGTGCATGTTACGCCGTCATCTGAAGAAAACTGTATGTGATTAACTGTTGCAGCTGCTCACTTCATGCTTTATCACTGAAATATACACCTTACTTTTAGACTTCCTAAAACACCCAATGAAGACACGGAGACTGGACATCTGAGAGAAGAGGAAGACGCTGCGGAATTATATCAACCGTAAGTGCAAATTTTCACCACATGCATCTCAGACAGTCATATCTATGAACCGTTTGTTTTATAAAACATTTCGCTATTCAATCCAACAGACCAAGTGAAAAAAAGTGGCTGACTATTATACGGAAAAAGGTGAACGACGTGGGACTTTATAAGAAACATTCCCTGGACTGCAAACTGTTAGTTGGTTTCAGAAACTATCTAAAATGGGATCTCTCAGTCTCCAACAGCAAGTAAGAGGTAACGCAAAAAGGCTTTTTCTACTATGACTTCTTATTACTACTAATACCCATTATATTCAGTAAAGTATATAATAACTGTTATCTGTATTTATTTATTTATTTATTTCATTTTAGCTGGAAAATGTAGCCAGATTCCTCCTCTTCTACAATCCTTACACACCATTGATACACAGGAGTTCAACCTCCTGAAATCAACTAGGTTAGCACAGCAGACCATTATAAATGACATGAAGAATATCAAGCACTTTGTTCACTATCACATCGAGGCTACAAATCTGAGAGAAGATAACGATCTCTATACATCAGCTCAACATTTCCAGTGTGTGATGAAGGATATGCAGAAAAAAATAAGTAGAGGCATTTCAAAGGAAGTCACTCACAGAAGGTAACAATTGATTAATTGCGAAGTATAATAGCCATTAGAGGATTGTAAACAATAACATTTCTTCTCATTGCACGTTCCCAATTCAATAATCGTGAATGTATTATTATGTTTCTTTACCATTGAATGGGCAAATCTTGTTAATTATGTCTTTCCTAATATTGCTAAGATATAAGGAGTTTACAGCAGAAAAGAAGACCCCTGGGCACCGCTTAATGATTTCAGAAAAGACAAAAGACTTCCTCAAAGTGATTGAAAAGCTGAATGCCAATCAGGGGAAGACTCCTTCAAGGACACACTGGTGGTATTGCATTATTTAGAGGCACTATTGCTCTTAAAGCATGTGCAGAGACCGTGTGTTGTGAAGAATTTTCAGGTATGTAAACGTAAACAAAAATACACCAATAAGAATCAAACAATGCATCTACATTGAAGCCTTCATGCGCCCTCTGCATAAACTATGTAGAATATTAAGGGCCTGATTACGACATTGGTGGTCCTTCTGCGGGCCTCCATGGCAGCGCCTTGCAGGAGGACCGCCAAAGCCTTTCTCACAATGCCCGCCAGATTACAATTGTAATTCTTGGTGGGCAGGTGGTGCTGCAGCAGTGTCATGGCTGAGCCGGTCTAAATGACCAATGGTAAGCCTCAGACAGACACCGCCGCAGCACGTTCTTGCATGGTGCGGCATGCACCATGCAGGAACCGGCCTCCCAGGCCCAGAGCCACAAGGGGGATATGTTAGGGCCTCGCTTTGTTGCCTCACCACCAGCCTTTCAATCTCGGGCTCACCGCCATGGTAAGTCTGGCAGTGAGGCAACTTGTAAAAATGCTTGACAGTGCTGCAGTGGCACCACCAGCATATTGCTGCCTCTGACTGCTGTTCCACCACCGTGGGATCACAGATCACTGCCAGATGCAGCAGTCCAGTGGTGGTCTAAACTCCAAATTTGGTATACGTTGGGCGGACCACCATTCCAGTGGTTCGTGGACTATCACCACGGGTTCAGCAGTCCCATGGACCGCTGAACTCATAATCAGCCCCAGTAGTAAACCGGGATACATTTACACATCAAACTAAAAGTGACAGGTCCCACACCCTGGAAATGGCACAGAAATGATGTAGAAATGAAATATATGTATGTGTGATAGCCCTCCCTGGAATTGGGTTGGTGTGGAGGTGTGTCACATGGGCAGTGACAGAGTGTGAGCACGTGTTGATGCCTGTGTTCGGTGTTAACAGTGCTTTTAGGGTTATGTAAAAAAGTGTGTGTGTGTGTGTGTGTGTGTGTGTGTGTGTGTGTGTGTGTGTGTGTGTGTGTGTGTGTGTGTGTGTGTGTGTGTGTGTGTGTGTTCAAAAGTGTCTTTGTCTAAGAGGGAAATGCCTGGGTCAGTTTAAATCTGTGCCTGCAGAGCTGTGACAGATGGGGTCTCAGCAAGAGGAGCTGTGACTAATCAGACATCCCAAGTCCGCAGCCCCCATGGCTGCCTAACACAGGGGGTTTGATGCACAGATGTGTTTTTTTTTTGTTTTTTTTTAAAGAAATAGTGTCTTTCTTTAGAAGCAGCGAGGCCAATTTGAAATGCCTCCCTGACAAAGGTGTTGGCATCAAACTATCCAAGACGGGCCTCAAAAGGGGTTGCAGCTGTTAAAATGCTAGAGTTGGAAACCCTTGTAAGGATCGCAAGGCGTGAAGTGAAAACACCTTTGACAAAGGACAGTTTTCCAGGCCGTGCTCTGGCATGTAGATGTCAAATTGATAAAGTGTTGGTGTCTGTAAGCAGAACAGGGTTGAGAAGAGGAAAAAACCAAGCACGGAATGGGCCCAAACTTCCCAAGGAGAATCTGAAACAGGATAACACTAGGCATGTTATAAATTAGGCACCCCCAACACACAAGCCAATGCTGCAAAGTCAAAAACTTCAAACAAAGAGGCTGCTTCTAGCTTCCCACACACAGACTCTGTCATGATTAGCAGATGTCAAATGATAAAAGTGACACCAGTCATGAGCAGAGCAAGGCCGAGAAATTTCCCAGAAGAGACAAGTAGTATAGCACATGGTGTGATATAAGCGGTCATCCTCAGTAGCCAGGGCTGTGTTGACCAAGCAAGACCTACAAACACATTAGCATGGGCCAAGCTCCTCACTACAGGGTTCAGGCTGGATTAGCAGCTGTCAAATGATAAGGGTGCACCTAACATAAGCAATGCAACACGCAGAAAATGGTCCCAACCAAAGCCCCCCAATACCTGGTTCTAAGCCCTCCCCTCCATAAAGTGTGAGAGGCTTCTAATTAGCATTCCAGGACACGTATAAAAAGCATACTTTAGGGCTCAAGCATACACAGACATTCACAAATCCATTTAGAACATTCGCATTTGGAGTGTGTGCTGAACAGACCTACCACAGTAACTTACAGAGAAAAAGAATGGCGCAGAACAACATGGCACAGAATGATGCTGCATGCTGTACTCTACTGGAGGTAAATAAAGAGGGGTGGCACATTGCTGCCGTCTTAAGGAATTAATGGTTTATTTAAAGTTTTGGGGGAATGCATTTAATGTGAACAATGTTGTAGTTTTAAAAAGTGCTTGGCGCTATGTAGGATTGTATCCTTGATGTTTTAATGAATGTTTAAGGCGTTGTGGTATGCTGCTTAATGTGAATAATGTTAGAGGCATTGAGGTGAAATGTGGTTGTAGTTTTAAGGTTTTAAATGGCACTTAGCGCAAGGGGGGCCTATATTTAATGTGAATAAGGAGACATGCTATGAGGGGTGACCCAGGGTACCAGTCCTAACATTTTAAATAATGTGTAGAGTGGTGGGGGCTTGCACTTAAATGTGAATAATGTCAGAGGTTTGGGTGACACAGGGTTGTAACCTTAAGATTATACAGCTCATAGAAAAAGTTTTCCATGGTGTGTATGGTACTGTAAGGGTGTCAGAGCACACCTAAATAATATACATTCTGTACAAATAAAATAAATAAATAAATAATACAGTTTTGTACTCATCCAATGGCTATGTTGGTGGCGAACGGTCTCTGGCGCAGGTAGTGGCTGCTCTCAGGTACGGTCTTCAATGGTCTTATGCATGAGTCCCAAAGTGGTCATGAGAGTGCTCTGAGGAGCTTGTGACAGCTGTTAGGAGGGCTGTGGTGGGGCCAGGGTCCAAAGCAGGGGCTTTCTACCCCCCCGAGCCACTTCCAATGTGCTGGGGCTCTGGGTTGTGGGCCAAATAGTGGAAGGGCAATGGTGGGGCCCAAAAACGTCTGGTGTAACCCCCAGAGCACGCTGAGGTCTGGGCGGTGCTCTGGGGGTTTGTGAAGCCAGCTCTGGTATGGGAAGCTGTGTCCCCGAGGATTTTAAATTTAGACCCCCAGAGCCCGCTGAGGTCCAGGCGGTGCTCTGGGGGGTTGGTGAGAGCAGAGCCGGTGTGGGTCCTGAGGCCCCAACATCGATTGTTTTAACCGCAGAGCCCTCTTCCAACACATGGGTCTCTGCGGGCTGTGTCCCAGAAATGCGGCAAGGTCCAATGTGGGCCCGAGGCCCAAAGCTGTTGAGGCCGCCCCACAGAGCCTGCTGAGTTCCGTGCGGCACCCTAGGGTTGTGTGCGGCAGGGGCTCATGCGGGCCTGCTGCCCAAACCAACTGAGGCCGACCCCAGAGCCCTCTGAGGTCCAGGAGGGCTCTGGGGCTATGTTTATCAAAAATAAAAGCCCCCAGAGCCAGTGGAGGTCCTGGTGGTGCTCTGGGGGGAGTTTGCGGCATGGTCAGGCATGGGGTTTGAGGCCCAGAGAATTTAAAATTAGGCTCCCAGAGCCCGCGGTGTTCCGGGCGGCATTCTGGGAGGGAGTTTGCGGCATGGTCTGGCATGGGGTTCAAGCCCCCGAGAATTTTAAATTAGGCTCCCAGAGCCCGCGGTGTTCCGGGCGGCATTCTGGGGGGGAGTTTGCGGCATGGTCCGGCATAGGGTTCGAGGCCCCAAGAATTTTAAATTAGGCCCCCAGAGCCCGTGTTGTTCGGGGATGGTGCTCTGGGGATGTGTGCGGCCATGTCTGTTAGAGGCCAGAGGCCCAAAGCCGGCGTTACATCCCCCAGAGGCAGCGGTGTTCCATGCGGGGCTCCGGGGCGAATGTGGCAGGGTCCATTGTGGGTCCAGGGCCCAAAGTTGTAGTTTTCACCCCCAGAGCACGCTGTGTTCCGTTCGATGCTCTGGGGGGCGTGTGCTGTAGGTGGCAGGTATGAGCCAGCCGCCCAAACTTATGGGGGCCGCCCCAGAGCCCTCTGAGGTCCGTGAGGGCTCTGGGGCTATGCATGACAAGGGGCTCAAGGCCCCTTATGGAATAAATAAGCCCCCCCCCAGAGCCCGCTGTTCTTGGGTCTGGAGCTGATGTATGCTCTTCCTTGGGTCCCCGCGTGGGTCAGGATGGCAGAGTCATGGCCGCCGGGAACTTCCTCCAAGCCGCTTGTGAAGGCAGGACCTGCCCCTCAATGATGTCATCGTTGGGGACACCCCCGACGTCACGGCGGGACGGGTCCTGCCTTCTCAGCGGCTTGGGAAGGCTTCCCCACCTACACCGGGACAGCCAAGGTGCCATGCAACACGTCCGGGGAGCTCCCTGCAGGGATTCCCATCTTATGGTGGTATTTTCTATGCAACCAGGGGCGTGTTAGAGCCCCTGGCTGTAAATAATATGTGAAGGGTAGTGCACAGCCCAACAGGGCGAGAGAGTGCTTCTCCAGTGCTTTACAGGTTTTCTACCTGCACGCATAAACCCGGTGCTGGCTTTCAAGGGGCTTCGGATTGCAGGTTTATTTTTATTAAAAACACCTCATGCAGCGCTCATGGTCTAGATAACTCCTGTGGTTAATGCTCTTTCTGGAGAGAGATAGAGGTTTATGCTTGTGGAGAGGGTAACCCTAAACATGCGTTTAGAGTAAAGTAGGACGATGTCCTTTTGTTGACGAGTGTTTCATAATTTAAAAAGCCTGGCATAGAGTGGAGGAAATTAAATGGATGCAAAGAACAACATACTGTCTAGTATAGATATGAGCTTAGATTAATGTTGCATCAGGTTGGGCATATAGGGTAGAAATCATAGCTTATTATTAAAGAGTGTTCAGATATCGTTTATGAGTCGGTGCTTCTCAGACTTTAATGATGGATTTTAGCAGTAGGGATGACCTGTTGTTCCTACAACGTGAAGGCCTATGTAACATTTCCTAGACATTGATTTACGTATGTCACATCTATGGGGGATTGTCTCTATGTAATATGTACAGGTTGCAAAATGGTCCAGGAAACCATGCGTAGGGTATGTGTGGCTCTATAGAACTATTTAAATATAAAAACTGAATGATAGCAGTTGTTGAAATGCCTCTTATGCATTACCAACGTCCCAACTATTTACAAACTGTGAAGTCCCATGTAAAACTGGTTCTATGCATTATGTATTAGTGGTTTCTAAGATGAATGTAACATGTAAAATGCAATTTATTAGAGCTAGTTTTAAAAACAGACATGTTTGATATACCCCCCACAGGACCTCCAAGAAATAACTATCAGCGACGAAGACCTGCTTACTTTTCAGCAAGGTATAGGTATTCATAGTTCTGAATAGTTCTGAATAGTTTTTGTACAATGGTGTCTCAGAAACTCTGTTTTTTAATTGTATTCTCGTGTATGTATGATTTTACAGGTTATGACGGCGAAGTATAACTAGCTGTTGACGCTCTTTAACAGTTCCTGGAGGATCAAGACGCGGCACGCAACGTGCAAAACAAGCCAGCTGTTACAGGTAAATGAAAAAAGGACCAGGCTCTAAAATTTGTATAAGGCGCTAGTCCAAAACCACAGCGGTGAACTTTAGGAGGTCTCCTCCGGAGGGACTGCTAAGGCTTGGTTTATACTATAATTGTGACTTTTTCCTTTCTTTACAGGTCCCATGGAGTCATGCAAGGTCAGCGGGGATGTGCAAGAGGCAGCACAGCGAGCAGAAAATGGGCCACTAAAAAGGAAGGCTTCAGCATCTAAAGTGGGACCTGTGATGAAGAAAGGAGCGGTGAAAAGACCTCCAATAGGTGTGTTTTTTTACAAAAGGGTGTCAAAAAGAACTACGGTTTTATTCTCTCAACCAGAAAGGTCCGTCAACATGCAGTAGTGGGTGTATAAAGGGTTGCGTAGAAGTTATAGGCCCGTAGGGTGTCTGTGACTAGTGTAAGCAGTTTGTACAGGTTCCTTATTTTTTTTTCTCTAATATATATATATATTTTTATGTTACATTCTAGAAGCACCTCAAAAGCTCACTGGAGAAGCTCCATGCAAGGCTAAGAGTATGACGGCCCCTTTGAGCGACATCATAAAGACAGTGCAGATCATCTACTGCAAAATGTGTGAGTAGGCGTGCACGCCAGGACAAACTACGCTCTTACTATGCTCATATCCAGCAGAGACCCGACAGACATGACATTTCAAGTCAAGCCAACCTCCATCATGTTGAACACTGCTACAGGAATGCCTATTCTGCACGGGTTGGGAGACTCCAGAGAAGGAGTGCTTACAGCCTCAAATACCTCAATGCCTGGTTTGCGTAAAAGCGGTGCCGCAAATCTGAACCCTCTCCAGACCTCAAAAGTGAATCTCCTCCCAAAAAGACCATCCCTTAAGAAGAAGCAGGTGGTCACAGTGCCCCAATCTGTTCCTTTAAACCTTAAGAAGAAGCAGGGGGTCCCAGAGTCCCAAACAGCTCCTTTAAACCTTAGGAAGCAGGTGGTTCTAGAGCCCCAAACCGCGACTTTAGATCTCTCATTAAAAAAAGGTTGTTACACCATTGAACAATCCCATTACCCCCTGATCTCTAAAGGGCCAATGGCTACGACGTCTGTTGCAGAAGATCTGGAGCAACCCCAAAAGTGAATCGCCTCTCAAGAAAAAATCTTAAGCAGCAAGGGGTCCCTGAGTTACAAGTAGAAACAGTAGAAGGTACATTAAACAAGGCCATTACACCACAGACCTATTCCCACACCCTGAAGGACACTATAGTTTCAAATAAGGTGATGGCCCATGAAGAGGCACTCCCCCTAGGGCCAACCCCAAAGCCATATATAATCATTCATAACAGGCATAGGGACTCACCAATTGCAAATGGTCAACCCTTAGGAACACCTTCTACCGATAGATTGGGGTCTTTCAAGGCCTTAGCAGGGTTGGTGAACAGTATTGATAGACCCACAGAAGCCGTGCACAGAGGGCCTTCTAATGTGGACAATAGGGGTTTGCAAACAACGGTTAGACACACACCTGACCTTAACTCCGACTATTCCTTAACTTCAGAGGCCCTTGAGTATTTTGACCAGCATTTAAACTCCCCATACCCTATGTCTCCTATCACCCCACCAGGAGCGTACAACCCAACCGGCCCCCGTCCAGTGTAAACCCCACATCACCAACCTCAACATACCCAGATAGCAGTACAGGATGGAGCGGCTGTCCAAATAAAAGTTTGGATGTCGTATCTAGTGAGGAGCCGTGAGCGGGAGCCCCAAAGTGTTCGCATTGGGACCCTATTTCTTTGATCCCGACAGGCCCCATGTTACAGAATGGCATTGTGGAGTGCCGTCTGAGAATGGCCCCTGGGGTGCTTTAGGGTAATATACAACCCAGCCCTGTGTTCATCCCTAATCTCCTACAATATCATTCTGTAGACCCAAAAGGAGGTACTAGGGGCTCAAGTCAAAGATATACAGTTGGTGGTCAGAAAACTAAAACTACAGGTGAACGACGCAACTTTAAAACTGGGGTAGGGTGGAATAGGTGACAGGGTCATGACGGAGGCACAGAGGAAGATCCTGCAAAGGGTTGAGATGTGTAAAAGTATGATCCTACAGACATGTCAATCAGCAGCGACAGACATAGGGGTTATACCGGCATGACTAGGTCCACAGCATCCCCTAAAGAGCCCCTATTCTACAGGCATTAATAAAATTACACATAAATCAAAATATAACACTAAGGTCTGCACTAAACTGACAAAGTCCCTGCGCTTCTTTTGTTGCCTCAAGCATAAAAAGTACATAGAGCCCCTCAAAGAAGGTCTTGCAGTATCACACCCTATGCCTGAAACATAAATTAATACCTAATAGTCGACAATACATAAGTTCAGGAGAGAACATCCAGAGGGTTGGTAGTTTGAAACATTCAAAGGGTAGAGCTGCAGTACTTCAACACCAGGAACACACAGAAGGGGCAAATGTAGGGTCTGTAGCAGAGGTCTCTACGAGTACAGAGCTCACAAGTACAAACCAGACTGTTCAAATAGGCTGGGGGCTGTTACCTAAAAAAGGGTGGTCCAGAAAAAAGCAAAAGTGGATTAATAGCACTAAGCAGCGCCGGCTTCTAATAAGTAAACTAAAGAAAGCCAGAATATGCGCTACATGGCGGCTTAAAAACACACCAGAGTCCGTGCTAAGTCCGAACCCCCAAAATGATGCAGCATCTAGTTCCACAGCAAGCCCAATTCCTCAAGCTGAGGATTCAGAGGCAGTTTTTTTAAATTTTTTTTAGAGCATTTCAAGTTACAGTCGTACTGTAGAGAGATTTAACGCTACAGAACACTACGAGGAATTTAGGTTTGTTAACCTACACTACATAAGGTCCTCTGATCATGGGGTTTTAGCCATACATCCGGCTGTGCAAACGTTTATAGAAAGGTTACACAATGTGGGTCCTAATGATTTCTTCCAATTACGCTTCCAGGGGCAGGGCCTTGACAGCCCCTTGTTCACCAAACGAAGGCCCCGCGATGTGTTTGACACTGGAATTTCTAGAAAACCTCTCAAGGGCTTTTACAGAGTAAGGCTGAACTAGTCACCTATGGCACTTTCAGAGTCATAGCCCTCATTGTACAGGACCGTGAAGGGGTGTTTCATGGCCTTTAAAGAGTGTACTGTACAACTTTGGCTGCTCAACTTTAACAGCGGAGCGACCAACACCTGTCTGGCAGCCAGCAATGTGGGTTTGCTGACAGCTCGCAGCACCCCCATGCGGTCATCATGTCTAGAGCGGCTGAAGCCCATGAGGTACTTGAAATACCTCCAGACCGCATGGTCGGCTTTGGCGACATAGGTTTTTTAGAGAACCATTTTGCCGTTACGGTGAAAGTTCTTTATCACAACGGTTCTTGGAAGTACTTTACAACCGGGGAATGTGTGAAAAATAAGACTGTATATGTCCTCCACCATGAAAATCACTTTTACAGGACCTTGAACCTTGAACCTTAAACTTTTCTAGGAGACAAGTACGTGTGCACCCACTGTTATCACATCTACAACACTGAGGGAAATCTGTGTGAAATATACTGCAAGATGTGTCAAAGGGACGGTGGCGTCGTAGACACTACCCTGATGGAGAGGTGTCGCACCTGTAATCTGTTTTGTTGCTCACAAGAAAGCTTGAGCATGCACACCAGTGATGTTATATGCAGCCCTAAATCAGACTGCAGTGAGTGTGGCAGGTATGTGGAATCATATTACAAATACAAAGGCATGAAATGCCCAAGATGTCATACTCCCTTTAGGGCTGGAACCTTACACAGGTGCTACATGGTTTAAGGGAGGCCCCAGACCAAAACCGAAGACTACATAGTATTCGATATAGAGTGTACACAGGTGACGGGGTACACCAACCTAACTATATTTACGCACACCAACTAACTTCGGATGACCGCTGGGAGTTTGAAGGGCGAACGTGCGTTGGTGATTTCCTCAACACTTTCATTCAAACCAAATTCAACGGGTATACCATGCTGGCCCATAACTCAAAAGCATTTGACTCATTCTTTAGTTTACAAAATATGATTTGTGAAAAGATGCCAGTAAAGCTCATCACCCAGGGTTCCAAACTGATGTTGTTAACGGCTGGCCCGTTACAAATACAGTTCATAGACACCCTGAATTTCCTACCTGTGAAATTGAGCAGGCTGCCAAAAGACTTTGGTTTTCCAGGATATTTTCCACACTTTTTTAACACCTGGGTGAACCAGAATTATTTGGGGCCCATGCCGCTTCCCGACAGCTATGGTGCTAAGTATATGATGCCAGCTGATAAAGAGAGATTTCTACAATGGTACGCTGAAAACCGTGAAAAGGAGTTTCATTTTCAAACAGAGTTGAAAGCTTATGGTCAGGCTGATGTTATGATCCTGCGAAAAGCCTGCAACCTCTTTAGAGATGTTGTGGTGTCTATGACTAAGAAAGTAAGGGTTTTGAAGCCCAAGACCTCTCAAATGACAAAAACCATTGAATACATAGACCCTTTTCAAAACATCACTTTGGCTACCATGTGTATGTCCATCTAGCCTAGGATTCAACAGTGGTAGACAAGATAACAGACTATATGGGCCTTGCTTTCGATGAGGAGATGGTACAGGCAATCCTACAGACACCTAGCATCCTAGACACACACATCTCGCAAACACTAGCACAGACTGAAAATTGACTTCCCTTAAGAGACAACAGATTCTGACAGCCCTTCACGCAGCTATTCTCACGGAATATTTGAGAGCAAATATAGCACCACAAGGCCTCAATGTCTCCTCTGCCCCCAAATTGTTCCTGTATAACAAACTGTTCAAAATAAATTGGTCTAAAATCGCCTGGAAATGTTCTAGAGACTGGCTAGTCCTCTTGATTAACAAGGCCAAAGAGACAGAAGATCTCCTTCTTATGGAAATACAAACTTTGGAAAATCAACTCAAGAGCACAATACAGATTACAGTCATCAAGAAGCGGCTAGAGGAAATTACTAAAACACTCAATGAGACCAAGGACGATCTTGTCTAATATAAGGTGAATAAACTTAAAAAGGATCTAGAGAGATTCGCCCAAGAGAAAATATATCCCTACACACCAGATGACTACCTTACACAACTGATCAAAAAGAACAATCGGAGAGGTGCCAAAGGATGGCATCACAACACTGATGAGTGGACTTCAAATTCTGATGATTGGAGCCAATCAGAGGACTCCGGGTCCAGTGACTCAGACTCCTTGTATAGATCTAGGCCTATGAGAGGACGTGGCAACTTTGCCCCCTTTCCACAACCCGCCCTGTGGTGGCCACCTCAACCTTGGGCTTTTCCACCACATTTGTACCAACCACCACCTTACAGTGGACCTAGCTATCAACCTTTTTTTGGCTAGGACAGAGGACGAAGAGGTCACAGAAGAAGCAACAGAGGCTGTACACAGGACACACGAGCAGAACAGCAGAGAACGCAGGTCCAATGGGACCCGATGTTGGAGCAACGTATCACCAGGAGCATGACAGGTGCATCAACCAGCGGAGTGGTGACATAACTGTCAACCTTAGCCAGAGATGTCTCACCCCTCTTGAAATTCAAGTTCTTGAGAAAGGGTTGGGTTTTGTGCCCACCTATATGGGTGATGATTTTAAGACACATCAGGAACTCTTTGAATTCTTCCGCAAAATACGTTTGACCTTTTTTGACAAGGAGAATGATACCACACAAGTTATTGCCTGCAACACTGGGTTGAGAAATAAATCTACATATCGCCTCACTCTTCAACAGTTACCCCCTGATGTGGCTACCTTTGAGAAGGCAGTACTCAAATACTTCTCTTCTAATAAAGATGCAGAGAAACGCCCCGTTTTTAACCTCACCAAAGAAGAGGAATGATGTTTGCATGCATTGGGATTTGGGTCACAGTAGCTACGGACACCACGATATATCGAACGGAATGCTTACGTCAACTTTAGGATACTAAATATTACAAATCCATCTCACGTGACCCCACACCTAGATTCCAGAAAACCATTAAGACCATGGTATCTAAGGCTTTGGAATCAGTTTGGATCATCAAAAGTGAGGCTGACTTTCTGACTCCCACCCATCCCAAGATCCCGCATTTTATATCTTACCCAAGATACATAAAGTGCAAAGACCACCGCCGGGTAGACCAATTGTGTCGGGAATTGGGTCAATTTTAGAACCCTTATCCCAGTTTGTGGACTGGTTTCTTAGACCCATAGTGGCACAGATGCCCTCATACCTCCAGGACACAAAACACATCTTGTCCTTTCTGACCACTATTCGATTTGATCCTGATAAACATCTCTTGGCCTCCTTTGATGTTGAGGCACTATATACAAATATTCCGCAAGAGGATACACTCAGGACTATTGAACAGTTATTGATACAACACCCACGCAGTGATCAGGCACCAACACCTTTTGTCATGGAGTGTGCGTCCCTGGCGATAAGAGAGAACTTTTTCTCCTTTGAAAACCAACTATATTGGCAGGTGACGGGCACTTCCATGGGGAGCAGCTGTGCCCCCAGCATGGCAAATCTTTAAATGCACTGTTTTGAAGAGACACATTTACCCCACTGGGAATCCCTTCCACAGCAATTTATTGCTGTGGAAGCGATATACTGACGACATCCTGGTAATCTGGGAGGGCGACCAGGTCTCCTTAGAGGCTTTTTCCGTTTGGCTCAACTCTCTTAACACTCACCTCAGATTCACTGGTGAATCAAGCAATAAAGAACTTGACCTTAAACTGTATCCCAAAGATGGTCAGATTTTCACGGAATTATATCAGAAACCCATGGCTCGTAACTTCCTATTGAGCTACAGGAGTTTCCACCCATGAGCCCTCCGTGACAATCTCCCAGTGGGCCTGTTTTTACGGCTGAGAAGAAACTGTACAGAGTTGGTGAGATTCCGAGAACATGCTAATAATCTGTCACAGAATCTTTTGGCTCGACAATATTCTTCCCATTTGGTCCGTAGAGCATCTAAACAGGCACTTAACTATGCCCGTGATGCATTACTAGACTCCTTTCCGAAACAACCTACTCTTGATCGTCTGGTATGTGTTAGTACGTTTAGCCATCTCACTGAGACCGTTAAGAAGGCTATCAACACCAATTGGCACATCCTGAATAAGGGCAATAAGGTCTGTGAGAAACCCCTTTTTGCCTTCAAACGCAGTAGCAACCTGAGCAATATTTTGGTACACACTAGGCCACGTAACATCACAACTACTGATATACCACTTACTATCTGGACAGGGACACCCGTAGAGGGACACTTCCCTTGTGGCTCATGTGTGGTATGCCACCTCACTACACGGACCAAACAATTGGACCTGGGACTTAAGACCCCCCTGGTTCCTAAATAATCACACGAATTGTAATTCTGAAGGACTTGTCTATTTGATTAAATGCCCTTGCAACATGAAGTATGTGGGTAGGACGACCCACAAGGTTAAAACCAGGATCATCGAACACAGGAGCTCAATCAAGTGCAAGAAATCGAACACTAAACTTACACGTCCTTTCCTGGATGTGGGACACACTGAAGAAAATATCACATGAGTGGTCTTGGACAAACCACATTACTGTAGGGACATGGGTCCTTTAGACAGAGTATTGTCCTGCAGAGAACAGCGCTGGATATTTAGATTGGGAAGTCATCTTAATGGCCTTAATGACAACATACCATGGTGCGCATTATAAATCACTATGACACCATACATTCTCCTGATGGTGTATTACTATCCACCAATGGGAGGTAGTAACAAGGGTCATGTATAGACATTTCATATCCAACTATTGGCACGATTTATCTACCCAGCACCATTTGTTTAACCAGACTTGACCACCAGGTGGCCTCCAAGGCTGCTGTACGTTTGATACTAGAAGGGCATGGGTGGTGCGTACTATGGCATTATTCAACTACATTCCCCTGGCAGACCTACCTTTTTTTGCATGATAATGGAGCTTCACATAGGCTATCAATATCACTGTGTACTGCAAGCACATTCATACACTACTAGTTACATTCATGCACAGCTGCCTCAGACCTCTCACTTTTTGGTTCCTGAACCCAACTATAGCTCTATATTTTTTTATGCCCCCTTTGGTCTTGATTCGGTATCATAGTACGGCCATAATAGTGGGAGCACCAGGACTGCCTAATCTAGATGCAGTCTATTCACATTTTTGAGGCATTCTGTAGTACTGCTTATTACCTATACGGGGTCTGTCCATGTAGATGCATTCTGCCAATAGACTTTTAACTTATGTCGTCTATGAGAGTTCCAGTTTTGTATTATGGGAATGCTTAATACTATAATTCCCAGGCACATGCAGCGCTGTCGCACACACGCGAAGATAAGGCTTCTCACAGGTGCGCTAAACTCTATGGGAATGCTCAAACTACAATTCCCAGGCATGCATGGTGCTTTGAGCATGCGCGAAGGTGAGGCTCCTCATATGTGCATGTTTGGAAACTCCCTTCACTCCCACCAGGGTCTCAATGGAGGACAGACGTTCCCCACACGTAAGGTGAGGCTGTATGAATGACTTCTGAACAGGCTGCTACTGAGGGCGCCACCACCCGCTTTTGCAGCGGTGACCCAGTTTGTTGGGGGGTACACTTTCACGGATGTTCCCCAAATGGTTAGGGAGGTTATACGGCTTATCATCCAATAGGCTGCAAGTGAAGGGCCATTACTTGTGCTAGACAGCGGTGATTCATCCCATTGGGGGTACGTTTGGGCACACATACAGTTGCATTACGATGCTAACAACCCTTCGTAAAACTGATCTGTTGAGACATTTGTATCCACCTATTGCCCCTGACGCCTGTTACTGGCTGATACCTTACTTTACCTGCTTAGACACTTTATACCAACGCATTGGCTCCATGAGTTGTACTACTTCTGACAAACGACGATTTGATAATCCTCTGTCATGTACTTTGGTTTCTAGTTAGCCTATACGTTGATTAATGGGCATCATGTGACGCTTAGCTCAGGCATCTGACTGGCGGTTTGAATCACCTTCGCAAGAGTTTTTTACAGCACACCCATCATCATATGTGAGTTGAAGTGACACATAAGAGTAAAACGCAAAGTGCTCTTCACATAGAATTACACTTAGGGACTCCTATGAGATGAGGTGTAAATACATCTGTCTACCACAGTCTTATAGTTTAGTGACATGTGTGTGTATATGTTGTGTTTTCTTTGTCCCTTACCTTTGCTGTTCTACCTCTATAGAGCGTCCTATGTGTGAAGAGACTCTATAGATGGTAGAGTTGGACCCTATACACTGCCCTTGGGTAAGGTCTCTATTTCTTTGGGAATATAGATACACATTAAGAGGTGTTGGTGCACACTGGTGTCAATGTATTTTGATGCAATTGTTTGATATCTACTTATTTATGATTTTTTATAGGGCCATCTGACCTATTCATCAACCCGCTGTCATTGTTGGTCAGGAAATAGGCCTGAGTATACTTGGATTGTTTTGTTATTTATTATTTATGATTTATACACATTTACACAGCACAGTGACAATTTACTATGGTCCTGAAGAATGCCTGGAACATCTAAGTCGCGCATGGCAGAAACACGTTGACCGTATACAGGGTGAACATCCATAACCCTGCTGCACTATGCTTTTAACCTCTATCCATGAGGACATAGGAATAAAGTTGTTTTGTCCTTGTTGAGATAGTTTTAAAATCACTTTTTCATTTGCACTCTGCCCCTCACTTTCACCTTTAAGGGTTTTACACTTAGGCGTGCTACAAAAATACTCCCGCTCCTTTCTTGTGGAAAGTTGTAGCCCACACTGGGTACCTTGCGGTCCCGGTGTATGGAGGGACCCCTTGATGAAGCATGTCACCCTCGGGTGAGTGAGGGTTCTCGTCCAAACACTTGCAATGACCCCACCTGTTTCATCTAGCTCTTCTTTCTTGCGTTCTTTCAGCATCTGGCTACTCTATACTCTGAGTGAGCTTAATATGTCCATCTACAAACCTCATGTTTTTAAGACCTAAAAGTATCACTCTAGTCCCGCCAGACCTCTATAACGGTTAACAGAAACATTTATTCAACCCCCTCTATCCAATGGCTCCTGTACGTCTCTGAGAAAGAAGAAATACATATTCTACATGCCTCACAGGGTGGTGAATACTGCCTGGGACCTTATTACATTGATGGGTACGCTGTAATTAAGGGCGTGCCAACGGCCTTTGAATACAATGGCTACTTTTACCACGGCTGCCCTCAGTGTTACAAACCCCACAAGTTTAACAGACTGATGGGTGCCAAATTTGAGCACTTACACAGAAGTACTCTGTTGAAGGCACAGTATGTTGAAAAATGTGGGTTTGCTATGAGGTCCCTTTGGGAGCATGAGTGGTTAGACATGCTAACATCTGATACCAGATCCTCTGGAGCCCCGTGATGCCTTATTTGGGGGATATACAAACGCTATACAGCTGTATAGGACAGCTGGTGAGGGTAAGAAAATACACTACTACGATTTCACTAGTTTGTACCAGTTTGTGAACAAGATGAAGATATACCCCTTAGGGCACCCCACCATCATATACAGAGATTTTAAACCCATATCCGAATACTTTGGGTTAAATGCCAAATCTACCCTCCAAGGCATCTTTACTTTCCGGTGCTACCATACAGAGTCGACTGTAAGCTAATGTTTCCCCTCTGTTGAACGTAAAGAGGGTAGTGTGTGTAGACACTGAAGAACAAAGGATACTCACCGGGACATGGTGTAGCATAGAGGTCCAAGCGGCCTTAGAGAAAGGCTACAGGCTCGGCAGAGTACACGAAGTGTGGCCTTTTAAGAGGACCACAACACGCCTCTTTTCTCCATATATTCATTTGTTTCTCAGAGACAAACAGAAGGCCTCAGGATATCCCGAATGATGTACTAGCCAGGATGCAAAGCAAAAATAAATCGATGACTACTACGCTCACAAGGGCATACGCTTACAACCCCATCTGATAAAGGTCAACCCTGCCAGACGACAGCTAGCCAAACTCTGTCTGAACTCCTTATGGGGAAAATTCGCACAGCGTACAAACACGTCAAATACAACCATAATAACATATCCTGATGAGCTGTTTAAGTACCTTTTTGCCCCTTGTTACGAGGTGTCCAGCTGCAAGTTTATCGATGACGAGTCTGCGGCTTTGTGCTGTAAATACACATGAGTACCCCACAATATGAAACAACAAACATCTTCATAGAGTGCTTCACGCGCGATTAGAGCTTTATGGGGTTATGGATAAACTCCAGGACCATGGTTTGTATCATGATACCGACTCAGTTATTTTTGTGAGTAAACCCGGAGATGAAGACCTCCTCTTGGTGATTATCTAGGTAATTTTACCAGTGAACTTGATAAGGATGAATATATAGTCGAATTCACCTCATCCGGACCTAAGACCTATTCTTACAAAACAAACAACAACAAAGTATGTATGAAGGTTAAAGGTATAACATTAAATGACAACACCACCCTAAAAATCAATTTTGACAGTCTGAAGGATCTGATGGACGAATATTCGGCATCGGACGACTGTGAAAATGATAAAACCATAGTTGTTAGTCAACCCTGCATAGTCAGATCCAAAAAGAAGTGGGAAATTACAACTCAGCCCCTACATAAAACCTTATGCGTTGTTTTCGATAAAAGGGTCCCGACTGAGGACTATAAAAACACTGCCGTACAGTTATTAGATGCATTAGAGCAACTGACTTATACACTATGTAGCCATGATTACAGCATCTGTTCTCTTGCGTTTTAGCAGAACCCTCAAACTGTGGTAAAAGCTACTTCATAAAAAAGCTCTCAGAAAATGCTGCAGGTGCTTTATCCTAAATACCCACAAACATTGTGTGGCTTTATTCTTGCTGGCAAGATCTTTATACCGAACTAGCCAAAAGTTTCCTGCATATCAGGTTTATAGAAGGTATACCGAATAATCTCATTGATGATGAGCTGCTGCCGCCGAACCTTGTAAACCTTGTAATTGTAGATGACCTTATGCGTGAAGGTGTGGATCATGCTGAGCTAGAGAAAGCTTTAACTCATTATTCACACCATCTCAATCTAAGCATATGCGACATCGTGCAGAACCTGTTTTACAAGGGTAAGAACAGTCACTCTACAGCTCTCAATGCCTCATATGTGATTTTATTTAAAAACCCCCATGACAAACAACAAATATCCATCATAGCTAAACAGATGTACCCTGGAAGCACACAGTTTGTCATGGAGGCCTTTAAACGACGCCACTGAAAAACCCCATGGTTACTTGCTGGTTGACTTAGAGAATAATACTCTAGAAGACTACAAACTCAGGGCTGATATTTTCCCCCCTGATCTCCCCTTCGCTTACACACCTAAGACCAAGCCCAGAGCCTATAAAAAGACACGTTGAAGGCTCCTTAGTGACATTTACAATGTAGGTCTTATAATATAAGGTGGTGACCATGTTTGTCCACTTGCGGCGTAATTTAGCTCTCATGAAAATGCTGGTTACAGCCAGCCCCCAACACAGAAAGGCTATCCTGTGCATGGCTTCAGATGATTTAGTGGCTGCCATATCAGAAATAGTCCTAAACACCCTAAAAGGTAAAGTCCCTATATCAAATCGCCAGTTACAGGTGCTGAAGAAGAAGCAACACCTTATCAAGAAGCTCAGTAATAAAAGGGCCTCCCTCATTTCCAAGAAGAAACTGGTAAAACAGTCTGGAGGATTTATAGGTTCGCTTTTGGGCATAGATATACCCCTAATTACAAGTATCCTCTCGGGGCAGTGATGGAGCATGCCTCAAAGATGTATTTGGTGCCTAGACAGCAGTTTGAACATTTGGGACCATCTACGGACAATGCCTGGTATACAAGGAAAAATGAGACTGAGGCTGGATGCTGAAATTAAAGAAATTTTGAACCGGACTGATCTAAATCCGTATGACAAGGCAAACCTTTACACCAGCACCCTAATACATTTTTTGACCTATTACAAACAGTGGAATACAGAAAAAAATAAGCTAACTCTATATGCCCTAGACTCTGAACAACAATAAGCAAACCCTGCGGCCCCTCAACAATAATAACAGCCACCTCAGGCCCCGACCCAACCTCAGATATCTTGACCTCTTAAAAAATATAAGTCAAAGGTACTGAGGGGCCGCGCAGATGTTGATGAGTAAGCTTGCAGCTTCTAAAGACCTAACAGCATGGAATGATCAGGCGAATTCCTCTACAGGGGGAAGTCAATTGTTGGATCAGACATGTACGACCTAGTCAAAGGTCTCACACACACCAGACCCCTAACACACCAAAATGCTCCTAGAGGTTGGGAGCAGTTTCTGCAAGCCTCTGCAAAACTCAATATCCCTTTGACGCTCGTGGGTAATGGTGACCTTAGGAGCCTGCTTTAAAGTCTGAAGGGACCCATCCTGTTACCGCCACCCACCTCAGATGTTCCGCGGCTATCCCCCTCGTGGACCACACCAGTTACAACATCTGTACCTCAAAAAAAGCCACTGGCCAAACACCCCACGTGGCTTACAAACTTTCTCCAGACTTTTTGAACAATTGTGCCCTGTACAGGTGTGTATAGTTATATACCGGCTAACAAAGGTGTCTGATTTTTTTGCTCTTATTGTTATATTCCATATAGGTACCCTATATAGGCACAGGTAACATTGCAACCTTTCACCTACATTCGTCCCTACATTACATACATAATGGTTCTTATGGACTGACCTTTTACCTAGACACTGTATTCAGAACACTTGTTTTTCCCTAGTTAGAATCTCATACATTATGCATGAGGTTTCTTGGAAGCACAGCAGGACTACTATCTCCTGTATAATATCTCTGTATAAAGTTCAGGCCCGACGTCATTCTTTAGGCGGACACAGTAACACAGCAAGGTAGGACCCCTGGGGAGATCTATGGGTATATATACACATCACATCTTGCTTAGAAAAGGAGAGGAGACCAAGACTTCCCGGCTGACACACTGACCAGAGACAGAGGTTCCTGCATGCAGACACTCCAGCTCACAGTGGTCTAACATCTTTCGCAGGGTGTCCAACTCTAGACCAGGACGGGGTCCCATATTCTCAGGTAATGGGGTTGACTAAATCCTAGAGGGATTCTTGGCATAACACCTACACAGATGCTAGGTACATTTAGGTACATCTAGTTAGGGAGGCATCATAGGAGTACACATTTTTTATCATGTATTTTATGTACTTGTATATATTCATGATTACTACAAGATGGTAGAGCTGTACCATCCTTTTACTTTCATAGTACTTCTAATCATATATCTCTGCTACTGTCTAATGGTTGTTGCAGCTCATCTATTCTATACTAGAATAACAACTGTTCAATAAATTCTTTTTGACAAACACCCAGTTTGTTTATTCTGTGTATCTCTGAGACAAACTAAGTGAGCACGAGTGACTTAGCGAAAGGTAGTATATTGTTTCCACGATTCTGAGGGATCAGGGTTGTCATGTTCTGAGGTTGCCAAGAACTATTCTCTCCCCGACAAGAGGAGATTATAGTGGCACTGTGAGCTAGCGGATACAGACCGGCTAACATACCCAGTGGATGTGCACGGAATCAGTCTGCCACCAATACCACAGTTTGTTATCCAAACGCGCAGATCCTGTATAGGTTATATAGGAACTACAAGACATTATAGTTCTTTAGTAAGTTTGTCACTAATACCTTTCCCTACAAAAATGTTTGTA
The DNA here is from genome assembly GCA_963921515.1 of Calotriton arnoldi. Lineage (NCBI taxonomy): Eukaryota > Metazoa > Chordata > Amphibia > Caudata > Salamandridae > Calotriton > Calotriton arnoldi. The sequence goes on from CAWUFW010010700.1 coordinate 165,749, forward strand.
ATAAACACTTTACTTTTCATACTGTCTCGGTCATCTTTTAAAGCTCTGTAATTATGTTTTATGTGTCAGAATAAAAATACGCAGTCCGTATTCATGTTTTAAAATTTCTTTACTTTAGACAATCATTAAACATACAGCCGCTATACGACCTTACAATTTTGACATACAGCGTATTCAGTTTTAACAGGACGGACCATAGCACCTGTGTTTTCTTTTACATATTTCACAACTATACGGTCATTGTTAAAAAGATCATTCAAATATAGATTTAAGAAATTTCTAAACGTCATACCCTCTGACATTTTACTAATAAATAAAATAAATATACAATGTTCACCGCATGTGATGGCTAACAAATCCTAGAACCTCATCTTGTTATACTCCACCCTCGCTGCAGCTTTTTTCACATATTTGAATATGAGTTTTGTATATATGCTGTGTTCGGAGAACTCTGCGGTACCTGTCAAACACTAATCTTGTCACTACCCATAAACAGGGCCGCCCAAAGTGTTCCGTCCTTGGAATGCAAATCTGTGTTAAAGACAAAGGTGCGGGGTCTTTCTGCCCCTATTTCATCTGGTAAACCATCGCTAGGGAAAACACCTAAAAAGAATTTTCTAGCGTGTTTGTGCCTACTTAAGAACTCACGTATCTGCACAGTGTCCATTTCACAATGTCTTAAAGATAGTCAAACAGAATCTGTCTGGCGTGGTTGACCTGAATGATGCTGTTGAATACAGAGAATACGACCATGTTCACATTCACCAGCAGGGGATTACTAAAACATAGTTCAGCTTTTAGATTTCTGTTTTCGATGCTTGTCTGCGTGGGCTTTAGAGTAAACAAGTCTAACTCTAACCCGATGCACAATATACGAAGGCCATGCTTTAGTTTGCGTTGCTTTTCAAAATATTTACTTTAGAGGCGTTTCTCTTCTTCTTCGAAGCTCTTCCGTGTTGGGGTTCTTCTTTTGTGAGCGCCTTTTGAAGAAGTCCTTTTTTTTTTTTATAGGGTGTCTGTGGCCTACTACGCCTCAAAGCGCGACGTTTCCTTTTAACATTTGTGCGTGGTCTGTATACCAGCCCTGCGCCTTCTTGTGGATGCCTGTTCATGCGCTCTGCGACAACCGATGTGACAGACCCAATCATATCTTGTGCTATGTTCGTAGACGCAGCTTTAACATGGGGCTTTGCAATTTCATAACCTCTTCTCAAGAATGGCATAGCTCTTCTAAACAAACTACGGAAGAAACCGCCCAAGCTGGCCCATACATTACAGGGGACCCTTGAAAGTACGTTTGGCCTCCATAGCCAGCCTGATTTCTGTAATAGTCCCTGTACATAGATGGATCACAGTATGTTTTCACGACCACCATGAGGTCTTCTTAATAGTCCCCATCACGTCTCGGCCTTAAATGAAGCTTAGCAAGAACTTTCCCATATTTAAAGGCCACCGACCCAGCCTGGTTGTCAAAGATCATAATTGAAATGGTGTCAAAATTGTTTTTAGAAACTGCAACGTAGTCAGTTTTGTTAAATTGAATATTGACCATCGTATTATTTTCGCCCTGCACATGGACCCATCTTAACAGCGGTGAATAACTAACCCCAATACTCTGCACCTCTACAATATCGCTAAACACATATAGTGTATAGAACCCTTCGTTAATATCAGGGCATGTGTGATTGAGTTCAACCTGACTTCAATAATGTTGCACTGTGCCTAAAACCCTTCTTAATTTACCAGAGCAGTTAAACGATGTATTACGGCCTGGGACTTTAAGAGACACTTTCCTTCTAACATTATCTAGCATCAGATGAATATTCAAGTAGGTTTCAATGCTGGATATGGATTTGTTGATGGCATTGGCAACACTTGTAACAGTTGGGTAGTATCCGTATGGAAAACCAGCGTGTATGCTCAAAGGGTCCTGCTCACGCTTTATGTTAAATTTGGCTTCGTTCGGTGCAAATGTATTCCATGTTCTTAGGTATTGGATTTCTGTTAGGGCTACTTCCCAATCCCCTTTCAGGTCGACAGGTTTAGCCAATTTTACAGTCTAATTAGAAATCTGGTTGTCGGGGAACATGTCCTTAGAGGTATTGGACGGCAGGGTAATATAAAAGGGCCCTGTCTCCATCTTATCTTGAGCTTTAGGCCGTCCCAAACTCACACACCCTTCAGAGAGCTGGCCGAAACCCAACTGTTAAATTTCTCCAGCCATCCCCGCCATTTGACAAATGCCTAGCTGTTAGCCCCCCTACCTTTCCTTATCAGAACCTTTTCAACCCTATACACCCTGTGCGGATCGTCGGGTACCATTTGTAACTCTTCCTTGTAAAAGACACCCGAAACCTCTTCCCAATCGTAGTCCTTTAACCTGTGAATATACAACCCCTCTTTAAGCGCCACACTTTCCACTATAAATATCTCATCTCTAAAAGTCTGCTGGTATCCCTTTGTAAATACACCTTTAAATTTAGAAATCCTAAAATGGTCCCCTTTTTTAAAAAGTGGCTTCTTCACCACTGTAGCGAAATGGCGACCGTACACTGTTCTCCATACCTTTAACAGATTAGATGTGGTTACCTCTACGGGCAATGTTTGGATGGTTCGGTGACAACTGGAATTATAAACATCTATAAAAGCCTGTAGAACATCAATGTATCTGTAGGTGTTGTAGGCCGGAAAATATCTCCATGTCTTAGACTTTAAAGTTCGGTTAAACCGCTCTACAACAGCTGCTTTTACTTCTGTGTGTGACACAAAATGTTGAACAGCGTGCTGCTTTAATAATTTCTGAAACTACTTGTTTAAGAATTCTTTCCCAGCATCTGTTTGTAGTATTTGAGGGATTCGCCCCTTCTTGAAGATGGCTTTGAAAGCGACTGACGCTAGCCCCACTTTTATCGCTTAGCGCTTCTGCAAAAGCGTACTTGAACACCACATCTATGATGGTTAATATTTAACGGGATCTGTTATTATGTTTTGCTATATCTTGAAGACGGATTATGTCCGCCTGCCATTGATAATCTTTCTGCGCATTACCAATTGTAGTGCACCTCTTTTAAAACGCCTTCTGGCTGCTTTATGGAGTGAATACACCTCCTCCCCTGACAACCTGGTCTCTGTTTACCGATTCATTTTCACCTACAGCCCTTCTATACAGAGCTTTGGCGCTTCCAAAGCTCCCAACCCCTCTTTTATAATAATAATGTTTTCTTAACCTGGTCCCAGACATGTTACCAGTCGCTACAGACCTTGAAATGAAAGACGCTGGGGTTTGTGTAAGTCCATTTTATTAATAATAAAGAATATTAGCAAAACATTAACAAAATAAGTTTCACATTTTCATAGTATATAGCATAATGGCTTTGCACTTTTTACAGACATACAATCGATGGTTCTAGCAGGACCTTCCATAGCATCCTCTACATCAGTATACAAGGTATAATGCATAGCCACATGGCACCGTGACATTATGCGGTTTTGTTCTAAATATGCGCAGGTATAAAACTACATATTAACTTATTTTATTTTAAAACAGTCTTGGGGGGGCTAAAGAACCTGATCTTCTATTTTTTAAATACATATAACACATACACCTTTCTACAAGTCTATCACCTTTCTATCAAAGCCCGTACACAGACCAGGCATACCCTGTAGTTTTGCGCTTGGTTCATTGGCATATCGGATCTCATGGAGTGCCATTGACAAGGTTTTCGGCATATCAGGGTGGACATATTTCTTTTCAGCGGACAACCCATACACAACCCTTAGCAGTTTATACACCTTGTACAGGTCTAACAAACTACATATATGACGGATTGTTCTTGCTCTGTATGAGTCACATAGGCACTCGTGCGCACAGCCTGCTGAGGATCTTTCATTTGATGGCCGTAACAAAGGCTGTAATAGTCACGTTTGACACACGCTAGTACAACTGCTGCAGCTAAACCTTTAACAGACAATACGGCATCTTGGGGTACCACTGGAGTTTCCTTTTCACAGGCGCCGCTCCTAGATGCACAGACTCAATTCCTGTGGCAATCGTTGTTTTGGCATGTGGAACTTTGTCTGCTTTGAACACCACAGACAGTAAAAATGTATGTCATTAACTTTTGACGGCTGTCCCTCGGCACCTGTTCTTTTTGAGGTTGCTTTCTACAGTTCAAAAGAAGAAAGAGACAGCCCATTAGTTAAAAATAATATACACCATTATGCACGTTAACTGTCTATAACGTTTTTTACTAACCTCAGCATTTTCATAGCCCTCAGCTGCGCCCCTAAAGTCTTGAGAGTCACAGAGGTCCATCGATACCCCACAGTCTTCAGAGCTTGTACCCGGCTGTTGCACAACCACTGTCTCGAGAACTGTTTCCTCCATAGAAGCCATATCTTCATAGACGGGTGAGTTTAGGAGCCGCTATAGCTTCTTCACCAACTTCCATTTCAAAGAAGTTGCTTCCAGCAGGCCCTTCACCGTTACTAGAGCCCTCACTGTCACTGCTATCGACCTTAACCGGTGACACCAGTTTAGGCCATTCCTTGAGACTAAGCGTTTCCATCCGACGGCACAAGTCATCGTAAAAACCAGTAACGTTGCAGCCCATATCTTTAGGAGCTTCCTGTTGAGCATTCTCGTCCAGTCTCTACGGTATTATGCTCAGATTATATTTATTGAGTGTGGTGTATCCACCCGTCAGTGGGATCCATTTGATGATTGGGTTGTGTATCTTCATATTGATAAGTTCCGCTTTCTGTATTCAGGCTCCTGGTTGCTGTACACAGCTCTTAAGGGCGCCTTATATGTATTCTAAGCAGCCCCTAAAAGAGGCGTACACCTCTACATCACAACTTGGACACATGGCATCAAAGGGTTGTGGTTCGCTGGGGTCTCTAAAACAGCCCTCCCCTATGGGATTCCGCCCCCTTTGGGACAACTGATCACCTACGTCATTTCTAGGGTGTGGGACCTGTCACTTAGTTCATTTCCAGGGCGTGGGACCTGTCACTTTTAGATTGATGAGTAAAGGTATCCCGGTTTACTACTAGCCCCTTCATGTTTATCATTCTTAGAATAAGTAAATAAAAAAAAAAATCTAAACTACATCTAATTATTATACAAATCTTACAGTTTTGCAGGCTAATGAATAGAGTGAACGAAGACCATACCACAATGAGGAGTGAGCCTAGTTTGTGATTGTTGCAGTGAAGGAGCACAAAACTGCAGCCCAGCAGATGGCATCCTTATGTTTAAGTTATGAAGAAGAACAGGTATTCCTTTAAGACGCAATATATGTTTTTTTGCGCAGCCACAAAAATATTTTGAATATTTATTCACCCAGTACTACCAATTTAGATAATGTCATCACACCCTGATGTTGCTTTAAAGTCTTCTTATTTGAGTAGCATATCTCTTGTGTAAATACAACAGAATGTGATCACTAATGCATCTTCATGCCTGCTCTGTGACCTCATTACCATTTTTCTTTTTCTTGCAGTGATTTGAACAATATTTTACAAGAATAAGGCCTGTGATATTAATGAAAAAGAGGACAGCATCAACAATTGATCATTTTTTTGTATCGTCAAAGGGGGATCCAATATACAACCCATCAAACGATCTTAATCGATTTCATGAAAGGTATTACTGCAATGCTGGCTGTGCCTTTTTGAATTCCTGGATTCTTTTTGTCAGTGGTGGAGAAGTTTACAATAGATGGGGATTATTTGGCATCCAAAGCGATGGCTTTAACATTGTTCACAACTAGTATTACTTTGTTAGAAAAGGTATAAGCTCATGACCCATATAATACCATTATAAACTACATCAATATTTATAGTACAATGAGCAGGTTTCACATATTAATAATTCTTGCAAGTACAATGTTCCTGCAGTTAGAAGTCAGCAAGCTAGACGAGTATACAAGACAGCAACTAAAAGAGGCTGTACTGATGCCGAAAAGAGCCTTGTTGCTGATTACATTGCTCATTCAACTCACCATGCAGAAAAGCATTATCGCATGATGAGTAGAAAATATCTGTGCTGCATCAAAACTGCTGGGTAAACTTGCGCATGAAAACCCACGGTGAGGCAATAATCATTGTTTTTCATCTCTCCGACTAGAAGAAAACAGTTACTATACCCATAATCGTTATGCTTTTAATGCAACTATTTATTGTATTTAGACATTTATTGTGAACAGTCACTAAGCATTCTTACCATCTGTGTTTGTTTGCAGATGCTTGAAACAAGATACTATACATTGCAGACAACCACTTAATGAGATACAGCAAAGGTATGCTACGTAAAATGTGCTCCTTTGTCTCTTGTATACAATCATCTGTGATAAATTATGACCACCTTGTAGATCTGATGTGTTTTGCATGCTCGAATATACACATACATTTTGTAAGCTACTGTTCCAGTATTAGGCTACTGACAGTTATAGCTTGTATGCACTTTGTATATATCTAAAATAACCAAACATGTAATCATCTCTATAAAAATTATTCATTTGAATCACACCACACTATTTACTAATGCTATAATTAGTCTTTTTTTGTGTGCTTAAAGGGCACAACATAATGGGCCTTCTACAGCCAAAGTACCTGGTGACAATATTCATGATGTATTCATACATTTTTAAAAATAATTTCCTGTGGCCCTCAAAGTTGAGACCCCAACAGGTTATTTTTTTTAAGTTCTTGTACTAAATTTGCATATTTCATGTATTATCATAATTTGTATATCTACTTTGAAAAATAACTACTTTCTTTAAATGATACCGTGTTGATCGATTTTCTTTGAAAGATCACAAACCTGTAACAGGAGCTAGTACCCAAAAGATGATTCTTAATTTTAGTGTGAGCACTCCTCTGTACCCAAGTGAGAGTTGCTGCTTGAAGCCACAGCTACTAAGGGTTGCGCAAAGGTCATACAGATGAGCCTGTCTGGAATCAAATCTGTTTTAGACAGAGTATTCCATGATAAGGCCCCCAGCCATCTCCTAAAATAAAACCAGTTCCTCACACTGTACAAAAATGTGTTCAGAGATTTGAGATTTATTATATTTCAAAAACCCTCATCTGACTTCTTTATAAGAAATAGGTTGCTGAGAAAACTTGCATTGGATTGGGACCTTCTGCATTGCCCCTTTGGATAGTAAGTCCTGAATCTCTTGCAATATTAATTTAGATGCTAGTACACTGAAGGGAAACAAACTGCAATGGAAGAGAATAACATTCTGTCTGAATCCGGACTAGTCTGTAAAACCCACTGGTCTGAAGTGATTAGTCTCAATTTGTTTTTAGAAAGAGTGAGCTTCTTGCACCCATCACCAATGATACAAATGCATCACTAGGGATGCCTCACACTTGACCTGTCTCACTAGTGATGCATGAAAAAGTAACTTAATTAAAAGATGTGAAAATATTTGGAGATATATATTTTGTTGATATACATTTTGTTAACCTTGTTATTAGGTCACTTTTGCATACTTTTTTCTTCATTTTTGTCATTTTATAGGTTTTATGGCACTTCAAATCACAGATCAAGAGGGAATTTAATTATTTTTTTCATCAGGGATACTCCAAACATGTTGAAATTCATTTGGGGAGTATTCAGGACACTACCATTGCACCCATAACGTTTTTTTAATGATTTGATAAATTTAAAAAACTTTGACCTCCATAAGAGGGGCAAGCTGAAATGTTACCCTCAGAGTTCCCTGACACTGGACACAAAAGCCCACCTGAACTTGAAAATGAAAAGTGTCAACTTTGTTTGTAAAACTATTAGTTGCTTTTCATTTGTTCTGTATTTAGCATGGTATTAAGCCACTGTAACACCATTTTTGTTTTCATTCTAGTCTATTGTTGTGCATTTCTTTAACACGTTGATGCATCGACAGTGCATTATAACTAAGATGATTCTTGGTTTAGGTATACTTCAAAAGTGTTGATAATTCATTTTGGAGAAGCTCCCCAAACTGCAAATGTGCCTACATAGATTTTAAATGAATACAAAAGTTTTTCCATTTTTGACTTTCAGGGGGGGGGAGGTCAAGCTGAAATTTTACACGACTGAGTTCCATGCCCTTGGGTAGAAGTGACATTGTCCCTCTGAACCTGAACACCTCAAAATATTCCCATTGCTTCAACAGGTGCCTGCATTAGCAAAGTCACTTATTGGCATCTTTACCAGTGTTGGGTTTCCTAAACAGGTGTTCTCTGATAGAGGGACTAATTTCATGTGTGCATGCCTAAAAGCTATGTGAGTTAAATGTGGTGTGAGCGACAAGTTCACTACCCAGTATCACCCTCACACAAATAGTTTATTTGAAAGGTTAAAAAAAAGCAGGGAGGGCATAATAATAGCCCTCCCCGAAATCTCAGAAGGCGATTGTATGTTCTGTTACTTTGCCGAAAATTAGCAAAAGCTGTCAAAAAATATTTGTACATGTTTTCCTAATTTTGCAAATAGCTCAGACTGGTTATCGGACTCATGTTTTGAGTACACAAGACCTAAATACACTCGTTAGAAAGCTCATATCCTTTTGCTATGAAGGGGTTTATGAACCTTTTGAATATATGAAATAGTAAGAGATAATTTAAAGTGTGTAATATTGGTGATATCAGTCTGCCCTACTATGCCAATCTTCATGTCTCTGTCTTATTGCTAATTTGCTTGAATACATTTTTGAATTTATATCGTTTTGCTTCTTAGCAGCGAGGACTTCAAAGTCATAATTCAGGTACCGTAATAGAGACAAAATCCTAAGTGCATATTATTGGCGAGATCAGCGTGCCCTATTGCACCAATGTCTATGCCTCTGGTGTATTTTGTGGACTTGATACAACTTATGGATTTTTTTTAATACACTATTGTTTTAAACTGTAAGGGTTGTGTTTGCAGGTGGCTGCTGACCTGAGGGGTTCTGCCTTTCTTTCAGCCAGGTGTTTACTGCCTGCCCATTACAGGTCCTGAGCTGAAGCGTTAGGGAAAGGTGAGACTTGACTCTTCAATAGAGTTCACATTAGGGAGGGCTAACTCAACTAATTCTTTCCAAGGAATGTTCCTCCCACTTAAACGGCTATATAAATAGCATGTTTATTTCCCAGTGAAAAACAGTACATGAACAGCTCTGATGAGTACAGACTGCTTTAGGAGCTCAGACATGTTTAGTGCTTCCCAGATTTACTTCCTTGCAATGTTTTTTATTTTAAACTATTGATATGTTTATGCTTTCAATTTGTGTTTACTTTTTGGTTATTTTTACATTAGTAGCCAATTAGTACATTTTACATTTGTAGCCATGCTCCCTACCTGTTGCATAAGGATAAGATTCTAATGATTGGGATTTAAGCCATGATAGCTTTAACTTTTCACTGAAAGGTTAGCAAAGAATACTGTACAATTTGCTTCATATTTCATGAACCATAAAAGATTGAGACTTAATATAAAGTGCAGAAGACGTTTGCTTTTTAGCATTGCTATTTATGACTTTTTAGTTTCTTCAATAAACAATGCCAATCTGGAATGTACTCCTGGAATTTAGCATACCTTTGCCCATTCCTGGCCTTTACTCCAATCTGTAGCCTCTAATAAGGGAGCGTACTGCATTGTTCATTTTTCAATTGTTGTTTTCATTTTGTGTGTCACACATAATATATAGTTGTATTCTTCATCGGTTTTTCCTGACCTTTGTATCTTTCAACACTATGCTAATACTTTTGATTATTTTTATTCTGGTGTTTTTAATAGCAATATAATGAATGCCATTTTCTGTTAAAATATGTTATTCTAAGGTCTAAGATGCTTGAAAATGCAACAGATTGTTCTAAATCAGACAACATATTATTTACAGTTTCAAAATCCCAATCCATAGAAAATGTACTGGAGGTAATGATATCATTTAAAGAAATTTTGATTACATGAGGAATTTTTAAAAGTTCTGTAGGACCAAATACATCATATGAAACTCTGTCCCAAACTATACCATCAGGAATTGGAACAACTGTAATGTTAATGAAGGACAGTTCTTTGTTCACAATGAGATGACGTATGAGGTTTCAGGACCCTCTTTGTTACTGAAGCAAGAGCTAAACTTAAAAGAAAGATAAGGGACAAAGTAGCAAACACTTACCACAAGTTCAAGTCTAAACAGTACGAGTATGGGGGAAGGGTTGGGCGATTGCTGGCTAATCAGATTGCTGATCTAAGGGTTAGATCCAATATCAAATTAATTAAGGGGACAGACGGGCTAGCCTATACTAGATCTGACGATATAGTGGAATAATTTAAGCTATATTATGCTGGTTTGTATGGCAATTCTACCTGTTTCAATCAGCAAATTGCTATGGAGTATATCCAGGAAAGCCCAATGCCCATTCTGAATTCATCTCTCTGAGCCTTTGCAAAGAGATGTTGAAACTGTGGAAATTGAGGAAGCAATTAGTACACTGCCCACTGGTAAAGCTGTTGGAGAAGATACAATTCCTTTGGAATTTTATAAAAAAATTTAAAGACATTCTAGTGCCGATTTTTCTGGTGTTATGTAATGCAATTATGCAAGGGGAAGATGCCCCATCCTCTTGGAATATCACTAATGTTATTGTGTTTCCTAAAAAGGGGAAATCTGTAGAGGAGATGACTTCATACCGGCCAATATCATTGATTGTCGATGCTAAAATCTTCTAAAAAATTCTTGCCTCTTGGCTGGCCCCTGTTATTCACGTTCTAGTCTTGGAGCAGCAGCATGGTTTTGTCCCTGGAAGAGAGACGGCGGCCCACATCAATACAGCTACTGCTGTATTTGATGTTGCTGGCCAGTTAAAATTGCATGTAGGGATGCTGATGTTGGACGCTGAGAAGGCCTTAGATTGTGTGGTCTGGGGATGTTTATGGTTAACAATGACAGCACTTGGTCTTGGCCAGAGGTTTATTTCGGTGATACAGAAACTTTATATCAATCTGACAGCTTCTGTTAAGCTTGATGGCCTCTCTTCATCATACTTTGCTGTTCAAAGGGGCACGCGACAGGGTTGTGCTTTATCTCTGTTATTGTTTGCCCTTTACATAGAGCCTTTTTATACAACACCTGCTGCAAAATGTTAGGATTCCCTCAGTGTCATTCAATGGGCTGGATCTTAAATTAACTGCGTATGCAGATGATATAGCAGTTTATACAACTAAGCCTGAAGATGCTATTAACAAGATTACATTTGAAGCCCAACGTTTCGGGCTTTTTTCAGGCTATAAATTAAACTTAAACAAAACACAGGCAATCCTGAATTATCAATCCGATATGGCTCCAGTTGCATTGGGCATCACACAAACAGCAACGTATTTAGGAGTTTGTATTAGTAGTCAAGTAGAAGAGGTGATTACATTAAATTATGAATCACTACTAAAGAGGGTTGTTGCTAAATTGGGCAGTTGGCACCGCCTTCCTCTTAGTATAGTTGGTAGGTGCAATATCGTAAAAATTAATATTCTTGCTAAGTTTCTGTATTTATATCTTACAATTCCTCTGAGGGTACCGTTGGTATTTTTTAAATGTTTAGATAGTGCAATAAGCATCTTCATTTGGAGTTATCGGCGTGGAAGGAGAGCTCTTCGGTATATCAAGTTGTCATATAAACAGGGCGGTTTCAAGTTACCAGATTTTAAATTATACTTTTGGGCTGCATTTGCCGGCCGAATTCAAAGTTTGCTTCAGGGACCCGATTTTGGTACAACTTGGTTCTCTTATCAAGCCAAAGGCAAGCCCGTCTGCGCCCGACCGGGTCCAGGGGCCAGGACCTCTGGTCAAAAACTGATTTATTCCATGGAGGAACTTCGAGAACTTAAAGTTACTTCCCACACGCAGGCCCTTCCTGTAGTACTACTAGATAAGATAAGCTTATACTAAATAAGTTGCTACTGGATAAAAGGGGTGCCAGAGAAGAAGGGTACTCAGACTCAGAAGACCACAGTAGTAGGGGCTGATGCCCCCTCCAGCCTGAGGGCCTCCTTCTTGAACACACGGTCCCTCCAGAAGCACAACTTGGAAATCTTTGGGCTGCCCTAGGAGAAGGAGTTAGACATCCTTGCATTAATGGAAACATGGCTAGAGGACGCCTCAGGGCCCGACACAATGGCTTCCCTTCCCCCAGATTACGACGTCCAGACATCTAACCAACAGGGGAAGAAAAGAGGGGGGGGTAGCAGTATTCTGCCGTAGGGCCCTGGCCATTGAGAAGATAGTAGAGGAGAGCCTGGATGGGGCGGAGGATTTGGGGGTTAAGATAGGACTAAAATCCTCTTGTCTGATAGTGGTGGTAGCATACCGCCCACCCCGGCCGACCCCTTCGTTCAACGATCTGTTCACTGAAGTGGTTAGTGACTTACGCTCTAGATACCAACAGATCTTAGTACTAGGGGACTTCAATTACCACTGGGATATGATTCCAAGAGATCAGGTGACCAGCAGGTTTGGAGAAGCTATGACCATGTTGGGACTGAAACAAATGGTGGAGACCCCCACTCACGAGAAGGGTCACACCTTGGACCACATCTCCGGCTACACTAGTGAGTGTAGACCCTGTAGTTGGTCAGATAACTTTCTGATAGGTTTCGAGATCCCTGTGCCTAGTTGACCTAACCTCCAGTGTGGAGAATGGTACGGAATTGGCACAAGATAGAGGACGTCACCTTGAGGGAGGTATTGTGTGAGACAATGCACCTAGGTAAACAGTCCAGGGACCCAGACGTGGAGTATGAGGAATTTACCTGCCGGTTGAGGACAGCCATGGATAAGGTGGCCCCTGCCCAGAGGGAAAGGATTATGAATAGAGCGAAGGGTGCCTCGTGGTACTCGGAGGAACTACGAGGGGAAAAACAGGCCCTACGCCAGTGTGAAAGGCATTGGCGGAAATTATATGACCCAAAGGCCCGGGAGGAATACAAAGCTAAACTAGCCCTTTACAAAGCATCAACCATTGCAACTAAGTCAGCGTATTGTGAGCTGAAGATTAAGGAGGCCACGGACACCCAGAAGGAGACGTTCAATGTGCTTAGGGAGTTGAGTTAAAAGAGGGAACAGAGGACGGCTGCAAACTTGGATGACTGTAACAAAATACAGGACTTCTTCCTAGCGAAAGTTAAAGGAATCCTCACAGAAATTGGCAATACTAGAATAAGCCTGTGCCCTTTATTAGTGGCAGACCCACCAGACTTCCAGGGTGGTACCCTCTCATTGTTTCCTGCTCTTGATTCTAATGGCCTAGAGCATATTATGGCCAAAGTGAAATCAGGGTCACCAGAAGATCCCTGCCCCCCCCCCAGGATGTTCAAGAGGATTCACCCTGTGGTAGAGCCTGAGATGCTGGCCCTGCTGAATTTCTCCCTGGTTACGGGGCTGGTCCCTCTCAAATTCAAGGAAGCCATGATGACCCCGCTGCTGAAGAAGGCAGGGGCGGATAATAATAACCTGAAGAAATTCGACCTATTTCCAGACTTCCATTTCTGGCCAAAGTACTTGAGCAGCACGTACTCAGAATACTGTATCCTACCTGGGGGAACATCAGCTGCTACATGCCCAACAAGCGGGATTTAGGGCCCATAACAGCACAGAGCTGGTGATGCTCTCAGTGCTGGATGAGCTGTGGCTTGCTGCAGACAAGAAGGAATCATCAGCCCTGATCCTTCTAGATCTCTTAGCCGCATTCGACACAGTGAACCATGCTCAGCTCTTGGCCCATGTTCGGTGGTTGGGAGTCACTGGCGTGGCCTACCAATTGATCGCTTCCTTCCTCAAGGATCGATCACAAAGGGTCCAACTGGGGGAATGCATTTCCAGGAAGGGCGCCCTGCTATGTGGTATACCACAGGGCTCTGCGTAATCCCCTTTGCTTTTTAACATCTACCTCCAGCCACTGGTGGAGGCGCTGGCAAATCTTGATTGTCAGGTATTAATTATGCTGACGATACGCAACTAATCATGTGGATTGACAGCGCTCCACAGGCACAGTTCAATGTGCAAAATATACTCCTGTTAACTATGAACTGAATGACCAAGAACTCATTAAAGGTAAATCCTGACAAGACGGAGGTGCTTGCTATTACAGCAGGGGTCAACCCCTGGTCAAATTCCTTCTGGCCACAAGAGCTAGGTACTACCCTGACACTGGCACCATTTGTGAAGAGCCTGGGTATCAGGATGGACACCAAGTTAACATTGACCAACCAGGTGACCACTGTAGTGGGGAGTTGTGTGGGCCTTATGAGGCAACTCCGGAAACTTGTACCTCTGCTGTCATTTTCCACAATGCGTATGGTTGTGTCGGCCCGAATTGTGTCACGCCTGGATTACGGCAACGCAGTATATATATATATATAGGGCTACCTGACACACTATTGAGGAAACTGCAGGTGGCTATGAATGACGTGGCAAGACTGATTTTTAAACTTCCAAGAAGAGCAGATGCCACTCTTCTGCTAGAACAACTCCATTGGCTCCCAATTAAGCAGAGGGTTGGGTTTAAGGGTTTGTGCATTGCACACAAAGCCCTCTATGGAGCAGCACCTGATTACATTAAAGACCGCCTGAAGAAATATGTGCCGGGAGGATGCCTCCGATCATCTGAGGCAAGCCTGTTGGCATGCCTGCGCTTTGATAAAAGCTCTCTGGGGGGACGAGCCTTCTCAGTCATGATTCCCCAGCTCTGGAACAAGCTTCCGGATAGTTTGCGCAGGGAAGTCACCTTACTCCCGTTCAGGAGGAAACCTAAGACCATTCTGTTCACTCAGGCATTTGGCTAATTCTCTCTAGTTATACCGGCAGACATGTTAGGTCCAGGTTAGGGTCTTGCTTCAGCGTTTAGAGACCTGTTGGTGATTTCGCGCTATACAAATAGAAATTAACATAACATAAGCGGCCTGCGGCCTTGATACAGGGTTTTTGTTATATAAAACTGCCGACCCTAATTACTATAATAGGGTTCAATTTAAGGTAGTTAGGGACATTGTTAGGATATGGCAGGACGTTTTTAAGGCATATTCTTTTCCAAAGTTACATGTGTATATCAGGCTGTGGGGAAACCCCATATTACGTGAGATATTTCATGACTGTTGGGAAAAGGTGGCAAAGTAAGGGTATAGTACAGCTTGGGCAGCTGTATGATGGGCAAGGGTTTTGGTCGTTTGCTGCTCTGAAAGAAGAGTATGGGGTATCGCACAACGCATTTTTTAAGTATTTGCAAAATAGAGATTACTTTATTCGCGGACTTGGCCTATTGCAGATGCCCTTTTCATCTGAGGTTTTCTCAGCATTCTTTCAGATTTTAGGTCGAGGGCTTATGGGCAAAGTATATCAGAAACTGTTAGCCAATCCTAGTGATGATGGGATGCAGATTGCACTAAAGTTAAGTCGGATGTTCAATGCAGTCATAACTAAAGAAGAAGTACAGGAATCATTGGAAACCATAGATTCAGCAGTAGCATTCGTGAATTTGAAATTGCAGCAGCATCATGTTATATTTATGCTATATTATACCCCTGAGTTTATTTCTAAATGGGCTGTGAACCAATCATTATCATCTAAATCATATTGCCCGAAATGTCAGCAGTTTGCCGCCGATCTACGGCATATGTTTATTACCTGCCCAAGGTTGAGCTTATTTTGGTCTGGTGTTAATTATGCTCTTTCTATGTTAGTGGGTCATGATATTCAGAAAAGGAAATACTGGGGACAATACAAGAACGGGGTTGTCTTACTGGATTATTTGTTTCAATTATAATTATAATTGTATGTGCTCATTTGTGTATTGCTCGGGCCTGGATTGAAAAAATAAGTCCCAGTATTAAAGATTTTTGGGTCCTGTTGAGAGATATATATGAAATGGAGATGGCGCTTGCTAAACCCAGAGTCCCACGCTCTTGGCTAAAATTTAAGCGGGTGTGGTCCTATGTTCAGTGGGATTAGAATTTGTGTTATATTTTAATTTGGTTTGTGCTTATGTTAACAAATTTACTCTCCATGTCTACTTTTGATTGTGTAATCCAAGCTTTATCCTTTGTGCTCTCTTGTACCTATGTTGGATTGTGTTAATTGTATTATACTTATGTGCTTGTTTGTGATGTATTGTATTATACTTATGGCTAATAAAACGGAAAAAAAAAAATGAGGTTTCAGGACCAAGTTCACATTTGATATTGCAGAGTGTTCCGGGAGATAGTTTCCATTCATGAGTAAGCAAAAGACAGTCACTAGGCCAATACAGAATAGAAAAAACAGTATTCCAGTTATTATCCAGCACTGTAGCCATGGTGAGACCAGGTAAGTTTTTTTCAGAAAAGTGTAGAAATCATGAAGTTGATGCTTACTGGAAACTGGAGCTGGCGTTGTTTCAGGTTCACTGGGATCCAGAGAGAAGGTATCAAAAATCGATGAAGTAGTCAGATGCAGTTTGATCTATTTTTGGTAGCTCAGCAGGATTTGTTGAACTGGCTGAAGTCTTTTAGAGGCATATTTTTGTAGATATCGGTGGTAGGCCAAATTGAAATTTGTCTTTCATTTGTGTTTTGATGTTCTGTTTCAACAGGAACGAGTTGCATTTCATTGTTGGAAAGTCCATTATTCTGTATTGGTGACTCTTCAAATGTTATGAGTCTTTCCGTCTGAACCTCCTGTATGGTAGCGAGAGGAGAGCGTTGGCTACCCAGGAGCCCACGAGGCCTGCTATTCAGTATCGGCCACATAGTGTGGTTTGATCAGATCGATGGAGACAAATGTCTTTTCTTTTTTGCTGGCAAGAGGCGGAAGAAGTACTGTTCTTGTTCCTTCGACAGCCAGGACAGGTACAGGCTTTCTGTATGATGGCCCAAATTATTTTTTGCCCACAATCTTTTCTCTGACCAGATACCCGACTTTTGGGATCCAGACAGGTCTTGCCTTGACTGATTTGACTTCCCCAGTGACGGTGTGTTTTACTTGCACGTTGCTTTGTACTGCCCAGAATTCATTGAGATCCTGTAAAACAGCTAAACGTTTATTGATGTCAAATGGTTTTTCATCCGCCACTGTTGTTTCAAAAATCGAGATCAGGTACCCACATCCTCATCACAAATAGGACTTCCTAAGGAGTGACACCTCCTAGGGAACTTCTTGGCATATTGTTAAGAGCCCTCTGGACCCCATATAAGTGATTGACCCAACTACCACCCGAGCCTAATACTCTTGCAGTTAAAGATTGCTTTAAGTCTCGGTTTTTCCTCTTCACGACTGAATTTCCCTCGGGATGGTGCTGAGAGGAGTACCGCAGTGCAACACCCAATTTTCCCATGGCTTCCTTGTAAGCCCTAGAGCTAAACGCGGGTCCGCAGTCAGAATTAATGTGCCAACTGCGTATGTCCATATAGAGACTCGGAAATCTTTGATAACAGTTCTAGTGTCAGCCGAGCGCTGAGGCCAAACCCAGAGGAATCTAGAGCATGAATCCACTGCCACCAAGAAGTACTTGTAAGCCCCATCCAATTGTAGGGGGCCGCAGTGGTCCAAATAGGCACAAGCGAGTGGTCTGTTTGATATCAATAATGGTGTCTGCGCTGGACGTGCCATGGTGGAACCCTTTATCTGCTGACAGATGTCACCATTTAGGATAAAATTCTTTGTCTGTTTAGTTAATCCTGGCCACCAATAGCGTTGTTTCAGTAAAGATACTGTCACGGTAACTCCTGCGTGTGCAGAACCCAGACCCTTGTGTGCAGCTAGAATTAAACCTAATCTGCGATCCATGTTTGGCATTACTCTATCCCCCACTCCTGCAATTTGAGCATGCAGAATATTTTTTGCATCTAACTTGTACTTGAGTGGAAAAACGTTCGGTAAGGCTGTGCTGTTTTTGCATGAAGCATTGACAGCTACCATTATCTCTCCGTCTAGTCTCGTGCTAGAACGAGTGATTGCAGCTATGGCAGCAGTTCGTACTGCCCCTTTTACAGCTTCATCAGCCAATGAATTCCCTTCAGCGTATAAACCATCACGTTGCTGGAGAGGGAGGGGGAATCGAACCCCGATTATTGGAAGTTTTTCTACCGACGCCGCCATCTTTTTGGGACGGACGCGGTATAGTTGTTTTGCAAACTGGGTACAAAACGGGGCGCTGCGTGAGCGCGCAGCTGGCGCGCCAAAGGCGCACCTAAGGCAAGCCCGTCTGCGCCCTGGAGGCGTCCGGCACTGGGAATGCTGCCGGCTTAACTGCAGAGCGCCCTAAATCTATCATGTACGGCAGAGACAGTCTACTCTATATCGGTAGGTGTATGAGTTGCAGGCCCCACCTCCCTACGTTGTTGAGTGAGGCTGCGGTTTGCAAGGATTGTAGTTGGCAGGTCTCCCCTAATCTAGGGAGCTGCTGTGTGATGTCTAAGACGGCTATACATAAAGCCCAGCAGGGAGGGGCTGGTACTTACCTGAAGGCGTTCTTGCTCAATTTACGCTCAGTTAAAAAACATGAGCTCCAACTTTATGAACTGTTAGCTGACTCAAGTGCTTTGAACTCCCACCCTATTCCACTTAGTGGGACTCTTGAAAGGGATGTGCACTCTTTGGAGCAGTGGCTTCAACTTAGAACCTTAGAACTTGCCCCCTCTACCTTAAGGGTGGCTAAGATGAATCGAGCTTCGGCCCGTGGTACACGGAGGATCTTAGGAAAAGTAAAAGTGCCTGTAAAAGCTTGGAAAGGAAATGGTGGGTTAATTACATGGCTCACGACAAATCTATTTTTAAAGCTGCCTTGAGAAACCATTACCAGAAAGTTCGCGAGGGTAAGAAACTTTTCTTCTCTGCTAAAATCGACCAGGCCGGCAATAAAAGTAGAGAACTCTATAACATTGTCAAAAATGTTTCATCGCCTACAGCTATCAGATTTCCGTTTGTACCAACGAGTGAGTGGTCTAATATGATGGCCTCTTTTTTCCACGATAAAATTAGGAAAATACAGGACTCTTTTGAAACTCAGTCGCTAGCTAGAGCAGCAGATTTAGATCCGCCTCCTATTGCTGCTGCTCGTTCTGAGTTCTCCCTTATGCAGTTCCCTGATATTTCTATGGATCAATCTCTGGTTCTCATGAAGTCCTTGAAGTCAGATTCTTCTGCAGATCCCTGTCCCGCTAAGGTATTGTCCGTTATTACAGAAGTGATTAACCCTACTGTGAATTTGATTTTAAACAACGCCTTGCGGGAGGGACATATGCCACTCTGCTTGAAACATGCGAGAATTCTTCCGCTGCTAAAAAAACCTGCGGCTGACCCAGAGGTAGCCAGTTACTACAGGCCCATATCCTTGCTACCTTTTTTCTCCAAGGTCTTGGAGAAATACTTTAACTCTGTTATTACTGACTATATTGAGACCAATCATCTTCTTCACCCGAGTCAGTTGGGTTTTAGGGCAAATTTCAGCACCGTATCGGCTCTCTTAGAAGTTGCGGAAACCATAAAAGCCACGCTGGATAGGGGAGGCAACGCGGTTCTGGTGCTGTTGGACCTCTCCGCGGCCTTTGACACCGTGCCACACAATAGACTTGTGCAAAGATTGGTGGAAGGCGGCGTTGGAGGCTCAGTATTGAGATGGGTTAGGTCATTCCTTATTAACCGTCTTCAAACTATATGGTCCCCCCCTTTTTCTGCTGCCATTCCTCCTATGAATGTCGGGGTCCCTCAGGGCTCTATTTTGATCCCAACATTGTTCAATTTATATATGGCCCCTATTGCTCTTCTTGCCGAACAACATGGGGCAAAAATTGTATCGTATGCGGACGATACGCAACTGTTTACTTGTGAAAAGGGAGTTGAGTTTGATTGTCATGCGATAAATTCTTGCCTCTCAGAGGTTTTCTCGTGGCTGAAAGATAATCAATTGAAATGTAACTCAGAAAAGTCTGAGATAATTTTTTTCGGTTCTCGCCCCTGTGAGGCATGGCATAACTGGTGGCCGCAGGATAGGTCTCCCCCCACCTCACCTGTGACCATGGTTAAGAATCTTGGAGTCAGATTGGACGCCACTCTTTCTATGAAGACTCAGATCCAATCTGTAGCAGGGACTTGCTTTGGGGTTTTAAGAATGTTGAGGAATTTTCTCCCCCTGCTTTCAGTCTCTCATAGGAAAATGGTCGTCCAGGCCTTGGTGATTTTGAGGCTGGACTATGTTAACTCTCTGTACCTGGGACTACCTGGCTATCTACTTGCTCGACTGCAGGTGATCCTGAATATGGCTGCTAGTGCCATTTTTCTGGTAGGTCCCAGGACTCGCATGTCCCCTCTCTTGTCTTCTTTGCACTGGCTCCCGGTCCAGAAAAGAATCCATTTTAAAGCTATGATTTTGGTGTTTAAAGCTTTTCATCAGATTGGAGCTCCTTACCTTGGACAAAGATTTCCCCACTACATTCCCCAACGTACTTTGAGATCTTCGGCTCTGCTTTTGATTCCTGTTCCTAAATTCTCACTCTCCCGGGTTGGAGGAATATCTTTTCAAGTGCTGGCCTCCCGCCTGTGGAATGTCCTTCCCCTGTCTGTCAGACAGGTCCAGGACCTTCTCACCTTTAGGAAAAAACTGAAAACATGGCTCTTTCAACTATAAATATGTTCCGCTGTCTCTGCCTTGTGAGTTTTTCTGTTTCTGTTACATGGTCTTTTTGCTAAGCGCCAGGACACTCCTGGGAGTAGCCGCGCGCTTTATAAATACCAAATTAACATAACGTTGATGACTCAGCATGTGTATCACGTGAGCTCTCGGTAGTTCGTTTTTCAACTCAGCTACCTGTTCCCATAACAATTTATGGTTAATTGTACCACCTTTTGAGTCTTTAGACCCATTTTGACTCCAGTAGTGTAGATATTCATTGTATGACTGGACACAATAAAAAGAATCGCACACAATCAGTGTGGGGAATTCTCAATCAGTATTTATTAGTGCCAGTAACAAGGCTTTTAATTCTGCCAGCAGCTCTGTGTAGTCTCCTAGATACTGTGTCTTCGTACTGCTAGGATGGAACTTGCCTTCCTGCATACAACCCTTCACAATCGCACATGCAGCGCTGTATTGTTTACTTTCTATAGCCCGCTGAGCAGAACCGTCAGTGTAAATAATGTATTCATACTGATCTAGAGGCATTATTTCATTCGGGAGAGGATATTCTTGTTCGTATTGCAGGAATGCTTGTTTTAAGTGTAGAGTCAAATTTGTCATCTACATCTGTTTCAGTGAGAGAATTAGCCTATTGTATCCATCTTGGATGTAAAGCTTTATCATTTGGAACACTTGCCTTTGTAACAGCCTCTAGGGCAGGTCCTGTAGTTATGACAATTATTGGTTTCCCCTGCGCCAGTGCTCTTTCTCCAACTACAGCAGTTTGTACTGCTGTCAGGATTTTTTCCTGTGGAAGCAAAGCGCATTTCAGCGTTTGTGTACAAGTGTGATTTGTATGCTATGGGGACTGTTTCACCTTCATTGACGGTTAGGTAAGTATACACAGATTGATCTGCTATAACACGGATCACCAAATTTGTGGTGTTGACACGTGTGTGTAAGTGTTTGGACTCTATCATGTCAGCTTGCAGAGAACGGAGGATATCAGTGTGTTCCTCTGTCCAATGCCCAACCAAAAAATCAGGTCTTATTAGGTCAAAGAAAGGTTTTACTTTTTCTATGTAATCTAAAATGTAAATTCTGCCAAAATTCAAGAATCCCAATATCGATTGTAAATTCTTCAAAGATTTAGGAGGTTGGAGCAGCGCACACTTATCTAAAAAGTTAGCTGGCAGGCTTTCCCCTTCACTTGAAAGCTCATATCCCATAAATAGGACATTGAGGTGGGCTATTTTTGATTTTTTAAAGTTTAATTTGTAGCCCTCAGAGGTGAACCCCAAAATTATGTTGCTCACCCTGGTATAGTAATACTTTAAATCATCATCCGTCAGATAAATATCATCTATAAAGGACAATGCCTCTTCATCCAATTCTGAAGTAACTGTTACCCTGCTGAGAACAGCCCAGGGCTATTCTTACATCCTTGGGGGAGTCGACAAAATTTACGCTGGGAACCGAGCGCTAAAAATGCCGTCAAATACCTGGTCTCAAGCACTATATTTTGGCAGAAAATCCATTTGAGATATCTAGTGTTTTGTATTTTTTCCACACAATGTTATTCATTAATGCGGCACTGTGTGCATTCTGTACTGCAAATGTTTTAGTGCATGTGTTCAGATGTCTGTAGTATAAAACTAGACAGTATGAATTATTGGGTTTCATTACAGGAAACAAAGTATTATTCATTGAAGAGGTGCAAGTTTCAATTACACCCTGGTATTCAAGTTAATCTAAGATCTCCCGGACCGTTTTTCGCTTCTTGTTTTATTGGGTACTGTCTCTGTGGAGTTGGAGTAGTTTTTACTGGGATTACATGGTGAGGTGACTCAGCATCCTACCCAACATGGTTGCAATATTATGCTGGAGCAAGTGCTACTGGCCACTCCTGAGCGTATGTACGTTTTAAGTATATTGGAGCGAGGTTGGAAAAAGCCGATAAAATTACCATTTCTCCCTCTGGGCACTCCATAACAATTTCAGGCGGCCAATCTTTTTCAGCTAAAAGGATGTCATTTCTATAAGTCAGGTGCTCCCAAAAGAGACCTTTAATTTTCCTGGGTTTATCCCCCTCCATTTGAAGTGTTATTTCATGTAACTTATCTGAGACACTTACCCTCGTATCAGGTGTCTCCACTGTGATGTGTTCATTCAACTCTACTGTCACCAGAAATTCCATCAGGTTCTGGTGAGCTATTGTTACTTCTACTGCACTGTCTAGCGTCGTCAGAACCCATTCCCCATTCGGAAGTTGAGTCCTCAGAATTCTGGGCATATGTAACTTTAAGACCTGCTACTTTCTTCTTTTTAAATTGGTTTTCATTTGGTTTCTCTTTTTTTGGAAGTATAGTCTGAAGCGTGTTGCGTGTCTCTGGACTTTGTACGCTCTTCTTGTCTGTGTTCTGACCGTCCTTCCCTCTTGGAGTTTTTTGATGAACCCAGAAATGAACGAGAGGAACGTGTATCAGTATCCTGATACCTGTCAGGTTTTTTAATGTTATCACGATTCCTAAGGTTGTACCTCCTTTCGGAGGGCTCCTGTTGAAGAGGCAACCCTGGATTGTGATCTATTCTCTCTATTCTTTTGTTTTTTATTGTTATCCCATTTCTTCTTGTAGCGTTTGTAGAGTTATTTTAGTTGTAGGTCCCTGAATGTTTCCTGTAGGCATAGCCCTTGCTGGCTGAAGTGTTCTCATCATGAACTGTGTCAGGTTTCTGTAAAGTTTTATTATTTCTTTATGAAGTGAACGCAAGTCTGCTACTGGCATTGTGTAAATGTCTGGACGGGTGTGTATGCCGCTAGGACTGGCCAAGTTGCTCTATCTCTTCTGAGCGGACCGAGTCTCACTTTTTCTTTTGTGTGTGAGAGGGCGCCTTTAAACCAGTTTATATGCTCCTGGTAGGTGAGTGGAATTTCAATATCCTGTATTCATCTGGTGTTTCATCTTTAATATAAGAATTAAATGTATGTGTTTGTGCATATGCTTGTGGGAATTTAACCCATGAATAGAATACCTCTTCTGTATGATTTGTGTGCCTCAAATCACAAATGTTACTGTCCCACCACTAATTGTGACTCCAAAGTCTGCTAGTTTTGACATTTTCTCAAATGCTTATTTCATCTTCTTCTTCCTCCCTTGCTGCAGCTGCACGATGTGCTGGCGCAGCGGCATCTTCGTCAGCCATTATTTTGAAAAAGAAGTTTCAAGGAAACTGAGATAAGGTTTTATGCACAATAGGAACTATTTGTCCTTCAAGCTTGATAAACCTACAGCCAATACATAGGATATGCCTACTCGGCAGTGGCGGATCGTTCCCTTCCCACTCCAGACACCTCTGGGAAAATTTAAGTAGGGGTCTCTGAGAATAGCACGACTGAACTAGTCAGATTTGACCGTTAAATAAGTACCAAACCAACGTTGGCGGTGCCATGTCATGTAGTCCCTTTAAACCTATATAGGATCTGCGCGTTTAGACAACATAGACTGTGGGATTGGTGTCCAGACTGATTCCAGACACCCCCACCAAGTATGTTCGCCTGTATACCAGCTAGCTCACAGTGCTACTGTAAACTCCTCTTACCATGCAGAGAATAGTTCTTGGCAACTATCGAACATGACAACTCTGTCCCATCAGGGATCGTGGAAACAGTACAGTACTTTTTGCTCAGTCACTCGTGCTCACTTTGTCTCAGAGAGATACACAGAATAAACGGTGGGGTCGTTTTTCAATAAGCATTTATTGAACCAGCGTCATTCTAGTGTAAAATAGGTGTGCTGAAACAACCATAAGACAGAAACAGATATAAATGATTATAAGTACCAACAGAGTAAAAAGGATGGTAGAGCCCTACCATTGTGCTAAAATAATGAATACAAGTAAGTATATAAAATACATGACAGTAAAAATGCGTACTCCTGCGATGCAACCCTAACTAGATGTACCTAAGTGTACCTAGCATGTATGTAGTTGTAAAGCAAGACTGGCCACTTTGCTCTATCTCTTCCAAGCGGACCGAGTCTCACTTTTTCTTTTGTGTTTGGGAGGGCGCCTTTAAACCAGCTCCTGGTAGGTGAGCGGAATTTCATCTGGTGTTTCATTTTTAGTATAAGAATGGACAGTAATAATGCATACTCCTACGATGCAACCCTAAATAGATGTACCTAAGTGTACCTAGCATGTATGTAGTTGTAAAGCCAAGAATCCCCCTAGGATAAAGCCAGCCCCATTACCTGAAGTGAGAGACTGTGGGATCCCATCTTGGTCTTGAGATGGACAACCCACGAGGGATGTCAGACCACTGCGAGCTGGAGTGTCTGCGTGCAGGAACCTCAGCGTCTCACGTCAGTGTATCAGCATGGAAGTCCTTTTTCTCCTCTCCTTGCCTCAGCAAAGATATGGTGTTTATATACCCAAAATGGTACCCTCAGGGGATCTACCTTGCTGTGTCATGTCGGACTTAGGATGACGGAAGGAATGACCGTTATACATCGTTATTATGCAGGCGATGGTAGTCCTGCTGAGTTTCTAAGAATCCTCATGCATAATGAATGAGGCTAGTTTTCAGGGAAAACCCCACGTCCTGTAAGCAGTACCGTAACTAGGTAATAGGTCAGTCCCCAAGAACCGTTATGTAGTGTAATGTCAGGGGAATATAGGTGAAAGGTCTGGTTACTACCTGAGCCTATATCGGGCACCTGTATGAAACATACCACTACTGGACCCTTTAAAGGCCCACGTGTATCAGTGTCCTCAGCGCCAGTGCCATGTTGATGGCAGCATTCTTAGAGCCTCCATGGGATGCTTCAGCTCCTGTCAGAATGGACAACGTCTCTACAACAGGCTCACTGGTTGAGAGTTTCCTCAGCAGCTGCTGTGGGAACTGAAGAAAATCACCTTTGCTCCATTGACCTGATACAAGAGGTGTTACAGGGACCGTATTCTGTGAATGCAAGCTACAGTGATGTTGCGTCTCCCACCCAGGACACAAACATTTGGCTCTCTGTGTGATGGGAACAATTCTGCCCTTTTTCTTTTCTGCTCTTACTGAGCACCATGGCTTTCGATGTGGTCAGTTGGTCTAACAGTATATTGACTCTTTAGTGGACTTGTAGAGTTTTTGAATTTTAATAGCATCCTTTTTTACATATACCATGTTTTTAGACACTGGTTTTTATGACAATTTTCTATGCTTTTTAGCAGGCAAACCTTTAGTATTAGTTGCCCTTATCGACCTTCGGATGAGGAGTGGGTGTTATGTACCCCCAACCTAGGCCTAAGTGCCTAAACAACCTTTTTCCTACATCTGTCTAAACCAACCTACACCTGCACTGACCTTTTACCCAGTTATGTGCTTAATAAATGTTGATTGGTTTCCTAGAAACCAGCCTCATTTGTTATGCATCAGGATTGTTAGAAAAACCGTCTGCACATGACGTACATAACAGGATTAACATACTCTGCATAAAAGTCAGTCATCTTCATCCTAGGGTGAAAGAATCACTTTGCATAATTGCAAGTATTGATTTAGGCTCATTTACATAATCATACTCACAACATATCGATTGTGGTAGGAACCCGAGGCTATCTTTATGGCATGAAAGAACCATACCTTCACTAGATAAGCAGAGAAGCTTAAACACTGACAAGACACGGAGGTCCTGGCCTGCCGAAGCTACAACACAAAGCGGTCTGACATCCCTTGCCGGGTGTCCAACTCGAGACCAAGACGGAGCCTTCATTCTCTCCCATC
This sequence comes from Calotriton arnoldi, assembly GCA_963921515.1. Lineage (NCBI taxonomy): Eukaryota > Metazoa > Chordata > Amphibia > Caudata > Salamandridae > Calotriton > Calotriton arnoldi. Next base: position 192,129 of record CAWUFW010010700.1, read on the forward strand.
AGGTAAAGGGGGTGGTTCTTTCCTAGGGGATTCTTGGCTTTACACCCACATACATGCTAGGTACACTTGGGTATACTTAGGTAGGGTCCGCATCATAGGAGTACGCTTGATTACTGTCATGTTTATATGCCTACATATGTTCACTTTTTTAGCACCATGGTAGAATTCTACCTTTTGTTTACTCTGTTGGTGCTTGTAATCTTTTAAATTTGCTTCTGTCTAATGATAGTCGCAGCAAACATGTTTTATACTAGAAAGACACTGGTTCGATAAATGCTTATTGAAAACGTCTCCAACGTTTATTCTGTGTCTCTCTCTTAGACTAAGTGAGCACAATTGACTGAGCGAAAAGTACTGTACTGTTTCCACAATCCCTGAAGGATCGAGAGTTGTCATGTTCAGTGGTTGCCAGAAACTATTCGCTCCTTGGTAAGGGTCGTGGGCTTATAGTGGCACTGAGATAGCTGGTCTATAGGACGACATATCCTGCGGGGGTGTCCAAAATCAGTTGTGACACCAATCCCTTAGTTTATGTTGTCCAAACAATGCGCAGATCCTGCAGATTTGTAGGAACTACTCAACAGGAAAGGGAGACCGTGGTTAAGTCGCTTGGGGGAGAGGTCAAGAAGACATTGGAGGAGGCCCTTGAGCAAGCAGTTTGGGACACACTGGAGGAGGCTCTTGGATAAGCAGACAGGAAAACAGTGGTGGACACTCTTGGGCGAGCGGAGAGAGAGACAGTGGAAAAGGACAGGTGAAATTTCTTTGCAGGATTCTCAAGGGCTGAGGCCAAGTCAGTAGGCATATTTAGTATTATTCTGCATGCGTCTTTTGTCCTTTTTCTTCTTTAGTCAGCAAGAACTAATTTCCAGGTTGGGGGATCCACCTAAATATAAAATTTAGGTGAGTAGCAGGTACGGTCGATGGGCACCCTACCTGGGGTGACCCTTGATTATGCCACCCTCCTGTGGGAGGGGGCATAGTCCCAGCCCTGATTGGAGGGGTCTCCCCATCTTCAAGCTGAAAGGGACAGAAAGATGTGCTTTACCTCACCTCCCCCACCTTAGGGGTGGAGTTGGCAGATTCCTTTAGGTTTTCCTGCCAGTTTTCCAGCCCAAAGTGGGGATGTAAACCGGGGGCTGCCATCTGCTGCTAGCAGCAGACACTGGGGGTTGCATTAAAAAGGCAGCAGGTCTTTGAAGCTTTCCTCTCGAGCACTGTACCCATCCTGGGGGAAATGTGACACCTCCGCCCAGGATGTGCTTTGTCCCAGGGGTTCAGAAACATGTCAGGTGGTGGCAGGCTGCCTAAAGCCAGTCTGTGACCACTCCAGGATTGGTAGGTTTCCAGGGGGCACTTATGATGTACCCTCTGAGTTCATGTTTCAATAAATACCAAACTGGCATCATTGTGGCTTTATTGAGAGGAGTAGTTTGGTACCAAACACTCCTGGGTTCAAGAAAGCCTTCATGGTGCTGAGGAACTTGAGTTGCTGAGTTTCCAGCCCATTAACTCTCTTTGGCTTCCCCGGCACTTACAATATCTAAGAATGGACTTAAATATTATAAGGGCATATTTCCTCCTGCAGAGATGTCCACACATGTGGTATAGTGCACCATGCCTTAGGACTGTAAGGCCTCCTAGAGGGGTGACTTACCTACATATTAAGCAGTGCTATTTGGCATGGCACAGAGGATGTGTATTGATGAAAATCCATGCTTCAAGACTGGATAGTGGAATCTGAGAAGCACTAAACTGTTCTGAACACCCGTGTCTGTCAGTACTCTTCAGAGCTGAGGAAGTACTGAATTTTAGTGTAGAATAAGCCTGGCATTTATGTAGACTGCCAGGTGGATGGTGACCTGCTTCCAGTAATTCTATTGCCTACGCCTTTCTGCAGTGGGGGAGATGGGTGTCGCCCATTTGCAAATCCTGAGCTGGGGGATAATAGCTTGTGGGAGAAGTTCACATCTAATGCAAACCATAGCAGAAACTGCAGGGAGTCAGCAGTTTTAAATATTCAAGTTTTCATTTTTTAAAGTAATTATTTTAATGAAATATAGTTTATTAAGATTGCTCTATCTAATGAAAAAAATGTGGCCTGTGTCACTGATACTGAAATACTCTAGGTATAGATTTGAGATGTTTTAAATTTAGGCAAAAAGTCTTCAAAGTACACCATACAAATGCATTTATATCTCAAGAACCACATACATTTATATCTCAAGAACCACAAATGCTAGAAACTTAATTTAACTTTCAGAATGTAGAGGACAGCACTCCGCCCTGTGTTAATTTGCATGTCCATAGCATATAGGGAAATTGCTTAAATTAAATAAATAAATCGTGAAAATGTTTGCACCTTTTAACATTGTGACTGGAATTCAGATTTTTGGTAATTTACTTATTGTACACCCTCACCGGTTTAAAAAAAAAAAAAAATGCTATTTTGAAACTGCAAGGAATGTCTTTAGCACATCTCTGCTCTTGCAATGAAGGTGTGCCTTTCCTTAAGGCAGGTGTGAAATTTGATTTCTTCCATTTGCATAACTTAAGCTGAGAGCTGACAGGAGGAGTTGACACTGGAGAGGTGTGACATTGCTCCTAGGCACAACCAGAGCTGGGAGCTGTCAGCTAGTGAGAGGAGTTGATACTTAGGGGGTGTGAAGTACCTCCCATCTGCCCAACCCGAGCTGGCAGCTGGTGGGAGGAGCTGACCCTAATGAGGTGTGACATTGCTCCCAGATGCACAGCCTGAGCTGGCAGCTGGTGGGAGGAACGGACACTAGGGAGGTGCAACCCTACCATACATTAGCAAATGCAATCCATGCAGATAATGTTCCACCCCCTGAATATCTGTATAAGTAGCAGGCCCTTTTCTCACTAAACTCCTGTGCTTGAGCTCTACTGAGTACAGGTGGATACAGGTAGTCAGAATTGTTTAGTGCTACCCAGATTCCTTTCTTCCTTAAAACCTTTCGAATGGATTCCTCCCTAAGGCAATGTGCTGTCTTTGCAATGTTTGATACTTTAATGCATTGAATTAGTGTAGCATATAACAAGGATACTGAAATAAATTTTGTCTTACCATGTGTTATACTCTTTATACTGCCATTTTATTTTATTTCCAGCAAAAGCGAATCACATTCCGTTGGTTTGCACAAAGTGCTTTAAAAATTGTGAGCACTTGTGAGTTCACTTGGCCGGAGTTTGAATGAAGAAAAGCACTCCTGAGGAGATTACAGCAGTTGTAAAGGAGGCACGAGAATCGATGATTCATCATCTACTAAATGGAAGAATATACGCTTATGATAATCTCAAGCTCCTTTTCAATGAAGAGACCAGAAATACCGTCATCAATATGCTGGAAACAAATGGGTGTTTTGTTGATGGAAAGCCTGTTGATCAAGTTCTTATGCAAGTTAAATATTCTTTTTTTGCTTTCATTATTATTAGTTTGGTGCCATTAAAATTACCAAATCAATTTTCATATCTACTGCATTATATGAAGTCATGCATAATTTTTAACCCTGAAACCTTTATAATTAATATATGTTCTCTATTTTAGTAGACACAAGAGATGATGGACGGAGCGCTGAAACTTTCCAGACACTCACCCCCAGTCACAGATCTGGGTTGAATCCATCATCGTTCTTTAGCTCACTCCGCCACCCCAGTTCAGACATAGCTATATGCAAATCAGTCTTGACCCTGTGCCTAATGGGAACAGTCCAGCCCGAATTGCCAAGCCATGTCTTCCCTGGACCGGAAACAAGCATCCTGGGACCGGTTTCGGGCTAACAGCCCTCATCAGCCAGGCTAGCTTGAATCCAGTGGCAAAGTGAGCAAGGGACCCACGTCTGGGCATACCCTGCCAACTTAGGGCGAACAAAGCAAACACAAGAGATGGACGGAGCGCTGAAACTTTTCAGACACTCACCACCAGTCACAGATCTGGGTTGAATCCATCATCGTTCTTTAGCTCACTCCGCCACCCCAGTTCAGACATAGCTATATGCAAATCAGTCTTGACCCTGTGCCACTGGAATCAAGCTATCCTGGCTGAAGAGGGGTGAAACCCCAAAACTGGTCCTAGGATGCTTGTTTACAGTCCAGGGAGGACCTCGCTTGGCAGTTCGGGCTGGACTGTTCCCATGAGGCACAGGGTCAAGACTGATTTGCATATGGCTGGGTTCAAACTGGAATGGCATGGTGAGCAAATAAACGATGGATTTAGGCCCAGATCTCTGTACTGAGGTGAATGTATGACATTGTTCTGCATTCTGTAAATCTAAAAAAAAAATCTAAATCCATATTTGTAAAGCGCGAACTACTCACCCTTACGGGTCTCAAGGCGCTGGGGGCCGTCGTGGAAATTAAGTGAGCTTTTGCACAGAGTCACATGGTGCTGAGCTGAGCTGCCGCCGGAGCCGGGGATCGAACCGTGAACCCTGTGCTCCGAAGGCAGCTGCCCTGGCCACTGCACCACACCTCTCCAACTGTTGTTTTTGCTCTATTTTAGTAGCACATGACAACCTTTGCTCACTTCATGCTTTATCGCTCAATTATATGCCTTATTTTTAGACTTCCAAAAACAACGATGAAGACACGGAGACTGGACATCTGAGAGAAAAGGAAGAAGCTGCTGAATTATATCAACCGCAAGTTCAAATTTTCACCACATGCATCTCAGACAGTCATATTTATGAACTGTTTTATAAAACATTTCACTCTTCAATCCAACAGACCAAGTGGAAAAAAGTGGCCGACTACTATACAGAAGGTGGTGAACGACATGGGTCTTTATAAGAAACATTCTCTGGACTGCAAACTGTTAGTTGATTTCAGAAACTATCTAAAATCTCTGTCTCCAACTGCAAGCAGGAGGTAATACAAAAAAGCTTTTACTACTATGACTTCTTATTACTACTAATACCCATTATATTCAGTAAAGTATATAATAACTGTTATACGTATTTATTTATTTAATTTAAGCTGCAAAATGTATCGAGATTCCTCTTCTACAAACCTGACACCATCGATAAGTCTCATAAAGGACGTCCCATGCACATGGGAGTTCAACCTCCTGAAATCAACTGGGTCAGCACAGCAGACCATCATAAATGACATGAAGAATATCAATCACTTTGTTCACTATCACATCGTGGCTACAAATCTGAGAGAAGAAGATAACGATCTCTAGACATCAGCTCAACATTTCCAGTGTGTGATGAAGGATATGCAGAAAAAAATAAGTAGAGGCATTTCAAAGGAAGTCACTCACAGAAGGTAACAATTGATTAATTGCAAAGTATAATAGCCATTAGATGATTGTAAATAACATTTCTTCTCATTGCACAATCCCAATTCAATAATCATGAATTTATTATTGGGTTTCTTTACTATTGAATGGGCAAATACTGTTATTTATTATGTCTTTCCTAATATTGCTTAGATATAAGGAGTTTACAGCAGAAAAAACGACCCCTGGGCACTGCTTACTGATTTTGGATAAGGCAAAAGAAGGCTTCCTCAAAGTGATTGAAAAGCTGAATGCCAATCAGGAATTCACCTTCCAGGATAAACTGGTGGCATTGTATTATTCAGAGGCACTATTGCTCTTAAAGCATGTGCATAGTATGTGTTGTGGAGAATTTTCAGGTATGTTAACAAAGACACTAAGAGGAATCAAACAATTCATCTACATTGAAGCCTACGTGCTCACTCTGCATAAACAATGTAGAATATTAAGGGCCTGATTAAGACATTGGTGGTCCTTCCGCGGACCTCCATGGCAGCAACTCACAGTAGGACCGCCAAAGCTGTACTCACACCGCCCGCTGCATTACAATTGTAATTCTTGGTGAGCAGGTGGTGCTGCAGTGGTGTCACGCCCGTTTCTGTCTAAAGGTCTATAGGTAAGCCTCAGACAGGCACCGCCGCAGTACGTTCCTGCATGGTGGTGCATACTGCACTGTCATATGGCTGTTAGGGTCATTGTCGACATTGCTAAGTTAGCATGAGCTCTGCTGCCGTGATGCTACTTTTGCGCATGTTACAATATGACTTTATTTTGCAAGACTGTTTGTGCCTTTCACATGAGAACTGTCTGCTTTCTGCGTTCTCTGCCTGTTCCTGGAGCTTAGTATGAACACTGTGTGCAAGGTCGATAAACAATGCCCCTTGTTATTCTGTTCTGGTTTGTCCCAAGCACATAGACAAAAGATGCTAACAGCTGCGGCTGTTGAAAACACATGCTTTGATATTAGGGGGATGAATGTTGGTTTAACTCACACTTGGAGAGGGACCTTTCGAGGGAGAATAGCCTTGCAGTTCCTATGATGTAGAAATGCCATCTAGGCATGAAGGTATGGGGTCTGCTGACAAAGCCCAGAAATCTTCTTTTATATAATAAAACTTCTTACCAAGGGGAGGGTGGTTAGGTCTTATAGTCCTTAATCCACTGTCTACATACGATGACATCCCCCTTTATAATATATGGACTTGCTACAATGCTTACTGTTTTAGGTTTATGCGTTTTGCTGCTGGTAGTGGCTTGTATACTGCATTATAGAGCACTATAGTTAAAATAAACATTTTGAACTATAACAGTAGCTCTGTCAATTCTTATTGTGGACAGGTACGAGTGAGTGAGCAAAAGGGTACGTCTCTGACCTCATTACCGTTTTTCTGTTTAGTGCAGTGGTTTGAACAATATTTTACAAAGATGAGGCCCTTGATGTTAATGAAAAAGAGGACAGCATCAACTATTGATACATTTTTTGTATCAAGGGGGATCCAATATACAACCCATCAAACGATCCTAATCGATTTCATGAAAGGTATTACTGCAATGCTGACTGTGCTTTTTTGAATTCCCAGGTTACTATTGGTCAGTGGTGTACAAGTTTACAATGGATGGGGGTTATTTGGCATCCAAAGAGATGGCTTTAACATTGTTTATAACTAGTATTACTTTGTTAGGAATGGTATAAGCTCATGACCCATATAATACCTTTATAAAATACATGATTAATAGTATAACGAGCAGGTTTCACAAATTAATAATTCTTGCAGGTACAGTGTTCCTGCAGTAACAAGTCAGCAAACTAGACGAGTTTACAAGACAGCAACTAAAAGAGACTGTACAGATGCAGAAAAGAGCCTTGTTGCTGATTACATGGCTCATTCAACTCACCCTGCAGAACAGCATTATCGCATAATGAGTAGAAAATATCTGTGCTGCATCAAAACTGCTGGATAAACTTGCGCATGAAAACCCACGGTGAGGCAATAATCATTGTTTCTCATCTGACTTTTAGAAAACATAGTTACTATACCCATAATCGTTATGCTTTTAATGCAACTATTTATTGTATTTAGACACTTATTTATAACAGTCATTAACCATTCTTACTATCTGTGTTTGTTTGCAGATGCTTGAAACAAGATACTATACATTGCAGACAACCACTTAATGAGATACAGCAAAGGTATGCTACGTAAAATGTGCTCCTTTGTCTTTCGTATGCAATAATCCGTCATGAATTATGACCACCTTGTAGATCTTATGTGTTTTGCATGCTCTAATTACATATACATTTTGTAAGCTACTGTTTCAGTATTAGGCTACTGACAGTTATAGATTTTATACACTTTGCATAGATCTAAAATAACCAAACATGTAATCGTCTCTATAAAATATTATTCACTTTGAATCACACAGCACTATTTACTAATGCTACAATTTGTATTTTTTTGTGTGCTTAAAGGGCACAACATAATGGGCCTTCTACATCTAAAGTACATGGCGAAAATCTTCATGATTTATTCATAAATTTTGAAAAATAATTTTCTGTGATTCTGAATGTTGATACCCAAACAGGTTATTGATTTTAAGTTCTTGCACTAAATTTGCATATTTCATGTATTATCATAATCTGTATATCTACTTTGAAAAATAACTTTCTTTGAATGATACTGTGTTGATCAATTTTCTTTGTGATCTTTCAAAGCTGTAACCAGAGCTAGTACCCAAAAGATGATTCTTAATTTTAGTGTGAACACTTCTCTGTACCCAAGTGAGAGTTGCTGCTTGAAGCCACAGCTACCCAGGGTTGCGCAAAGGTGATACAAATGAGCCTGACTGGAATTAAAACTGTTTGAGAGGGTATTCCATGATAAGGCCCCCAGCCATATCATAAAATACAACCAGTTTCTCACACTGTACAACAATTTGCCTTCTTTATAAGAAATAGGTTTCTGAGAAAACTGTTGTATTGGATTGGGACTTTCTGCATTGCCCCTTTGGATAATAAGTCTTGAACGCCTTGCAAGATTAATTTGGATTCTAGCGCGCTGACAATTATTGGATGAAGGGAAACAAACTGTAATGGAAGAGAATAACATTTTGTCTGATAATCCTGACTAGCCTGTAAAGCCCACTTGCCTGAAATTATTTGTCTAAATTTATTTGAGCAAAAGTGAGCTTCTTGCACACATCAACAATGCTGCAAATGCATCATCAATCATGCTTCACACTTGACCGTCTCACTAGTGATGCATTGCAAAGTAACTTTATTAAAGGATGTAAAATATTTGAAGATATACATTTTGTTTACCATGTTATTAGGTCACTTTTACATACTTTTTTCCTCATTTTTACTTTAAAGCACAGATGAACAGGGATTTTGTTTTTTTATCATTAGGGATTCTCCAAACATGTTGAAATTTATTTGGGTAGAATTCAGGACACTATAATTGCACCCATAACGTTTTTAATGACTTGATAATTTAAAAAAAATGTGACCTCCATAAGGTGGGCAAGCTGAGATTTTACCCTCAGAGTTCCATGACACTGAACCAAAAAGCACACCTGAACTTGAAAATGAAAAGTGTCAACTTTGTTTGGAAAACTATTAGTTGCTGTTCATTCATTCTGTATTTAGCATGGTATTAAGCCACTGTAACACCCTTTTTGTTTTCATTCTAGTCTATTTTTCAGCATCATTTCATTAACAATTTGATGCATTGACAGTGCATTTTAACTTAGATGATTGTTTCAGGGATACTTCAAAAGTGTTGAGAATTCATTTTGGAGAAACTCAGCACCCTGCAATTGTGCCTACATAGGTTTTTAAATGAATAAACATTACATTTTTGACTTTCATGGGGGGGGGGGTCAAGCTGAAATTTTACACAACTCAGAGTTCCATGACCTTGTGTAGAAGAAGTGACATTGTCCCTTTGAACCTGAACACCTCAAAATATTCCCATTACTAAAACAGGTGCCTGCATTAGCAAAGGCACTTCTTTGCATCTTTACCAAGTGTTGGGTTTCCTGTCTGCATGCCTAAAAGCTATGTGGGAATGCCGCGCATCGGGTGCTACTGGTGGGGTGGAAATCAGACAGGATCCAGGAGCATACACAATGGCTGCATCAACTGTGGTATCTCTTAGGCATGGAAAGACTGTCGATGGCCACTCTTGGGAATAGATCAGACTACGCAAAGATTTGGGCTCCCTTTATTTCCATTCTCTCCACTGAATTCCGGGAACTGTCCTGTCCTAGATATCTCCGGATTCTGAAATTGATTACCGAGGATGGTGCCTAGAGTGGTTGATCCCCCCCGCTGGGCTTCCTGACCCTTTCAGACACTGCGGAGTTCCGCATCTAATAGTACCTACAGGCTGGATTCCATTTTTCCATGTTTCTTGCTCACTGGGGAGGGGGGCGGGCGAGAAAGGGAGTTGATTTCCTTTTTTTTCTGTTCTTTGTTTCCTTGTCAAAATGCAGACTCACTAACACTTAGCTGTCTGATACAGGCTTTCGGCTCACTATTGCTCACAAGCTTTGCAGCACATTGGACTTTGCAGCTACCCATTTATAGTTGAATCGGCTTGCCGGTTCCCTCCTTTTTACAAACGCGGCCGGCCCTGCCTGGGTTGTAGGTGACATGCTGTGTTAATTACCAGATTGGGTGTGCATCTAGCCATTGTCTTGCCACCCCGGCCTGATTAGGTGTTGGCCGGCCCACTGGGTTGTAGGCGACGCTGTCATATATTGCCATGCCTTGTGTTCTGCCAATAAAAATCGATTACTAAAAGCTATGTGGGATAAATGTGGTGTGAGCTACAAGTTCACTACTTGGGGAGAGGAGTTTGCCTAACGGCAAGGGCGGTCGACCTCGAATCTGGGGAACCGGATTAGAGTCTCGGCAAGGACGCTGAACATCCTGTGATTCTGGGCAAATCACTTAATCTCCCTGTGCCTAACAAAAATGAATGTGTCCTCATGTAACGCAACTGGTGCTATTTAAAGCGCTCTGATACCGGATACTGGGTCAAGTTCGCGCTATATAAAACTCTGTAAAATAAAAAAATTAAAATACCCAGTATCACCCTCAGACAAATGGTTTATTTGATAGGTTCAACAAATGCAGGGAGGGCATAATAATGGCCCTCCCTGACATCTCAGAAGGAGGTTGTATGTTCTTTTACTTTGCCGAAAATTAGCAAAAGCTGTCAAAATGTTAAAATGTTTTCCTAATTTTGCAAATACCTCAGACTGGATATCAGACTCACGTTTTGAGTACACAGGACCTAAATACACTTGTTAGAAAGCTCCTATCTGATGCTATAAAGGGATATCAGCCTGCCCTACTGTGCCAATCTTCATGTCTCTGGCTTATTACTAAGTTGCTTGAATACATTTTTGAATGTATAGTTTGTTTTGATTTTTATCAGCGAGGACTTCAAAGTCATAATTCAGGTACCATAATAGAGACAACATTCTAAGTGCATATTATTGGCGAGATCAGCGTACCCTATTGCACCAATATCTATGCCTCTGGTGTATTTTGTGGACTTGATACAACTTTAAGCTTTTTTTTAATACACTATTGTTTTAAACTTTAAGGTGTGTTTGCAGGTGGGTGTTGACCTGAGGGGTGCCTGCCTTTCTTTTAGCCAGGTGTTAACTGCTGGCCATTACAGGTCCTGAGCTGAAGCTTTAGGGAAAGGTGAGACTTGACTCTTGGGTAGTGTTAACATTAGGGATGGCTAACTCAACTGTGCATCAGTGAGAGCCAACTAATTCTTTCCAAGGAATACTCCTCCCATTTAAATGCCTGCTTAAATAGCAGGTTTTTTTCCCCAGTGAAAAACAGTACTTGAACAGCTCTGATGAGTACAGACTTATTCAGGAGCTCAGAACTGTTTAGTGCTTCCCAGATTAGTTTCTTCCTTCAAGCCTTTAAAACGGATTCACCTGTGGGGTAAGACTACATAATGGTGGTGTCCTTGCAATTAGTTATATTTTAAAAATATGAATATTGTCATGCTTTTAATTTGTGTTTCCTTTTTTTGTTATTTTTACATTAGTAGTCAAGTAGTACATTATATATTTGCAGCCATTCTCCCTACCTGTTGCATAAAGATAAGATTCTGATGATTGGGATTTAAGCCATGATAGCTTTCACTTTTCACTGAAAGGTTAGCAAAGAATACTGTACAATTTGCTTCATATTTATTGAACCATAAAAGTTTGAGACTTAATATAAAGTGCAAGAGATGTTTGCTTTTAGCATTGCTATTTGCGACTTCGCTTTAGTTTCTCCAATTAACAATGCCAATCTGAAATGTACTCCTGGAATTTAGCATTTTCTTCCCATTTCTGGCCTTTTCTAAAACGTATTGCCTCTAATAAGGGAGCGTACTGCATTGTTCATTTTCCAATTGTTTTCATTTTGTGTGTCACACGTAATATATAGCTGTATTCTTAATCGGTTTTTCCTGACCTTTGTATCTTTCAACACTATGTTAATACTTTTGATTATTTTTATTCTAGTGTTTTTAGTAGCAATATAATTAGGCTGTCCTGTTTTAGGTTTAAACCTATAATAACTGATAATACTCCACCGAAAGGAAATAGCTCTCACCGGTGTAAACATCTAAACACTGAAAAAACACCTGCACAGCCACAAACTGTCATTCAAAGAAAGAAAAAAGGGAGTGAAAGTCATTTTTATTTCTTCCTGAAGGGGCCAATACAAGGCAACTTTGTTATACAAGGTAGCAGCATGAAAGACTGAGCTAACATTATTCTGCTTAAGTTTTGTTGTTTAGGGATGTCGCAAAAATATTGTTTCTTCTTCCTTTTGCTTTTTTCAGTTTTGTTGTCTTTGGTCTAAAGATGCAGGGTTTAGAAGCATGTTTTAGGTATTGTGTAATTATTTTATAAACTGCAGAGAATCAGGAAATATCAAAATCATATTTGATATTTTGGCTAGGTTTGATTCTTTCACTGATAGGTAAAATGGCTAGTGTAATAAGAATCTTTCCCGATATTTACCATGACATTTACCCACAGAGAAAGGGTAAAAACCCTTGATACATCAGCCCCCTTTTCTAGTGAGTCAGTATTAATAGTAGATGAACTGCCAAACACCCCAAGCTTTAAACATTCAATGCAATGTGTAGTGACAGGTATTTGAAAAGAGTGATGTCACCAAGCATCTGGGATAGTGGTGAAAACATGACACCAGACTTTTGGAAAACATGGAATGAGGTGTCACTTGGAATGCTGCTGTAAAAAGTTCTTACCAAGCTCAGCAAAGATTGGAGTGATATTGCTTGTATTTGCTGTTATTCAGCTATGTATATGAAAAAGTAGTGTGATGACCTTTTAAAATCGATACCTGAGCTGAAGTGCTTCCCGGTAAGAGATCCTTGCCACTTGTTAGATGGTATGCTGAAAGCATCTTTACAATCTTTAGAGTTAATGAGGAATGCTATTGACTTTTTAGTCCATTATGGTGCACTGTTTTGTTATACGTGGGAACTAAAACGCAAATGTTTCTTATTTTGTGCGGCATCAAAGAAAGAGTCATTGCAGCTGTGTTACTTAATCCTAGAGTCTGTGAATGCTATATTATTCATGTGGCAACTGTTTACATAATCTTTGCTGAGTGATGATGCCAAAGTCAGGAAATGAGAGGATCTTTCATCGCATATTGATAATGATGTGAAAAAAGTACATTCTACTGCATGCTTAGATTTTTACAGGAAAACATGACTGCTGTAGTGGACATAAAAAACAGAACTAGAGTCTGAAAACACCCTTGTCTACCAAGTGGTCAGCATAATTGGAGTAGATGTGAAACATCTCCTTGAGAGTAGGTTGGGTGAGCGCGGGCAAGATGGCGGCTGCGTGAACGCTGAGGAAAGTCGCTCCTTCGCCGCGGACAAAATCAAATACTAAATGAACTCGTAATGGATTAAAACTGGAGTATAGCGTCGGATAATCATGAAAATCAAGAGGGAAAACACGTCTCAAACATCCTAAGAGGTAAACAAATACCGGATGAGGCCAGAGCAGGGAATTGGAGCTCTGATAGCCCAGGCGGTGAAAGAACTTTTTCTCGCCCCTTTTGGAGTAAAACGTAAAGCCTACCTGTGGCCCCGGAGTGCTCTGCGGTCTTTAACTGCCATCTGTAGGAACGTGGCAAATCCAAATATTCCCCCAAAAAAGAAGCCCCCACCCAAGGAAGGTGCAGCGGCCGGAGCGAAAGGGATCTTGGCAACCTGGAAGACGACTGCTGAAAAGAGTGGAGATGCTGTCACATGATTGACCTCTAGGGGGAGGAGATAGATGGCAGGATGCCCAGCAGAGAGCAGCGTCCTGTTGACCCAGCAACAAGGTCTAAACAGCAAACAGTCCCCGGGATGTTCTCCGGCCGTGGGATTAGCGGCGCACAGGCAAAACCTTCAAATAAAGGTAAAATCAATACTAAGTCACTGAAGGGCAGTAAAGACCTAGAAAATACTGAAGGGGGCATGGCTGGCAAATCATTAATAGTAGGAAAACCACTCCCAGGGATAACATTAACAGAAATGCCTGTAATACACTTGTCTAACACAAGCATCACTAATGTTGAGCCAAATATTGATACTGACACTGAGATGAGGAAGGAGGATATGAACTGCCTCCAAGTAAGCACTAGCATGTCAGAAGCGGAAATCGGGATAAGTTCCCTTGATCTCAATACTACTGTTAGCGCCCATATGTGCGGCAAGACCGCAGGGACTCCAGATGGTGACAAATTTTACTCTTTGATAGATGAGTCAGAACTCACCTACACCAGCGAGATTGAGGGTACAGACCCTGATGTTACAGGAGAGGATAGTGGCAGTTCCCCCCTGAGTCTCAACACTCAAAGGCGTGTACCTAATCGCACTAAAAGGAGAAGCACTAGAGGTGCGGGCAAAGACAAGGGCTCAAACTCTGATAACAGCCTGACAAATCAGCTAAAATGGGACTATTCTACCACCCATTTTGGGATAGAAACCGAGGAGGAAGAGGTGAATGGTATCCAACATGATGCTCCTGAACTTTTTACAGTGTCTAAAAGTAAGACAGAATCTCCTTCATCCATGGGATTAATCTACTCTACGCTCAAGCAGATTTAGACGGAAGCCCGTCATGAGCACAAGAGGGCTCATGTGGCAACGAAGAAACTTCAGGGGGCCATTCGCAAAGTCAATAAAGTCTGTTCAGAAATCTCGGAGCGCACTACTGTTCTAGAGGAGCGTATCATGGGTCTAGAAGCCGTGGCTGAGAGCACAGGACAACAAATCGCAGCAAATGAGGCCAGAATGACCGATGTACTATGGAAACTGGAGGATTTTGAAAACAGACAGCGGAAAATAAACCTGCAGCTTCAAGGCATAGAAGAAAACGCGGAAGGGGAGGATATACGTGGATTTGTTCTAGAACTGTTTAAAGGGGCCTTTCCAGAATTCGAACATTGGAACTGGGAATCAGAGGTGCAGAGGGTGCATAGATTCCCTCTGATGAGGAAAAAGAGAGCAGGTCAAAGTGAGAAACTCAGAGCTATTCTCATATTCTTTGGAAATTTCCTCTTGCGCCAGGCAATATTTGAGAAGGCCATACCTGAAGCAAGGTGAGTAGCTGAGGGGCACTCTTTCTTTGTGCGACCGGAATTTTGCCACATGACGGTGGAAAGAAGATGGAGGCTCCGGCAGCTAATCACTCCCCAGCAGAAGTTCGGCTGTGAGGTCTTTTTAATGAATCGTGCACGACTCAAGGTCATCTGTAAGGGCACAACTAGGGTATTTACTTCAGAGATACAAGCCCAGGAGTTTAGGCAGGAACTTTCACCCGGATAAGAAAACAATATAAGGACTAAATTTGCCACTTTCTTTATGTCTTCTGCATATAGGATGTTTGGGAGACATATGTTTCATTAGAATTATCTCTTCCTTTTTGCTTGGGTTCTTTTCTTTTTTCGGTTAAATTCAGGCGGGGAATGGCTAGGGGCACAGCGGAACACAGGAGGCATCACAAGGGTCTATGGACCTTTTTTGCCTTTTTGAGTGGGTTTGGGAGGGGGGGAGGGATCCAAGAGAAAATAAATGAACAGGCTCTTGGGTTAATTGCGGGAAGTACATGTATATGTAAATTGGCATGGCTACGTCACATGGTGATTACATTTCACTCATCTATTAATGGGTAAGCTCAGAATAGCTTCAATTAATATTTGCGGATTAAATAACCCTCAAAAGAGACGAAGAGTCAGCTTGGGCGTCCAATTTTTTAAGGCCGATATTACCTGTTCAGGAAACGCATATTGAAGCCAGTAGACGGGAGGTTGTTGAGTTGGCAGGATACCAACTGATTTCCAGTACTATGCAGGACACAAGGACAAGAGGGGTGGCAGTAATGGCACGGAAAGGACAAGCTAGGTTTTCACGATCTAGCTCCGATAAAATGGGACAATGGGTAATCACTCAATGTTGTCTAGATAATGTGTTTACACTATGCTCGGTCTACGGCTCGGTTCTTGATGATCCAGCAATGTTTGAATATGGAATTAATCGGGTGGCCCCTTTCACTTATCAGTGGGGATTTCAATATCAATATGAGCTCTCAAACTTCTAATCAAATGGGGGTAGTGTATCAAGGTCGTAAACCCAAAGTCTTCAAGTCTCTGACACAGCTAAGGCTTCTTCATGGGCTGTCGGATGTTTGGGCAAAGCAAGAACCTAGCGACCCGGGTTTCACATATTTTTCTGCTCCACATCAAACACACGTAAGATTGGACTATTTCTTTGTTTTACAGGAGCTGCTACAGGGATGTAGAATATATAAATACCCTAGAGTTATGTCTGACAACAACCCTTTGGTGCTGGAAATAAATATCCAGATTAAATCTCTACCGGCACGTTGGACATTCAATAGGGCTATACTTAGCGAGGCAGGCTGTGTACAGCACATGAAGATGTGGATTCCCTGGTTTATTGAAGAGAACCTAGGGAGCACCAGCACTCATGTAGTCTGGGATACTCTCAAGGCTGGTGTCAGGGGGGAAACATCTAAGTATGTCTGGGAGAACCAAAAGAAAGAGAAGAACTTGTTACGGGCACTGTATGATGAGTTGGGAAGGGCGGAAACATATCTGATAGATGTTATCTCTAATGGGGGAGATTCCGAAACAGCCCAATCCAGGATTCTACTCACCAGGTCGGCCATTACAGAGATCTCAAACAAGAAAGCTGCAGGCATATATATGGCTTGGCAAAACAGGGCATATGAGAGTAACGAAAGGGTAGGCATATGCTTGCAGTCGCACTAGAGAAAAGGCGGTACAAGCTCGAATTGTTGAAATTAGGGACCCTAATATCGGCTTGGTCACTGAGCCGGCAGCTGTTCTTTCAGTGTTCCAAAAACTTTACCAGAAGTTATACACAGAGGACCTCCATATAGAGGATAGAGAAATAGAGGAATACTTGAATGGCCAAGCCTTGGAACAACTTTCCCCTGTGGAGAGAGAAATCCTAGAAACACCTATAAGTGCTGAAGAGGTAAAAAAGGTGACTGAATCTTTACCATCAGGTAAAGCTGTTGGTACTGATTTGATACCGGGGGAATTTTATAAGAAATTCATGGTACAGCTATTGGTACTTATGCAAGAGATATTTTTAAATGCACAATCAGGTGAGGAGGCCGCCGAATCTGGCTAATATAGTTGTGTTTCTGAAAAAAGGTAAACCTATCAGCGAATTGGGTTCACATCAACCAATTACGTTGGTCAACAGCGACACAAAGATATACGCTAAAATTATTGCTAATAGGCTAGCCTCAGTTATTAAGAAACTAGTCTCTCCTTATCGACATGGATTTGGGCCAAGCCGGGGTACGACAGATCATATTCGATGGACTATTACCCTATTTGATTCCACTAAGGTTACAGGAGACCCTATGGCTTTAATATTATTAGATGCATAAAAAGCTTTCGATAGGGTCTCCTGGCCTTTATTATGTGCAATTATGGAGAGAAAGGGCCTGGGTAAAGGGGTTATTGGAGTTATTCAGATTATGTATCAGGAGCCTACTGCCAGAATAGCTATGATGGGCTCTACATCCGACATAATTAAGATCACACGAGGCACGCGACAGGGCTGTCCTCGCTGTCCTCTATTGTTTGCCCTTTATATTGATCCGCTAATTTGGAAAATAGAGGAGAACGAGAAGATCCAGGCTATACATACTAAAGGAGGAGATACTAAGATCTTAGCCTATGCGGACGACCTGGCAATAGTTACACCTAACCCGCAGGAGGCCCTTGTGGAGATAGAAAGGGAGGCAAGTCATTTTGGTAATATTTCAGGGTACCACCTTAATAAAAGTAAAACCCAAATTGTCAAGAACGATAAAATAGACCTAGAAGATGTACGAGTAGTGCAGAATGCTAGATATCTGGGGGTCGAGATTAGTGCTAATGTTGATGAAATTATTAATATTAATTTGGAGCCATTATTGCAGAAATTTAAAACAGATTACTAGATTGAATAATTTACATCTCATGCTGCTAGGTAGGGGCAACGTTATTAAAATGTTATTTCTGCCAAAAATCCTATATTTTTTTAAGAGCCATCCCAGTAGAAATAAACAAATCATGGTTTTTAGCTTTTAATCAGTTGATCTCTAGATTTTTGTGGGCCGGACAACGCCCTCGGAGAGCCTTAAAATACATGACTTTGTCAAGAGACCGAGCCGGCTGGGCAGTTCCAAACCTGCAATTGTATTATTGGGCTGCAGCTATACAGAAAATGACTGATCTGCTGGGAAGAGACAGAAGTGAGAGGAGAGAAAGCGCAAACATTTCTATATATGAATTAATATATGGGACAGAAGCTAGAGGCCATCTCATGCGTCATATTGATTTTGCTTACTTTAAAAGGGTTAAATTCAAGATACTGTTGGGAGCCTTTAGGGTCTGGACCGCAGTCCGTAAGAAATTGAGTATGGGAAGAGTTCACAGACATACTCCCCTGGCTCACAAAATGATTTACTTCAAGCCATATTTCACGATGGATATACGAGATGTTGGATTGAAAGAGGAGTTAGACACCTGGGGGATTTAATGGAAGACAAGGAGATTTGCTCATTTGATGCAATTAAAGGGAAATTCGGGATTGGGAATAATCACTTTTTTAAAATATTTACAGTTACAGGATTTTTTGACTAGGAAAGTAGTTTGCTGTAGTAAAGTTCCTTTATTAGATGCTTTATTGGGGGCTCGGCCAACGTTGTCCATATTATATAAACTACTTAATAAAGAAATGGGAGACAATTTATTAAAACATTCAATTCGTAGGCAGGATCTCCTGCAAGCTGGGACTGGGGAATGTGAGGATACCCTCCTGTTGAGTCAGACAGCATTTATTTAGGCTAATTTGCGAGTACAATGTTTTAAAACTTGGCTCAAACTATATATTACACCAGCACGAATTTTTAAATGGGGGGGATCTCAGGCGTGCATTGCTCTCGATGTGGAGCTCTAGCCGCTGATAGCGTGCATATGTTTGCTACATGTCCTATACTCGACTCCCTACAAAATGAGATTGGTAAACAAATCAGAAATATGCTGGGATTTGAGGTGGATCTTACTCCCCAAGGGATTATTCTCAGGGTTAGTAACCAGGACAGGGCTGGGCCAAATCGGATTCTGGTGAACACAGCCATGGCTGTGCTCAGGCTCCGCTTGGCTAGTGCCTGATTAGATCAGGATCCTCCACCTGTACATTTCTGGCTTGGCAAATTGCTAGCAGCACACCGGTGGGAGATGGCTATGTACAAACACAGGGGTCCTAGGGCAGCAAAAAAAGGCACTGAAATCTGGGCGCCAGTAACCAGATGGATTAATGAGGACACTGGGTCAACGTAAATAAGCTTAGGATAGTATAATGATTTTGGCAATACTTTAATTTAAGCTTAGTTGTGCTTCTAAGGAATGCTAAGTTCAATTATCTTTTGGATCACGAGGGCGGGGGGAGGGGTAGGCCGGGACGGGGGGAGAAACATAAAACTACATTTAATGTATTCTACTGGCTTGTATTCTTTTCTCTTGTATTATATGACTAAAAAAACAATAAAAAAAAAAAGAGAGTAGGTTGGGTGACACGTTTAGTGACTTTGGCACTGCACCATGTTCGATGTTAGAGTGCTTGCCACTTGGTAAGCAAAGAAATGTTGAGGAGCTATTCTGGAACTGTTATTTTACAATGTACGAGAAATGGCTTGCAGTTATGCATAGAAATGTCCCTTCAACAACCATGGCACTTGAAGTCAATAAAGCCTCACTGTGGTACTCTGTACAAGTTCTAGATCCCTTCCGTAAAGAGGAATTTTCTCCAGAGTTTTAAAGTGCTGCTTCGTTTTTGGCCGCTTCAATAACTCTCTGGGCATATGTGCCCAGTTCAACCCATATGTTGCTGAACCTGTCCCAGAGAATCTCAATCTTCAGGTGTACCAGTACTGGCATGGAAAGCTATGTCGGTGGCCAGAGTTAGCAAATTGTGTAGTGGCAGTTTTGGCATTGCCCATCTCAAGTGCCTCTGTTGAGAGGGCCTTTTCACAGATAAACGTTTACATGGGAAGGAAAGAGCGAGCGTGCATGACCAGAGACTCACTGAAGAAATATTGCAAGGTGTACTTCAACAACTTTGATTTGTAAAAAAATTATTTGGACCTCATATACACTGTACGTACACTGTGTATATACCATACTCTCAGTGCAGAATGCAAGCAATAATAAAAGCAAAACCTTCCATAAACACCGGAAAAACACTGTGTTGTATTTAGTGGCGCGAAAATGTGTTACTACTGATCACCACTGTTTAAGATATTGAAACCACTTGAAAACACTGAAAAAACCCACCAGAATTTACCAAAAATAGAAACTGAAAACAGGAAAGCCTAAATATAATGAATGACATTTTCTGTTATAATGTGTTATTCTAAGGTCCTGATTAGGAGGACCCCCGAACCATTGGTGGTGGTCCGACAACAGCCAGACTGCGGGACTGCCCACAGTATTCAGACTGCAGTGGAAGGACTGCCACAGGACAGCTGGGGATCCAGGACCCGGCAACAGCCAGAGGAAGTAGTATGATGGCAGTGATGCAGTGGCACCACTGAGCATATTACAAGTTCCTCAATGCCACCCTTTTCATGGCGATGAGACCACCATGAAAAGGGTGGTGGTGAGGCCCCCTTGTGCTTCTGGGTGCATGCAGGGGGAGCACACCTTGTGCACCCCAGTAACTTTGCTCCTGCACTGTTATGTACCCCAATCTAGGCCTAGGTAGCTAAACAACCTTTCACCTTCATCTCTCCTACCTTGGACTGCATACCGGTTCTAGCATGGACCTTTACCCAGTTATGTGCTGAATAAATGTTGATTGGTTTCCTTCAAACTAGCCTCATTTATTATGCATGAGGATTCTTAGAAAAGTCCCGTGCACATGATGTACATAACAGGATTAACATACTCAGTATAAAATTCATGGTCATCTTTATCCTAGGACAAAAAAATACTACTTTGCATAATTGCAAGTATTAATTTAGGCTCATTTTCAGAATCATACTCACAACATATCGATTGTGGTAGAAACCCCCAGGCTATCTTTATGGTATAAAAACCAAACATTCACTAGATAAGCAGAGTAGAAGCTCCCAAGCTGACATAAGACACTGAGGTCCTGGCCTGCCGAAGCTACAACACAGCTGACTGACATCCCTTGTGGGGTGTCCAACTCGAGACCAAGACGGGGTCCTTCATTCTCTCCCATCAGGTAATGGATTTGGCTCTTTCCTAGGGAATTTTTGGCTTTACTCTCACATACATAGGGAGAGGATGTGGCCTAACAGCTAGGGCGATCAATCTAAAATCTGGGAAACCGGGTTCGAGTCTCAGCAATGACGCTCAACATTCTGTGATTCTGGGCAAATCACTTAATCTCCCTGTGCCGAACAAAAATGAATGTGTCCTTGTGTAACACAACTGGTGCTCATGTAAAGTGCTCTGATACCTTCAAGTCAAGTTTGAGCTATATAAAACTACCCCAAAAAAAAAACTACATGCTAAGTACACAATAATTCACGGTAAGATCGGACACTTTCCCCAGTGAGGCGCGCAAGGTGAGCAGCCACAAGACTTCACAATAGTGCTCTCCATCCACGCAGCCCCCTATCCCCGTCCGCATCTCCTGCATGAGAGACCAACTAAGTATTCTGCATACTAAGGGGACAGGGTGGCACCATGCTTAACAATGACCCAAATAGGGCCACTATTCACGGAACAGTAATGCGAAATGACTCTGCTTTCCCCTGACTAATGAGTCTTATCTCCCATTTATATATACTTGAATCCGGTTTGGACCCACGAACATGATTTATCAACGACACGTGTAAATATAACGTTACCGCTTTTTTGGGTTGCACCTTCTTCCTATATAAATGTGTAAATGTATATTACCTGATCTCATTGATGGCACGTAACTTGTATTCATCTATGTATTTTTTGTTTACGGATGCCATTCACGTCATTTGTTTTGCATGCTTTCTCTTTCTCCTCACATTTCATGTCACTAATAATCTTCATGTCATGTCCTAATTCTGGAAATTCATCCTCATTCACGTGGTACGCCTCAATTGCTCTCTTATTTTTTCGATTAGTTTTTCGATTGTTTAATTCCTGCTACTCTTCCCTGCTGCTACTTTCCATCCCTATCCCTTACTATAATGCCTTCGCAACCTATGCTACTATGCCTTCGTATGGTACTTATTCATGCTTTTCCTTGAAATATCAATGGATATACCTACCTCTCCGCACCCTGGTTTCAATTTTCAGTGTCACTTCATATATTGTTGATGCATAACTGTGTAGATTATAATCCTATAAATCGCTAAATACATATACATTAATATGGCTTAACCATTAATGTGTGCTTCTTGCCTTTTCAATTTGTATTCCTCATCTTTTCCTTTTGCCCTTTCATTTCTGTTGTTATTTTTTCACGTTGTGTATAATGTCTCACATCACAATTTCCTTTTCTTTGTTATTAATGTTGCTTCTCTCTTCTTTTCTTTTTTTGATTCTAACTTTGGATCCACTTCTGTTTCTTTTTTTGCCTTTTTCTATAAATGTGGATACACACTTCTTTGTTGATTATTGTGTTTATATGTACAGCCCTGAGGAAGCCCAAGGCCGGTTGGCCATGTAAAGGGGTGAAACATGTGTTGGCTGTCAGTCACTTCTATGCTCATCCTCACAGAAAGAGTGACATCACTTTTATAAACTAATATCACCATGAATCCTTGTTTATTGGAATTCTTTCCTGAAATAGTACTATAATCAGACTTGCCCTGACAACCACTTTGGAACTTGTTTATTGTAGGGGGTTAGGGGTTTCCCCCTGTTAAGGGCAAGTGCCACAACAAGAATTGCTCAATAAACTACGGCGATAAGGGACCGGGACCTATCACCCCTCCACTCACATAATTGTTCCATAAGGTCAAATCCCTGAAAAACCAGCGAGCGAAAAAATTATTCTTTTGAATACAGCTTACACAGTCCGCTCATCACATCGGTGGATATACTACCAACTGAATATTCATCTCATGGCATTTTGCCAAGATCGCAGAGCACAACGCTCAACTAGAATTGAAGAAACATCCTCTATAAATCCTGTAACTACCCACCAAACCCAATCCCACATCAGCAAGAAGCACTTTCCAAACACTAGAACGCGCAGTTAAAAGAGAAACCACCAAGTGGTGGGAAGCAGAATCTCTCAAAAAATACTTGGAGGCGGATAGAATCCCACGTGGATTAAGAATTTTGATCTTCCCTCCTTCTGATACCACTAACCCACAGTACATTGGGAAATGGGAAGAGAACCTTAAAGAATGCTCTAATAATATGATCAGACAGCTAATTGATCACGCAGAGGACGAATATAAGAAAGCCAAAACAGAGGTAGACAATTTGAGCAAACACATTGAGGATTCAAACTGGGGAGAACTCACGAAGAAGAACTACGAGATCCTGAACCAGGTCATTGACAAATTCGAAGAAGATGTTATCAAGCGGAAGAACCGTAAGTTTCGGCACGATCAACTCGACTACCAGTTCGGAAGTGTTTATACATTCACAAAAAGATACGATACCAAACCACAGGATAACACAACCATTGATGTCAGTGGACAACAGTCAGGCGCATCGTCCAGCTCAGAAATTGACTCACCAGCACCAAACTTGGAAAGGGAAAACTCACGATGCAATGTGAATTTTTTCAAGGAGGTGTTGCGCTACAGACTCATTAACAGAACCACAAATACCACAAATACTACAACAATGGCAGGTTCCCCACAATACGGACGACAACAAACTCCAATAGGTGTGACTACCAGGTCCAGGAAAAAGGAATTGGAAAGAAGAACCTGACCACCGAAAACCTGATCAAAAACCTATCCTGCATCCAACTCTCGAACCAAGAGACAAGTATTCTCAACAAAGGACTTTCGTTCTGTCCCACAGCCTCTTGGAATCTCACAAGAACACATAGACTTGTTTAAGTTCACACGCAAATTAAAACTCAAAGCTTTTTTAGCTGACCGAGTCACACGACAAGAACACCAACCCCAAATTCCAGCTTCAGAATTGTCCATCCAAGACTTGACTCATGTCGATTTACTAACCAACCTCAGTGAGGAAGAGACCAACTCTGACACACTAACTAGAACAGCTATGGAACTAGGAATAGAAACCAACATATCCATGGATATAGAACTAACAAAAAAATCGACTTTCACTCCACAACTACCTTCAGGCAACAGTATTGATGCCTTTCACTAGGCAGTTACGCATGATCTGGAACAGGAATATACTAAATATCAAAAGAAATCAAAATACTTACCCCATAACTTCAGGCAGGAAGAAAGGACAGCTATCAAAATGCTCAATGAAAGAAAAGATCTCATCTTGAAAGAAGCAGACAAGGGAGGAAACCCAGTGGAACTTCATATTGATGACTATATCCTCGAAGCCAAACGTCAACTTGGAGACGAAACATGTATCAACTCCTAGCGCGAGACCCCACACCGGACATTCTCAAACCGATTAGAGAAAAGATCAACAAGTGGTTTACATTGGGTCTATTATCTTCGGGAGAAAAAGATTTTCTGTATATATCACATCCCACCATGCCGACCTTTTACCTTCTCCCTAAAATACATAAAGGCACATACCCACCACCCGGCAGACCGATAATAGCGGGGATCAATTCACCATGCTCAAAATTGGGAGAATATATAGACAAGAAACTAGATATTCCATCTTTCATCCAAGACACCAAAGATATCCTGCTCAAACTACAAGACATCACGTGGGAACCAGATTTTGTACTAGTGAGCATCGACATAGTCAGTCTTTATACCTCTATCGAGCACCGCGATGGCATTACAGCAACTCATCAATCGCTTTGGACACAATCAGCTAATTTTCTGGAGACCAACAAAATGGTTTTAGAGATGTTAGATTTCTGTCTGGACAACAATATATTTAGCTTCAATGGCAAAATATACAGGCAGACACGCGGAACTGCCATGGGGGCCAAATTTGCGCCGCTGTACGCATGCATCTTCATGATCCACGTGGAGAAATTCTGGCTCTGGGATCAAGATTTTGCGGAGTTCACAACCCACATTGTATTGTGGAGAAGATATATTGACAATATTCTCTGCATCTGGCAGGGTGAAATGCATTACTCCAACGATTCCTAGAAAGATTGGACAAAAATCCCTGGGGTACTAGAACCACACATACATACTCACAGAAGGAGATCAACTTCCTGGACCTGACGCTATATGTTAAAGATAACACCTTGCATAGAAAACTCCACAGGAAAAAAACAGCATCCAATTCCATACTGAGAGTAGACAGTTGCCATCCCTGTCACAATGTCAGGAACATCCCGAAGGGGGAATTACTCAGAACACGCAGAAACTGCAGTGAAGACCAGGTTTTTATGGAAAAAGGACAAGAAACTATATCACGACTGAAACAACGAGGATATGATCACAACACACTCAACTCAGTATCTCAAATCGAAAGGAAAAATACGCTCCACCCAAAGCGAGAGCAGGAGGGTAACAATATGATTCCCTTCGTCACCGACTACCATACTGGACATCACCATATACGACAAACCCTGAAACGCCACTGGCATCAATTACAACACATATCCAGCCTTAATGACCACCGCAAAGACTATGCGGAAATGACCTTCAGACGAGCACCCAACCTAAAGAGCCTACTATGCAAATCGGAATTCGAAGATAAAAGGAAACCCATTACCACATTCTTGGACAGACCACCAGGCTTTCAAACATTCAAAAATTGCAGCATTTGCAAATTGAGCATAAGTAAAAGGACCAAGGTACCAATGCCTCAAGGAAAAGAATTTACCATCACGGAATGAATCGACTGCAACAGTAAATTCACCATCTATGTAATCCTTTGTCCTTGTAATCTCCCATCATCGGGAGCACGATCCGACCTCTCCGTATCCGGATACAAGAACATTATCGAAACATACATAAGTACAACACTGCTCACCCACTTACAGAACATTTCCATTCCATACATCCACACAAGAAAGACTTCACCTTCTTTGGTCTGGAAGTTGTCCATCCAGCCAAAAGAGGGGGAGATCGGGAACTGAAACTCAGAAGACGTGAAAGCCAACTTATTCTCAAGTTCAAGACTGTGACACTGGGACTAAACAAAGATGCAGAAATGCACGTATGGCTGGGAGACGATTAATACAAAGGCTACTTTTTGCCCCCTTAATAAGGGCATGTATCATTGATGTATGGCCCCAGGAGAAGATTAACCATATATAATAACCTACATGTTCTTCTCCTTCTCTCTACCCTTAGCAGGGCCACACTCTGTTTATCAACCACTTATTCACTTCAAGATACTGGCCAGCCCTACCTCCACCCTCCGAGGAACCCTCATCTACCGACCCCCTGGACCCCGCGGACCCTTCGCTAACTCCATCACGGACATTATCCCCCCGCAGGCCATCGCATCCACCAACTACACCCTGCTGGGAGACCTCAACTTCCACCTCGACAACCAACTGGACCCCAACACCACATCCCTCCTGGACAACCTCCACAACATTGGGCTCCGCCAGATCGTGACCAAGCCCACGCACTCAGCAGGACACACCCTCGACCCCCTCTTCACTACAGGAAACTCCATCACCTTCAGCCACACCACCGAACTCCCATGGACCGACCATCGTTGCATCCACTTCACCTTCAGAACACCCACCGTCCACAGACACCAGCACCTGCTTCCACGAAAAAACTGAACCAAAATCACCGACGACCAGCTCACCTCCTCACTCAACAACTCCACCCCAACCATCGCGGAAAACGACGACCCCAACACCGCTGCCCGAACCCTGCATAGATGGATCTCGGACAGCACCAACACCATAGCCCCCCTCAAGAAAAACAACAATACCCGCACCAAGAAAGCCAGATGGTTTACCACCGAACTTCGAGAGTCCAGACGCACATGCCGCCGCCTCGAAAAGGCCTGGAGGAACACCAAATCCACAGAAGCCCACAACAACTTCAGAGCCGCCACCAACGCCCACCATCAACTCATCAGAGAAACGAGGAAAAAAGCGATTGAAGACAGAATCTCCACCCACGCGCACAACAGCGAGGAACTCTTCAGCATCATCAAGGAGTTCGCCCAACCCACCAGCGAGTCTACCGACATCCCTCCCTCACAAGACCTTTGCGACAAACTCAGCACCTTTTTCCACCACAAAATTAAGAGCATCTACGACAACTTCGACGAAGACAACGAACACACTGAATCCTCACCAACCACCCCCGACACCCGGAAACCAGCGATTGACGACTGGACAGCCCTCACCACCGAAGACACACTGAAGACAATGAAGTCAATCCCCCACGGACCCCTGCCCCCACCACATCTTCAACAGAGCCGCCGACATCGCACCCATGCTCTGCCACACCATCAACCGCTCCCTGGCGACCGCCTCGTTCCCCGATGACTGGAAACACGCCGAGGTCAACCCCCTCCTAAAGAAACCCTCAGCGGACCCCACCGACCTCAAAAACTACAGACCCATCTCCCTGCTCCCGTTCCCAGCGAAAGTCATCGAGAAAGCCATCAACAGACAACTCGCCACATTCATTGAAGAACACAACATCCTTGACTCCTCCCAATCCGGCTGCAGAAAAAACCACAGTACGGAAACCGCCCTCCTCGCCGCAACAGACGACATCCGCACCCTACTGGACAAAGGAGAAACAGTAGCCCTCATCCTCCTTGACCTATCAGCAGCGTTCGACACAGTCTCCCACCGCACCCTAATACGCAG
The DNA here is from genome assembly GCA_963921515.1 of Calotriton arnoldi. Classification (NCBI taxonomy): domain Eukaryota; kingdom Metazoa; phylum Chordata; class Amphibia; order Caudata; family Salamandridae; genus Calotriton; species Calotriton arnoldi. The sequence continues at coordinate 219,930 of CAWUFW010010700.1, forward strand.
ACTCTACGACACAGGAATCCAGGGCAAGGCACTCAACTGGATCCGCTCCTTCCTCTCCGGCAGGACGCAGCGGGTCAGACTCCCCCCTTTCCTCTCAGACCCCACACCTACCACCTGCGGAGTCCCCCAGGGCTCCTCCCTCAGCCCGACGCTCTTCAACGTCATGGCTCCACTTGCCCCCATCGTCAGAACCTACGGACTCAACATCGTGTCATACGCAGACGACACCCAGCTCATCCTCTCCCTATCCAACGAGCCCAACACCGCCAGACGCAACTTTCGCAAAGGCATGGAAGCCATCGCCAAATGGATGAAAAACAGCTGCCTACAACTAAACACCAACAAAATAGAAGTACTCATCATGGGCCCAAATACCGACGCCTGGAGCGACACCTGGTGGCCCCCCACCCTCGGAAAACCGCCAACCCCCACAGACCACGCACACAACCTGGGAATCATCCTGGACTCCGAGCTCAAAATGGATCGCCAAAAACTACATGCTAAGTACACAATAATTCACGGTAAGATCGGACACTTTCCCCAGTGAAGCGCGCACGCACGGTGGTATGGTTACTCCTTCCAACCTTAATAATACTTATGCAGCAGCCACAAGACTTCACAATAGCGCTCTCAATCCACATAGCCCCCTATCCCCCGTCCGTAACGTCTGCATGAGAGACCAACTAAGTATTCTGCATACTAAGGGGACAGGGTGGCACCATGCGTAACAATGACCCAAATAGGGCCACTATTACCGGAAAGGTAATGCGAAATGACGCTGCTTTCCCCTGACTAATGAGTCTTATCTCCCATTTAAATATACTTGAATCCGGTTTGGACCCGCGAACATGATTTATCAATGACACGTGTAAATATAAAGTTACCGCTGTTTTTGGTTACACCTTCTTCCTATATAAATGTGTAAATGTATATTACCTGATCTCATTGATGGCACTTAACTTGTATTCATCTATGTATTTTTTGTTTACGGATGCCATTCACGTCATTTGTCTCGCATGCTTTCTCTTTCTCCTCACCTTTCATGTCACTAATAATCTTCATGTCATGTCCTAATTCTGGAAATTCAACCTCATGCATGTGGCACGCCTCAATTGCTCTCTTATTTTTTCGATTGTTTAAAACCTGCTACTCTTCTCTGCTGCTTCTTTCCATCCCTATCCCTTACTACTATGCCTTCTCAACCTATGCTACTATGCCTTCGTATGGTACCTATTCATGCTTTTCCTTGAAATATCAATGGATATACCTACCTCTCCGCACCCTGGTTTCAATTTTCGGTGTCACTTCATATATTGTTGATGCATAACTGTGTAAATTATAATCCTATACATCACTAAATACATATACATTAATATGGCTTAACCATTAATGTGTGCTTCTTGCCTTTTCAATTTGCATTCCTCATCTTTTCCTTTTGCCCTTTCATTTCTGTTGTTATTTTTTCACGTTGTGAATAATGTCTCACAACACAATTTCCTTCTCTTTGTTATTAATGTTGCTTCTCTCCTTTTCTTTTCTTGACTAACTTTGGATCCACTTCTGTTTCTTTTTTTGCCTTTTTCTATAAACGTGGAAACACACTTCTTTGTTGATTATTGTGTTTATATGTACAGCCCTGAGGAAGCCCTAGGCCGGTTGGCCATGTAAAGGGGTGAAACACATGTTGGCTGTCAGTCACTTCTATGCTCATCCTCACAGAAAGAGTGACAACACCTTTTATAAACTAATATCACAATGAATCCTTGTTTATTGGAATTTTTTCCTGAAATAGTACTATAATCAGACTTGCCCTGACAACCACTTTGGAACATGCTAAGTACACCTAGCTAGGGTCCATATCGTCTTGTCATATTGTATTGTCTTGTTTATATGCCTGCATATATTCACTGTTTTAGCACCATGGTAGAATTCTACCTTTTATTTACTCTTTTGGTGCATGTAATCTTTTTTTTACATTTGCTTCTGTCTAATGATTGTTGCAGCAAACCTGTTTTATACTAGAATGACGCTGGTTCAATAAATGATCATTGAAAACATCCCCACCATTTATTCTGTGTATCTCTCTGAAACTAAGTGAGCACGATTGACTGAGCAAAAAGAACTGTGCTGTACTGTTTACACGATTCCTGAAGGGTTAAGGGTTGTCATGTTCGATGGTTGCCAGAAACTATTCGCTCCTTGGTAGGGTTTGTGGGCTTATAGTGGCACTGTGAGCTAGCTAGTCTATAGGCTCACATATCCTGTGGGGTTGTCCAGAATCAGTCTTAAACACCAATCCCTTAGTTTATGTTACATACAAACACGCAGATCCTATTTATTTTAAGAACTGCACAACATGGCGGCCAACGTTGGTTTGGTTCTTATTTAATGGCCAAATCTGATTAGTTCGGTCATGCTTTCTCAGAGACCCCCTACTCATATTTAATCAAGGACGTCTGGAGTGGGAATGGAAAAAAATCGGCCTCAGCTGAGTAGGTATAACCTATGTATTGGCTGTAGGTTTGTTCAAGCTTGAAGGATTATAGTTCCCCACATTGTGCAAAACCTTCTCGTTTCCTTACTACTTCCCCCCACAATATCTATCCCTGGAGACAGTGTTGCAAATGCAGGGGATAAAGAGCTTGAAGGTGCTCTTAACATTACAGAAAATTGCAGACATGTAGTTACTATGAAATTAGTGGAATATGGCCTCCCAGCAATGGCTGGTAGTGTAACCTTTGTGATTTAGGAACACGAGGCATTCAGAACAAGGTCATCTATTCTTGGGTCAAATTCCCACCTGCAGATGCACGCACACATTTGTTTCACACTTACATTGAAGATGAGGCACCAGAAGAATACTCTCCAGACGTGGATGTATAAGTCCTGTTAACTTACCAAGAACATATTCATTGGTTTAAAGGTGCCCTCCCCCACACCACAGAAAATGTGAGACTCGGTCCACTCAGCACAGAAGGAGCGACCTGGCCGGTCGTAGCTGCTTACACACCACATCTAGTGATTGATACATTGTCAGCAGCAGAATTACGTACACTTTACAGAGACATAGTAAAACTGTACAGAAACCTTACACTGTTTGTAATGTGAACACTTATAATTCAACCTCCAAGAGTTACTCAAGCTGGTCAACCTCAATGACTATGACAAGTATCAGGCTACAAACGCTGAACACGATTATGGGAAGAATGCCTACAAAACATGAGCAAGATCAGTGTGCCCCATTCAGCATTCTTTTTTCCATTCCTGGCCTTTTCTCCAATGTATAGCATCTAATAAGGGAGTGTACTGCTTTGTTCATGTTTCAATTGTTGTTTTCATTTTGTGTGTCACACATATCATATAGCTGAATTCTTCGTCCGTTTTACCTGACCTATGCATTTTTCAAAACTATCTGTTAATACTTTTGATTATTTTAGTCCAGTTTTTTTTCATTGCAATATAATGAATGACATGTTCTGTTAAAATGTGTTACTCTATTTGTGTACCTGTCTTATTTCCTTTCTGTCAAAGCCAATCGCATACCTCTGGTTTGCACAAGATGTTTTAAAAACTGTGGGCAGTTCACTTGGCCAGGGTCTGCATGAAAGGAAGCAATCCTGAAAGGATTGGTGCAATAGTGAAGGAAGCTAGAGTATCTATTCTTGGTTATGAAATTTGATTACTGCTGTGTTTTAAAAATTGTATAATTTCATTTTGTGGGAGGGCTTACCTTTTGCACTTTAACAATTCATTAAACTTACCGTTTGAGGACATGGGACAAGCCATTACCGCTTGCACTTCCTCCTTTCTTGCGATTCCACTGGTATGCGCCATTTTTGGTTGGTACGTACAATAGTGTTTTTACAATCACATCCCAACTTATAAAATGGGCGCAGGTCGCTGCATGCTCAGCGGGGACACACAGCTGGTGCGCCGAAGGCAAATCCACCTGGGCTTGTATGGGTCCAGATCACAGCCATGCTGCAGGTAAGCTGAGCCACATGGTTAATAAGATAATAAGAGAGCTATCATCTACTTCTGGATAATACCTGGGATCTGATGTTTGACTGAAACATGGCTTAGGGAGTGGTTGGCGGCGGACATTGCCTCATCTATCCCGCCCAATTTTTCAATTAAGAATTTGGACCGTGAAGGGAAAAATGGGGGTGGGCTAGCTATTGTACATCACTCCTCCTACTCATGCTCCTTCTCTAAACTAGTGATTGATAATAGCATTGAAGGTGCATCCTTTTCTATTGTTTTATCCAACCTTTGCTCTCTCTGGGGCACTTATCTATTGTCCTCCTAATGTGCCGGGGGATGTGCTTCCTCTGCTTCTGGATACCCTTGCCCAACTTTCCCTCCTTCACGCAAATGTTGTAGTATTAGCGGGTCTCCATCTTCATGTTGATGATTTACTCTAGCAAATCCACGCAACAATGTGTGTCTTCTATGGAAGGTTTCCATTTGCAACAGTTAGTCAAGGAGCTCTCTCATTCTCTCATTCTGCTGGCCATAGACTTGGTCTTATTTTTTCTTCCACTGATTTGATCAGAGTCAGACTGGCTCTTAAGCACTCTTGGCCTGACCAATTTTTGATCCCTTTTGATATTTTGTTCCCACATCAAAGGCAGGGCCAAGGACCTACCTTGAAAACTTCAAGACCGTGTGCCACGATAACTGAAGCATCCTTTGTGAAGCACCTATATCAATAATGGAATCCAGGATCTGATTTTTACAATTTGAGCAACTGGATGAACTCAGCTTTAGACTCCATTGCCCCCATTAGAACGTGCTCTTCCAGTGGACTCTCTCCTTCCACACCTTGGTTCTCAGAGGCTCTTATAGTGCGAAGGTGTGGCTGCAAAAGACTAGTACTGCGCTGGAGGAGGGCCTATGATAATGAGGATAAAGTAATAGTTTAGCAGTGCTGAAATGCTACCATTCCTGTTTACGGAAAGCGCAGAAATTGTTTATTTCTACTTCCATTTCTGAAGCAGCTAATAAGCCATGTGAATGCTTTAAAACTGTAAAAAAATGTTCTCCCTATGCCACAGAAATGGCTCTTCTCATACAATACATCTTTGTCAAGATCCTTTTCTATGAGAAAGTCGAAAACCTTTTTAACCAATTTTCTGCTTTACCTTCTTCTGTCGTGACCTCTCAGGTCTCTACTTTTTTGGGCCCTTTGCTCATGAGGTTTGCTCCCATTTCCTTGGCCGATTCTGTGAGGAACTTGCAAGGTGCAAATCAGGATTGATATTAGAACCCTGCCCCCCTGCCTTTCTAAAACTAGCTATTGAAGTGGTGATCCCTATTATAAACATGTTGATGAATAAATCAATGGAATTGTGTGATGTTTCACTTAGCTGGAAACATGCTCTGCTGCTCCCACTCCTTAAAAAGCCATCGGCAGATCCTAAGGTCCTGAGCAACTTTAGATCCATTTCTCTTATCCCCACAGTAGCTAAACATTTAGAGAAAAGAGTCAATAAACAGCTGTTACATTTCCTGGAATCTAATTCTCTTCTGCAGCATTCTCAATCAGATTTTGCTCTGGCTATACCACTGAGTCCACTCTGCTAGAGGTATCGGAATTTATCAACTTACTTGACAGAACTGAAAGAATTTGGGTCAGAGGCCAAGCTCTGAACTGGCTGAAATCCTTTCTATCAGATCGCTCCCAAGGTTTTTTGTCCTCTTTTACCTCTTCCAAACCGCTGATATGCGGAGTCCCTCAGGGCTCACAGCTTAGCTTGACTTTTTTTTAATATCCAACTGAAGCCTCTTGCCAAATTGGTGGAAACATGAGGGGTGCGGGTGGTCTCTAATGCTCATGACACCCAGCTCTTTCTAGCTTTCTAGTAACATATGCCTTTATCTGTTAGTTCTTTTAAGCTGTGTCTGAAAGAGGTGGATGGATGGAGGAAATGTATCTGAAACTCAACTCAGATAAAATGGAGGTTCTTTTCTTTGGCGCTAAGCTTGTCCCAGATGCTAGTTTGTGGTGGCCTCTTCAGGTAGGAGACCCTCCAACCCCTACTTCATTGGCCAGAAACCTGGAGGTAAATTTGATTTGCATCTTTCTTTTGTACCCCAAGTAAGATCTTGCTCTTGTTTTGCCATCCTGAGATCCCATAGAAGAATGTTCTGCTTCTGTCCAATGGAATCCTGAAAAACAGTTGTCCACGCTTTGATCACAGCTAAATTGGACTATGCTAACTGTCTGTATTTGGGCCTTCCGGCCTTTCTTCTACAACGGCTTCAATTCATCCAGAATTGGGTCGCCCACCTCATTTTTAAAAAACCTTCCCATTTTTCAATTTTTTCTCATTTGCGCAATATTCACTGGCTTCCTTAGATCAAGAGAATTCAATTTAAAGCTCTTACTTTAGTCTTTAGAGCCTTCAATCACAATGGCTCGCTATATCTGAGGAAGAGACTGAGACCTTACTTCCAGTCTAGACCCTTGAGATCCAACAGATTGAAACTTCTCCATATTCCTGGTATTTGTAAAGCTAGACAAGGGGGTTGTTCCTTTACCTACCTGGCTTCTAAATTGTGGAATGCTCTGCCACTCTGCCACTGTATCCCCTCGGAATCATCTTTTAGAAGTAAGCTAGCTGTGCGCTTTACAAATGTCCTGAATTGAATTCAATATGAATGCCCATCTTGAAAAAGGAAGGATTTAAAATTATAACAGTCTCAATGTTATATTCAATGTAGATAACTGCAACAAAGTTATCAATATGCTCGAAATAAATGGGTGTTTAGTTACTGGAAAGCCGTTGATCCAGCTTATATGTTTTTATGTCGTTAGTTATGTACAATCTATATCACCATATGTATTGTCATAGCTACTGTGTTATAGGATTTAATTCATAATCTTTAAATCTTTAAACATTTTTAATTAATATATGTCCACTAGTTCACAGACAAATGATCTTAACCCTTGGAGGGTCGCTATTCCATGGATGCATGTTGTGCCTCAATGTGGAGAACCCTAAATTTTATTTTCTCTTACCCACTCCATGCTTTCACTTTCAATTATATCCAATACTTTCAGTCTTCCCATAACACATAAGAGAAATGGAACATTTGAGAGATTAGGAAGGCAAAGAAGGTGAATTTCATCAACTGTAGTTTTAGATTACCAAATTCAGTTTTCATACATGAATCTCACAATCATGTGTATGAATAGTTAATGTTCTAAAACATTCCACCATTCAAATTAACAGATCAAGGGAAAAAGTAGATGAATATACGGAAGAAGGTGAATGACGACGGACTGTATAGGAAACATTGCCTGGAATGCAAACTTCTAGTTGGTTTCTGCAGCTATTTTAAAGACTGTCTTCAACTGCAAGCAAGAGGTAATACAAAAGGCTCTTACATTCATGACTACTCTTACTACTAATATTCAGGATTTTCAATATAGTATAAGTCATTAGTATCTATTTCAATTGCAGCTGGAAAATGTTGCAAGGTTCCTGTTCTTCTAAAATCCTGATGCACCAACAATAGATTTTATTAAGGACATCCAACGCACACAGGAGTTTTTCAATCTTCTTAAATCAACAGGGTTGGCACATCAGATCATAATCAACTATTTAAAAAATCTAAAACTGTCCATTATCAAATAAGAAATACAGATCGGAGAGAACAGGATAGTGACCTTTATGCATCTGCTCAAAATTTTCAATCCATGATGGACATGCAGAAGAAAATCAGTAGAGGCATTTCAAAAGAAGAGATTCACATAAAGTAACAGTTATAACTTGCAAGGTACAATAGCAATCAGATGATCGTTAGCAATAACATTTTCTTTAATTGCATAATCACAATTCCAAAATGGTGAAATTAATAGTATGTTTTATCTTCACTTAATCTGCAAATTCTCAGTCACTTATTAGGTCTTTCCTAATATTTCCTAGCTATAAGTAATTTACAGCAGAAAAAGAACCTGTGGACACTGCTTATTGATTTTGGAGATAGCGAATGAAGACTTCCTCAAAACTATATAAAAGCTCCAACAAGCAGGGCTTAGCAGTACAGGATATGCTGCTAGTATTTTAATATTTAGAGTCACTATTGATCGTAAAGCATGATGAAAGACCTGGTGTTATTAAAAATTCAGGTATGCAAAATACGAAGACCATATAAATCAAATAATGCATCATATTCAAGGCCTCATTTTTTCTTTTTATCTGACCCACTCCATGCTTCAACTTTCAAATATATCCAATAGTTTCAGATTTCCTATAACACATTAGAGACATGGGACATTTGAGAGGAGGAAGAAGGTAAAGAAGATGAATTGCATCAACAGTAATTTTGAATGCCAAAATTCAGTTTACAGCACATGAATCTCAGTCAAATGTGTAAGAACAGGTTATTTTCTAAAACATTTCACCTTTCAAATTAACAGATCAAGGGAATAATGTGGACGAAGAATACACTGAAGGTGAATGACGACGGACTATATAGGAAATAGTCGGAGGAATGCAAACTTCTAGTTGGTTTCAACAAATATTTAAAAGAAGATCACTGTCTTCTACTGCAAGTAAGAGGTAATACAAAAAGGCTCTTACTTCACGACTACATTTACTACTAATATTCTGGATTTTCAGTATAATATATTATAAGGTATTAATATCCATTTCCATTTTAAGCTGGAAAATGTTTCAAGGTACCTGTTCTACAATCCTGATGCACCAACAACAGATTTTACTAAGGACATCCAACGCACACAGGAGTTTTTCAATCTCCTTAAAACAACGGGAATGGCACGTCAGTCCATAATCAACTATATGAAAAATCTAAAACGCTTTGCCCATTATCTAATCAGAGCTACAGATCTGAGAGAACAGGATAGTGACCTTTATTAAATCGGTTCAAAATTTTCAATTCATGATGAAGGAAATCAGTAGCGGCGTTTTCAAAGAAGTGACTCACAAAAGGTAACAGTTATTGTTAGCAATAACATTTTCTTTAATTGCATATTCACAATTACAAAATGGTCGAATTTGATAGTATCTCTTGTGATAATATAATCTGCAAATTTTGTCACTTATGTCTTTCCTAACATTTCCTAGGAATAAAGAGTTTACAGCAGAAACAAATTACATTTTTGGACACTGCTTATTGATTTTGGAAAAAGCAAGGGAAGACTTCTTCAAATCTATAGAACAGCTAGCCAACAAGCAGGACATAGCAGTGCAGGATACAATGCTTCTATTGTGCCATTTATAATCACTATTGATCCTAAAACATGTTGAAAGACCAGGAGTTGTTCAAAATTCAGGTACGTAAACACAAACGATAGGAATTAAACAATGCATCAGAATCAAAGCCTTCCTCTTTCATCTTCATGACCATGTGCAATATTTAATGTTTCTCTTTATTAAAAGGATCACTTAAATAGTTGAAAACAATATCTAATTACCATACATTCTCCTAATATTGCAGGTTAAAGAATAGATTAAGCAAAGACCATACCACAATGAGAAGGGACCTACTTTGCGGTTGTTGCTGTGGAAGAGCATGAAACAGCAGCCCAGCAGATGGCATCCTTTTGCTTACATCGCAAAGAAGAAGAACAGATATTGAATTAAGAGAACTGTTTTTGTCATAGGTATAAATATACAGATTAAATACACACCAGTCACTACAATGTCAGATGCAGTCTTCACATCCCTACACTTGCTTTAAATCTGCCTATGAGTTGCATTGCTTAAGTGTATAAACAATTTTTTGCTCACCCTTTAAATGCTACAGAATGTGAACTCTTCAGTCACAGATGCATCCACATGCCTTTTCTTTGAATTCCTATTAGGTTTTTCCCTTTTCCTGCAGTTGTGTGAGTAATATTTCCTGACTGTGAGGCCTGAGATGTTAATGAAACAGACTGCATCAACAGAGGATACATTTTTGTATCAAAGGGGGATCCAATATATAATCCTTCAAATAATCTCAAATGATTTCATTAAAGGTATTATTGCAGTTCTTCTTGTGACTTTTTGCATTCACACATTCCTAATGGCTGATGTGCCAACTAGCTTACAGTTGATGAGGGTTATTTGAAATCCAAAGACATGGTTGCAGTGTCTTCAGTTGAAAATGGTATCAGCTCATGAGCTATATGATACCTTTAAAAAATACTTGAATATTCACAGTATGTCCAGCAGGATTCACATATTAACGATTCTTGCAGATACAATATCCCTTCAGTCACGAGTCAGCAAACTAGACATGTTTATGAGACAGCAGCCAAAAAAAGACTGCACAGATGCTAAAAAGAGCCTTGTTGTGGATTACATGGCACATTCTACTCCCACTGCTGAAAAGCATTATTGAATGATGATTGGAAAATATTGGTGCTGCAGCCAAACTGCTAGATGAATGTACCCATGGAAAGCAAAGGTGAGACAAATGTTTTGCCATCTCTGACCTTTAGAAAACCATACCCATAATATTTATACTTTAATGACAAGTAATTATTGCATGCACAGAGTTATTTCAAACAATCACAAATCATTATTATTGTTTGTGTTCAATCACAGAGGCTTGAAGCAAGAGTCTCCAATGCATATTGCAGCTTCATCTAATGAGATCTTAAAGGTATGCTATGTAAGGTGTCTCAAACTCTTTCAAATACAATCATCTGTCCTAAACTTATGAACAACTAAAGATCACAAGTGTTTAATTATTTATATTCTTTAATTTACATATACATTTTTGAGCTACTGCTTTAGAATTAGGCTACTGACACCTATAGATGTTCAGGCATGTAGCATACTTAAAACAACAAGACATGTGAATGCTCTTTCAAAATCATTTCACTTTAAATCACACAACACTATGGTAATACGCTTGTGCCACCATTTCAATATTTTGTACATTTAAAGGGCACAGCAAAACGAGCAGCCTGCATCAAAAGTGTCCAGCAAAAATGTGCATTGCTTGCTCACGAGTATTGAAAAAGAATTTCCATTATCATTGGCTGGGAATCCACCTAGCACAGAAAAAAAACTGCAGTGGTTGGGGTTCATGATTGTCAAGCATATGACAAGTAGCAAATAAAACAGCAATTTATGCGAAATTAGGAATCAATGATAAGTGAACATTTACTGAAATGGTTTGACAAGTTTACATTTTAGAAATGAAAAGCATTTTATTTCTTTAAATCTCAGAACATTTTCCACAAAGGCAACCAACAGAAAAGAGGCTACTAAGGTTTTCAAATAAGAACAAATAGATAAGGAATGCCCCAGATGTACAGGATATAATCCAGAGTTGGAAGCCCATCTTGAAATCACATTACCAACAGCTGAAACGCATTAAATCGTGTACATAGTGAATGGTGGAGTGGAGTCTGTTATTGATGAAGGAAGGTCACTGCAAATCGCATATTTCAAACAGAAGAGATTGTGTGTGATTTTGATGGTGAGCTCAGATCTGTGGAGGATGGACTGAAGATTAAAGAACTGCAAAAGAGATGAACTGCTTCTTACAAAGAGTTGGGAGAGTCTATAATGCACGGATGCCACAAACTCCCCATGTATACTCTATTATAAATTGGTGTCTGATTTGTTTCATGTTGTGTGACTTATTGATTTGGTGCTGTTAAATGCTTTACACTGCGTTCCTTTGTCAAGCCTTGCTGCTTGAAGCCACAGCTACCCGGGGTTGCGCAAAGGTGATACGAATGAGCTTCTCCCATCCATTACGAGTGCTGCATTGCAGATTTGGTGTGCATCACTAGTGATGCATGAAAAAGTAACTATTTTATTAAAGGATTTAAAAATAGAGATATACATTTCGTTTAGGATGTTAGGCTACTGTTGCATGCTTTTTTCCATTTTTGAGTATTTTATGGCACTTTGAAGTGCTGGTGCTGAATTGGGAAATTGATGATTTTTATTATGAGGGACGATTCAAAAGTGCCTGAAATGCATTTGAGGAGTGTTCAGGGCACTGAAATTGCACCTATATAGTTTTTAAATGATTTTAATGTATTACATTTTTTGACCTCCATAAGGGGGGCAAGCTGAACTTTTACACCGCTCAGAGTTCCATGACCTCGTACACAAAAGTGTCCTTGTCCCCCTGAAAATGAAACTTGTCAACTTTATTTGTGAAACTGTTCATTCTGTTTCATTCATTAAGTGTTTAGGATGGAATTAGGCCACGGTAAAACTCAGTTTTTTAATTTTAATCTTTGAGTGTTTAACACTCTGATGCACCAATGATGTATTGGGACTTGGACATTTTTTGCTTCAGCGAATCATCAAAAGTGTTCAAAAGGCTAAAATTGGGAGCCAGACCCTGCTGCTATATCACCTGAGGTAAAATATGGGTTCCTGATATCCACAGGGACCCACAACCTGTCAAGAGGGTTGATAACAAAAATTTGCAAAAGCTGTCCAAAAATATGTTTTTGACAAGTTATGCAGATTTTTCAAATAGCTCGGTCTGGATATCAAAGTCACTTTGTGGGTACTCAGGCCCTAAATACACTTGTTAGAAAGCTTAGATCTGATACTTTGAAGAAGTTTATGTACCTTTTGGACTATATGAAGATTTTTTTCAACTCCAGTCAAGGGGAAAAGCCTGAAATCTTACACGACTCTGAGCTCCATATCCTTGTGTCAAAGAAGTGAATCTGTCCCCTGAACACCTAAAGATTTTATAAATATTACTAACAGAGGGCTGGATGCTAGAAATGGGTCCCAGACACTGCTGCTATATCACCTGAGGTATAATATGGGTTCCCGATGTCCACAGTGACCCACAAACTGTCATGAGAATTAATACCAAAAATTTGCAAAAGCTGTCAGAAAATCATAAAGCAACGTTAAAAATACCTGTCTAGCATACACCCCACTTCACTGTGTAAACAATAACTAAATATACTTATTAGAAAGCTCATATCCGATACTTAAATGTGTTTATGAACCCTTGAATAATACGCTGTCCATGACCACTCACTGTTAGACAGTCAGATAATATGTTCTGACATGAGGTAGCCCAAATGTGAGCAGAACTAGATAAGGTGGTAATTGGTCAAAACAAGCCCAACCTGCATGGGACAGCCCTTTAGGGTTATGAAGGAGCCCTCACCCACATTTCCATCATGGCATGCTTCATCACTGGACTCCTCACCCAGAAATTGTCTTCTGGGTGGGCGCAACCAGATATCGTAGAGCTCTTGATGTTGTCAGGGAAGAACAATTTAAATGATCTAGATTGTAGCTAAAATGAACTGTTTTAATGGGGGTAACTTTGATAACGTTAAAAACCCATTCAATGCATCACATCTGAGCTTCCTAATCTTTTTTTGCTCATGTATCTAACCAACATAAGTCTGCTCCTTCTCCCTTAAATGATTTCCTTGAAACTCGATAATCAAATAACAGCTCTTCTTCAACATTAATATCTCTCAATGAAGTGAAAATGATTACATTTTGAATACTGCTAAATACAACTAGTGTTACCTGATTAGGCTTAACGCTGCATTTTTTCCTTGAATGATTCATTAACCATCTTATTGTTTTCATATTTGGGTGACACACGTGGGCCTGTGTTTTTGCATCTACACACAATTTCTACCAGAGGGTTCCTGAAAGAAGAATAGGTATCCTATCTCTTCTTCTTGTGACTCTGGCATCATTCTAAGCCCTTCCTCTGCAGTTATTACCATTCAATGCTAATCACAAATGATCTCTCCTTTCTTGAAGACTCGAGTAGTGATGAATTTCTTTCCCTTTATGGCATCACTTGTGATATGAAGCCCTCTCCAAGACTGATGCTCCACCAAAGATGCTATTGCTTGATTGCTTACGTCCCATTTTCTGGTTGCGGTAGGAATCCAACCTTCAATGACATTTTGTACACCTGGAAGGTTCTTCCTCCATTCCATTTTGTTGCAGAAATGGTTAATTTGGTGTTCTGTCGGCGTTCGTCTTGTAAAGTGTTCTGCAGATAAAAAAGGCAGTACTTGTGTGTTATGTAACATTATATAATTCTACACCCTTATTATAAGATTTCATTAAAAGTCAAAAACACTCGCTCTCCACTTCTTCCTTTCTCAATGTTTGTTGTAAGATTCTCCAATTGCGATAGCAGTACCATGAATGTTCCCCGACCAGCGCAACACAGATCTTTTTTGGTAGTTCTCAGAATCTCAGCGTGACAAGCAGGCTACAGGCGTCTAACAGGAGGCTGCACAGAGGAAACCAGTGACGGCAGAGGTAAGTTGAGGTGCTGAGAGTTGTAGGGGCACAGTCTGTTCTCACCAAGGCCCAGGGGCATTGGATTCCGAGTGGTCAAGGAACGCGTACCCGGAGGTCACCATAGTCCTTGTTACACTTTGTTAGAAATGGGATTTCTGGTTGGCTAAGGCTTGCGCCAAAGCCAGGCAGAAACCACCACTCTAGTCAGGGCAAGGGAGTTACACACCCAAGATAACCCATGCTCACCCCCTTGGTAGCTTGGCACGAGCAGTCAGGCCTATCCCGGAGGCAATGTGTAAAGCGTTTGCGCAACACACTCACACAGCAGCAACACACTAGGCACACCACAAAAGGAACCCCACACAAGGTTATATAAAAAATAGCCTTTGTATTGTCATAAATACAGTAGAAACATAATCACATAATATACACTGTGCCAACTGGCACTAGGCAATATTCGCAGGGGAATTATATGCAGGACCAGGCCAATCGGGCCCTGGTCAGACCCATCAGAACAGGTAAGTAAATACAAATATAAAACACAACCAGTAACTACTGGTAAAGTTAGGAACTTAGCACGAGATCCTGTAACATAAAAGATAGGATGCCTAAATCATGTCAGGCATGAATCACATTAGGCAATAATTAGCATGAACACAGTGTACCCCAATAGGGGGGCGCACACACTGAAACTGGCCCTGGGCCAACTGGCCTCTCCCAGGGGCTCAAATGCCCAACGTCCAGAATGTCAGGGCTGGCTGCAAAAAGCAGCGAAATAAGAGTGTGCAATTGCACAAGCCTAAACGTGGCAGCTGCCCACTAATTGCTGGGCAGCTGGAAAACTCACGGTAGGATGCAAAACGTTGCAGCTGCCCACTGTCAGGCGGGGCAGCTGGGGGAAATGCCTGTGGCACAACGGTGGCCTGGGAACCCTCGACCGGTTCCTACAATTGCGCCCACACATTAGGGCCTTGCGCCCTACCAGTACTCAACTGACCCCCTGGCCAACTGGCCTTCCTATGGGGCTCAAATGCCCTTTTGTCCAGAAATGTCAGGGCGTAATCAGAGGACCTCTCACAGGCCCTCGGGCTGCCTCAGCAGCAAAAGCAATGGGCACAAGGCACTGTGAACGTTGGAGTCCCGCTCTGGGACTCTGAAAATAAACTATGCCCCAACGTTGCTGCCGCTTGCGTTCTCGCAGGGCAACGGGGAATTAGGCAACACAAGCTCTGGCACTACCGTGCCTCTGGGGCTCTTCACACAAATTGCCCCCTCGGTGCAGCTGCCCGTATCTGCGGTGCAGCTGGAAACTGACTAGGGCACCACTGTGCCTCAGGGAACAATGATCATTGCGCAATGGAGGGGGGGGAGGGGCAAGCACCGAAAATGTCTCTCGGACCACCCCCCGACAACAGGACTACAGCCCCACTCCGGGACTCTGGATATCAAATGACCCCTGCGTTGGAGTGACCCACTCTCCTGCGGGACCGCTCAGGGAAGAATGGGCACTGGCACCAACTGTGCCGTGGAAGCCCCACTCTGGGACCTCTGAAATACCAAATGGCCCCCACAGCGGCAGGAGGAAGACACGGACATGTACCCCTCTGAGCCCCACTCACCGGGGCTCTCCGTTGTGGCTCTCTGCCTCCTCCAGTCTCCTGGGGCAGGGGGGAAGGCACCGACAATGTGCCTCGTGCTCCCCCCTCTCCCGGGGCTTCTCCTCTTTTCGCCGTGCGCCTGGGACCCGCGCCGGAGTTTAGCTGGGAGCCTGCGAGGCTCGGGTCCCCACTATACCACCATCAGGCACACGCGGGGCTCTCCTCGTCCACGAGAGCCCTACCTACAGCCAGGCAGCAACTCAGCCTGTCTTCCGGTGGCCTCTCCACCGGATTGGCCACACGCTCGAACAGCAGGCCCCGCCCACAGTCAGGCACGGGCGCCGTTTTTCGGCGCTCCGCTTCTCTGGCCAAATGCGGGGTGGGCACCCACTTTTGAATAAGTATAAATGCGGGGTAGGCTCCCGCCGTACCACGCTGTCACTACCATGTTGGGTGGGCTCCCGCTAACGGCAATTAAAATGCGGGGTGGGCACCCGCTCTCCCCAGCAAAGAGGGGGAATCCCCATGTCGGGATTCCCTCTAGGATCACGGCAGCAGCGCGCTGCACGCCGCCAGCTCCTCACTCTCTTCTGGGGCAATGGAAATACAGCGCTCACGGGGCGCTATGCCCAAAAAACGTCCAGGGCAAAGGCTGGGTAAGGAATCCAGCAGGCAGAGAAAGGAAAAGTCTCTGGGGCTGGGGACACCCCAGAAGGGCGCAGCCAGGCAGGCCAGCACGCAGGGACCCCCAAGAAGCTGCAGCTGGGTCCCACGGCGGTTCCTCCTGGCAGAGCGTCTCCCCCCAGCCCAGGTAAGCACAAGAACACCAGAACATTTTTTATGGGGTCATAGCCCCTATATTTATATGCCCTTTTTCTTTTGTGACACAGCACTGGGCTGGGGGAAAAACCAGATGCAACTGGTTTGGGGAGCTTTGGAGCACTTTGTTTTGCCCAAGCTCCTCTTCCCTTTCAGAGGGTAGGCTAGGGACATCAGACGCACCAGAGGGGCGGAGCCAGCATTGGGGAGGGAAGGCACAACCCTATTCAGGTCCCAGGTGCAACTCCTCCCTCCCATCTAGATGCAGATCTCTCTATTCAGCCCTGCGCTGACTCACCCTGCCCCTGTCAGTCACAAGCCAGACATGCAATTCACATCAGGCAGGCAGACACAGAGCACACATAAATGCCAACTTCTAAAAGTGGCATTTCTACACCAGTCATAATAAATCTGCGCACACCATTGTGCAGCATTTATTCTCACGAGTTTGCACATACTAAACTCGCCCCTGCACTCCTCTCACACCAGGAATTACCATGGACACACATATCCCCCATGCATTCCTATGGGAGGGCAGGCCAATCTCACCACACGCACTCAGAGTGCGCGCACGCACCTTACACTGGGACACAGTGCTAAAGTGCGCAGAGGCCAAAAACTACTAATATCAGGTCACATTAACAGGCAAAAAGTTTAGGGGTGAACCTGCCAAACGGGCCAAGTCCAACACACTTCGAGCGTCCTGCGCCCTAACTTGGGTAAAATCACTCCCAACTACAACCCCCCACAATGCACCTTTTCTAGCAATCCAGTAACCTTGTTTGTGTGCTGCCTCAAGACCACCTTCATCTCATTTGTCATGTGACTGGCTTGAGATAAAAGAGGGCTGCTCGCCCCCTGACCTGGATTTCCTCGTTTTGAATTCTGGACACACTGTGGAAGTCCTTGGAAATTTTGACGTGTTTGGATTATCATGAATTCTTGTAAGGATTAGCTTGTGCTTTCATTGAAAGAAACCTGAGCTTTTCCCTGTTTGCCTATCTCCCACTGCTCATGAAAACAAATTGCCTAGATCAGTTTATTCACCCTTCCCTTCATAGCGGGGGCGCACTGAAGACCGAGGCTGTCTGCATCTCCCCAGCTCATTAAGCGAGGAACGCTCTGAGCTGCTAATTGATTTCCTGCTATCAGAGTGTGAATGAAATCCGAGGCTGCCAGCCTCTCCTAGTTTGTTGCAAACGCCCCGGAGCCTTGATCAGCTGTTTCTCATTTCAGAGAAAGGATGTGCTGAAGACACATTATTTGTTTTAGAACCCCAGGAGTGCAACACAGTATCACGTTGCTGGAGTCACGCTCTGCAAGATACGTTTCTGTCTGTTTTGTTGTTCTAAAAAACTCAAAATATCCTACATGAAGGAGGCAGACGTATGCCTTTGTATTTGCTGAACCACCGGATCTGTATAGTTCTTACACAGTGAAGTGCTCATATACTACATAATCTTCATTTGCTGCCTTACCAGAAGAGACTTCTATTTTATGGGGATGCAAAGACTTTATTTACTTTACTTAAGCCTGAACCATCAGGGTCACAACCTTCAGTTATAATTGTGAGTATGTGGTGGTGCACAATCAAAGTACTAATAATTTAGTTAGGTTGTTACCACTAACTAAGTTTAGAGTTTCTGTTATTAATTAATTCTTCTCTTTATTATTTTCTGTTTATGCAGTGCCTGGGGAAAGGTGTTGAGGAGCATTACTGCATCTAAACCTGTCCCGCTTATTGTCATCCCCTGGTGGTCCATTCTTTTGTCTCTTCTCTCCCAGGAGGAGTAGTCAATACTAGAGTGATTAATAATACTCTATTTGGCTCTACCTTAGGGGAGAGTAGGGGTACATCTTCGCTCCCAAGGATCCTGGCTCTGTTACAAGCCTGAAGTAAGTCTTGACAGTCCTTGGTGTTGTTTGCTTTGCGGACAGAACCGAGATCCTCTGGAGTTCTTGTCTTCTTCAGAGGTAGGTAGGCCTCCTAGGGTTTGTGGAGGTTGCTGACTGCTGGATAGGTGTAATTTCTTTGCAGGATTCTCGAGGGCTGCAGACTGGCAGGGCTGGGGCCAAGTCAGTAGGCATCTTCAGTATTCTTCTGCATGCGTCTTTTGTCCTTTTTCTTCTTTAGTCAGCAGGAACTAGTGTCCAGGTTGGGGGATCCACCTAAATACTACATTTAGGGCCATTTTAGGGGAGTAGCATGTATGGTCGATGGGCACCTTACCTGGGGTGACTACACCCTCAATTATGCCACAATCCTTTGGGCAGGGGCATTGTCCGAGACCTGTTTGGAGGATTCTCCCCATCTTGAAGATAGAAGAGACAGAAAGATGTGCTTCACCTCATCTCCACCACCTTAGGGTTGGAGTTGGTACAGGTGGGAACACCTCAGATTCTTCTAGGTTTTCCTGCTGGTTATCCAGCCCAAAGTGGGTGTGTTGACCGAGGCTGCAATCTGCTGCTTGCAGCAGATGCTGGGGGTTGCATTACATAGGCTGCAGGCATTTGAAGCTTTACTCTCGAGCACTGTACCCATCGGGGGGGAATGCTAGAAACTTAATTTAACTTTCAAAATGTAGAGGAGATCATTCTGCCCTGGTGTGTTAATTTTCATGCCTGTAGCATATAGAGATACTACTGAAACAAAATCTGGGAAATGTTTGTATATTTTCGGTTTTAGCAGCAAAGTCTTCAAAGTGCACCATACAAATACATTTATATCTCAAGAACCACATATGCTAGAAACCTAATTTAACTTTCAGAATGTAGAGGAAATCACTCTGCCCTCGTGTATTAATGTTCATGTCCCTAGCATATAGGGAAAAAGCTGGGGGAATTGGGAAATGTTTGCATCATTTAACATTGTGACTGTGAAATTCAGATTTTTGTTAATTTACTTATTGCACACCCTCGCTTGTTTTTTTTCCCGTTAAATTTGCTGTTTTAAAACTGCAAGGGATGTCTTTAGCACATCTCTGCTCTTGCAATGAAGGTGTGAGACTTTCCTTCAGGCAGGTGTGAAATTTCTTCCATTTGCATAACCTGAGCTGGGAGCTGGCGGGAGGAGTTGATACTGGAGAGGTGTGAACTACCTCCCATCTGCCCAGTCTGAGCTGGGATCTGGCAGCTGGTGGGAGGAGCTGGCCCTAATGAGGTGTGACATTGCTCCCAGATGAACAACCAGAGCTGGGGGAGGAGCTCACACTAGGGAGGTGTAACCCTACTCTAAATTAGCCAATGCAATCCTTGCAGGTAATGTTCCACCCCCTGAATATCTGTATAAGTAGCAGGCCTTTTTCCACTAAAATCCTGCACTTGAGCTCTGCTGAGTACAGGTGGATACAGATAGTCAGGATTGTTTAGTGCTACCCAGATGCCTTTCTTCCTTAAAACCTTTCAAATGGGTTCCCTTCTGAGGAAATGTGCTGTCTTTGCAGTGTTTCATATTTTAATGCATTGAATTAGTGTTTTTCTAGCATATAACAAGGATACTGAAATACATTTTTGTCTTACAATGTGTTATTCTCATTACATGGCCATCTATTTTCTTTCTAGCAAAGCAAAGAGCATTCCGTTGGTTTGCACAAAGTGCTTTAAAAATTGTGAGCACTCGTGAGTTCCCTTGGCCCGAGTTTGCATGAAGAAAAGCACTCCTGAAGAGATTGCAGCAGTTGTAAAGGAGGCAAGAGAATCGATGATTGCTCATCTACTAAAAGAGGATTATACACTTATGATAATCTCAAGATCCTTTTCAATGAAGAGACCAGAAATACCGTCATCAATATGCTGGAAACAAATGGGTGTTTTGTTGTTGGAAAGCCTGTTGATCAAGTTCTTATGTAAGTTAAATATTCTTTTTTTGCTTTCATTATTATTAGTTTGCTACCATTAGAATCGCCAAATCAATTTTCATATTTACTACATTATATAAAGTCACACATAATTATTAAGGTTTCAAGGTTACAAATTAATATATGTTCTCTATTTTACTAGCACATGACTTCACCTTTGTGAGGAACTCTATTCCATCCGTGCATGTTGTGTCATCAGCTGAAGAAACCTGTATGTTATTGATTGTTGAAGCTGCTCACTTCATGCTTTATCACTCAATTATCTGACTTACTTTTAGACTTCCTAAAACACCCGATGAAGATAAGGAAACTGGACATCTGAGAGAAGAGGAAGAAACTGCGGAATTATATCAACCGTAAGTTCAAATGATCAAAATCTTTTTCCACCACATGCATCTCAGATAGTCATATTTATGAACCGTTTGTTTTATGAAACATTTCACTATTCAATTCAACAGACCAAGTGAAAAAAGTGGCCGATTACTATACAGAAGAAGTTGAACGACGCGGGACTGTATAAGAAACATTCTCTGGACTGCAAACTGTTAGTTGATTTCAGAAACTATCTAAAATCTCGGTCTCCAACTGCAAGCAGGAGGCAATGCAAAAAAGCTTTTACTTCTATGGCTACTTATTACTACTAATACCCATTATATTCAGTAAGGTATATAATAACTGTTATCTGTATTTAATTTAAGCTGGAAAATGTATCGAGATTCCTCTTCTACAATCCTGACACCATCGATAAGTCTCATAAAGGACATCCCACACACACGGGAGTTCTTCAACCTCCTGAAATCAACTGGGTCAGCACAGCAGACCATAATAAATTACATGAAGATTATCAAGTGCTTTGTTCACTATCACATCGTGGTTACAAATCTGAGAGAAGTTAACGATCTCTATACATCAACTCAACATTTCCAGTGTGTGATGAAGGATATGCAGAAAAAAATAAGTAGAGGCATTTCAAAGGAAGTCACTCACAGAAGGTAAAAATGTATTAATTGTGAAGTAAACAGCCGTTAGATTATTGTAAACAATAACATTTCTTCTCATTGCACGATCCCAATTAAAAAATCATGAATTTATTATGTTTCTTTACTATTGAATGGGCAAATCCTGTTATTTATGATGTCTTTCATAATATTGCTTAGATATAAGGAGTTTACAGCAGAAAAGACCACCCCTGGGCACTGCTTACTGATTTTGGATATGACAAAAGAAGACTTCCTCAAAGTGATACTAAAGCTGAATGCCAATCAGGAATTCTCCTTCCAGGATACACTGGTGACATTGTATTATTTAGAGGCACTATTGCTCTTAAAGCATGTGCAGAGAAGGTATGTAAACAAAAAGACACTAGTAGGAATCAAACAAAGCATCTACATTGAATCCCTCATGCTCACTCTGCATAAACGATGTAGAATATTAAGGGCCTGATTACGACATTGGTGGTCTTCCTGCAGGCCTCCATGGCAGCGCCTCGCAGGAGGACTGACAAAGCCATACTCACACCGCCCACCTGATTACAATTGTAGTTCTTGGTGGGCAGGTGGTGCTGCAGCGGTGTCACAGCCGTGCCTGTCTAAAAGCCCATAGGTAAACCTCAGCCAGGCATCACCGCAGCACGTTCCTGCATGGTGTAGCATGCACCATGTGGTGCATACTGCACCATGCAGGAACTGGCCTCCCAGGCCTAGAGCCACAAGGGGGCCCTGTTAGGGTCTCGCTTTGTTACCTCACCGCCAGCCTTTCCATCTCGGGCTCACCGCCATGGTAAGGCTGGCGGTGAGGCAACTCGTAAAATGCTTGACAGTGCTGCAGTGGCACCACCAGCATATTGCTGCCTCTGACCGCCGTTCCACCACCGTGGGATCACAGATCCCTGCCAGTTGCAGCAGTCCAGTGGTGGTCCAAACTCCAAATTTGGTATACGGTGGGCGGACCACCAGTCCAGTGGTTCGTGGACAGTCTCCACGGGTTCAGCGCTCCCATGGACTGCTGAACTCATAATCAGCCCCAGTAGTAAACCAGGATACCTTTAATCAAACTAAAAGTGACAGGTCCCATGCCCTGGAAATGGTGCAGAAATGACGTAGAAATTACGTATGTGTATGTGTGATAGCCCTCCCTGGAATTGGGTTGGTGTGGGGGTGTGTCACATGGGCGGTGACAGACTGTGAGCACGTGTTGATGCCTGTGTTAGGCTAACAGTGCATTTAGGGTTATGTAAAAATGTATCCTTAACTGTGAGTGTGCGCAAAAGTGTCTTTGCCTAAGAGGGAAATGCCTGGGTCTGTTTAAAACTGTGCCTGCAGAGCTGTGACAGATGGTGTCTCAGGAAGAGGAGCTGTGAATAATCAGACATCCCAAGTCCCCATCCCCCATGGCTTTGTGGCTGCCTAACACAGGGGTTTGCTGCGCAGATGTGTTTTAAAAAAAAGAAATAGTGTCTTTCTTTAGAAGCAGCGAGGCCAATTTGAAATGCCTCCCTGACAAAGGTGCTGGCATCAAACTATCCACGACAGGCCTCAAAAGGGGTTGCAGCTGTTAAAATGTTACAGTGGTAAACCCTTATAAAGATCGCAAGGCATGAAGTGAAAACACCTCGAACAGAGGACAGCCTTCCAGGCCGTGCTCTGGCATATAGATGTCAAATTGATAAAGTGTCAGGGTCTGTAAGCAGAACTGGGTTGAGAAGAGGAAAAAAACCAAGCAAGGGATGGGCTCAAACTTTCCAAGGAGAGTCTGAAACAGGATAACACTAGGCATGTTATAAATCAGGCACCCCCAACACACAAGCCAATGCTGCAAAGTCAAAAACTTCAAACAAAGAGGCTGCTTCTAGCTTCCCACACACAGACTCTGTCATGATTAGCAGATGTCAAATGATAAAAGTGACACCAGTCCTGAGCAGAGCAAGGCTGAGAAATGATAAACTAAACTTCAGGGCGGTCCCAAACTTCCCAGGAGAGTCAAGTAGGATAGCACATGGTGTGATATAAGCAGTCATCCTCAGCAGCCAGGGCTGTGTTGACCAAGCAAGACCTACAAACACATTTGCATGGGCCAAGCTCCTCACTACAGGGTTCAGGCTGGATTAGCAGATGTCAAATGATAAGGGGGCACCTAACATAAGCAATGCAACACGCAGAAAAGGGTCCCAACCAAAGCCCCCCAATACCTGGTTCTAAGCCCTCCCCTCCATAAAGTGTGAGAGGCTTCTAATTAGCATTCCAGGACACGTAAATAAAGCATACTTTAGGGCTCCAGCACACACAGACATTCACAAACCCATTTAGAACATTCGATTTTGGAGTGTGTGCTGAACAGACCTACCACAGTACCTTACAGAGAAAAAGAATGGCGCAGAACAACATGGCACAGAATGATGCTGCATGCTGTACTCTACTGGAGGTAAATAAATAGGGGTGGCACATTGCTGCAGTCTTAAGGAATTAATGGTTTATTTAAAGTATTGGGGGAATGCATTTAATGTGAACAATGTTGTAGTTTTAAAAAGTGCTTGGCGCTATGTAGGATTGTATCCTTGATGTTTTAATGAATGTTTAAGGCATTGTGGTATGCTGCTTAATGTGAATAATGTTAGAGGCATTGAGGTGAAATGTGGTTGTAGTTTTAAGGTTTTAAATGGCACTTAGCGCAAGGGGGGCCTGTATTTAATGTGAATAAGGAGACATGCTATGAGGGGTGACCCAGGGTACCAGTCCTAACGTTTTAAAAAATGTGTAGAGTGGTGGGGGCTTGCACTTAAATGTGAATAATGTCAGAGGTTTGGGTGACACAGGGTTGTAACCTTAAGCTTATACAGCTCATAGAAACAGTTTTCCATGGTGTGTATGGTACTGTAAGGGTGTCAGAGCACACCTAAATAATATAAATTCTGTACAAATAAAATAAATAATACAGTTTTGCACTCACCCACTGGCTATGCTGGTGGTGAACTGTCTCTGGCACAGGTTGTGGCTGCTCTCAGGTACGGTCGTCAGTGGTCTTATGCATGAGTCCCACAGTGGTCATGAGGGTGCTCTAAGGAGCTTGTGAAGTCTGTTAGGATGGCTGCGGTGGGGCCAGGGTCCAAAGCAGGGGCTTTTGATACCCCAGAGCCCACTTCCAATGTGTTGGGGCTCTGGGTTGTGGGCCAAATGGTGGAAGGGCAATGGTGAAGCCCGAAAACCTCTGGTGTAACCCCCAGAGTACGCTGAGGTCAGGCGGTGCTCTGGGGGTTGGTGAGGCCAGCCCTGGTGTGGGGAGCTGTGTCCAAGGATTTTAAAACTAGACCCCCTGAGCACACTGAGGTCCAGGGTGGTGCTCGGGGGGCGGGGTTGGTGAGGGCAGAGCCAGTGTATGGTGGGGGTCTTGAGGCCCCAAAATCAATTGTTTTAACCCCAGAGCCCTCTTCCAACACATTGGACTCTGCGGGTTGCGTCTCAGAAATGAAACAAGGTCCGGTGTGGGCCTGAGGCCCAAAGCTGTTGAGGTCGCACCACAGAGCCCACTGTGTTCCATGCAGTGCTCTGGGGTTGTGTGTGTCAGGGGCCGGTGCCTGTATGGCATTGTGTTTGAGGCCCCGATAATTTTAAATTAGGCCCTCAGAGCCCGTGGTGTTCCCAGTGGCGTTCTTGGGGGAGTTTGCGGCATGGTCCGGCATGGGGTTCGAGGCCCTGAGAATTTTAAATTAGGCCCCCAGAGCCCATGGTGTTCCGGGCGGCATTCTGGGGGGATAATGGTGGAGTCATGACCACCGGGAACTTCCTCCAAGCTGCTGCGAAGGCAGGACCCGCCTCTCCATGATGTCATCATTGGGGACACACCCAACGTCACGGCAGGGTGGGTCCTGCCTTCGCAGCGGCTTGGGAAGACATCCCCACCTACACCAGGACGGGCAAGGCACCATGCAACGTGTCCGGGGAGCTCCCTGCAGGGATTCCCATCTTACGGCGGTATTTCCTATGCAGTCAGGGGCCATGTTAGCAGAGCCCCTGGCTGTAAATAATATGTGAAGGGCAGTGCACAGCCCAACAGGGAGAGGCAGAGCGCTTCTCCAGTGCTTTACAGGTTATCAACCTTCATGCTTAAACCAGGTGCTGGCTTTCAAGGGGTTATGGATTGCAGGTTATTTTATTTTTTATTAAAAGCACCTCATGCAGCGCTCATTGTCTACAACAATTTCCAGGCAAATAAAAAATATATAAATAAAATGTCCAGATAACTCCTGTGATTAATGCTCTTTCTGGCGAGAGATAGATGTTTATGCTTGTGGAGGGAGTCACCCTAAACATGCATTTAGTGTAAAGTAGGAAGATGTCCTTTTGTTGGCGAGTGTTTTATAATTTAAAAAGCCTGGCATAGAGCAGAGGTTATTAAATGGATGCAAAGAACAACATGCATACTGTCTAGTATACATTTGAGCATAGATTAATGTTGCACCAGGTTGGGTATATGGGGTAGAAATCATAGCTTATTATTAAAGAGTGTTCAGATATCGTTTATGAGTCGGTGCTTCTCAGACTTTAATGATGGATTTTAGCAGTAGGGATGACCTGTTGTTCCTACAACGTGAAGGCCTATGTAACATTTCCTAGACATTGATTTACGTATGTCACATCTATGGGGGATTGTCTATATGTAATATGTATGGGTTGCAAAATGGTCCAGGAAACCATGCGTGGCTCTATAGAACTATTTAAATATAAAAACTGAATGATAGCGGTTGTCGAAATGCTTCTTATGCATTACCAACATCCCAAGTATTTATAAACTGTGAAGGCCCTTGTAGAACTGGTTCTATGCATTATGTATTAGTGGTTTCCAAGGTGAATGTAACATGAAATATGCTATGTTTATTAGATCTAGTTTCAAAACAGACATGTTTGATCTACCCCTCACAGGACCTCCAAGAAATAACTAACCCTGGGCGTAGTTCGCGAAGTAGCGCTACGCGAAGTGCACTTCGCACTACGCGAGCTACGCGTAGCACTATGCGAACTGCGTAGTGCGGTAGGAAATGCTGTTCGCAATGATTGCACAGTGCCGGATGCTTGTCCGCACTGTGCAATCATTGCAAATGGCATCTTGCACAGTGCAAGCGGTCGTTTTCTGCCGCTCGAGTAGATTTGTACTCGAGCGGCAGTTTTCTCAACGCGGACTGGTAGTTTCTCATCGCGAGCGGTCGCAACCATACGCGACCACTCGCAATGAGAAACCTGACCTCCCCGTGTTGAGAATCTCGCCGGGAGGTTTATTTTCCACGCTCTCGGCCGGCAACTTGATGTTGCTGATCGCGAATGAGGAAAAAATCTTGCTGGGATGTCATTTTGCTCGCTCGCGGTCCCCAACTTGACGTTGAGGACCGCGAGCAAGCAAAAAATGCCCGCTACGCTATGCATTTTTGCACTGTGCTACGTGCAATTCGCGTAGCACGTAGTTCCTCAAACTACGAGAGTGTAGCGTAGTTTTCCGCCCAGGCCTAGAAATAACTATCAGCGACGAAGATCTGCTTACCTTTCAGCAAGGTATAGGTATTTAGAGTTCCATAGTTCTGCATAGTTTTTGTACAATGGTGTCTCAGAAACTCTGTTTTCTAATTGTATTCTCGTGTATGTATGATTTTACAGGTTATGACGGCGGAGTATAACCAGCTGTTGACGCTCTATAACAGTTCCTAGAGGGTCAAGACGCGGTGCACAATGTGCAAAACAAGCCAGCTCTTACAGGAAAATAAAAAAGGACCAGGCTCTAAAAACTTTCTAAGATTTACGCTGTGCTAGTCCAAAAACCACAGCAGTGAACTGTAGGAGGCCTCCTCAGAAAGGACTTCTAAGGCTTGATTTATACTGTTAATGTCACTTTTTTCCTTTCTTTACAGGTCCCATGGAGTCATGCAAGGTCAGCGGGGATGTGCAAGAGGCAGCACAGTGAGCAGAAAATTGGCCACTAAAAAGGAAGGCTTCAGCATCTAAAGAGGGATCTTTGACAAAGAAAGGAGTGGTGAAAAGACCTCTAAAAGGTGTGTTTTTTACAAAAGGGTCTCAAAAAGAACTCCGGTTTTATTCTCTCAACCAGAAAGGTCCGTCAACTTGCAGTAGTAGGTGTATAAAGGATTGTGTATTAGTTATAGGCACATAGTTATGTTACAATCTAGGAGCACCTCAAAAGCTCACTGGAGAAGATCCGTGCAAGGCTAAGAGGATGACTGCCCCTTTCAACGAAATCACAAAGACAGTGCAGAACATCAAACCTAAAGCAAAATGTGTGAGTAGGCGTGTACGCCAGGACAAACTTTGCTCTTAATATGCTCATATCCAGCACAGACATGAAATTTCAAGTCAAGCAAACCTCCATCATGTTGAACACTCCTACAGGAAAGCCTATTCTGCACGGGTTGGGAGACTCCAGAGGAGGAGTGCCTACAGCCTTAGACACCTCAAAGCCTGGTTTGTGTAAAAGCTGTGCCGCAAATCTGAATCCTCTCCAGACCTCAAAAGTTAATCTCCTCTCAATAAACCATCCCTAAAGAAGAAGCAGGGGGGTCACATAGTCCCAAACAGCTCCTTTAAACCTTAAGAAGAAGCGGGTGGTCCCAGAGTCTCAAACAGCTCCTTTAAACCTTAAGAAGAAGCAGGTGGTCACAGAACCCCAAACCGTGCCTTTAGATCTCGCATTAAAAAAGGTTGTTACACCATTGAATGAACACATTACCCCCTGAACTCTAAAGGGCCAATGGCTACGACGTCTGTAGCAGAAGATCTGGAGCAACTCCAAACCCCAAAAGTGAATCGCCTCTCAAGAAGCAAGGGGTCCCTGAATTGCAAGTAGAAACAGTAGAAGGTACATTAAACAAGGCCATTACACCACAGACCGATTCCCACACCCTAAAGGACACTATAGTTTCAAATAAGGTGATGGCTCATGTAGAGGCACTCCCCCTAGGGCCACCCCCAAAGCCAACTATAATCATTCCTGACAGGCTTAGGGACTCCCCGATTGTAAATGATCAACTCTTAGGAACACCTTATACTGATTGCATGGGGTCTCTCAAGGCCTTGGCAGGGTTGGTGAACAGTATTGATAGACCCACAGAAGCCGTGCACAGAGGGCCTTCTAATAGGGGTTTGCAGACAACGGTTAGACACACACCTGACCGTAACTCCGATTATTCCTTCACTTCTGAGGCCCTTGAGTATTTTGACCAGCATTTAAACTCCCCATACCCTATGTCTCCTATCACTCCACCAGGAGCGTACGACCCAACCAGCGCCGCGTCCAGTGTAAACCCCACATCACCAACCTCAACATACCCCGATAGCAGTACAAGATGGAGCGGCTGTCCAAATAAAAGTTTGGATGTTGTATCTAGTGAGGAGAAGTCAGCGGGAGTCCCAGGGTCTTCTCATTGGGAAATGCAAAAATAACAATTGATGGACAGAATGCAGAACAATGTCATACATTCACCCCAGTACAGAGATCTGGGCCTAAATCCATCGTTTTTTTGCTCACCATGACATTCCAGTTTGAACCCAGCCATGTGCAAATCAGTCTTGACCCTTTGCCCTATGGGAACAGTCCAGCCCGAACTGCCAGGCCAGGTCTTCCCTGGACTGGAAACAAGCATCCTAGGACCGGTTTCGGGGTTTCACCCCTCTTCAGCCAGGATAGCTTGACTCCAGCGGCATGGAGAGCACGGGACCCACGTCTGGGCATACCCGTCCCACTCGGGGTGACAAATGCAAAAACAATTGATGGACAGAATGCAGAACAATGTCATACATTCACCCCAGTACAGAGATCTGGGCCTAAATCCATTGTGTTAGCCCGAAACCGGTCCCAGGATGCTTGATTCTATGTCAGGACCGGAGGCTCCGATTATGCTTCTCATTTCTTTACTTAGAAATGCTCAGCAGCCAATAAAAAACACAGTAACAAAATCACATGACCAACCATAGAGTCTCATGGTATATAAGGACCCAGCACAACCACAGTGTCCTCTTACTTTGCTGCTCCGTAGCCAGTTAAGTGCTCTTTCATTATATTGCTGATTGCAGTCTTTGCATGTTTGCGCTTTATTGTTGATATTGTTGGCGCTTATGTTATCTCTCGCAGTATTAACTGTGTGTAGGCTTTGTGTCCGCTTTTAAGCTGTATATCGCATTAATTTGTCAACTCGCTTGTTAAATGCTCTGTGCTTATTTGGGCTCACTTCCGCTTCTGCGGCGCCTGCGGTGTTCGCGCATTGTCCCGTTTTCCCTTGGCGCACAGTAGATCCTGTCCGACGTCGATCGGTGTTCGCGGGCCTTTGTTTTTGTGGAGCGGGAGGTTCCGGGGAGCGAGGACGCGCATCTGAGTGACGCGCGGTCCTCTTTCTATTTCTGACGAGCGGCCGCCATTACGCATGCGCGGCAGCCATTTTTGCCCTCAAGGTCTATTACCGGGCATTGAATGAACGCCGGAGCAACGTTTTAGTGCTCTGACCCTCGCGCTTACTGTTTTTTCACAGCGCTAAAGGCTCGTTGTGCTCTCCTGACGCCCTACTTGCATAACCAGATCAATAAATAGCGTGGGGCTGCATAATACCGCATAGGCTTTGCCTAGGGTGGTTATTAGGCAAGCTCTTCCTCCCTCCACATCTGAAGTCCTTGCACTGGTCCTTCCCTAGGATTGTTGTGAGCTTGCCTGGGGCTACCACCCCCCCCTGACCTTCTCTGAATTATATATATATATATATTTGCAACAGCCTGTCCTTGCAGTGTAATAATATACAGGCAGTTCTCCTGGGTCTGATTCCACACTTAGTGTGTTACGATGGCTGAGTACTATGAGGAGGACTTTTATTATTATGAGGAACCCTCTGGGTTTGTTGAGCAAGTCCTCGTTGAGGCTCAGGACGCAGGAGTCCAACATTCAGTAAATGCAGCGCTAGTAAGGGCAATTGAGCCACTTAAGCGTTACCATTGCACCTATGCCAAGCAACAAGGCTGGCTTCCCTCTACAGGACCGCGTGCGAGACCTGGGGGCAAGGGACGGCCCAACCCACATGCTGCAGACTTTGCTAGACTGGCCAAATCCATGGCAGATCAGGAACATATTGCCCCTAGCAAGGAGGCCACAATCACTGAGATTGCTCAGGATGATGACCAAGACACCTCCTCAGACCCGTCCACTGACCAGGAGGAGGCTTCTCGACCTGCAAAAAAGGCTAGGAAGGAGAAACACTGAGACGGCCCCAACTCCTAGGGTCCTCAATTTCAAACCCGCAGAGATCATTCACTCTAATTCCTCTGCTTGGCTCCCACCCCAGGAGGTGGTGGATTACGTCCAGTCCCATCTTCGCCAAGCGTTCGATAAAGAGGCACGGGCACGACTTCGGTCGGAATGCCCTGGACCCGACCTGGCCAGTAAGGAAGCGGAGACCCCCGAGGTGGACCCTTCGAAGCTAACCTACTTAAAAAAGTACTCAAAGGACCCCAAAAAGGGGCTTGATAGGTCGTGGAGGTCCTGTCAGGACAAATTATTGGATATGGCTGGTCCCCTGACCAACATTCTTGAGCTTGGCTTTAGAGCCAAAGATTTGGCTCTCGCCATTGATCCGCACGAGCTGATTGGCTGGGCACAGAGGGCAGTTTGCCAACTTGGCAATGCCAACTGTGCACTCGACGGAACGCCGTCGTTCCATTCTCCTGAAACTGGATCCCAAGCTGGCCGAACTGTCTACATCTGAATCGGGCCCACTGGCCCAAGGTTTGTTATTCGGACAACCTTTTTTGAAGGAACTAACCAAATTCGTGGCTACCTTCAGCGGGCTAGAAAAGGCCCAAGGATCGCTCAAACGGGCTTTCCGCCCGATTTTCGGCAGGGCCGGACGCTTTCGGGGGCGCTTGTTCGGCTGGGGTTACAGTCAAGGCACCCCTCGTGGCCAGCAGAGAGGGGGTTATCAGGACAACAATTCCAACTCCTCCTCCTTCTACCCCACTCTCCGATCCCGGAACAGATTCCGCAGAGGCAAATTTGGCGGACATTCCAGTGGTCAACAGGAGTCCGGAAGCTCATGTGAGCCTGGTTCTTTGTTCCGAAGTGATTTTGGGGGGGGAAGAATAATGTGTTTTCTCAACAAATGGCGCAAGATCTCTCAGGATGCTTGGGTGTTAGAAACGGTGCAGGGTTACAAGCTAGAATTTTACGATACCCTATCTCAGGACGTACACCCGTCCCCAATGTCTTTTTCCCTACAAGATCAGATCTTTATCTCTGCAGAAATCGAGTCCCTCTTGCGGAAAGGCGCCATAGTGATCTCCACAATCCACCCTCACGGTTTCCTCAGCAACGTGTTTCTTGTGGAGAAGAAAGGGGGTGGTTCCAGACTGGTCTTAAACCTAAAAGATTTCAATTCCTGGATAGTTTACAGACACTTCAAGATGGAAGGCATCCATCTTTTGCGTGATCTCCTGCAAGAAGGGGACTGGATGGTCCGGCTGGACCTGAAAGATGCGTATTTGTCCATTCCCATTTTCGCCCCTCATCGCCGGTTCCTGCAGTTTCTCTGGAAAGGGATTTGTTACGAGTACAAGGTTCTCCCGTTCGGCCTGTCGTCAGCACCGTGGTGCTTCACGAAGCTTCTTTGTCCAGTGATAGAATCTCTAAGAGCCTGGGGGGTTCGCCTCATCGTCTATCTCAACGACATTATTATCATGGCGACCTCTCCCCAGCTAGTAAGCTTACACCTCAATTGGGCGATCAATCTTTTACAGGACTTGGGTTTCGTTGTGAATCCACAAAAGTCTATTCTGATTCCAACTCAATCTATCGAGTTCCTGGGCTTCTTAGTCAATTCCCTGACTTGTCAACTCTTACTTCCGATGCCAAAGATCAGAGCTATCAAGCGGGAGTTGAAGTCCACACTTCACAGGCAGACGATCTCCCTGAGATCTTTAGCTCGAATAGTAGGCTTGTTGGCTTCGTCCATTCAGGCTATCTTTCCGGACCCCCTCCACTACCGGGCTCTTCAGCGGCTCAAGATCCGTCATATTCAAAAAGGCCTTGGTTACTCAGAACAAATTCCCCTCTCAGAGGAGGCGAGGCTAGAGATGATATGGTGGTTATGTAGGAGAGTAGGATCTGCTTCACATGGGTACCCCCACTTTTTGCTGATGCTTCACTGTTTTTCGACTTTAGTCTGGCTGGGGCCCTGCTAATCAGAACCCCAGCCTAGCTGCTTCCTCTCTAAAATGGTTTCCATGTGCCTTAGGCACATCTCTGATTGGAATCTGGAGTGCCCTTATAAGTCCCTAGTATATGGTATACTATGTACCCAGGGCATAGGTACCTCAGAGGCCTACCAGGGGCTGCAGCATGTATTGTGCCACCCCTGGAAAGCCATCCAAAATGATACCACAGGTCTGCTACTGCAGCCTGGGTAAGGTGGTGCACGCACCCCTTACTGTGATATAGGCTACCTATATCACTACATACATACACACATATAAACCTATAAGTCACTCCTATGGCAGGCCTTATCAATCCTGAAGGCAGAGTGCTTGGTTCCTATGTGAGAGGGTGCCCCTGCATGAGCAGAGCCCCTCTGCAGCGTTCGGAGACCCTTCTCTGATGCTGTTTGTAGTGCAGCCTGACCATATACTCTTAAGCGCATTATAACCTCGCGTTAAATGCTAACTTTGGGGTGGCTGCACGGAAACATGTCGTGTTTGGTGTCAAACATCTTGGAATACTACCCCCCACCAGTTCTGGTGGCGGGGGTAGCATTCCACCCTTCTAGAGGGAGAGACATGTACACAAAGGCCTGCCCGGTAACTTCTTTCCAAGCCCTGGTATCACAAAATGGATGCTGCTGCCACAGACACGAGTCTGGCCTCCTGCTGCTGACCGAAACTCCGGCAGGGGAGGCCTGGACAATAGGTTTCCTGTCCCAGGGAGGTGTAACCACCTCCCCAGACAGTATAGTGTGTATTGGGGCTGGGCGGGAGCACTCTCTGGTGCTTTGAAGTCCTGCACTGGGGGCACATTTGGTGTCCCTGTGCATACCCCAGTTCAAACCGGCTCAGGGCCTCCAGCCCCTGCTCTGGTGAAAAACTGGACAAAGGGAAAGGGTGTAACCACCCCTCTGCCCTGACCCTCCCATAGGTGGGTCCCCAGAGTATGTCCAACCCCCTAACTTGGTATAAGTATGGGACCCCAGTCCTTAGGACTTTAGATTTACCTGGACGAAACTCTGATACAGAATCCTGGACCTTCGACGCTCTACTTCAAGATTAGAGGACTGAAGAATCTCCCTTGGGGTCAAGGAGTGACTCCCCTGCTTGGCAGGCACCAACGAAGCAATTGTCCGGTCTGCATCGCTGAAGCTCCCGCCGGACGCCGAAGTCTTTGCATCACCAGAGGTGGATTTCCAGACTTCCCCGAGGCTACCCTGAGTCCCCAGCAAAGTTGAGGCCCGTGGCTTTCGTGGGTAACGTGGAACCGTGACCCCTGGACACCGTGTACTTTTGTAAGTGCATCCTCTTCTGGGTTTCCCACGAAGTTGTGCTTTGGGCTCCCAGTAGCCCCAGCATCCAGCACCGACTGCATTGAAGATCACTGGCCTCCACTCCACGAGTGTCCTGTGAGCCAGCTCCAAGTGCATCCACTAGAGGCTTGTTAGACCTGGCATCCTTGGCGTGGGTCTCCCTTCCATTTTTTCGTAATGCCTCCACTGTTGCCGATATGTTTTTGCTGGACTAGATGCTCATGGGCACTTTGCCGCTGCTAATCAGTGCCAAAGTGCAAGTGCTCCCTATCGTTAATTGATATATGTATTAGTGACTCCATGATTGGATGATTGGTTTACTTGTCAGTCCCTAGTACCATGCACTGAGTGTGCCCAGGGCTTGTAAATCCAATGCTGCTGGTGGGCTTGCAGCACGGGTTGTGCCACCCACAGAAGCAGCTTGTAAAGTGTGTCTCAGGCCTGCCATTGCAGAGCCTGTGTGCAGCCTAGGGCTGCCATGTCGACTTGGTGAGTGCACCCACTTACCAGTCCCTAAACCTTCCCTTTACTGCATGTTGGTCACCCCTAAAGTAGGCCCTAGGGCAGGGTGCATTGTAAGTATAAGGTAGGACATGCCCTGGTGTGTGTGGCATGTCCTAATAGTGAATTACAGCCATTTTCGTTTTTCACTATTGCAAGGCTACCTGCTCCCCATAGGCCAGAATGGGCAGACTGACTATTACACCTTATAGTCCGAACTGACCCATGGAACATGGTAGAAAAACGAATTTAGTATGCCTGAACTCAGGATGATAAACTACATCTTTTAGTGAAGTTGGTTTTAACATTCTGTGTTTGAAAATACCACTTTTAGAAAGTGGGTATTTTCTTGCCTAACTATCCAAGCCTGCCTCTGCTAGGTTGTGTATTCCTTGTCTGGAGATTGAGTGACAGGGGCTGGGGGTGGCTACAGGAGACAGGGTGAGTCAGCGCAGGGCTGAATAGAAAGATCTGCATCCAGAGTGGAGGGAGGAGTTGCACCTGGGTCTGAATAGGGCTGTGCCTGCCTTCCACAATGCTGGCTCCACCTCCTGCCGGGCGGCTGAGCACTCTGCCCCACATTCTGAAAGGAAAGAAGGAGTCAGAAAAACAAAGTGCTCCAGGACTGACCAGAACTGGTTTTGGACTAGGCAGAGGCCTCTCTGCCTCCAGAGAACAAAGAGAATTAGGGTATAAGAGGGGCACCCAGACCCCAGGAAAATTAGATCACTTTTGGGAACAAGAAGAAACCTTTGCTGAGGAGCGGAACCAAGAAGAAACTGAGGAGAGACTATCCCTAAGCCTGAAGTGCTGCTTGGGGGATTGGCCTGCAGTGGTTTGCCTGACTGCCAAAGAAAGGAGAAAGGAACTTTTGCTTTGCTGTGACTTTCATCAACTTGTGAAGGATCTTCAAGGGCTTGGAAGAGAGCTTGCCCCCTGACCGAAGTCCCAGGACCATTGGACTTCACCCCCTTTGTGAATTGCTGCTGGAAACTCTGTTTCAGTGGCTGCAGAGGTAGGGAGCTGTGACCGACTCTCACGACCGACTCGGTGTCCTGTAAGCACCGCATCGAAGCACCGTCTCGCCCTGCAACGCACGGCCCTGGTCTCACCGACTCCGTCAACGAGCCGCTGCCTGCACCGCATCGAGGGACAACGCGTCCTACAACGCTTCGCTACGCCGAATTGAACTGGTCCGACCGACACGGTCACTGCTGCTGAGTTCGAGTCCTGTGACCGCACCGGAGTTGGGCACCGCTCGCACGCTTTGCGACGCCCGACTCGCACCGCTGTCCGGACTGATCGACGCCAGCTCCTGAATCCGGCTCCGTCGCCGCACCGCAACCTGCCAGCACCGCATCGAAGCCCCGTCTCGCCCTGCAACGCACGGCCCTGGTCTCACTGACTCCGTCTCGACGACGTCAACGAGCCGCTGCCTGCACCGCATCGAGGGACAACACGTCCTGCAACGCTTCCATTTTTGCATCGCGACCGCGACGAACAGCCATCCGGCTCGCACGCCCGTGCCTGCCGCTTCAAGTAAAAGGTACTGTGACCGAGTCTGTCTACGCTGTGTTGGCCCGTCTCGACGCGGTCAGCTGGATTTGTTAGACTCTGTTTGTTCTCGACATCGCCGTAGCCGGAGGAGGCTACTGACTCGCACAGAACCTTGAATTAAGCCTTTTTGATCAGAACTAAGTATTCTTAACAGTATTGTGGATTATTTTTGTCGTTTATGGTCTTGTGATAAATCTATATAAAGTATACCTATTTTTATAAATATATAACCTGTGTGGTGTCCATTTGTAGTGTTGTCACTTGATTACTGTATGTGTTCACAAATGCTTTACACACTGCCTCTGAACTAAGCCTGTCTGCTCGTGCCAAGCTACCAAAAGGGTGAGCAGGGGTTATTTCGGGAGTGTACCTACTTTCCCTGACTAGACTCAAGGGTCCCTATTTGGACAAAGGTACCTACCTCTGCCAACTAGAGACCCCCAAATCTAACAAGGCTCTTTTGCGGTCACTAGTCCGTTGGCTAGTAGGCCCTCCCGAAGGCCAATCTTCTTCTGCTTGGGCTCCCTGGTTGCTCCAGGCGTGCCCTGACTTACCCTCGCTGGGTGAGTCCCACAGACCTTGCTGGTCTGCACCATCGTCCTTCTTCCATTTCCACGAGACTTGCCGTTGCCAAGGCTTGTTGGGTCCACTCCAGTCGCCGACACCCCTGCAATCGACAGATGTCGTGGGACAGCGCGAATCCAGCTCCTGGTCGTCGTCGACGCCTCCTGGACCTCATGGCTGAAGAGTCAAGATGACCATCAACCTACCTGAAGCACTCGACATCGGTGGGCATCTGCTCATCACCTTCCTGGTCACTGGCTAGTGACCCAGACTCTGTCCCCTCTGCTTTCAGGTTCTTCAGATCTTCAATCCACCTTTGGATCCACCCGAACACTTTCGACTTGGCCGCCAGCAGCACTTTGCAGCAGATCGCCATTGAAAACGACGACAAAACCCGACCCCGAAAGACACCTATGCACCCGGCTCCCCTGGGTGAGGTAACTCGAGTACTCCAGTGCTCCCGTGGGTATTGACACTAGAACAGCCTAGTTCTAAAAGGGTTTGCTCCAAGTCCTCCTCTAAGTGTCCCTTTTCTTTAAAATTCCAACCGCGACTTTCCCCATAGAAGTCAACGGCGATTCGCGGCTGTGTTCTTACACTGCACGCGTCCCCTGTGGGTCCCCTGTGTCACTACCTTGGGTGGTTCCTTGTGGTCCAAGCACTTCTACAGGCTCTAGGCCCTGTGTCTAGCTCAGTCGTGGTTCTTATACCACTTTATTGGTATATGGTTTGGTACGCACCTAGGGCTCAAACGTGTATTTGTGCTATTACTGTTGATAACAAACTTATAACTTATGTACTTCGAACTCTAGCCTCATAAAGAGACTAGAGGGGTGTGTTTAGCAATAAATACATATATTTTGAATATATACCTGGTGTGGTGCTCTTTCATTTGGTCACTCAAGAGATTATAGACTGGTAAAACAAGCTGCTTTACATTCCTTCAAGACTTAGCCTGAAGGCTGCTCTCCATAGCTACCACTAGGATAGCTTTCAATAAAGGTTGTCTTTAACCTATCTCCAATAAGGGGTTGTTTGGACTGGTGCAAGGTGCCCACTATAATTAGTGGACAGCATATGCCAGGCCAACTTCTCACATTGGTGTGCAGCGTGTGGGATTCCAGCTTGCTATTGTTTTACCAGATAATCTCAATTGAATTGATCAACTGAAAACCACTAAGGGTACCTAAGGTACATATAAATCAAGCTTAGTATACAGTAAGTTCTACTGAACTTAGAGTTGTGTGTTAAGGGATAGCACACCCTTTCTACAACTCAAGAGAGTTTAGTAGGCCACACTAGAGTAGGTAGTGCATACACCACACCTCACTAGTAATGTCTTCAAAGCCAGGACCCAGTGAGTCCTTGCCAGAAGCCAGTGGGCTTCTTCCCTCCAAGTATGATAAACTCCCATTCTTGGAATTGAGAGCATTATGCAATACTAGGAAGCTGAAGGCAGGCAAAAGTGCCAGCACCCAACACCTCAGAGAGGTGCTACTAGCTGATGATCTCAGCAGGCCCCTAGGGTCTGAAGGGGTAGGCAGAGAGGGTGGGGCAGAAAATGAGGAAGGGGTCAGGGGTGAAGAAACCCAGGCCCCCCTCTGAAACTGGCCAGGAAGGTGACAATGACCTTGACCTGGAAAACCCAGCTATTCCTGTGGATGAAGGGGAGGATCAGGATGACCTCACCTTTGTCCCCCAGGAAGAGTTGACAGTGTGCCAAGAAGGGATAGATCTCCTTCTCAGGAGTCTAACCACTCTGACACCTCAATAGGGACCTCTGTCTCTTCTCATAGGAGAGAATCCTCTCATGAGAGGAGAAAGAGACTGATTCAGTATGAGCAAGCCCAGCTTGAGCTCAGAAAACAGCAGTTGGCTATAGACAGGGAGTCCCTAGAGCTCTACAAAGAGAGAAAAAAGATGGGACTAGAGTCCCATGGTGGCAGCAATTTCCCCAGAGATAGGGAAAGGTCTTATGACCATAGAAACCTGAGCAAGATTGTCCCTCCCTACCAGAGTGGGGATGATATCCACAAATGGATAACTGCACTGGAGAGGGCCTGTAAAGTACAGAGGGTCCCTCAGGAGCAGTGGGCAGCAATCTTGTGGCTCCCCTTTGCAGACAAAGGTAGAGATAAGCTCCTCACTGTTAGCGAGGAGGATGCTGATAAATACACAGTCTTAAAGAGTGCTCTGATTGATGGGTTTGGCCTAACCACTGAACAATACAGGTTAAAGTTCAGAGATACCCAAAAAGCACAGACTCAAGACTGGGTGGACTTTGTTGATTGTTCTGCCAAGGCTCTGGAAGGTTGGTTATTGGGCAATAAGGTATGTGACTTCACAGGATTGTACAATCTTATCATGAGGGAGCAGATCCTTAATAATTGTCAAAATCAGCTGTTGCATCAGCACCTGGTGGACTCTGATCTGACCTCTCCCCAAGAATTGGGAAAGAAGGCAGACAAATGGGTCAGAACCAGGGTGAGGCAAAAGGTACAGAACCAAGGTGGTGACCCTAAGAAGCAAGATTCTAAAAACTCTGATAAGGGTGGGGAGAAGGGTAAAGACCAGAAGTCTTCACAAGGCCCCCAAAAATCTTCTTCAGGTGGGGATTCACAGTCTAACAAGGGAAAAGGCCAAAAGAAACCATGGTGCAAGGTCTGTAAGCAAAAGACCCACTGGACCAGTGATTGCACCAAGTCCAAAGACTCTACTCCAGCCCCCACCAATGCCCCTAAGGCACCTGCTCCCCCTAGTGCAGTTACAGTTGGTGGTGGGACTACACAAGCCAAGGGTTTAGTAGGGTTGACCCTGGGTAAGGAGATGAGCTCTGACCTAGTCAGAGAACTCACTCAGGCTGTCCTAGTCTGTGATGGAGGCATGGATGTGACCTCCTCTGTGAGTCCCAGTAATATGGGCAAATACAGGCAACAGCCCTTAATCAATGGAAAAGAGGCTTTGGCATTTAGGGACACAGGGGCAAGTGTCACCATGGTGACACAAGACCTTGTGGATCCTGGGCAGATTATACTTGGTGAAATGTACCAAGTGACCAATGCTAGCAATGTCAGAACAGACCATACTCTGGCAGTTGTTAACTTCTCCTGGGGAGGGGTAACTGGCCTTAAGAAGGTTGTGGTAAGTGCAGACCTACCCGTTGAATGCTTGCTTGGCAATGATTTAGAAACTTCAGCTTGGGCAGAAGTGGAGCTCAGGACCCATGCAGAAATGCTGGGCATCCCTGCAGATGTGTTTGCTGTGACCAGGTCACAAGCCAAAATGTCTAGCACTGAACAGGCCTTGGATCCTGGAATAATGGCCCAAGTGCCCTCCAAGAAGAGGGGTAGTAGGGTAAAGGCAGTGCCTTCCCCCTTGGCTCAGAAGGAAGATCAGTCTCTTGAGGGGGATGATCTCAGTCCTGAGGAAGGAACTATCCCAGAGGAGCTTGAACCTGACCAGGTTGAGTTCTTGGGGACAGGGGGCCCTTCCAAGGCAGATCTGAGCCAGGAGCAGCAGAGCTGCCCCTCTCTTGAACCCCTCAGACAGCAAGCTGCTGCTGAGGCTGCTGGGAAAGCTAGTGGTCCCCATACAGTGTATTGGGATGATGGACTCTTGTACTCAGAGTGTAGAGACCCCAAGCCTGGTGCCACCAGGAGGTTGGTTATACCTCTGAAGTTCAGGGGCTTCCTATTGACCCTAGCCCTTGACATTCCCTTAGCAGGTCACCTGGGCCAGAACAAGACTTGTGACAGAATTGTCCCTCACTTTCACTGGCCCCACATGTCTGAAGACACCAAGGAGTTTTGTCGCTCCTGTGTAACCTGCCAGGCCAGTGGCAAGGCAGGTGGCACTACAAAGGCCCCCTGATACCACTACCTGTGGTGGGGGTTCCCTTTGAGAGGGTGGGGATTGACATTGTTGGTCCCATGGATCCCCAAACAGCATCTGGGCACAGGTTTATCCTGGTGGTAGTGGATCATGCCACCAGGTACCCAGAGGCTATTCCCCTTAGGACCACTACAGCACCTGTGGTGGCAAGAGCCCTCCTGGGAATTTTCTCAAGAGTGGGCTTCCCTAAGGAGGTTGTATCAGACAGGGGTGCTAACTTTATGTCTGGATACTTGAAGGCAATGTGGAAGGAGTGTGGAGTGACTTACAAGTTCACCACACCCTATCACCCACAATGCAATGGTTTAGTTGAGAGATTCAACAAAACCTTGAAGGGCATGATTAAAGGGCTCCCAGAAAAGCTTAGGCGAAGATGGGACATACTCTTGCCCTGCCTTTTATTTGCATACAGGGAGGTGCCTCAAAAGGGGTTGGCTACAGCCCTTTTGAACTTTTGTTTGGTCACCCTGTCAGGGGTCCATTGTGCTTGGTGAAGGAAGGATGGGAGTTACCTCTCAAGCCCCCAAAGCAAGACATAGTGGACTATGTACTTGGTCTCCGCTCCCGGATGGCTGAGTACATGAAAAAGGCAACTAAAAACCTTGAGGCTAGCCAGGAACTTCAAAAAGCCTGGCATGACCAAAGGCTGTACTGACTGTTTACCAGCCAGGACAGAAGGTGTGGGTGTTGGAGCCAGTGGCCCCAGCAGCTCTCCAAGACAAATGGAGTGGACCCCATACCATTGTTGAACAGAAGGGTGAGGTTACCTATTTAGTAGACTTAGGAACACCCAGGAGTCCCCACAGGGTTCTCCATGTCAACAGGTTAAAACCATATGTGGACAGGGCAGACATGGGCTTGCTCATGGCTACTGATGAGGGACAGGAGGAAGAGAGTGACCCACTCCCTGACCTGCTCTCACAGAACCCTGATGATGGGTCAGTGGATGGTGTAGCCTTGGAAGGCAGCCTCACTGCCCAGCAGCAAACTGATTGCAGACAGGTGCTCAATCAGTTCAGGCACATATTCTCACTGACACCCAGTCAGACCACCTGGTGCACTCATGAAGTGGACACTGGGGACAGTCTGCCTATTAAAAATAAGATTTATAGGCAACCTGACCATGTCAGGGACTGTATCAGGACAGAAGTCCAGAAGATGTTGGATTTGGGAGTTATTGAACACTCAGATAGCCCTTGGGCTAGTCCAGTGGTCCTTGTGCCAAAACCTCACACAAATGGTGGGAAAAGAGAGATGAGGTTTTGTGTGGACTACAGGGGTCTCAATGCAGTCACTAGGACTGATGCCCATCCAATACCTAGGGCAGATGAGCTAATAGACACTTTGGCCTCAGCCAAGTATCTAAGCACATTTGACCTGACAGCTGGCTACTGGCAGATCAGACTAGCTGATGATGCAAAGCCAAAGACAGCATTCTCAACCCC
Source organism: Calotriton arnoldi (assembly GCA_963921515.1). Lineage (NCBI taxonomy): Eukaryota > Metazoa > Chordata > Amphibia > Caudata > Salamandridae > Calotriton > Calotriton arnoldi. The sequence continues at coordinate 261,936 of CAWUFW010010700.1, forward strand.
TAGTGGGCATTATCAATTTGTGGTGATGCCCTTTGGTCTGAAGAATGCACCTGCCACTTTTCAGAGGTTGGTGAATACAGTCCTTACAGGTCTGGAAGCCTATAGTACAGCATATCTAGATGATATTGCTGTCTTTAGCTCCACCTGGGAGGATCACCTGGTCCACCTCAGAAATGTTTTGTAGGCCCTGCAGAAAGCAGGCCTGACTATCAAGGCCACCAAGTGCCAGATAGGGCAGAGTCAGGTTGTGTACCTGGGCCACCTTGTGGGTGGAGGCCAGGTTCAACCACTGCAGAGCAAGATCCAGACCATCATGGACTGGACTGCTCCAACTACCCAGACTCAGTTGAGAGCCTTTTAGGCCTGACTGGATACTATAGGAGATTTGTCAAGGGGTATGGATCAATAGTGACACCCCTGAATGACTTAACTTCCAAGAAAATGCCCAAAAAGGTTCAGTGGACAGTTAGCTGTCAAAAGGCATTTGATGACCTAAAGCAGGCCATGTGCACTGCTCCCATTCTACAGAGTCCTGATTACTCCAAGAAGTTCATTGTCCAAACAGATGCATCTGAATTGGGGGTAGGGGCTGTACTGTCACAATTGAATGATGAAGGTCAGGATCAGCCAGTAGCTTTTATTAGCAGAAGGCTGACCCCTAGAGAGAAACGTTGGTCAGCCATTGAGAGGGAGGCCTTTGATGTGGTCTAGGCTCTGAAGAAGTTGAGGCCATACTTGTTTGGTACTCACTTCCTTGTTCAAACAGACCATAAGCCCCTCTGATGGCTAAAACAAATGAAGGGTGAAAACCCCAAACTGCTTAGGTGGTCCATTTCCCTACAGGGGATGGACTTCACAGTGGAACATAGACCTGGGAGTAACCATGCCAATGCAGATGGACTCTCTAGGTACTTCCACTTAGAACATGAAGACTTAACTGGGCAAGGTTAGTTTAATGTCCCTACGTTGGGGGGGGGGTTGTGTAGGAGAGTAGGATCTGCTTCACATGGGTACCCCCACTTTTTGCTGATGCTTCACTGTTTTTCGACTTTAGTCTGGCTGGGGCCCTGCTAATCAGAACCCCAGCCTAGCTGCTTCCTCTCTAAAATGGTTTCCATGTGCCTTAGGCACATCTCTGATTGGAATCTGGAGTGCCCTTATAAGCCCCTAGTATATGGTATACTATGTACCCAGGGCATAGGTACCTCAGAGGCCTACCAGGGGCTGCAGCATGTATTGTGCCACCCCTGGAAGGCCATCCAAAATGACAACACAGGTCTGCTACTGCAGCCTGGGTAAGGTGGTGCACGCACCCCTTACTGTGATATAGGCTACCTATATCACTACATACATACACACATATAAACCTATAAGTCACTCCTATGGCAGGCCTTATCAATCCTGAAGGCAGAGTGCTTGGTTCCTATGTGAGAGGGTGCCCCTGCATGAGCAGAGCCCCTCTGCAGCATTCGGAGACCCTTCTCTGATGCTGTTTGTAGTGCAGCCTGACCATATACTCTTAAGCGCATTATAACCTCGCGTTAAATGCTAACTTTGGGATGGCTGCACGGAAACATGTTGTGTTTGGTGTCAAACATCTTGGAATACTACCCCCCGCCAGTTCTGGCAGCGGGGGTAGCATTCCACCCTTCTAGAGGGAGAGACATGTACACACCGGCCTGCCCGGTAACTTCTTTCCAAGCCCTGGCATCACAAAATGGATGCCGCTGCCACAGAACACGAGTCTGGCCTCCTGCTGCTGACCGAAACTCCGGCAGGGGAGGCCTGGACAATAGGTTTCCTGTCCCAGGGAGGTGTAACCACCTCCCCAGACAGGATAGTGTGTATTGGGGCTGGGCGGGAGCACTCTCTGGTGCTTTGAAGTCCTGCACTGGGGGCACATTTGGTGTCCCTGTGCATACCCCAGTTCAAACCGGCTCAGGGGCCTCCAGCCCCTGCTCTGGTGAAAAACTGGACAAAGGGAAAGGGGTGTAACCACCCTCTGCCCTGACCCTCCCATAGGTGGGTCCCCAGAGTATGTCCAACCCCTAACTTGGTATAAGTATGGGACCCCAGTCCTTAGGACTTTAGATTTACCTGGACGAAACTCTGATACAGAATCCTGGACCTTCGACGCTCTACATCAAGATTAGAGGACTGAAGAATCTCCCTTGGGGTCAAGGAGTGACTCCCCTGCTTGGCAGGCACCAACAAAGCAATTGTCCGGTCTGCATCGCTGAAGCTCCCGCCGGACGCCGAAGTCTTTGCATCACCAGAGGTGGATTTACAGACTACCCCGAGGCTACCCTGAGTCCCCAGCGAAGCTGAGGCCCGTGGCTATCGTGGGTAGCGTGGAACCGTGACCCCTGGACACCGCGTACTTTTGTAAGTGTATCCTCTTCTGAGTTTCCCACGAAGTTGTGCTTTGGGCTCCGAGTAGCCCCAGCCTCCAGCACCGACTGCACTGAGGATCACTGGCCTCTACTCCACGAGTGTCGTGTGAGCTAGCTCCAAGTGCGTCCACTTGAGGCTCCTTTGTGGTCGCTAGTCCGTTGGCTAGTAGGCCCTCCCGAAGGCCAATCTTCTTCTGCTTGGGCTCCCTGGTTGCTCCAGGCGTGCCCTGACTTACCCTCGCTGGGTGAGTCCCACAGACCTTGCTGGTCTGCACCATCGTCCTTCTTCCATTTCCACAAGACTTGCCGTTGCCAAGGCTTGTTGGGTCCACTCCGGTCGCCGACACCCCTGCAATCGACAGATGTTGTGGGACAGCTCGAATCCAGCTCCTGGTCATCGTCGACACCTCCTGGACCTTGTGGCTGAAGAGTCAAGGTGACCATCAACCTACCTGAAGCACTCGACATCGGTGGGCATCTGCTCATCGCCTTCCTGGTCACTGGCTAGTGACCCAGACTCTGTCCCCTCTGCTTTCAGGTTCTTCAGATCTTCGATCCACCTTTGGATCCACCCGAACACTTTCGACTTGGCCGCCAGCAGCACTTTGCAGCAGATCGCCATTGAAAACGACGACGAAACCCGACCTCGAAAGACACCTATGCACCCGGCTCCCCTGGGTGAGGTAACTCGAGTACTCCGGTGCTCCCGTGGGTATTGACACTAGAACAGCCTAGTTCTAAAAGGGTTTGCTCCAAGTCCTCCTCTAAGTGTCCCTTTTCTTTAAAATTCCAACCGCAACTTTCCCCATAGAAGTCAACGGCGATTCGCGGCTGTGTTCTTACACTGCACGCGTCGCCCGTGGGTCCCCTGTGTCACTACCTTGGGTGGTTCCTTGTGGTCGAAGCACTTCTACAGGCTCTAGGCCCTGTGTCTAGCTCAGTCGTGGTTCTTATACCACTTTATTGGTATATGGTTTGGTACGCCCCTAGGGCTCAAACGTGTATTTGTGCTATTACTGTTGATAACTAACTTATAACTTATGTACTTCGAACTCTAGCCTCATAAAGAGACTAGAGGGGTGTGTTTAGCAATAAATACATATATTTTGAATATATGCCTGGTGTGGTCCTCTTTCATTTGGTCACTAAAGAGATTATAGACTGGTAAAACAAGCTGCTTTACATTCCTTCAAGACTTAGCCTGAAGGCTGCTCTCCATAGCTACCACTAGGATAGCTTTCAATAAAGGTTGTCTTTAACCTATCTCCAATAAGGGGTTGTTTTGACTGGTGCAAGGTGCCCACTATAATTAGTGGACAGCATATGCCAGGCCAACTTCTCACAGGTTACACCACATGGAGGCCTGGAACGGCCGAGCTCTGTTCGGATCCGCCCCGGATGTGGTAATCGAATCCGATGCCAGCCGGTGGAGTTGGGGAGCCCATTGCGGCCAGTTATCCACGGGTGGTCGTTGGTCGCCGGACGAGCTATGTTTACATATCAACTGCCTGGAACTGCTAGCTGGTTCATTTACAATCCGTTGCTTGTCTCCCCAGAAGACAGATTGTTGTATCCTTCTTCGGATGGACAACATATCAGCTGTACGTTACATCAACAAACTGGGCGGTACAATATCCCAAATGTTGGCAGAGATTGCCAAAGACTTCTGGCACTTCTGCCTTCAGAACACAATCTCGGTAGTGGCGGAATATCTTCCGGGCTACAGCAACGAGGTGGCAGACTGGCACTCCTGCCAACTGCAGAATTTCGGCGACTGGATGCTGCTTCCCCAGGTATTTCAGAACATGATCAGTCTTTGGGGTTCCTGTCAGATAGACCTATTTGCATCCCGTCTCAACAGACAGGTTCCCAAGTTTTTCAGCTGGAGACCAGATCCGGAGGCCCTGCCCACGGATGCATTCCTACAGCGATGGCCGTCGACCCTTTGTTATGCATTTCCCCCGTTCATGATGATTCCCAGGGTTCTAGCACAAACCAAATCTTATCGGGCGGAACTCATCCTGATCACTCCTTTATGGAGAGCGCAAGCATGGTTCCCGGTCCTTCTGGGAATTATTTGTGCAGTTCCCATTCTTCTCTCTCGGTTAGGGAACTTATTGCTAGACCCTCTACAGAATCCTCATCCATTAGTGCTATCGGTAGTTTGGCGGGTTTCAGGGACATATGGAAAGTCCCAGGCCTTTCACGAGAGGCTGACAGATTTATCAATGAATCCTGGTCGGCCAACACCCATAAAAGATATGCTTCCTCTTGGAGAAGATGGTGTGATTGGTGCTCTCAACGGGAGGTGGATCCCTCTCAGGCACATGTCTCTCTAGTGGTTAACTTTCTGGCCTCAATAGCGTCTTCAGGTCTGGCTTGCAGAACAGTCAACAACTTTCGGTCCGCTATCTCAGCTGGTCATATACCCATAGATGGCAAGCCCATTGGTGAACATCCATTGGTCTGTAAACTGCTTAGAGGCGTACAGATGGTTAAACCCCGTGTCCCAAGTATTCGCATTTATGAGATGTTTCCCCTGTCCTTAAATTTCTAGAAGCATGGCCTTCTAATAAATATTTATCCATAAAGCAACTTTCGGCTAAATTAACGATGTTACTATGCCTGGTTTCATGTAAGCGAGTCTCCGATGTGCGAGCATTGGATTTAGCGGGGCGTCATTTTTCCCCGGAGGGTGTAACCTTCACCTTATCTAGAAGGACTAAATGTAACTCTGCTTATTTCCTACCCAGCTTTTCCCAACAACCCTAAGCTGTGTGTAGTGCAATGTGTTAAAGATTACGAGGTAAGTACTGCAGAATTTCGTGCTGATATGCAAGGTCAATTGTTGATTGCTCTGCAGAAGCCCTTTCACCCAGTGACTCTAGCTACATTGTCCCGATGGATTCGTTGGCTCATGGGCGAAGCGGGTATTGATATTTCCAAATTTGGGGCACATTCAGCCCGTGGCGCTATGGCTTCTAAAGCCTATTCAGCGGGTGTCAGTCTATCGGACATTATGAACGCCGCTGACTGGTCTACTGAAAGTACATTTAAATCATTTCATTACAAACCTATTGTGGATGTGGCTTCTGTGGTGGTGGCTAAGCTTTGAACAAGCATAATCGGAGCCTCCGGTCCTGACATAGAATTAAAAATTTGCGAACATTCGTGACAAGAATTTTCAATTCTATTAAGGACACGGACGCGAGGATTATCCCACCCAAAACTATGATGCATTGTATGACATGCTGTCTGATTAATCATGCTATTTGATACTGTATTTCTGGTTATCCCACCCTTTCTTTTGCATTGTTGATGTTTTTACAGTGAGTGATGGATTGCTATTACGGGGTACTCTTTTATGGTTTCAGGTGCCGATAATAAATAAGGCCTGAATGTTCGTACAGCTGCTGCTGAGTATTATGCAGTTCTTCATGTTTCCACAATGAGGGAGTTCCTGGGCCGAGTCCCATGTTGGAAGTGCAGCCTCGTTGGGCTTTCAGTTGGCTGGTTTGGAAGACGTTCTCATCCGCCGGTGGTTATTCAAGAGCAGGTTGTGATTGGACTTAACTGCTATGATTACAAAGAAAGAGGCTGGGTCCTTATATACCATGAGACTCTATGGTTGGTCATGTGATTTTGTTACTGTGTTTTTTATTGACTGCTGAGCATTTCTAAGTAAAGAAATGAGAAGCATAATCCTCGCCCCCGTGTCCTTAATAGAATTGAAAATTCTTGTCACGAATGTTCGCAAATTTTTAATTCCGGTCCAGGGAAGACATGGCTTGGCAGTTCGGTCTGGACTGTTCCCATGAGGTACAGGGTCAAGACTAATTTGCATATAGCTATGTCTGAACTGGGGTGGCAGAGTGAGCTAAAGAGTGATGATGGATTCAACCCAGATCTGTGACTGGGCGTGAGTGTTTGAAAAGTTTCAGCACTCCGTCCATTATCTCCTTGTGCTTGCTTTGTTCACCCTAAGTTGGCAGGGTATGCCCAGACGTGGGTCCCTTGCTCACTTTGCCACTGGATTCAAGCTAGCCTGGCTGATGAGGGCTGTTAGCCCGAAACCGGTCCCAGGATGCTTGATTCCAGTCCAGGGAAGACATGGCTTGGCAGTTCGGTCTGGACTGTTCCCATGAGGCACAGGGTCAAGACTGATTTGCATATAGCTATGTCTGAACTGGGGTGGCAGAGTGAGCTAAAGAATGATGATGGATTCAACCCAGATAGGTGACTGGGGGTGAGTGTTTGAAAAGTTTCAGCACTCCGTCCATTATCTCCTTGTGTTTGCTTTGTTCTCATTGGGACCCTACGTCTTTATTCCCAACAGGCCCCACATTACAGAATGGCATTGTGGAGGACCGTCTGAGAATTGCCCCTGGGGTACCTCTCAGTAATGTACAAACCACACCGGTGTTCATCCCTAATCCCCCACAATATGATTCCGAAGAACCAAAAGAGGTACTAGGGGCTCAAGTCAAAGATATACAGTTGGTGGTCAGAAGACTAAAACGACAGGTGAGTGCTGCTACCTTAAAACTGGGGCAGGGGGGGAAGCAGTGTCAGGGTCATGATGGAGGCACAGCGGAAGATCCTGCAAAGGGTTGAGCTGTGTAAAAGTATGATCCTACAGACGTGTCAATCAGCAGCGACAGACATAGTGGTTATACAGGCGTGAGTAGGTCCACATCGTCCCCTTTTCCACAGGTATTAATAGAATTACACATAAATTAAAATATAACACTAAGGTCTGCACTATACTGACAAAGTCCCTGCGCTTCTTACGTTGCCTCAAGCGCAAAAAGTACTTAGAGCCCCTCAAACAAGGTCTTGCAGTATCACACCCTATGCCTGAAACACAAATTAATACCCAATAGTCGACAATACATAAGTTCAGGAGAGAACATCCCAAAGGTTGGTCGTTTGAAACGCTCAACGGGTAGAGCTGCAATACTTCAACACCAGAAACTCACAGAAGGGGCAAATGTAGGGTCTGTAGCAGAGGTCTCTATGAGTACAACACTTACAAGTACAAACCAGACTGTTCAAATAGGCTGTGGCCTGTTACCTAAAAAAGAGTGGTCCAGTAAAAAGCAAAAGTGGATTAATAGCGCTAAGCAACGCCAGATTCTAATATGTAAACTAAAGAAAGCCAGAATATGCCCTACATGGCGGCTTAAAAACATACCAGAGCCCGTGCTAAGTCCGAACCCCCAAAATGATGCAGCATCGAGCTCCACAACAAGCCCAATTCCTCAAGCTGACGATTCAGAGCCAGTGTTTTTAGAGAGCGTTCGAAGTTAGTTGTACTGTAGAGAGATTTAACGCTACAGAACACTATGAGGAATTTAGGTTTGTTAACCTACACCACATAAGGTCCTCTGGTCATGGGGTTTTAGCCATACATCCAGCTGTGCAAACACGTATAGAAAGGTTGTTACACAATGTGGGTCCTAATGATTTCTTCCAACTATGCTTCCAGGTGCAGGGCCTCGACAGCCCCTTATTCACCTTATTCCTGCAATGTGTTTGATGCTGTGGAATTTCTAGAAAACCTCTCAAGGCTTTTACAGATAAGGCTGAAGTAGTCATCTATGGCACTTTCAGAGTCATACCCCTCATTGGACGGGGCCGTGAGGGGGGTGTTTCCCAGCCTTTAAAGAGTGTACTGTACAGCAAAATCATTGGTAAGAAACAATGTTGGCTGCTCAACTTTAACAGTGGAGCGACCAACACCCGTCTGGCAGCCAGCATCATGGGTTTGCTGACAGCTCACAGCACCCCCGATGCAGTCATCATTTCTAGAGTGGCTGAAGCCCATGAGGTGCTTCAAATACCTCCAGACCGCATGGTCGGCTTTGGCGACATAGGTCTTTTTGAGAACTATTTCACTGTTACAGTAAAAGTTCTTTATTACAATGGTTCTTGGAAGTACTTTACAACCGGGGAACGTGTGAAAAACAAGATCGTATATGTCCTCCACCATGAAAATCACTTTTACGGGATCTTGAACCTTAAACGTTTTCTAGGAGCCAAGTACGTGTGCACCCACTGTATCACATCTACAACACTAAGGCAAATCATCAGTGTGAAATGCACTGCAAGATGTGTCAAAGGGACAGTTGTGTCGCAGATACTACCCTGATGCTGAGGTGTCGCACGTGTAATCTGTTTTGTCGCTCGCAAGAATGCTTGAGCATACACACCAGTGATGTTATATGCAGCCCTAAAATAGACTGCCATGAGTGTGGCAGGTATGTGGAATCAGATCACAAATGCAAAGGCATGAAATGCCTAAAGTGTCATACTCCTTTTAGGGCTGGAACCATACACAGGTGCAACTTGGTTAAAGGGAGGCCCCAGACCAAAACAGAAGACTACATAGTATTCGATATAGAGTGTACACAGGAGACGGGGTACACCAACCTAACTATATTTACGCACACCAACTAACTTCGGATGACCGCTGGGAGTTTGAAGGGCGAACGTGCGTTGGTGATTTCCTCAACACTTTCATTCAAACCAAATTCAACGGGTATACCATGCTGGCCCATAACTCAAAAGCATTTGACTCATTCTTTATTTTAGAAAATATGATTTGTGAAAAGATGCCAGTAAAACTCATCACTCAGGGTTCCAAACTGATGTTGTTAACGGCTGGCCCGTTACAAATACAATTCATAGACACCCTGAATTTCCTACCTGTGAAATTGAGCAGGCTGCCAAAAGACTTTGGTTTTCCAGGATATTTTCCACACTTTTTTAACACCTGGGTGAACCAGAATTATTTGGGGCCCATGCCGCTTCCCGACAGCTATGGTGCTAAGTATATGATGCCAGCTGAGAAAGAGAGCTTTCTACAAAGGTACGCTGAAAACCGTGAAAAGGAGTTTCATTTTCAAACAGAGTTAAAAGCTTATTGTCAGGCTGTTATGATCCTGCGAAAAGCCTGCAACCTCTTCAGAGATGTTGTGGTGTCTATGACTAAGAAAGTAAGGGTTTTGAAGCCCAAGACCCCTCAAATGACAAAAACCCTCAAATACATAGACCCTTTTCAAAACATCACTTTGGCTTCCATGTGTATGTCCATCTACAAACACATGTTTTTAAGACCAAAAAGTATTGCTCTAATACCCCCAGACCTCTATAACGGTCAACAGAAACGTTATTCAACCCCCTCTATCCAATGGCTCATGTACATCTCTGAGAAGGAAGACATACATATTCAACACGCCTTACAGGGTGGTGAATGCCGCCTGGGACCTATATCACCTGGATTGGTACGCTGTAATTAAGGGCATGCCAACGGCCTTTGAATACAGAGGCTGCTTTTACCACAGCTGCCCTCAGTGTTACAAACCCCACGAGTTTAACAGACTGATGGGTACCAAATTTGAGCACTTACACAGACATACTCTGTTGAAGGCACAGTATGTTGAAATATTTGGCTTTGCTATACAAGGCTTCGTGACCCAGTTGGACCTCACCCCCCCTCTCGAGCCATACACTGAGGCCCAAAAGAACTATGGAGGCTATGTCCTCGGATGAAGCGGCTGATCTGGCCTCCTCGTACGACACCCCCGCTGCTTCCATTCCTCAATCCATGATTCAGATAATCACTGGATTCAGAAGAGATCACTCCACTCCGAAACCCCGTAGACCCCCAGCTTCCATCATCAACATCCCCATTGCACCCATAAGAAAAAAAACAAAAGAAGAGTCACCACCTACCAACTGCATGCTCATAAACTGCAGATCAGCCACCAAACATGCCACAGAGCTAGCAGAATCCATCCTCACTCATGACAGACATAGCCTTCATCACTGAGACCTGGTTTAACGACAGCTCGCCTCCAATCATGGACACCCTCGTACCCCCAGGCTTCTCAATCATCAACAAAGACCGAAAAGACCAAAGAGGTGGGGGTTTAGCAATCGTTCACAACAACAACTTGTCTGTGACCGAAATAGAGATCTTCAACTACAACACCTTTGAATGCCTAACCGCCAACATCAACACCAGCAACAACAAAATACTACAATGCCATCTCCTATACCATCCCCCAGGCAACACCACCACATTCACTGAACACCTGTCAGACCTGGTTGCACACTGCGCTCTCCGAGACAACAACAACCTAATTCTGGTTGACCTCAACTTGCACTGGAATGATAAAAACAGCGCACCAATACAAAACCTGAACGAGCTACTACAAAACAACAACCTTACCCAGCACTGCTCAGAAGTAACCCATAACAAAGGGGCAATCCTGGATGCCATCATCGCCCAACATGACGCAATCACAATAGACCACATCTTACCGGTCGACTGGTCAGATCACCACTTAATTCTATTCCACATCACGCAAGCCGATCATGTATCAACCCCCCATCCAAAATCCCCCTACATGGACGAGAAACCTATCACAGATCAACATGGTCGACCTAGAAGAAAAGATAAGCACGCTCCTGCCCATCTCCCCAGACAGTCTCTCCGTAACAGAACTCACATCCCATTACAACACAACTATGTCGTCTATCTTAGACCAACTTGCCCCCCTGAAACTGAAAAAACTAGGAATATTCCTTCCAGATCCTGGTTCAACTCGGACATTAACGAGGAAAGGAGACCACTTAGAGCTACAGAACGTATATGGAGAAACAATCCCTCCACAAGCCTCTGCGAGCAACTCAAAGCAGCCCGAAGGAATTACAAAAAACATAACAATGAAAAAACCAACTTTTTCTGCACCGCCCTTGACAACGCGAAAAACAGGCCCAAAGAACTCTTTAACATCATCAGGGAACAAACTTCCAAGACATCTGCAACCCCAGTCCAGGCCTCCAAAGACCTGTGTGACAACTTCGCCAACTTCTTCAACGACAAAATCACCAAGATTGAGCTATCTCTTGACACTAACCTCTATCCCTCCTGCAAAAACCCAACCCCAACAATCGAAACCACCACGAGCAAGCTCCCCATGAAAGCCTGGAAATCCTTTGACCCTGTACTTGAAGCTGAGATTCTTAAACTAATCTCCTCCTCCAAGCCCGCACCCACACCCTCGATCCTATACCCACCCGATTGGCCAAAAAGCTGAAACTCTCACTCGCCCCACTCTGGAGCGAAATCATAAACAGCTCCTTGAAAACCGGCATCATACCAGACTGCCTCAAAGTCGGCCAACTCACGCCACTATTGAAAAAGCCAGGTCTAGACAACACCGATCTGAACAACTTCAGACCTGTTTCCAACCTCCCCTTCCTATCCAAAATCCTTGAAAAGTGTGTTCTCATACAACTGACTCAGCACATAGACAACATCAACCTGCTAGACCACCACCAATCAGGCTTCAGAAAAGGCTGTAGCACTGAAACCGCGATCCTTAACATCATGGATGACCTCCACAAATCTCTTGATGCTGACAAATGCTGCCTACTCATCCTCCTGGACCTATCGGCAGCCTTTGACACGGTTGATCACAATCTACTCATTAAGGCTCTTCAAGACAGAGTAGGTGCGGATGAGTTGGTCCTACAATGGTTCTCCTCCTTCTTAAACAACCGCTCCCAAAGGATAAAAATCAAAACCTTTACGTCCGACCTACACCCAGTCAACAGAGGTGTCCCCCAAGGCTCGGTGCTCTCCCCTCAACTGTTCAACATATACATGGAACCCCTCACCACCCTTCTCAAAAAAGCCAACATCCCCTTTCACCTATATGCTGATGACACCCAGATCTACCTGGAAACCTCCTCCATTAACGACATTCTAAGACTCAACAACACTCTTAGAGAAGTTCAACAGTGGCTAGCAACAAACCACCTTAAACTCAATCAAGACAAAACCGAAATCCTCCTCATCTCCAACAAAGAAGAAAACCCTCAAATCGTAGAGTGGCTGAAAGCAATCAATGCTCTCAACGGTAATCTCACCCTGGCCAACAAGGTAAAATCTCTAGGAATCACCCTCGACCCAAAACTGAACATGTCCAAACACATTAAGATCTCCGCGAAGAGTGCCTTCCTCAATTTGAAGCTTCTCAACAAAATTAAGCCCTTCATCCCGCCCAAGGACCTCAAACAAGCCACCCAATCACTGGTGCTATCTAGACTTGACTACGGGAATGCAGTCCTCACCGGTACAGCTCAATCCCACCTAGCGCCACTCAAAACAACTCTCAATGCAGCTGCCAGAATGGTCACCAGAGTTAAGAAATATGACCACTTAACTCCCGCACTCAGAGAACTAAAATGGCTCCCAGTCGAAATGCGTGCCAGCTTTAGAACTGCCTGCCTCACGCACAAAGCCCTGCACACAGGGAAACTGGAATACCTGGCCTCCAAACTCAAGAAAGCCGGCCAGACAAGAAACCTCAGGAGCTCCAACACCCTCTTACTCATCCCTATGAAAACACGCAAACAAAAATCCGCTGCACGATCCTTCACTGGAAACGCACCCAAAATCTGGAACTCCATCCCAGTCAATATCAGGACTATCCCTTCCTTTATAAAATTCAAAAGTCTTCTAAAAGACCTCTACCTCAACCGTGCCTTCCCGAACCGAGAATCGCCGCCGAAACGCACAAACCTGAAGTCTGCAGTCACCTGACAATGTGCTGGCACAACCTACCTCTTCCTGCACCTTACAACCCTTGGACAATGTTCCCCCACTATCTACCTCATCCCCGCTCCCCTACCCCCCTCCTCACTCCCTCTTCCCAGAAGGAGGTTTAACTCAAGATTTTGTGCACTCATCAATACCATCTCAGGACCTCCCTACCTCAATGACGCACAGCACATTGAGTCCTTCGAACTTTTACGTTTACCTTTGCCTTTTTATGTGATGTCTGCTTTAAATCTGTTGTAAAGCACTCCGATACCCTCAGGTCTGGCCAGCGCTATATAAAACTCCTAATAAAATAAATAAATAAAAATAAATACGGTCCCTTTGGGAGCATGAGTGGCTAGATATGCTAACATCCGATACGGAACTCTGCTCTTTCCTTAAGAGGTGTGATTTACCAGAGACTCTGGAGCCCCGTTATGCCTTATTTGGGGGTCGTACAAATGCTATTCAGCTGTATAGGGCAGCTGGTGAGGGTGAGAAAATACACTACTATGATTTCACTAGCCTGTATCAGTTTGTGAACAAGATGAAGATATACCCCTTAAAGCACCCCACCAGCATATATAGAGATTTAAGCCCATATCCGAATACTTTGGGTTAGTTAAATGCCAAATATACCCTCCATGGCATCTTTACTTTCCGGTGCTACCATACAGAGTCGACTGTAAGATAATGTTTCCCCTCTGTCGAACATGTGCTGTGAGTAAAGAGGGTAATGTGTGTAGACATACTGAAGAACAAACGATGCTCACCGGGACATAGTGTAGCATAGAGGTCCAGGCAACCTTAGAGAAAGGCTACAGGCTCGGCAGAGTACACGAAGTGTGGCATTTTAAGAGGACCACAACATGCCTTTTTTCTCTGTATATTAATTTGTTTCTCAGAGACAAACAGGAGGCCTCAGGATATCCCGAATGGTGAAACAGATAGGATGCAAAGCAAAATTACATCGATGACTACTACGCTCACGAGGGCATACGCTTATGACCCCATCTGATAGAGGTAAACCCTGCCAGACAACAGTTAGACAAACTCTGTCTGAACTCCTTATGGGGAATATTTGCACAGCGTACAAACATGTCAAACACAACCATAATAACAGATCCTGATGAGCTGTTTGAGTACCTTTTTGCCCCTTGTTATGAGGTGTTCAGATGCGAGTTTATCGATGACGAGTCCGCGGCTTTGTGTTGGAAATAGACAAAAGAGTTCCTCCACAACATAAATATTTTCATAGCGTGCTTCACGCGCGATTAGAGCTTTATGGGGTTATGGATAAACTCCAGGACCATTGTTTGTATCAGGATACCGACTCAGTTATTTTTGTGAGTAAACCCGGGGATGAAGGTCCCTCCTCCCCCCCCTTCTTGGTGATCATCTAGGTAATTTGACAAGGGAACTTGATAAGGATAAATATATAGTCGAATTCACCTCATCCGGACCCAAGACCTATTCTTAAAAAACAAACAACAAAGTATGTACGAAGGTCAAAGGTATACCATTAAATGTCAACAACACCCTGAAAATCAATTTTGACAGTCTGAACGATCTGGTGCATGAATACTCGGCATTGGACAACCAGGAAAACAATAAAATCATAGATGTTAATCAACCCTGCATAGTCAGATCCAAAAAGAAGTGGGAAATTACAACTCAGCCCCTACATAAAACCTTACGCGTTGTTTTCGATAAAAGGGTCCTGACGGAGGACTTCAAAACACTGCCATAAGGTTATTAGACATATTAGAGCAACTGACTCGTACACTACGGATACACGATTACAGCATCCGTTCTCCTGCGTTTTAGCAGGGCCTTCAAACTGTAGTAAAAGCTACTTTATAAAAAAAGCTCTTAGAAAATGCTGCAGGTGCTTTATCCCAAACACCCAACAACATTGTGTGGCTTTATTCTTGCTGGCAAGATCTTTAAACCGAACTAGCCAAAAGTTTCCCGCATATCAGGTTTATAGAAGGTATACCTAATAATCTCAACGATGAGCTGCTTCCGCCAAACCTTGTAATTGTAGACAACCTAATGCGTGAAGGGTAAGGATAAGAACAGTCGTTCTAAAGCTCTCAATACCTCATATCTGATTTTATTTAAAAACCCCCGTGACAAACAACAAATATCCATCATAGCTAAACAGATGTACCCTGGAAACACAGTTTTTCATGGAGGCCTTTAACAACGCCGCTAAAAAAAAAAAAAAACACGGTTACTTGCTGGTTGACTTAAAAAAAAAATACTCTAGAAGACTACAGACTCCGGGCTGATATTTTCCCCCCTGGGCTGATATTTTCCCCCCTGATCTCCCCTTCGCTTACACTCATAAGACGAAGCCCATAAAAAGACACGTTGAAGGCTCTTTAGTGACATTTACAATCTAGATCTTATAATATATGGTGGGGACTATGTCTGTCCGCTTGCGGCATAATTTAGCTCTCCTAAAAATGCTGGTTACAGCCAGCCCCAAAACACAGAAAGGCTAGCCTGTGCATGGCTTCAGATGATTTAGTGGCTGCCATATCAGAAATAGTCCTAAACACCCTAAAAGGTAAAGTCCCTATATCAAATCGCCAGTTACAGGTACTGAAGAAGAAGCAACACCTTATCAAGAAGCTCAGTAATAAAAGGGCCTCCCTCATTTCCAAGAAGAAACTGGTAAAACAGTCTGGCGGATTTATAGGTTCACTGTTGGGCATAGCTATACCCCTAATTACAAGTATCCTCTCGCGGTAGTGATGGAGCATGCCTCAAAGATATATTTGGTGCCTAGACAGCAGTTGGATCATTTGGGACCCTTTACAGACAATGCCTGGGATATAAGGAAAAATCAGACTGAGGCGGAATGCTGAAATTAAAGAAATTTTGAACTGGAATGATCTAAATCCGTACGACAAAGCAAACCTTTACACCAGCACCCTAAAACATTTTTCGAGCTATTACAAACAGTGGAATACAGAAAAAAATAAGCTAACTCTATATGCCCCGAACTCTGAACAACAACCAGCAAACCCTGCAGCCCCTCAGCAACCACAAGAGCTGCCTCAAGGCCCCGCCCCAAACCTCAGATATCTTTGTTGATGACCTCTTAAAAAATATAAGTCAAAGGTACAGAGGGGCCGCGCAGATGTTTATAATTAAGCTTGCATCTTCTAAAGACCTAACAGCATGGAATGATCGGGGCAAATTCCTCTACAGGGCGTTCGTTGGAACACACATGTACGACCTAGTCAAAGGTCTCACGCACGCCAAACCCTAACACACCAAAATGCTCCCAGAGGTTGGGGGCTGTTTCTGCAAGCCTCTGCTGAACTCAATATCCCTTTGACGCTCATGGGTAATGGCGACCACAGGCACCTGCTTGAAAGTCTGAAGGGACCTATCCTGTTGCCGCCACCCACCTCAGATGTTCCATGGCTATCCCCCTTAGACCACACCAGTTATGACATCTGTACCTCGAAAGAAGCCACTGGCCAAATCCCCCATGTGGCTTACAAACTAATGTTTCTCTAGACTTTTTGAACAATTCTACCCTGTACAGGTGTGTATAGTTATACACCGGCTAACAAATGTGTCTGATTCTTTTCTTCTTATAGTTCTTTAATAAGTTTGTCACTGCAATACCTTTCCCCTAAAAAATGTTTGTAATAAAACACTTATCTTTTCATACTGTCTTGGTCATCTTTTAAAGCACTGTAATTATGTTGTATGTGTCAGAATAAAAATACGCAGTCCGTATTCATGTTTTAAAACTCCTTTATTTTAGAAAATAATCATTAAACATACAGCCGCTGCACGACCTCACAATTTTGACATACGGCGTATTCTGTTTTAACAGGACGGACCATAGCACTTGTGTTTTCTTTTACATATTTCATAACTATACAGTCATTGTTAACAAGATCATTCGAACATAGATTTAAGAAATTTCTAAACATCATATTCTCTGACACTTGACTAATAAAATATATACAATGTTCACCGCATGTGAAGGCTAACAAATCCAGGACCCTCATCTTGTTATACTCTACCCTTGCTGTAGCTTTTTTCACATACTTGAACATGGGTTTTGTATATTTGGTTTGTTCGGGGAACTCTGCTGTACTGTCAAACACTGTAATCTTGTCACTACCCATAAATAGGGCCGCCCAATGTGTTCCCTCCTTGTAATGTGGATATGTGTTAAAGACAAAGGTGCGGGGTCTTTCTGCCCCTATTTCAGCTGGTAACCCATTGCTAGGGAAAACACCTAAAAAGTATTTCCTAGCATATTTTTGCCTACTTAAGAACTCACGTATCTGCACAGTGTCCATTTCACAATGTTTTAAAGATAGTCAAACAGAATTTGTCTGGCGTGGTTGACCTGAATGACGCTGTCGAATACAGAGAATACGACCATGTTCACATTCACCAGCAGGGGGTTACTAAAATGTATTTCAGCTTTTAGATTTCCGTTTTTGATCAAGTTATAATGATCACCGTCTTCCATGTCAGGAGTCAGACCAAATGCGAACAGTGTGTGTCCGGCCCCATATCCTTCTCTTGACACAACTACATCGCAGTCGCTTCCCAGTTATCAAAACCAGCCCTAGATATTCCATAATAAAGTTGGAGGTTCCCAAACTGGGTGTGTAGGGTTTCTGTAGGAATATCAGAGCCCTCATGGACCAGCACAGCGTAGTTGATGTCGTAGTGCTTAAAATTGAAGGGGTGTGAGGCATAGACGCCGCTAAAAGCTGTATTGTCCACAAAACGGAGGATAATAAGTTTGGGTAGTTGCCCCAGAAATAAATTCTACTGCTGGGTTAGTGGGGTACCTGAAGGGATGCTGAATACCTTCAGAGCTACTCTTTCCACTGCGTACTTGGTGTTTGATAGTTGCAAAGCGTCGGCGTGAGCTAGTCTGACACTTGGGGGACACTTTCACTCTCTTTACAAACAGGCTCGCGGACAGTATGTCCAGCTTGTACTGTTCCGCATCCCAGCTGATGATACAGAATCAGTCCTTGTTGCGAGTAAGCTTCATCTTAAGATCAATTCCATTGACGAGCAGTTTATCTTAGAAGAAGAGGTCTGAATGTATGCGTCCCAGGAGATCAAAGTGGCGACTTCCGGCAGCAAACTCTGCTCTTTTTACAAAACCCTGATTGTCACTGTCCAGCTTCTTGGCTTCAAAGTGTGCATATGTATCCTTGTAGAAGAGCCCTGCTGAAAGCTGCGTGTCAAGGGCTTCGCTACTGTAATTTAGAATGCTCTCAAGGTAGGCTCTGTTGGGGTACATGTTATCGCTCTGTGTGATGTGACGATCGCCTAGGGTAATGTCAACCTGATTAAACATGGTTGCAAGGGGGTAAGCGATCGTCGTCACTTTAGCGGTAGCTGCTTTGTTGGAACCATCCGCTTTTACAGATAAGATGCATCGTCGTGCTGTTGAGATCCAAATACATCTCTGTGGACCCCGACACAAAAAGCTCTATAGGGGCCAGCGGTGTCAAAGCGGCTAAAGGTGATACCTCAATGAAAAATCTGTTGTCGATGCTTGTCTGTGTGGGCTTTAGAGTAAACAAGTCTAACTCTGACTTGGCGCACTCACCCGATGCACAATGTACGAAGGCCATGCTTTAGTTTGCTTTGCATTAAAAAATATTTAATTTAGAGGGGTTTATCGTCTTTTTCGAAGCACTCTTATATCTTGGGGTTCATATTTTGTGAGTGCCTTTTGAAGAACTCCTTTTTTTATAGGGGACTGGTGGCCCCCTACACCTCGAAGCACGTTTCCTTTTAACACTTGTGCGTGGTCTGTATACCAGCCCTGCACCTTCTTGTGGATGCTTGTTCATGCGCTCTGCGACAGCCGATGGGACAGACCCAATCACATCTTGGGCTATGTTCGTAGCAGCAGCTTTAACATGGGGCTTTGCAATTTCATAACCTCTTCTCAAGAATGGCATAGCTCTTCTAAACAAACTACGGAAGAAACCGCCCAAGTCGGCCCCGTACATTACAGGGGATTCTTGAAAGTAAGTTGGGCTTCCATAGCCAGCCTGATTTCTGTAATAGTCCCTGTACATAGACGGATCACTGTATGTTTTCACGACCACCATGATGTCTTCTTAATAGTCCTGTCACGTCTCGGCCTTAAATGAAGCTTAGCAATAACTTTCCTGTATTTAAAGGCCACCGGCACAGACTGGTCATCAAAGATCATAATTGAAATAGTGTCAAAATGGTTTTTAGAAACTGCGACATAGTCAGCTTTGTTAAATTGAATATTGACCATCGTATTATTTTCGCCCTGTACATGGACCCATCTTAACAGTGGTGAATAACTATCCCCAATCCTCTGAGCCTCTACAATATTGCTATACACGTGGAGTGTATAGAACTCTCTGTTAATATCAGGGCACGTGTGATCGAGTTCAACCTGAATTCTCGCATGTTGCACTGTGCCTAAACCCTTCTTAATTTACCAGAACAGTTAAACGATGTATTGCGGCCTGGGGCTTTAAGAAACACCTTCCTTCTAACATTATCTAGCATCAGATCAATATTCGAATAGGTTTTAATGCTGGATATGGATTTGTTGATGGCATCGACAACACTTGTAATGGTTGTGTAGTATCCATATGGAAAACCAGCATGTATGCTCAAAGGGTCCTGCTTGCGCTTTATGTTAAATTTGGCTTCGTTCGGTGCAAATGTATTCCATGTTCTTAGGTATTGGATTTCTGTTAGGGCTACTTCCCAATCCCCTTTCAGGTCCACAGGTTTAGCCAATTTCATGGTGTAATTAGAAATCTGGTTGTCGGGGAACATGTTCTTAGAGGCGTTGGACGGCAGGGTAATATAAAAGGGCTCTGTCTCCATCTTATTTTGAGCTTTAGGCCGTCCCAAACTCACACACCCTTCAGGGAGCTGGCCAAACACCCAACTTCTAAATTTCTCCAGCCAACCCTGCCATTTGACAAATGCCTGGCTGTTAGCCCCGCCTTTTCAGAACCTTTTCAACCCTATACACCCTGTGCGGATCGACGGGTGCCATTTGTAACTCTTCCTTGTAAAAGACGCCAGACACCTCTTCCACATCATAGTCCTTTAACCTGTAAATATACTCCCCTCTTTAAGCTCCATACTTTCCACTATAAATATCTCATTGCTAAAAGTCTGCTGATATCCCTTCATAAATACACCTTTCAATTTTGAAATCCTAACATGGTCCCCTTTTTTAAAAAGTGGCTTCTTCACCACTGTAGCAAAATGACGACTGTACACTGTTCTACACACCTTTAACAGATTAGATGTTGTTACCTCTACGGGCGATGTTTGGATGGTTCGGTGATAACTGGAATTATAAACATCTATAAAAGCCTGTAGAACATCGACGTATCTGTAGGTGTTGTAGGCCGTAAAATATCTCCACATCTTAGACTTTAAAGTTCGGTTAAACCGCTGTTTACTTCCGTGTGTGACACAAAATGTTGAACAGTGTGCTGCTTTAATAATTTCTGAAACGACTTGTTTAAGAATTCTTTCCCAGCATCCGTTTGTAGTGTTTGAGGGATTCGCCCCTTCTCGAAGATGGCTTTGAAAGCAACTGTGACGCTAGCCCCACTTTTATCGCTTAGCGCTTCTGCAAAGGCGTACTTGGACAACACATCTATGACGGTTAATACATAACGGGATCCGTTATGTTTTGCTATATCTTGAAGACTGATTATGTCCGCCTGGCATTGATAATCTATTTGCACATTTACATTTTGTAGGGCACCTCTTAAAACGCCTTCTGGCTGCTTTGTGGAGTGAATACGCCTCCTCCCTGATAACCAGTTCTTCACCTGGTCTCTGTTTACCGGTTCATTTTCACCTACAGCCCTCCTGTAGAGAGCTTCGGTGCTTCCAAAGCTACCAACCCTCTTGTATCATAATAAAGTTTTCTTAACCTGGCCCCAAACATGTTATCAGTCGCAACAGCCCTTGAAATGAAAGACGCTGGGGTTTATGTAAGTCCATTTTATTAATAATAAACAATACTCGCAAAACATTAAGAAAACACGTTTTACATTTTCATAGTACATAGCTTAATGGCTTGGTGCTTTTTACAGACATACAATCGATGGTTCTAGCAGGAACTTCCATAGCATCCTCTAAATCAGCATACAGGGTATAATGCATAGCCACATGGCACTGACATTCTACGGTTTTGTTCTAAATACTGGCAGGTATAACACGCTACATATTAACTTATTTTATTTTAAAACAGTCTTCGGGGGGCTATAGAACCTGATCTTCTATTTTTTAAATACATATTACACATACGCCTTTCTACAAGTCTTTCTTTCATCTTTCTATCAAAGCCCGTACACAGCCCCGGCATACCCTGTAGTTTTGCGGTTGGTCACTGGCGTATTGGATCTCATTGAGTGCCATTGACAAGGTTTTCAGCATATCAGGGTGGACATATGTCTTTTCAGCGGACAACCCATACACAACCCTTAGCAGGTTATACACCTTGTACGGGTCTAACAAACTACATATATGACGGATTGTTCTTGCTCTGTATGAGTCACATAGGCACTTGTGTGCAGCCTGCTGAGGATCCTTCATTTGATGGCCGTAACAAAGGCTGTAATAGTCACATGCTAGGATAACTGCTGCAGCAAAACCTTTAACAGACAATACAGCATCTTGGGGTACCACTGGAGTTTCCTTTTCACAGGTGCTGCTCCTAGATGCACAGACACAATTCCTGTGGCCATCGTTGTTTTGGCATGTGGAACTTTGTCTGCTTTGAACACCACAGACAGTAAAAATGTACGTCATTAGCTTTTGACGGCTGTCCCTCGGCACCTGTTCTTTTTGGGGTTGCGTTCTACAGTTCAAAAGAATAAAGAGAGACAGCCCATTAGTTAAAAATAAAATACACCATTATGCACATTAACTGTCTATAACGTTTTTTACTACCCTCAGCATTTTCATAGCCCTCAGCTGCTCCCCTGAAGTCTTGAGAGTCACAGAGGTCCATCGATACCCCACAGTCTTCAGAGCTTGTACCCGGCTGTTGCACGACCACTGTCTCGGGAACTGTTTCCTCCATAGAAGCCATATCTTCATAGACGGGTGAGTTTAGGAGCCACTATAGCTTCTTCACCAACTTCCATTTCAAAGAAGTTGCTTCCAGCAGGCCCTTCACTTTTACTGGAGCCCTCACTGTTGCTGCTATCGACCTTAATCAGTGACACCAGTTGAGGCCATTCCTTGAGACTAAGCGTTTACATCCAACAGCACAAGTCATCTTGAAAACCAGTAACGTTACAGCCTATATCTTTAGGAGCATGTTGAGCATTCTCGTCCACGTTCTACAGTGTAATGCTCAGATTATATTTATTGAGCGTGGTGTTTACACCCGTCAGTGGGATCCAATTGATGATTGGGTTGTATCTCTTCATATTGATAAGTTCCTCTTTCCGTATTCAGGCTCCTGGTTGCTGTACACAGCTCTTAAGGGCACCTTATATGTATTCTAAGCAACGCCTAAAAGAGGCGTACACCTCTACATCACAACTTGGACACATGGCATCATAGGGTTCTGGTTCCCTGGGGTCTCCAAAACAGCCCTCACCTATGGGATCCCACCCCCTTTGGGACAAGTGATCACCTACGTCATTTCTAGGGCGTGGGACCAGTCACTTTTAGTTCATTTACGTGGTGTGGGACCAGTCACTTTTAGTTCATTTAAGTGGTGTGGGACCAGTCACTTTTAGTTCATTTACGTGGTGTGGGACCGGTCAATTTTAGTTTGATGAGTAAAGGTATCCTGGTTTACTACTAGCCCCTTAATGTTTATCATTCTTAACATAAGTATATTTAAATAATACTAAACCAAATCTAATTATTATACATACCTTACAATTTATCAGGCTAATGAATGGAGTGAACAAAGACCGTACCACGATGAGGAGGGAGCCTACTTTGCGATTGTTGCAGTGAAGGAGCACAAAACTGCAGCCCAGCAGATGGCATCTTTTTCCTCAAGTTATGAAGAAGAACAGGTTGAGATGCAATATATATTTTTTTGCACAGCCACGAAAATGTTTTGAATATTTATTCACCCAGTACTACCAATTTAGATAATGCCATCACAACCTGATGTTGCTTTTAACTCTGGTTATTTGAGTAGCATTCCTCTTGTGTAAATACTACAGATTGTGTTCACTGATACATCTTAGTGTCTGCTCTGTGACCTCATTACTGGTTTTTTTCTTGCAGTGGTTTGAACAATATTTTACAAGGATGAGGCCCGTGATATTAATGAAAAAGAGGACAGCATCAACAATTGATACACTTTTTGTATCGTCAAAGGGGGGTCCAATATACAACCCAAACAATCTTAAATCTATTTCATGAAAGGTATTACTGCAATGCTGGCTGTGCCTTTTTGAATTCCCAGATTTCTATTGGTTAGTGGTGTACAAGTTTACAATGGATGGGGGTTTACTGGCATCCAAAGAGATGGCTTTAACATCGTTTATATCTAGTATTACTTTGTTAGGAATGGTATAAGCTCATGACCCATATAATACCTTTATAAAATACATGACTATTTATAGTATAACAAGCAGGTTTTACATATTAATAATTCTTGCAGGTACAATGTTCCTACAGTAAAAAGTCAGCAAGCTAAATGAGTATACGAGACAGTAACTAAAGATACTGTACAGATGCCGAAAAGAGCCTTGTTGCCGATTACATTGCTCATTCAACTCACACTGCAGAAAAGCATTATCGCATGATAACAGTAGAAAATATCTGTGCTGCATCAAAACTGCTAGATAAACTTGCGCATGAAAACCTACGGTGAGGTAATCATTGTTTTTCATCTGACTTTTAGAAAACAGTTACTATACCCATAATCGTTAGGCTTTTAATGCAACTATTTATTGTATTTCGACATTTATTTTGAAGTCATTAACCGTTCTTACCATCTGTGTTTGTTTGCAGATGCTTGAAACAAGATATTATACATTGCAGACAACCACTTAATGAGAGACAGCACAGGTATGCCAAGTAAAATGTGCTCCTTTGTCTTTCGTATGAAATCATCTCTCATGAATTTAGACCACCTTGTAGATCTCATGTGTTTTGCATGCTGTAATTTACATATACATTTTGTAAGCTACTGTTTCAATATTAGGCTACTGACAGTTATAGATTTTATGAACTTAGCTTATATCTAAAACAACCAAAACATGTAATCATCTCTATAAAAATTATTCACTTTGAATCACAGAGCGCTATTTACTAATGCTATAATTAGTCTTTTTTGTGTGCTTAAAGGGCACAACATAATGGGCCTTCTACAGCCAAAGTACCTGGTGAAAATATTCATGATGTGTTCATTAATTTTGAGAAATAATTTCCTGTGACTCTGAAAGTTGATACCCCAACAGGTTATTTTTTTTAAGTTCTTGTACTAAGTTTCTATATTTCATGTATTATCATAATTTGTATATCTACTTTGAAAAATAACTTTCTTTGAATGATACTGCGAAGCAGGCTTTTTTAAGATCACGGCTGCCGCAAACTATATTAAAGGCTTTTTAATTTAAAGACCACCAGGTCCCACCATCCAGTTTGCATTGAGCCTAATGAAACAAGTGATACAACCTGCACTTTGGTATAATAAAGTGCTTGTGCTGAGGGACATGAACCTACACTTTGATGATATGGCTAATGCTGGAGTGCAAGAGCTCTGTCAGCAATTGGCCGCTTTACAGCTGGTATTGCAATATCCTCTCCCGACACACCAACTGGGCCACGTACTAGACCCGATTTTTGCCAACTGGGGGATCTACTAATTGAACGCCCTATTGCAGTTCCTTGGACAGATCATTATTTGGTCCCCTTTAGTGCCCTGGTACCTAACACCCCAATGCCAAAGACGACAGGTGCAGGGAGGCTGCATAGGAAGTGGGCTAGGTTCTCAGCAGCAAACTTTAATCACGCCCTCCAGCAGGGCGGGCCGCCGGGAGGCAATGACATTGAGACTGCCTGTAGCTCACTAGATTAACGGATTACGGAGGCCCTAGACAGAGTAGCCCCATGGTCCTCTAGTGCGCCGAATAGATAGTTAAAATCTGCCCCATGGTTTAATGAAGAACTCAGGATAGCAAAGACTTCCTGCAAGAGTTTAGAACGAGTATGGAGGAAAGATTTTTCAGATCACAGGAAGGCCGAATACATAACTAGTCTAAAACACTATCACTCCCTCATAAGAAAAACTAGTGCCACCTACTACAATGACAAGATAGAGCAAGCTGAGAACTCTTCTAGAGAAATTTTTATAATTTTCAAAGACATATCGTCACTAGCCAGAACTACGGCTTCCAATAGTAGCTCTGTGGATTCTTGCAATTTGATGGCAGACTTCTTTGCAGAGAAGGTAGCAAGGATTTATACTACATTCCCGGATGAGGCACGTAATGGCAGCTCCGATCGGGAGGGGAGGACCAACGTGGAGGAGGCACACTGCCTCTTCAGATTTGATCTCCCCTCCTGTGACGACCTCAAAGGCATAGCCTTAAGCATTAAATCCGGCTCACCTAGGGACCCTACTACTCCCAAAGCTTTGAGAGATAGCCTGGAGATCCTAGTACCCTATATTAGGCACCTCCTTGAACTCTCCTTTGAGTTGGGCGTGGTCCCAAAAAGGTGGAAAGAATAGATTGTTCTTCCCATAAAGAAAAACCCGGGTGTGAGCGCGAGTCAGCTGGAGAACCTTCGACCGGTCTCACTCCTGCCATATTTTGCTAAAATAGCCGAAAAAGTGGTCAATACACAACTGACGGCCCACATTAACCGACACAGTTTATTGCACCCTACGCAATCGGGCTTTCGAGCAACTTACTCTACTAAGTCAGCACTGCTCCTGTCAACAGAAACTATCCGCAGACATGTAGATGAGGGCCAGATGGTTACTCTGGTCCTCTTGGACCTCAGTGCCGCATTCAACACTGTAGCCCACCCACTACTGCTACAGCGCCTCAGAAAAGGCAGGCTGGATAAATTCGCCCTAGAATTGTTGGGGTCCTTTTTACAGGATCGAAGCTTTCAGGTGTCCCAACGACCTTATTATTCCAAAAGCATTGCCTGGCTCAAGAGGTCCCCCAGGGCTCTATACTAAGCCCCGCTCTCTTTAATCTCTATATCGCCCCACTGGCGGAGATTATTGTAAAATATGGCATCAGTGTTGTGTCATATGCGGATGACATGCAACTGGTGGTTTCACTGTCACAATCCCCCGAAGAGGCAGCCACCAATTTTTCTACTTGTCTACAGGAGCTGGCATCCTGGATGACAAGTAACTGTTTAAAACTAAATGGCAGTAAAACGGAGGTTCTAGTGGTGGGAAAAGCACCCTTGATCTGGTCCTCGGCTTGGTGGCCGCAGACTCTGGGCCGTACCCCCTCCCCCAGAAATCAGGTTAAGAACTTGGGGATGTGGCTGGACTCCAAGCTCTCCTTTGAGAATCACACTAGAATTGTGGCCGGGAAGTGTTTTGGAGTATTGAAAGGGCTACGGAAGACCTTAGATGTGCTTCCCATGGCAGCCAGGAAAACCCTAGACCATGCTTTAGTAACTTCCCACCTGGACTACGGAAATGCTTTATACCTGGGAGCAAGTAGCAAGTGTCTGCAGAGACTTCAATGCATTCAGAACGGGGCGGCTCGCCTTGTTCTGATGCTGCCCAGGAGAGCTTCCTCCAGGAATGCCCTCTCTGCTCTTCACTGGCTACCGGTGAGTGAGAGAACACTTTTTAAGGCCTTGTGTGTCAGTCACCGCATCCTGCAGGTGAAAGGGCCTAGCTACCTACACAATCTACTGTCCTCCTACACTCCAACCCGGCACCTGAGATCTTCGGGGACTGGACAGGTCAAGATTCCGGTAACAAAAAGAGCGAGAATGTGTGGCCGGTCTTTCCGCTACCTGGCCGCTAAACACTGGAATGACCTCCCTCTCGCTCTCCGTAAGGAACCATCGGAGTTACTCTTTCGGAAAAAACTAAAAACATGGCTCTTCCGCCTATAGGTTTCCTCAAAGCTGTCGCACATTATTGCTCCGGACGAGTTTGGGCCGCAGCGCGGGGACACACTAGTGAGTGTAGCCATGCGCTTTATAAGCTTGCTTATTATTATTATTATTATTATTATTATGTTGATCGATTTTCTTTGAAAGATCGCAAAGCTGTAACCAGTGCTACACCCAAAAGACGATTCTTAATTTTAGTGTGAGTAGTCTTCTGTACCCAAGTGAGAGTCACTGATTGAAGCCACAGCTATCCAGGGTTTCGCAAAGGTGATACAAATGAGCCTGACTGGAATCACAACTGTTTTTGAGAGAGTATTCCATGATAAGGCCCCCAGCAATGTCATAAAATAAAACCAGTTCCTCACACTGTATAAAAGTTTGGGATTTATTATAATTCAAAAACCCTAATCTGCCTTAATTATAAGAAATAGGTTGCTGAGACAACTTGCATTGGATTGGGACCTTCTGCATTGCCCCTTTGGATAAGTCCTCACCTGTTGCAAGATTAATTTAGATTCTAGAACACCGACTATTATTGGATGAAGGGAAACAAGCTGTAAAGGAAGAGCATAACATTTTGTTTGATAATTTCGACTAGTCTGTAAAACCCACTGGTCTATAGTGATTAGCCTACATTTTTTTTTTTTATAAAGAGTGAGGTTCTTGCACCCATCACCAATGATGCAAATGCATCACTAGTGATGCTTCACACTTGACCCATCTCAGTAGTTATGCATGAAAAAGTAACTTTATTAAAGGATGTAAAAATATTTGGAGATATACATTTTGTTTACCATGTTATTAGGTCACTTTTGCATACTTTTTGCCTCATATCTACCATTTGTATATGTTTTATGGTACTTCAAAGCAGAGATGAACAGGGAATTTAATTATTTTTTTCATCAGGGATACTCCAAACTTGTTGAAATTCAATTGGGGAGTATTCAGGACACTATAATTGTACCCATAACATTGAATGATTTGCTAATTTAAAAAACGTTGACCTCCATAAGAGGGAAAGCTGAAATTTTACCCTCAGAGTTCCATGACATTGGACACAAAAGCCCACCTGAACTTGAAACTGAAGTGTCAACTTTATTTGTAAAACTATTAGTTGCTTTTCATTAATTCTGTATTTAGCATGCTGTTAAGCCACTGTAACACCCTTTTGTTTTCATTCTAGTCCATTTTTCAGCATGCATTGACAGTGCATTATAACTGAGATGATTATTGGTTCAGGAATACTTCAAAAGTGTTCTGAATTTACTTTTGATAAACTCAGCACACTGCAAATGTGCCTACATAGTTTTAAAAAAAATAGAAATTCTGTAAATTATTTACTTTCATGGGTGGGGGTCAAGCTGAAATTCTACACGACATTGTCCCTTTGAACCTGAACACCTCGAAATATTCCCATTACTAAAACAGGTGCCTGAATTAGCAAAGGCACTTCTTGGCATCTTTACCAGTGTTGGGTTTCCTCTAAATGTTGTCTCTGATAGAGGGACTAATTTCATGTCTGCATGCCCAAAAGCTATGGGGGATAAATGTGGTGTGAGGCACTAGTTCACTACCAAGTATCACCCTCAGACAAATGGTTTATTTGAAAGTTTCACCAAAAGCAGAGAGGGCATAATAATAGCCCTCCCCGAAATCTCAGAAGGAGATTGTATGTTCTGTTACTTTGCTGAAAATTAGCAAAAGCTCTAAAAAAATTTTTTTAACATTTTCCTAATTTTTCAAATAGCTTAGACTGGATATCAGACTCACGTTGTGAGTATACCGGACCAAAATACACTTGTTTGAAAGCTCATATCTTATGCTATGAATGGGTTTATGAACCTTTTTGAATATATGAATTAGAGATAATTTAAAGTGTGTAATATTGGTGATTTCAGTCTGACCTACAGTGGCAATCTTCATATCTCTGGCTTATTGCTGAGTTGCTTGAATACATTTTTGAATATATGGTTGGTTTTGCTTTTTAGCAGTGAGGACTTCAAAGTCATAATTAAGGTACCGTATAGAGACAAAATTCTAAGTGCATATTATTGGCGAGATCAGCATGCCCTATTACACCAATGTCTATGCCTCTGTCGTATTTCGTGGACTTGATACAACTTTTAGCTTTTGTTAAAATACTATTGTTTTAAACTTTAAGGGGTGTGTTTGCAGGTGGCTGTTGACCTGATGGGGTCTGCCTTTCTTTCAGCCAGTTGTTAACTGCCTTCCCATTACAGGTCCTGAGCTGAAGCGTTAGGGAAAGGTGAGACTTGGGTAGAGTTCACATTAGGGAGGGCTAACTCAACTGTGCATATGTGAGAGCCAACTAATTCTTTCCAAGGAATGTTCCTCCCACTTAAACGGCTGTATAAATAGCAGGTTTATTTCCCAGTGAAAAACAGTACTTGAACAGCTTTGATGAGTACAGACTTATTCAGGAGCTCAGAACGGTTTAGTGCTTCCCAGATTAATTTCATATTGGTGTTGTCCCTGCAATTTTTTATATTTTAAAATATTAATAGTCATGCATTTAATTTGTGTTTCCTTTTTTGGTTATTTTTACATTAGTAGACAAGTAGTACATTTGTAGCCATTCTCCCTACCTTTTGCATAAAGATAAGATTCTGATTATGAGGATTTAAGCCATGAAAGCTTTCACTTTTCACTGAAAGGTTAGCAAAGAACACTGTACAATTTGCTTCATATTTCATGAACCATAAAAGATTGAGATTTAATATACAGGGCAGAAGATGTTTGCTTTTAGCATTGCTATTTATGACTTAGTTTTAGTTTCTCCAATAATCAATGCCAATCTGGAATGAACTCCTGGAATTTAGCATTCTTTTTCCCATTCCTGGCCTTTCCTCAAATGTATAGCCTCTAATAAGGGAGTGTACTGCATTGTTCATTTTTCAATTGTTTTCATTTTGTGTGTTACACGTAATATATAGCATATAGCTGTATTCCTCAGTTTTACCTGACCTAAGTATCTTTCAAAACTATGTGTTAATACTTTTGATAATTTTAGTCTATTTTTTTAATAGCAATATAATGAATTACATGTTCTGTTAAAATGTGTTACTCTAATTTAGTGGCTGTCTTAATTCCTTTCTGTCAAAGCTAATCGCATACCTCTGGTTTGCACAAGATGTTTTAAAAACTGTGGGCAGTTGGCAGTTGACTTGTCCAGGGTATGCATGAAAGGAAGCACTCCTGAAGGTATTGGTGCAGAAGTGAAGGAAGCCAGAGAATCTATTCTTGGTTATGAATTTGATTACTGCTGTGTTTGAAAAATTGTATAAGTTTGATTTTGTGGGAGGGCTTACCCTTTGCTCTTTAACAATACATTAAACTTACCGTTTGAGGGCAGGGGACAAGCCATTCCTGCTCTCACTTCCTGCTTTCTTGTGATTAAACTGGTAGGCGCCATTTTTGGTTGGTGCGTGCTCCAGTGTTTTTACAATCACATCCTAGCTTATAAAATGGGTGCAGATTGCTGGATGCGTAGCGGACGCACGCAGCTGGCATGCAGAAGGCAAGCCTGCCTATACGGGTCCAGATCGCAGCCAGTGCCGGCCATGCAACAGGTAAGCCGAGCCACATGGTCCCTAACAGAACTATAATCTACTTCTGGATAATACATGGGATCTGATGTTTCTGACTAAAACATGGCTTAGGGAGTGGTCGGTGGCAGACATTGTCTCATCTATCCCGCCCAATTTTTCAATTAGGAATTTGGACCGTGAAGGAAAAAATGGGGTGGGCTAGCTATTGCACACCGCTCCTCCTACTCATGCTCCTTCTCTAAACTAGTGATTGATAATGGCATTGAATGTGTATCCATCTCCATTGTTTTATCCGACCTTTGCAATCTCTGGGGTACTTATCTATCGTCCTCCTAATGCGCCGGGGATGCACCTCATTTTCTTCTGGATACCCTCGCCCAACTTTCCTCCCTTCACGCAAATTTTATAGTATTAGCAGGTTACCATCTTCATGTTGATGATTTCCTCCATCAAATCAACAACAATTTGTGACTTCTTTGGAAGGATTTAATTTGCCTCAGTTAGTCAAGGAGCTCTCTCATTCTGCTGCCCATAGACTTGATCTTATTTTTTCTTCCACTGATTTGATTAGAGTCAGACTAGCTCTTAAGCACTCTTGGCCTGACCAATTTTTGATCCCTTTTGATATTTTGTCCCCACATCACAGGCAGGCCCAAGAACCTACCTTGAAAAACTCAAGACTGTGTGCCACGATAACTGGAGCATCCTTTGTGTAGCACCTATTTCAAAAATGGAATCCTGGAATCCGATGTTGACATTTTCAGCAACTGGCTGATCTCAGCATTAGACTCCATTGCCCCATTAGAACGTGCTCTTCCAGTGGACTCTTTCCTTCCACACCTTTGTTCTCAGGGTCTCTTATAGTGCAAAGATGTGGCTGCAAAAGACTAGAACTGCGCTGGAGGAGGGTCTGTGATGAGGATGAAATAATAATTTGGCAGTGCTGAAATATTACCATTCATTTATTCGGAAAACGCAGAAATTGTTTATTTCTACTACATTTCTGTCGCAGCTAATAAGCCATGTGCACACATTGAAACTGTAAAAAAAAAAAAAAACTTTCTCCCTGTGCCACAGAAATGGCTCTTACTCAAACGAAAGATCTTTGTCAAGATCTCTCAAACTTTTCTATGAAAAGTCGAAAACCTTTTAACCAAGTTTCTGCTTTAACTTCTAGATCAGTGTTCGCCTGTGCTGCTCATGCTGTTGGATTTAACCTCTGCCTTTTACACTGTTTCCCATGCCAACTTACTTGACAGAACTGAAAGAATTGGGGTCAGAGGCCAAGCTTTGAACTGGATGTAATCCTTTCTATCGGATCGTTCCCAAGAGGTTTTTCTTCCTCCTTTTACCTCTTCTTCCAAACCGCTGATATGCGGGGTCCCCCAGGGCTCACTGCTTAGCCAGACTTTTTTCAATATCTATCTAAAGCTTCTTGCCAAATTGGTGGAAACATGAGGGGTGCGGGTGGTCTCTAATGCTGATGACACCCAGCTCTTTCTTGCTTTCCAGGAACATTTGCCTTCATCTGTTAGTGCTTTTAAGCCGTGTCTGAAAGAGGTGGTAGCCTGGATGGATGAAATGTATCTGAAGCTCAGATAAAGCAGAGGATCTTTTCTTTGGCACTAAGATTGTCCCAGATGCTAGTTAGTGGTGGCCTGTCGAGGTAGGCGGCCCTCTGACACCTATTCATTAGCCAGAAACCTGGAGGTAAAATTAGATTTAAATCTTAATTTTGTACCCCAAGTCAGATCTCGCTCTGCTTCTTGGTTTGCCATCCTGAAATCCCTTAGAAGAATGCTCTGCTTCATTCCGATGGACTCCCAAAAAACGGTTGTCCACGCTTTGATCACAGCTAAATTGTGCTATGCTAACTGTTTATTTAAGCCTTCCGGCCTTTATTCTACAACAGCTTCAATTCATCTGGAATTCGGCCATCCACCTCATTTTGAAAATTCCCACCGCATTTCTCCATTACTTCTCATTTACACAATATTCACTGGCTCCCTTTGATCAAGAGAATTCAATTTAAATATCTTTAGTCTTTAGAGCCTTCATTCACAAGAGCCCTCTATATCTGAGGTAGAGACTGAGACCTTATTTCCAGTCTAGAGCCTTGAAATCCAACAGCTTGAAACTTCTCCATATTCCTTGTGATTGTTCCTTTACCTACCTGGCTTATAAATTGTGAAATGCTCTGCCACTCTGTCTCCACTGCATCCCCTCTGAATCATCTTTTAGAAGCAAGTTATCTGTGCCCTTTACAAATATCCTGAATTGAATTCAATATGAATGCCCATCTTCAGAAAGGAAGGATTTACAATTATAACAGTCTCAATGTTATATTCAATGAAGATAACCGCAACAAAGTTATCAATATGCTTGAAACAAGTGGGTGTTTAGTTATTGGAAAGCCCGTTAATATATATTTTTTTATATCATTGTTATTATGTACCATCTACATCACCAAATCTATTGTCATAGCTACTGTGTTATAGGAATTCATTCATAATCTTTAAACATTTTTAATTATTATATGTCCACTAGTTCACTGAGAAATTATCTTAACCCTTGGAGGGTCGCTATTCCATGGATGCATATTGTGCCTCCATGTGAGGAACCCTAAATTGTATTGTCTCTTACCCAGTCCATGCTTTAACTTTCAAATATATCCCATACTTTCAGTCTTTCCATAACACATAGAGAAATGGAACATTTGAGATATTAGCAAGGTAAAGAAGATGAATTTCATCAACTGCAGTTTTAAATGACCTAATTCAGTTTTCATACATGAATCTCGGATAATCATGTGTATGAACAGTTTATTTTCTAAAACATTTTAGCATTCAAATTAACAGATCAAGGGAAATAGTAGATGAATATACAGAAGAAGGTGAATGACGACGGACTGTATAGGGAACATTGCCTGGAATGCAAACTTCTAGTTGGTTTCTGCAGGTATTTAAAAGAAGATCACTGTCTTCAACTGCAAGCAAGAGGTAATACAAAAAGGCTCTTACTTCACGACTATGCTTACTACTAATATTCTGAATTTTCAGTATAGTAGAAGTTATTAGTATCTATTTCAATTGAAGCTGGAAAATGTTGCAAGGTTCCTAATCCTTCTACAACCCTGATGCACCAACAATAGATATTATTAAGAACATCCAACGCACACAGGAGTTTTTCAGTCTTCTTAAATCAACGGGGTTGGCACATCAGATCATAATCAACTATATAAAAAAATCTAAAACTTGGTCCATCATCAAAACAGGAGCTACAGATCAGAGCGAACAGGATAGTGAACTTTGTGCATTGGCTCAAAATTTTCGATCCATGATTAAGGACATGCAGAAGAAAAATCAATAGAGGCATTTCAAAAGAAGTGATTCACATAAAGTAACAATTATGACTTGCATAGTACAATATCCATTAGATGATTGTTAGCAATAACATTTTCTTTAATTGCACAATCACAGTTCCTTAATTGTGAAATTAATAGTGTGTTTTATGATAATTTAATCTGCAAATTCTGTCACTTATTAGGTCTTTCCTACATATGATTAATTTACAGCAGAAAAAATAACCTGTAGACTCTGCTTATTGATTTTGGAGAAAGCAAAGGAAGACTTCCTCAAAACTATTTTTAAAAAGAAGCTAGACAACAAGCAGGGCTTAGCAGTACAGGATATGCTGCTAGTATTGTAATATTTAGAGTCACTATTTATTGTAAAGCATGATGAAAGACCTGGTGTTATTAAAAATTCAGGTACGTAAAACACGAACACAATAGAAATGAATTAATGCATCAGATTCAAAGCCTAAATTTTATTATTTCTTACCCACTCCATGCTTTAACTTTCAAATATATCCAATACTTTCAGATTTCCTACAACACATTAGAGACATGGAACATTTGAGGGACTAGGAAGAAGGTAACGAAGATGAATTGCATCAACTGTAATCTTGAATGAGCTTATTCAGTTTACAGCACATGAATATCAGATGGTTAAATGTGTATGAACAGGTTATTTTCTAAAACATTTCACCTTTCAAATAACAGACCCAGGGAAAAAAGTGGATGAAGAATACACTGAAGGTGAATGACGACTGACTGTATAGGAAACAGTCCATGGAATGCAAACTTTAGTTGGTTTCAACAAATATTTAAAAAGACAATCACCGTCTTCAACTGCAAGTAAGAGGTAATACAAAAAAAGGCTCTTACTTCACGACTACTCTTACAACTAATATTCTTGATTTTCAGTATAGTATATTATAAGGTGTCAGTATCTATTTCAATTGAAGCTGGAAAATGTTTCAAGGTTCCTGTTCTTCTACAATCCTGATGCACCAAAGATAGATTTTATTAAGGGCATCCAACACACACAGGAGTTTTTCAATCTCCTTAAATCAACTGGATCGGCACATCAGACCATATTCAGCTATATGAAAAATCTAATAAGTTTCACCCATTATATAATCAGAGCTACAGATCAGAGAGAACAGGATAGTTAACTTTATGCATCAGCTCAAAATATTCAATCCATGATAGACACGCAGAAGAAAATCAGTAGCAATGTTTCAACGAAGTGACTCACAAAAGGTAACAGTTATTGTTAGCAATAACATTCTTTAATTCCATATTCACAATTACTAAATGGTGACTTTAATAGTATCTTTTGTGATATTATAACTTGCAAGTTCTGTCACTCGTGCCTTTCCTAATATTTCCTAAGAATAAAGAGTTTACAGTAGAATAAATGACCCCTGGACACTGCTTATTGATTTTGGAGAAAACAAAGGAAGACTTCCTCAAATCTACAGAAAAGCTAGCCAACAAGCAGGGATTAGCAGTGCAGGATATAATGATTGTATTGTAACATTGATCCTAAAGCATGTTGCCAGGTAGGTCGCTCCCCCACCACACAGCTCCGCCTGTGTTGTCCGCCCGCTGCTGCTGGTAAGCTCGCCCCTCTGCTTGTGGCCTCGGTGCCCGTTTTCCTTCTGTACCCCTCGCTGCCCCCATTGAACTGTGTCCTCGCTGCCCCCATTGAATTGTGTCCTCGCTGCCCCCATTTTCACTGTGTCCTTGTTTTTCCTTCTGTACCCCTCGCTGCCCCCATTGAACTGTGTCCTCGCTGCCCCCATTTTCACTGTGTCCTTGTTTTTCCTTCTGTACCCCTCGCTGCCCCCATTTTCACTGTGTCCTTGTTTTTCCTTCTGTACCCCTCGCTGCCCCCATTTTCACTGTGTCCTCGCTGCCCCCATTTTCACTGTGTCCTTGTTTTTCCTTCTGTACCCCTCGCTGCCCCCATTTTCACTGTGTCCTTGTTTTTCCTTCTGTACCCCTCGCTGCCCCCATTGAACTGTGTCCTCGCTGACCCCATTTTCACTGTGTCCTTGTTTTTCCTTCTGTACCCCTCGCTGCCTCTCTCCACTCCCGCCGCTGCGTCCCCTGCGGCCCCGCCCCCCTGACTGCCCATTCGCTGCCCCTGCCTCCCGCCTCCCAGCTGCTCCTCCCTCCCACCTCCCCATATATGGCGACCGCCCAGCCGCCTCGCCGCTGGCGCGCCTAAGGCAAGCCCGTCTGCGCCCGTCCACGCCTGGACCGCGCCAGAACCCCTGGGCCGTGCGCCCCCCGCACCAGCCTCGAGGACCGACGCCGCTACGATGCCACCACACTCCACGCTCTCAACCCCGGACGGACGCACAACTGCTTCAAGGCCGCCCCGAAACGCACACATGGCCCCTTCACCTGCCGGAACTGCAGCTACACCAGCCTCAGAGCCACCGAAGCGCCCACCAAGAAGGACCTCAACCACCTCCGATGCATCCTACTGAACACCCGCTCCGCACGCAAACACGCCGTCGAGCTCTGCGACCTGCTCGACACATCACCAGACGTCGCCTTCCTGACAGAGACCTGGATGAACGACTCCTCCGCCCCCGACATCGCCATAGCCATCCCAGACGGCTATAAGATCACCCGCAGAGACCGCGTCAACGCAGTAGGAGGAGGAATCGCCATCGTCCACAAGAACACCATCAGGGTCTCGACCAGCACCGACGACACTCTCAGCACCGCCGAACACATGCACTTCCAGATCCACACGGACCCCAACACCACCCTTAGAGGCACCCTTGTCTACAGACCCCCTGGGCTCCCGACCCCAGTTCAGCGACTCCATCGCCGACTTCATCAGCACGCACGCCCTGACTTCTACCGACTACATCCTCCTCGGAGACCTGAACTTTCACCTGGAGAACAACAACGACAGCAACTCCACCACCCTGATCGACAACCTCGCCAACCTCGGTCTGAGCCAGCTCGTCACAACACCGACCCATTCCGCCGGCCACACGCTTGACCCCATCTTCTCCTCAAGCTCCCACATCTCCTTCAGCCACACCACGGAACTCCTCTGGACCGACCACCGCTGCATCCATTTCACCTTCCAGAAACCCACCACACACCACCGCACCCAACAGATCCCACGCCGCTGCTGGAGCAAAGTCACCGAAGACCAACTACGGGCAACCCTCGCTCTCAGCCCTCCCTCCGACCCATCCAACACCGACTACGCCGCCTGCAACCTCAGACGATGGATGGACGACTGTGCCAACACCCTCGCCCGCTGAAAAAACTCACCCACAGTGACACCACCAAAAGAGCCAGCTGGTTCACCTCGGAACTAGTAGCTTCCAAGCGCACCTGCCGGAAACTAGAGAAGAAATGGCACAGTGATAAGACACTGGACAGCCACGCAGCCCACAAAGACGCCATCCGTAACCACCACCACCACCTCATCAAGTCCGCCAAGAGAATCTCCTTCAAAGACCGCCTCGACAACAACGCACACAACAGCAAGGAGCTTTTCAACATCGTGAAGGAACTCTCCAACCACAGCTCCAACACCAACGACATCCCGCCGTCGCAACCCCTGTGCGATTCCCTCGCCACCTTCTTCCACCGCAAGATCGCCGACATCCACGACAGCTTCAACACCCAGACAGCCCCAACTAAGATTGATGCACCAGACCCACCGCACACCATCGTCCACGACCCCCTGCCAGCCTGGGCCAGCGTAAACATTGAGGACACCATCAAGACCATGAGCACAATACACTCCGGCTCCCCGTCAGACCCTTTCCCGCACCACATCTTCAACAAAGCCAGCAGCTCCATCGCACCCCACCTGTGCAACGTCATCAATCTCTCCTTCGAGACCGCGACCTTCCCAGAGAGCTGGAAACACGCAGAGATCAACGCCCTACTCAAAAAACCCAAGGCGGACCCGAGAGACCTCAAGAACTTCCGGCCCATCTCCCTGCTTCCGTTCCCAGCCAAGGTCATCAAGAAGATTGTCAACAAACAGCTAACCCGATACCTCGAAGAAAACAGCATCCTGGACCCATCCCAATCGGGGTTCCGCAGCAACCACAGCACCGAGACTGCCCTCATCGCCGCCACCGACGACATCAGGATCCTGCTGGACAACGGTGAGACCGCAGCCCTCATCCTGCTGGACCTCTCTGCCGCCTTCGACACTGTCTGCCACCGCACTCTACGCGCACGCCTCCACGACGCAGGGATCCGAGACAAGGCCCTGGAATGGGCCACCTCCTTCCTCGACGGCAGAACCCAGAGAGTCCGCCTCCCACCATTCCGATCAGAAGCCTCCGAGATTATCTGCGGCGTACCCCAGGGATCGTCCCTCAGCCCAACACTGTTCAACATCTACATGGCCCCGCTCGCACGCATCGCCAGACAGCACGACCTCAACATAATCTCCTACGCCGACGACACTCAACTGATCCTCTCCCTCACCAAGGACCGCCTCGCCACCAAAGCCAATCTCCATGAAGGAATGAAGGCCGTCACCGATTGGATGAAGATCAGCCGACTAAAGCTGAACACGGACAAAACGGAGGTCCTCATCCTCGGCTCCAACCCCTCAGCCTGGGACGACTCCTGGTGGCCAACGACACTGGGAGCAGCCCCGACACCCACCGACCACGCACGCAACCTGGGAGTCATCCTCGACTCAACGCTCTCCATGGCCAGAAAAGTCAACGCAGTCTCATCCTCCTGCTTCAACACCCTCCGCATGCTTCGCAAGATCTACAGGTGGATCCCGACAGACACAAGAAGAACAGTCACCCAGGCCCTCGTCAGTAGCAGACTGGACTATGGGAACGCCCCTACGCGGGAGCCCCGGCCAAGCTCATCAAGCGACTGCAACGCATACAAAACGCCTCCGCACGCCTGATCCTCGATGTACCACGCCACAGCCACATCACCCCCCACCTGAGGAACCTGCACTGGCTCCCCGTCGACAGGAGAATCTCCTTCAAACTCCTCATCCACGCACACAAGGCACTCCACAAGACTGGCCCAGCCTACCTCAACAGACGACTCCTCTTCTACGTCCCCAACCGCCAACTCCGCTCCGCCGACCTCTCCCTCGCCACCGTCCCTCGCATTCGAAGAACCACCACCGGCGGCAGATCCTTCTCCCACCTCGCCGCCAAGACCTGGAACACCCTTCCACTAAGCCTACGACAGACCCAAGACCTGCTGACCTTCATGAGGCTACTCAAGACCTGGTTGTTCGACCAGTAGCAGCACCCCCCCCCTTTTTTTCTCCCCAGCGCCTTGAGACCCTCGCGGGTAAGTAGCGCGCTTTACAAATTCTGTCATTGATTGATTGACCTAGTGTTTTTAGAAATTCAGGTACGTAAACACAAATACAATAGGAAATAAACAATGCATCAGAATCAAAGCCTTCCTGTTTTATCTTTGTTACTATGTACAATATTTAATGTTTCTCTTTATTAAATGGATCACTTAAATAATTGAAAACAATATCTAATTACACATCCTAATATTGTAGGCTAAAGAATGGATTAAGCAAAGACCATACCATGATTGGGGGGGGGGGCCTACTTTGCGGTTGTTGCTGTGGAAGAGCACGAAACAGCAGCCAGGCAGATGGCATCCTTTTGCTTAAATCGCAAAGAAGAACAGGTATTGAATTAAGAGAGAACTGTGTTTGTCATAGGCAGAAAAACAGAATATTTACACACCAGCCACTACAAAGTCAGATGCAGTCTTCACATCCCTGCACTTGCTTTAAATCTGCCTATGAGTTGTGTTTCTTAAGTGTATAAACAATTTTTTTCTCACCCTTTAAATGCTACAGAATGAGACCTTTTCAGTCACAGATGCATCCTCATGCCTTCTCTGTAAATTCCTATTAGTTTTTCCCTTTTCCTGCAGTCGTTTGAGCAATATTTCCTGACGGTGAGGCCTGAGATATTAGTGAAAAAGACAGCATCAACAAATTATACATTTTTTGTATCAAAGGGTGATTCAATTTATAATCCATCAAATGATCCCAAAAATTTCATGAAAGGTATTATTGTAGTTCTTGTTGTGCCTTTTTGCGTTCACATATTCCTTGTGGCTGATGTGTGTCTACTACTTTGCAATGGATGAGGGTTATTTGACATCCAAAGAGACGGCTGTAGTGTTTCTTCTGTTGACAATGGTATCGGCACATGATCCATATGATACCTTTAAAAAATACTTGAATATTCACAGTATGACCAGCACGATTCACATGTCAATAATTCTTACAGGTACAATATCCCTTAGTCATGAGTCAGCAAGCTGTACAAGTTTCTAAAACAGCACCCAAAAAAAAGACTGGACTGATGCTAAAAAGAGCCTTGTTGTGGATTACATGGCACATTCTACTCCCACTGCTGAAAAGCATTATTGAGTGATGATTGGAAAATATCGATGCTACAGCCAAACTGCTAGATGAACATACCCATGGAAAGTAAAGTAAAGGGGAGACAATTGTTTTGCCATCTGACCTTTAGAAAACCATACCCATTATAATAATACTTTAATAACAAGTACTTATTGCATGCAGAGAGTTATTTCAAACAATCACGAATCATTAATATTGTTTGTGTTCAATCGCAGAGGCTTGAAGCAAGAGTCTCCAATGCATATTGCAGCATCATCTAATGAGATGTTAAAGGTATGCTATGTAATGTGTTTCAACCTCTTTCAAATACAATTATCTGTTCTAAATTTATGAGCAACTAAAGAACAAAAATGTTTAATTCTTTATATTCTTTAATTTACATATACATTTTTTAAGCTACTGCTGACACCTATAGATGTTCAGGCATATAGTATAATTAAAATAACGAGACGTGAATGCTTTTTGAAATAATTTCACTTTAAACCACACAACACTATGGTAATATGCTTGTGCCATCATTTCAATATTTTTTACATTTAAAGGGAGCAGCAAAACGAGCAGCCTGCATCAAAAGTGTCCACCAAAAATGTGCATTGTTTGCTCACGAGTATTGAAAAAAAAATTCCATTATCATTGACTGGGAACCCTCTGAGCACAGAACAACAAAGTACAGTGGTTGGGGTTCATGATTGTCAAGCGTATGACAAGTAGCGAATGAAACAGCAATTTATGCGAAATTAGGAAACAATGACTAAGTGAACATTTACTGAAATAGTTTGACAAGTATACATTTTAGAAATAAAAAGCATTTTATTTCTTTAAATCTCAGAACATTTTCCACAAAGGCAACCAACAGAAAAGAGGTTACTAAGGTTTGCAAACTAGAGCAAATACATAAGTAATGCCGCAGATGTAGAGGATATAATCCAGAGTTGGAAGCCCGTCACAGAAAACACATCACCAACAGCTGATAAACTCATTAAATCATGTACACATAGTTAATGGTGGAGTGGAGTCTGTTATTGATGAAGGAAGGTCACTGCAAATCGCATATTTCAAACAGAAGAGATTGGGTGAGATTTTAATGGCGAGCTCAGATCTGTGGCAGAAGGACTGAAGATTAAAGAACTGCAAAAGAGATGAACAGCTTTTTACAAAGAGTTGGGAGAATCTATACTGCATGGATGCCACAAACGCCCCATGTATACTCTATTATAGCCTTATAGCCCGCTGCCGAGGGCTATACCAGTTGTTAAAGGCCCTGATCCTGAGTTATAGGCCCGAGCCGCAGGCGAGGGCCTATAACGAGGAGAGGGCCTTTAACAACTGGTATAGCCTGAGGCACAAGGGCTATAAGACTATTAGAACATTCCACCCACTAAGGGTAGAATGTTCTAAATTAAAAATGGAGAAACAAAAGACAAACATTGGAATGTTGGAGTGCTGGGCTTATACCAGCCATTATAAGCCCAGAGCTACTCCATTGTCTTCAATGGAGCTGCCAACATTCCAATGTTCTAATATAAATTGGTGTCCGACTTTTTTCCATGTTGTGTGACGTTCTTATTTGTTTGTTTGGTGCTGTTAAATGCTTTACACTGCATTCCTAATCATTTAAAAACTATATAGGTGCAATTGCAGTGTCCTGAATACTCCCCAAATTCATTTCCAGCACTTTTGAGTCATGCCTCCTCACAAAAATCATCAATTTCCCAATCGATCGCCAGTGCTTC
Source organism: Calotriton arnoldi (assembly GCA_963921515.1). Taxonomy (NCBI): domain Eukaryota; kingdom Metazoa; phylum Chordata; class Amphibia; order Caudata; family Salamandridae; genus Calotriton; species Calotriton arnoldi. The sequence continues at coordinate 304,137 of CAWUFW010010700.1, forward strand.
AAAGAGCCGTAAAATGGTCGAAAATGGAAAAAAGCATGCCACAGTAGCCTAACATCCTAAACAAAATGTATATCTCCATTTATTTTTAAATAATTTAATAAAAGTTACTTTTTCATGCATCACTAGTGATGCACACCAAATCTGCGATGCAGCACTGGTGATGCATGGGAGAAGTTAATTTGTATCACCTTTGTGCAACCCTGTGTCGCTGTGGCTTCAAGCCGCAAGGCTTGACAAAGGAATGCAGTGTAAAGCATTTAACAGCACCAAACAAACAAATAAGAACGTCACACAACATGGAAAAAAGTCGGACACCAATTTATATTAGAACATTGGAATGTTGGCAGCTCCATTGAAGACAATGGAGTAGCTCTGGGCTTATAATGGCTGGTATAAGCCCAGCACTCCAACATTCCAATGTTTGTCTTTTTGTTTCTCCATTTTTAATTTAGAACATTCTACCCTTAGTGGGTGGAATGTTCTAATAGCCTTATAGCTCTTGTGCCTCAGGCTATACCAGTTGTTAAGGCCCTCTCCCTCGCTATAGGCCTCGCCTGCGGCTCGGGCCTATAACTCAGGATCAGGGCCTTTAACAACTGGTATAGCCCTCGGCAGCGGGCTATAAGGCTATATTAAAATGTTTGACTTCCATAAGGGGGCAAGCTAAACTTTTACCCCACTCAGTCCTGTGACCTTGGACACAAAAGTTACCTTGTCTACCTGAAAATGCAAGTGCTGAGCATTTTGAGTTGTTGAGTTTCAAGCCCATGAACTCTGTGGCTTCCCTGGCACTTAACAATATCTAAGAATGGACTTACATATTGTGGGGGCATATCTCCTTCTGCAGAGATGTCCACACCTGTGGTATAGTGCACCATGCCTTAGGACTGTAAGGCCTGCTAGAGGGGTGGCTTACCTACATCTTATGCAGTGCTAGTTGGCATGGCACACAGGAAGAGTATTGGTGAAAATCTTTGAAATAGCTTCCTATACTTCACATTAGACCCCGTAGACAAAATCCATGCTTCAGGACTGGAAAGTGGAGATCTGGAAAGCACTAAACAGTTCTTAACACCTGTGGCTATCTGCACTCGTCAGAGCTCTGAAAGCACTGCATTTTACTGTAGTATAAGCCTGGCATTTATGCAGACTGTCAGGTGGGTGGTGACCTGCTTCCAGTGATTCTATTGGCTACACCTTTCTGCACTCTAGGAGATGGGTGTCCTCCATTTGCATATCCTGAGCTGGGGGATTATTGCTTGTGAGAGGAGTTCACACCTATTGCAAGCCCTAGCAGAAACTGCAGGCAGAGCAGTTTAAAATATTCAAGTTGTCATTTTTTAAAGTAAATATTTTACTGCTATACAGGGTATTAAGATTGTTCTCTCATGAAAATGTACTTATGTGCCTGTGTCACTGATACTGAAGTACTCTAGGTATAGATTTGAAATGTTTTATATTTAGGCAAAAAGTCTTCAAAGTACACCATACAAATACATTTATATCTCAAGAACCACAGAAGCTAGAAACTTAATTTAACTGTCAGAACGTAGAGGAGATCAATCAGCCCTAGTGTGTTAATGTTCATGTCCACAGCATATATGACAATTGCTGAAAAAATTAGGAACATGTTTGCATCTTTTAACATTGTGACTGAAATTCTGATTGTTAATTTACTTGTTGCACACCCTCACTTGTTTTTTTTTTTTAAACTGCAAGGGATGTCTTTAGCACATCTCTGCTCTTGCAATGAAGGTGTGTGCCATTCCTTCGGGCAGGTGTGAAATTTTTTCCATTTGCATAACCTGAGCTGGGAGCTGGCAGCTGGTGGGAGGAGATGACCCCAATGAGGTGTGACTTTGCTCCCAGATGCACAATCGGATCTGGGAGCTGGCAGCTGGTGGCAGGAGCTCACACTAGGGAGGTGTAACCCTACTCTACATTAGCTAATGCAATCCTTGCAGGTAATGTTCCACCCCTGAATATCTGTATAAGTAGCAGGCCCTTTTCCCACTAAACTCCTGTACTTGAGCTCTGCTGAGTAGAAAAGGCTTTAGATAGTCAGGATTGTTTAGTGCTACCCAGATGCCTTTCTTCCTTAAAACCTTTAGAATGGATTCCCCTCTGAGGTAATGTGCTGTCTTTGTATTGTTTGATATTTTAATGCATTAAGTGTTTTTATAGCATATAACAAGGATACTGAAATACATGTTGTCTTACAATCAATCAATCTAGCACATGACTTCACCTTCGTGAGGATCTCTATTCCATCTATGCTGTGCAGTCATCTGAAGAAACCTGTATGTTATTAACTTTTGCAGCTGCTCACTTCATGCTTTATCACTCAATTATATGCCTTACTTTTAGACTTCCTAAAACACCTGATTAAGACACGGAGACTGGACATTTGAGAGAAGAGGAAGAAGCTGTGGAATTATATCAACCGTAAGTTCAAATGTCCAAAATCTATTTGCACCACATGCATCTCAGATAGTCATATTTATGAACAGTTTGTTTTATAAAACATTTCGCTATTCAATCCAACAGACCAAGGGGGAAAAAAGTGGTGAACGATGCAGGACTGTATAAGAAGCTTTCCCTGGACTACAAACTGTTAGTTGGTTTCAGAAACTATCTAAAATGGGATCTCTCAGTCTCCAAAGAATACAGACAGGGAGTGGAGGGTCCAAGGGAAGTTTAAAGACCGGCGCGGATAGATTCCCCAAAAGAACTATTGCTAAACACACAATTATCCACGGGTCTGGCGGGCTTCAAAAGAAGCACCAAAATATGAAACAAAAGACACAAGCAAGGGCTCTCAATCATAAATAGAAAGAGTCCTTTAATAAGGACGGAATCCCATCACCTACAGAAGTGGCATGCTTCATCATCTAGGATTTCTCCTTTTTGCTTGAAACACCTAATGCATCCAAGGGCTACAAACCCCTCACTGTGAGGGAGGAGCTCAGGGATGTTTTAGATACTACTCTTATACAGGATCTACTAAAATCCAGCAATAGTTATTTTGGGGAATCTATCCACGCCAGTCTTTAAACTTCCCTTGGACCCTCCACTCCTGGTCTGTATTCTTTGTTCTTGAGCAGCTACGGCTGTGGGTCCCTTTATACACATCGCTTCAGATTTATGAAGGCGTTTTTCCAGCTCTTTGATATAACTTGTTTTACAATCATAGGACAGCACGCAGACATTTCACTATGACGGAGTTAACAGGCTTGGCCTTTGATTACGCTATGGTCCAGGCAATTTTAACCACACCCAGTATCATTGACACGGCTCAAAGTACAGTGAACACTCAGGGTGATGATTGGGCCAAACTGCTTGTGCTAAAATAATCACACTCACGCACTCCAATACACGGAGCAATAATGACAGAATATGTGTGAGTAAATTGTGCCCCAACAGGCCTGATAGTCACTAATACACCCAGACTTTTCCTTGAAGACAAAATATTCATGAAAGATTGATCCCTCATCGCGTGGCGATGCACGCGAGATTGGCTGGTTTTATTATCAGTACAGATAAATGCATTGCAGATACAATCTTAATTGAAATTCAAACTTCAGAAGCACAGATTAAATCTGTAATTTCTGTTACTTTATATAAGATAAATACAGAAGAAAGCAATAAGACCAATAAAGATTTCAAGAAATCCATCCTATTGAGAAAAATTAACAAATTCAAGAAAGATTTGGCATGCTTCTCTTTTGAGAAAGTATATCCCTACACTTGTGACAATTTCTCACCACCAGAATTTAACAAGAAAGGAAGACGTTTTGGTTCCAACTATTCATCTTCAGGCACTGATGAATGGTCGAGTGATTCGGATTCATCCAACTACGGTGGACAACAAAATAGAGGCCGAGGGCGCAATAATAGATCAAACTGGAGAAGTGGCCCACCTGGTCCACAACAAGCACAATGGTGGCCCCCTGCACCATGGGGATATCTCAATCCGCCTTTCCAGCCACAGATGTTGTCCTATCAACCTCACCCTCAATTCTTCACCAGTAAGCCTTTTTTAGGGTCTGGCCGCGGACGCTCCAGAGGAAGGAGAAGAAACTAGCAAGCACAAGTGCACTGGAGCCCGCCACCGTCACCAAGGAGCACGCGCAGCAAGAAGGCCCCTCCTCAACTGGGGACCAGCACAGGAACGATGTAGTGGTCAACTTGAGTGACCGCATATTGACACAAGACAAACAGGCAGCATTGTATAGAGGGCTCGGATTTGTCCCTACCTATGGAGGTGACTTCTTTCAGATACAATGTGAGTTGGTGCAATTTTTCCCAAAAATTCGGCTACATTTCTTCTTTAAAGAGAAAAATAACGAAGGTATGGAGATGGGACCAGTTAACACCAGTTTAAAAATCCGTTCCACATTCAATCCTTCTGCCCACTTAGTTCCAGCTCAAGTTTTGAGATTTGAAAAGGCGGTGACCAATGAAGTATCCGCCTTGTGCACCTCCAACAAACGACATTTCCACAATCTGCCCTCTAATGAGAAAAAGGCTTTACAGACTCTGTCGAAAGATGATTCTATCACCAAGCCGGCGGATAACGGTGGTGCCATAGTCATTATGGGCACACCAACATATCGTACAGAATGTTTACGTCAACTCAGCGATAGATTCTACCAACCACTGAAAGTAGACCAGACTCAGAGGATCTCACGAGAAATTTCCAACCTCGTGGGTGAAGCTTAAAACGAAGGGTGGATCACGACCCAAGAGGCAAGTTACCTGATCACTACGCATCCTGTGATGCCGTATTTTTATGTATTGCCTAAGATACATAAATCTCAGAGACCACTACCTGGACGTCCAATAATTTCAAGTATAGGTTCCTTATTGAACCTTTATCTACCTTTGTGGACCACTTTCTACGACTGATGGTAAGTGAGATGCCTACGTATCTTCAAGACACCAAAGATATCTTAAGAATGTTACCAGAGATACAATTCAATGCCACAACTGACTAGTCTCTTTCGATGTTGAGTCTCTTTATACATGCATCCCTCAAGATAATACCTTGGATGCAATAAGGCTTTTATTGGACAACAGAGAGCTTGATACCATATCACCTGTACATTTCATCATGGAATGCGCCAGGATCGCAATGAAAGACATTTTTTTTAAATATGAGGATACCATCTACCTACAGACGTCAGGTACCTCTATGGGCAGTGCTTTAGCGCCCTGTTAAGCAAATCTCTATGTCCATCTTTTTGAACAGGAACACGTACTAACCAATGACAACCCATTCAATAATCAGATCCTTCTATGGAAATGAAATATTGATGTTCTTGTCATTTGGAGGGGCGAACTGGACACCATTGTCAACTTTCAGACATGGCTCAATTCTAAAAATGATTTCCTGCGATTCACAGTAGAATTTATGGATATTTCCAACTGGGACAGGTTTAGAAACTGAACTCTAGAGGAAACCCATGGCACGGAATTCTCTTTTATCATATAACAGCTACCACCCAAAATCGCTTCGCGATAATTTGCCATATGGACAATTCCTCCGTATCCGAAGAAACTGTTCCACAAAAGAGAAATTTGATGAACATGCCAAGACTCTCTCCTTGCAACTCCAGGATAGAAGATAGCCAAAGAATCTCATACACCGCTCCTGTAAGCGTGCTTCTAACAACAGAGAAGCACTTCTTGAATTTTCAACACTGAAACCACCGATGGATAGAGACTAACGTGTGTGAAGACATTTAGCACACTATCAAGTGGAATACAGAAAAGTGTGCAAAAACACTGGCGGATTCTAAACATTGGCAATGAAGCAATACCTCGACCTCTTTTTGCCTTTAAAAAGAGTTCAAACCTGCAAGATAATTTAGTTCATACGAGACCTAGAATTCAACCATCGCTGACAAAAGATACTCTGTGGAATTTGCTAGCAGTCAAAGGGCATTTCCCCTGCGAGTCATGTGCTGCGTGTCTACAGACAAAACACACAACCACTGTGGACAAAGGCATGGACAGACCATGGTCACAGGTTAAACATGCAAATTGTAATAGTGACAAATTGATCTATTTGGTCACATGTCCATGTAAGCTGTGTTACGTGGGTATGACTACCCGGAAAGTTAAACTTAGGATTCTTGAACACAAGAGTACTATTAGGTGTAGCAAGCAAGCCACTAAGCTAACCAACCATTTTCTTGCTTTTAAACACAAAGCGGAAGAACTTAGCTGGATGGTTCTAGAGCAACCTTTTATCCCTGCCCACATTACAGATATAACCAAATTCCTATTCCAAAAAGAGCAGAGATGTTTTCTTAAAATTGGACAGGGATTGTAATGATCTTAATGATGATGTATCGTGGACCTTATTGTAGCCACACCATGGGTTATCAGCATTTTGATCTTTGATTATTTCCTTACCTAAAGGGGTGTCATAACGCCCTATGAATTTCATTTAAATTCTATGTTTTGCATTCGGATCACTAAGGACTGTGCAATATAGATATATTATTGGAATATCTCTCGGTTTCTGTACATACACACCAAAGTATACACTGAATACCACCTAGCGTGCTGACACTGCCTATGTGTGGTATGTGTATTTTCGTTGTTTACGATCTGATTACCATGAACAGTTGTTTGGTTTAATCTTTTAGGCACTCTGTTGAGGGTGTATCAAATGCTGATAAATGTTATAATACTCTGTCACGAGGCTTTAAATAATAAGGCAAAAAATCCGTAAAGAACGTCTTGCTGTGTTGCTATATGCGACTTTATTAGGTAATATACCAAAAAAGATGGTGGGACTAAATGACGCTACACTGTATGCAGTAAAGCTCCAAACCACAATTCCCATGATCATGTGGGCCCGTGGGTAGTTTTCAAAACGTAACGTCATCAAGACGGGCCACAAGTATAGTCAAACCACCAACACCCGAGTAAGGCGGCCACGAGAAAAAACGTATAAAAGATCTATTGCCTGTCGTCAGTTACCTCGGGTCATAGCTCTTGCAAGTCTGGGGTACCGACGGATAGGTGAGTGGTCCTAACTGAATTCTAACCTGTTTTTTAGTGACTTTAGAGTTCATGCAATATTTGCTGTGGTAACCGTCTTATATTTTAAACTGGCTTTTCTAAACTTGGTATCCCAAAGAAAAGAGATGGATTCTTTCAGTGTTTAAATTGTTTATATTGTTTAAATTGTGAAAGTGTGACCACGACCCCCTTTAATAAACAGAGACGGTCTGTTAGAGGCTGACCGCGACACTGACTAAGTTTGTTAAAATCACAGAATTACGTATTCGCGCACTGAACGTTTCCTAGTTGAGTTCAGGCATTGTTCTAGACACATGGTTTCTGTTGGACCTTGTCCAGTCACACAACAGATTATTATTGAGCACCATGAACTTGTCTAGCATTGAAATAATCAGTACGATGAAGCGCAGCCTAGCCATAGGTGACCTATTAGATATAGCATTCACCTCGGGGGTTTCCAGTTTGTCTCCACGTAACTGAAGGTGAAAATTATATACTCAGATATCCGCTAACTAAGGGGTGGACGTTGTGCTCTACATGGGAGCAGGCACACTTCCATATGAACTCCACTGCCCTATTCCGTTGTTTGTCTCTTAACATAAGTGTGACTACCTAAAACAGCTGCTGAATTTAGATATACCAACTGTGCTGTTTGGTGCACACATGTGCTGAATCACGAGCAGCTGCATTACTCTGATGCTCGTTTTGAAATTTATAAATACACTCTCCGTCATGGTTGCCAGACAGTTCCTATGGGTTCCCACCTGGAGGTCATTCTGGCTTCTTTCTGGGATCGTTTTTTAAACACATTTTTCTATATTAAACTCATTTTGCAGGAAGACCAGACTTTATATTACCTTCTTAGTCTGACTCATGCAAACATTTTTTTTTTTTTTTTAGAGATGTGCCTCCCGTCCTGAGCTGTTGCCAGGTGAGGCATCTTACTCGTAATCAACGGGTAAGCTTACTTTACACTTCAATTATATCTGTATACTGTAAGGTACATTTTACGATTAGCACATATTACTCACGTGATTATAAGGTTATTAAAGCATTTGATCTTTCATTTTTGTCTTCCACAGGTTACCACCAGTATATCGCAATTCACCAAAACTGAGACTACTGTGCTGTAGGTTGTATTTGTTCTAAATTACACCTATAAGTGTTTTTTATTATTTTTTTCACTATCACTTTGTTACGCAGTAGCATTTAACATCAAGGTCCTGAGGAAGGCCACAACACCACTGAGGTCATACTGGCGGAAACATGTAGACCTGTTTATTGGACAGATGCAGTTAATATTTTCAAACTGCACATGCACTGTTTTAACCCTGACACCAAGAGTTAACTAGTAAAGTCCATTTTTCTCCTATTAGTTAGTTTTAAAACACGTATCACATTTAGTTGAATTCTTTTGCACTGTGCCCATCACTCAAGTACTTTAGTGCTTTACATCTGCTGGATTTTAGTAGATCCTGTATAAGAATAGTATCTAAAACATCCCTGAGCTCCTCCCTCACAGTGAGGGGGTTGTAGTCCTTGGCTGTATTAGGTGTTTCAGCCAAGAGGAGAAATCCCAGATGATGAAGCATGCCACTTCGGTGGGTGATGGGATTCCGTCCTTATTAAAGGACTCTTTCTATTTATGATTGAGAGCCCTTGCTTGTGTCTTTTGTTTCATATTTTTGGTGCTTCTTTTGAAGCTCGCCAGACCCTTGGATAATTGTGTGTTTAGCAATCTCTCAGTCTCCAACAGCAAGCAACAGGTAAGGCAAAAAAGCTTTTACTACTACGACTACTCTTATTACTACTAATACCCATTATATTCAGTAAAGTATATAATAACTTATCTTTAATTGTTTATTTAATTTAAGCTAGAACATGTAGCAAGATTCCTCTTCTACAATCCTGACAACGTTGATAAGTTTCATAAAGGACATCCCATGCACACTGGAGTTCTTCAACAGCCTGAAATCTACTGGGTTAGCACAGCAGACCATCATAAATTACAAGAAGAATATCAAGGGGGGGAGAACATGGCGGCCAGCGCATAGCCGGTCGTGGAGGCTCCTGAGGGTCAGAACCAAGATGTCCTGGGACAACGTGGTGGCATGAAAAATTTGTAGTTACATATCGCTTTTTATCACTGATGCTGGCAAATTTAGCTACAGCCCTTTCTTTCTGAACGGACGAGCGAAGTAAGGAGAGAGCAAAAAGAAAAGAAAAGTTTACTCACGCTGCCAAGACTGGAGTCGGAAGGCGGCCTGTGACGGGATGCGGCCCGTTTGAGGCTTCCCCGGTTGTGTTTGCTGGGCATTGTGGTGGAGGTGGCGGGGCCGGTAATAACCGGAGCGGCAGCGGGTGCCGAGTGGCAGTTCCGGAGGAGTCAGGAACTCCAGGAATCACTGTGGTCCCACACGGCTCGCGAAGTGAGCTGCAGGCGGAGAACAGCGGCAAGGTTTCCCTTCCGGGGCGGCAGCGGTAGAGCCAGTAGCAGCAAGATCACGGAGAGATAATCGTACAGAGCACCTCGAGGGTCAGAATCAGCAGAAAAGGACACAGCGGGGACTGGAGAAGGACCGGAGGCAGAATATACAGTAAGGGCAGCTCTGGCAGACTTACACTTAGGCGGAAATCACCAGCCGAAGGGGGCCTGGAGTTTGAAACTCGTGGCAGGGGCTCTGCTACAGGCACCGGGGGGGGGCAAATTAGATACACTCTGAGGAGCGCAAATAACAACTCACCCAATATACCGGATAATACCAACCTATTTAGTGCGGGGTCCCTGGTCAATCCGGTCTGTACCCGAAGAGGGGAGGTCCAGGCTGGTAGGAACCATATAAAGATAGTCAAAACAGCAACAGCTCAGGTTAAGAGCACAGCAGGGGAGTGGATTACCTCTAAAAACAGAAAAGCTAAGAAAACAAAAATATCCACTCAAAAACAGAACCTTAAACTTACCCCCTCATTGAGAAATTATTTTAAAGTGGCACCCAGCACTTTAATATTAAAACCATCAGTGTGCACATCCAGTAACAAGGACAACGCCGGGGACCTACCAGAATACTCAGAGGGTATACTAAGCCCAAACAGGTTCCGATTACTGGCAGAGGGGCCAGAAGGAGGGGGAGCCAAAGAGTTAATGATGGCAGATGAAAGGGATAGAGGGCCAGATACAATCACCCAGATAACACAGGAGGACCCCCTAAGAGAAAGCCAAATAAGGGAAAATGACCAAGCGTATGAAGTAGGACAAAGAGAGGATCCGCCCGACAAGACCACCTCTGTGTCACTCAGATCTCTTACAAACACTGACGGAAGTGGTTAGAAATAAATTTGTGGTGTCAGAAAAAAAATCAAGCAGAAATCAAGATCTTTTGCGAGAAAATGGAAGACAAACTAGACTCATTAGCAGCCAGAGCCACAGCCTTGGAATCCACAGTGGCTGAGTTAGTTACGCAATCTGAGGAAAATACAAAGGAAATCAATATGTTATAAGAACGAGAAATAGGCTTTCAGGAAAAGCTAGAATCTCTTGAGAATTCCCAAAGAAGAAACATTCGATTGCTAAAAGTTCCCGAGGGAGCAATCTTAAAGAGTTTGTGGCTAAACTGATTAAAAAATCCACTCAAATCGACTGCTCTGAGCAAGCTCTTTTGGCTGATATCCAGAGGCTACACAGAGACCCATTCAGACTAAACCCAAACAAAACCAGACCCAGAAAAATCCTGGTTAATTTTCTAACCTATAATCTTAAAGATGAAATCCTAAATAAAGCCCTCAAGTTGAACGCACTAAATGCGGAAGGAATAACTTTCCAAATACGCTCTGATGTGTCATCAATCACAGCATCTAAACAGTGGGAGCTGGGAAAATTATTAGACCCCCTTCAGGCAATTAGGAGCAACCGCACTCCTCAAATTTCCGGCTACATTAAAAGTAACAATAAGATGTATAACGATAAGATGCAGGTTTTTAAGCGGGTGGAAGAGGCCAAAAACTTTCTTCAGTCTCTCGGGGCAGGGTAGAGGGGCGGTAGCCTAAACAGTATTAGCTCTCCTTGATAGTTCAGACAAAATTTAGAGATTTATAAGGATTTTTTTTGCCAGCATCAATTTGTTTGTCCAAAAGAAAAGTTGCAATATGTGTTAGGGGGTTCTGACTCTAGGAGGGGAGCCTTGAAGGCCAGGGAAGGGCCACGAAGATAAAGAAAGGGGGTTCTCCAGGGGAGGGGCGCGGGGGGAGGGTGGTGGGCACTGGGTGGGGAGCAGTGGGAGAAAATAAAATAAAAATTGTCCAAACTCGCCTAATCAGGCCCCCAAAAAAACTGTTCTTGTGCTAACAAATATGGCACAACCTATAGGCGACCAATCATTACTTCTGAGGGTTCTGTCATGGAACTTAAATGGGTTAAGAGTAAAATATAGGATGGAGAGGATCTTTCAATACCTGAGAGATGCTCCTGAACAAGTTCTCATCTTGCAGGAGACACATCTAACAGAGAGCGAGATGAAGAATGTGTAAATCTAGAAACTGGATTCCAGATATAATTTGTACGACACAACAATCAACAACGAAGGGGATAGCTATACTTATTAAAAGGAATTCTGCTATTCTGTTAGAAAGCAGTAAGGTAGATAAAATGGGGAGATGGGCCATAGCCAAGATTAAATACCACGCGCATAAATTTACGGTAGCAGGATATTACAGTCCTAACTTGGATGATCCAGCCCGGTTAAGGAGTTTACTTTGAGCTACTAAATTTTTCTGACCCTTTAATCCTGGCAGGCGATTTCAATCTGGTTCTGGATCAGTCTTGGATAGGTCACTAAAGAGTAGAGCATCTCAGAACTGCAAAATGAGATCTACGCTTAAAAATGCTATGAAGCAGTTAGGATGGCTTGATATATGGAGAGACAGGATGGGTGTCAGGAGAGGGTATACCTTCCATAATAAAAAGCATGGTCACAGGTCTAGATTAGATCTTTTCCTGGTTAGCCTGGAGCTGCAAAAATGGTTGAAAGATATAAAACATCTTGGGGGGGACCTCTCTGATCATTCGGCAGTAACCCTAGCTTTACAAATCCCAACCAAACCGATCAACAGAAAATGGACTCTAGATCGTTCCATCCTGTTAGAGGAACAGGTGATCAAGCAATTAGTTACAGAGACAGAAAACTTTTTCTTAACTAATTTGGACAGTGCCTCAATTGAAATCGTGTGGGACACTTATAAAGCTTTCCTGAGAGGATGCATATCGTCTATACAAATTGCAAGACAGAAAAAGTACAAAGCTGAGGTAGAAGAGATAGAGGGTAAAATTCAGAAGTTAGAGCAAGGACTTGTTTCCGTGGGAGATAACTCTCCGGCTGGAGGTACGCTGCCGGACTTACAATTTCTCAGACTAGAGTTGGCAGGGGTGATAGACATAAGGCTAAGAAAGAGGTGACAGGCTAGTAAGCTTGCTCACTTAGAGTACGGGGAAGGTTGTGGGAAACTTCTAGCTTGGAAGACCTAACAGGAGCTAGCCAAAGGAAACATCAAAGAAGTTAAGTGCGATATCTCTGGGAATATAGTTTAGAGCCCTACTGAGATTGAAGAGGCTTTTCAAAAGTACTTCGAGAAGATATATAGAGAAGATCTAACTTCCCAAGTAGGAGATTAAGGCCTGGTTAGATCAATCTGCTCCAAAGAAAATCAGTGAGAAGTCCAATATCCTTAATAGTCAGATTAGTATAAGTGAGATCAAGAAAGCAATTGAGGCAGGAAAAATTGATAAAGCACCAGGGCCGGACGGTCTGCCGGTGGAACTATATAAATCTCTAATAGAGGTTCTCATCCCCGTTATGGAAAAGCTATTCTCTTATATCTTTGATAAGGGCGGGAATATGCCAAATTCATGGAACGAAGCCACTGTGGCTTTGATTCTCAAACCATCAAAACCACCCAGTCACTGTGACTCGTACAGACCTATCTCTCTGCTCAATCTTGACTATAAGATCTTTGCCAAGAGGTTACATGGAGTCATAGGTGACCTGTTGCATGGGGATCAAAAAGGTTTCATCCAGGGGATGGGGATTCGAGATCTTACATTTAACCTGATCCGAGCTATAGACCTGGCGACACTCCATAAACTACCTCTGGCTATTATCACGTTGGATGCCACAAAAGTGTTCGACCGAGTTAACTGGGCCTACCTTATGTACGTATTGAGGCTGTGTAACCTGGGGGAAAAGTTCTGTAGGACAGTTTGTTCGATCTATCAAACATCCATAGCTGGAATTCTAGTGAATGGGAATCCCTCTCCTCCAGTTGAAGTTCAAAGGGGTACAAGGAAGGGGTGTCCACTATCACCATTGCTTTTTAATTTATACATAGAGCCCCTAGCCGAAAAAAATCAGAAGACACGTCGGAATACTCCCCTTCAAGTATAAAAGCTGGGGAAAAAAGGTGTCCCTATATGCTGACGATATGATGGTGTATACATCGGACCCGGATACAGCAATTCCAATCGAATATAATGAAGCATTACAGTTCGGTCGGGTGTCCGGTTGTGAGATCAATGAGGCTAAGACGGAGTGCATGGTCTGGAATTTGAATTTGAACACCTGCACAATAAAAAGACAGATAAGATATTTGGGCATCATGATAACGCAGAATATCAAGGACATTACAGACACCAATCTCTATAAGGTTAGTAAAGAAATGTGTAATTCCCTAACGAGCTGGGCATATCTACCTCTGACATTCATCGGTAGAGTTAATCTAGTAAAAATGATGATTCTGCCTTAACTCATTTTCCTGTTTCAAAACATTCCTCTATCATTCAAAGAAGAGGGTCTAAAAAAAATTCAGGCAAAAATAAACAGCTTCATATGGGCCTCTAAGGGTACAAGAATATCTTGGAAAAAACTACGTAGAAAGAACAACGAGAGGATTATGCTTGCCGGACCTAGTCCTCTATGCATGGACATTCCTAATGAGGGCTGGAACAATTCTCATGGGCGAACCGGACAGCTCAGACATTGGGAGAATGTTTAAAGAAATGTTGCTAGATTTAAAAGGAGGAGATCAAGCTTTTATATACAAATTCGGAGATCCGAGATTCTTCAAAAAAGTACGACTAAAGACCTTAAATGGGTTAGCCTCCACCTGGTTTAAGATCAGAAAGCTATTGAAAATCAGTTCTTATAGCGCTATGGCGCCCATCTGGGATGCCCCAGGCTTGCCCGAATGGACCAGGGATTCTTTAGTAACCCCATTAAAAACAGCTGGGATATTATCGTGGGCACAACTCATACCAGAGGGATCCCTATTGTCATGGGACAACTTGAGAAACATTACAGAATGAAATATCAAATTTCAAATACTTGCAAATAAAGAGCTGGAGTCAGGCGGTCGGTTTCACTGTTGGCTTCTCTAATGAGCTGGAGAGACTTTGAGGAAGAAAATCCGGAACAAGAAAGAGGTGGCAAATTTATATTGGCTCCTGATAGACCTGGCAGACGGCGACTTTAATCTTCCATCGCAGCTGTGGGGGGGATGGGGGGGTGGGGTGGGAGTGCTTGCCTGGATCTAGCACGGAAGAAATATGGCAAGTACCTTATAATTTTTTATACTCCACAGTTCAAGCTGCAAACCTAAGGAGAAATATCTTTTCTCATGGTATACTGGTCTCCCTTAAAACTCTCCAAATTTGTGAAGGGTCCTACTCCGTGCTGTCTGAAATGTCATCAGGAAAAAGCGGATGAGGAGCATATGTTTTTAAGCTGTCCATTGTTACACCACTTCTGGGCCTCTGTAATCAGAGGTATGGAAGCCATATTTGGTTTCAATATTCAGGTGAGCATAATCCTGGTGTTCTTTGGGGTTTTTCCAAATTACGAACTACTATCGTTAGAGGAAAATAAATTAGGTTTTTATTTAATCTTACTTGCACGGAGAGAAATCTGCAAATGTTGGATTAAAAACATTCTTCCGACATTTTTAGATTGGCTAACCTCCATCAAATACACGATGAAGCTAGATAGGGCAACATTGAAAAAGGAAAGTAAGAAAAGAGATTGCTGGTTGCCCTGTGCAAATTGGCATAACGGCTACAACAGTCCAATGATTATGCCTTTACATTGGGATACTTTACCCCTCTGGTCTGTTCTGGGGGTTGCCTAGAGAGGAACAGTTCAGACCGAATATGAGAAAGAGAGGTTCTGTGTAAAGTGCATCCATTTAGATACAGAGCTCTCATGTCGGTGCCAATCAAGTGGGGGGCCACAGAGAAACCGAAACAGCTCTGGGTACATCTAATGGCGAAAGAGGACTAAAAAAAAAAAAAAAAAAAAAAAAAAAAAGAATATGAAGCCCTTTATTCACTATCACCTCGTGGCTAAAAAACTGAGAGAAGAAGATAAAGATCTCTATACATCAGATCAACATTTCTAGTGTGTGATGAAGGATATGCAGAAAAGTAGAGGAATTTCAAAAGAAGCCACTCACAGAAGGTAACAATTTATTAATTGCGAAGTATAATAGCCATTAGATGACTGTAAACAATAACATTTCTTCTCATTGCACGTTCCCAATTCAAAAATCACAAATGTATTATTATGTTTCTTTACCATTGAATGGGCAAATCCTTTTATTATGTCTTTCCTAATATTGCTAAGATATAAGGAGTTTACAGCAGAAAAGAAGACCCCTGGGCACTGCTTACTGATTTTGGATAAGGCAAAAGAAGACTTCCTCAAAGTGATTGAAAAGCTGAATGCCAATCAGGAAATCTCCTTCAAGGATCACTGGTGGTATTGTATTATTTAGAGGCACTATTGCTCTTAAAGCATGTGCAGAGATTGGGTTCTGGAAAAAATCAGGTATGTAAACAAAAAGAAACTAATAGGAATCAAACAATGCATCTACATTTAAGCCTTCATGCTCACTTTGCATAAACGATGTAGAGTATTAAGGGCACAATTACGACATTGGTGGTCCACCTGGGTGCCTCCATGGCAGCGCCTCGCAGGAGGACTGCCAAAGCTATACTCGCACCGCCTGCTGGATTACAATTGAAATCCTTGGTGGGCAGGTAGTGCTGCAGAGGTGTCACAGCTATGCCAGTCTAAAGGTCCATAGGTAAGCCCCAGACAGGCATCGTCGCAGCACATTCCTGCATGGTGCAGCATGCACCATGTGGTGGATACTGCACCACGCAAACAACTGGCCTCCCAGAGCAACAAGGGGGCCCTGTTAAGGCCTCGCTTTGTTGCCTTACCACCAGCCTTTCCATCTCGGTCTCCCCACCATGGTAAGGCTGGCGGTGAGGGAACTCGTAAAACGCTAGACGATACTGCAGTGGCACCGCCAGCATATTGCTGCCTCTGACCGCTGTTCCACTACCATGGGATCACAGATCCTTGCCAGTTGCAGTGGTCCATTGGTGGTCTAAAGTCCAAAATTGGTATACGGTGGAACGACCACCAGTGCAGTGGTTTGTGCATGGTCACAGTGGGTTCGGCAGTCCCATGGACCGCTGAACTCATAATCAGTCCCTTAATGTTTATCATTCTTAAAATAAGTATATTTAAATAATTTTAAACTATATCCAATTATACATACCTTACAATGTTACAGGCTAATGAATGGAGTGAACGAAGACCGTACCAGGATGAGGAGGGAGCCTACATGGTGATTGTTGCAGTGAAGGAGCACAAAACTGCAGCCCAGCAGATGGCATCCTTTTGTTTAAGTTATGAAGAACAGGTATTACAGTTTGTTTTTCTTGCAGTGGTTTGAACAATATTTTACAAGGATGAGGCCTGTGATGTTAATGAAAAAGAGGACAGCATCAACAATTGATACATTTTTTGTATTGTCAAAGGGGATCCAATAAACAACACATCAAACGGTCTTAATTGATTTCATGAAAGGTATTACTGCAATGCAGGCTGTGCCGCTTTGTATTCCCAGATTACTATTGGTCAGTGGTATAGAAGATTACAATGGATGGGGGTTGTTTGGCATCCAAAGAGATGGCTTTAACATTGTTTGTAACTAGTATTACTTTGTTAGGAATGGTATAAGCTCATGACCCATATAATACCTTCATAAAATACATGACTATTTATAGTATAACTAGCAGGTTTCACATATTAATAATTCTTGCAGGTACAATGTTCCTGCAGTAACAAGTCAGCAAGCTAGACTAGTATATGAGACATTAACTAAAAGACTGTACAGATGCCGAAAAGAGCCTTGTTGCTGATTACATGGCTCATTCAACTCACAGTGCGGAAAAGAATTATCGCATGATGAGAGTAGAAAATATCTGTGCTGCATCAAAACTGCTGGATAGACTTGTGCATGAAAGCCCACGGTGAGGCAATCATTTTTTTTCATCTCTGATTTTAGAAAACAGTTACTATACCCATAATCGTTATACTTTTAATGCAACTATTTATTGTACTTAAATATTTATTTTGAACAGTCATTAACCATTCTGACCATATGTGTTTGTTTGCAGATGCTTGAAACTAGATATCATACATTGCAGACAACCACTTAATGAGAGACAGCACAGGTATGCCAAGTAAAAAGTGCTCCATTGTCTTTCGTATACAATCATCTGTCATGAATTATGACCACCTTGTAGATCTCATGTGTTTTGCATGCTCTAATTTATATACATTTTGTAAGCTACTGTTTCATTATTAGGCTACTGACAGTTATAGATTGTATGCACTTTGCTTATATCTAAAACAACCTAACATGTAATTATCTCTATAAAAATGTACTTTGAATCACACAGTGCTATTTACTAATGCTATAATTAGTCTTTTTTTGTGTGCTCAAAGGGAGCAACATAATGGGCCTTCTACAGCCAAAGTACCTAGTGAAAATATTCATGATGTATTCATAAATTTTGAAAAAGAATTTCCTGTGACTCTGAATGTTGATACCCAAACAGGTTATTGGTTTTAAGTTCTTGTACTAAATTTGTATTTCATGTATTAACATAATTTGTATATCTACTTTGAAAAATCACTTTCTTTGAACGATATTGTATTTATCGATTTTCTTTGAAAAATCACAAAGCTGCAACCAGACCTAGTACCCAAAAGATGATTCTTAATTTTAGTGTGAGCTCTCCTCTGTACACAAGTGAGAGTTGCTGCTTGAAGCCACAGCTACTCAGGGTTGCACAAAGGTGATACAAATGAGCCTGACTGGAATCAAAATTGTTTTTGAGAGTAATCCATGATAAGGCCCACTGCCATGTCATAAAATACAACCAGTTCCTCTCACTGGAAAGAATTGCGATTCTCCTATTACTATGACCAGAGAATATGGATTTCATTAAAGACACAGGGGCTAACATTATGCATTATTTCTTTTAATGCAACTTCAAGCAGCCACTTTGAAGTAATACATCATAAATTAAAGATCTAGAATAGAATGCTCATGTATTACAATAGCCACAAGCCTAGATAGATCTGCCTCTTTCAAATGCGAGGAAAACAAGGTTCAACTATAATGAAACAATTAAACATTCTTCTTGAAGTAACTGGTAAATTCCAGGTGAAGGGTTATATCAGGATGCCGAAACTTGCTTGGAGGGAAGAGAAGCCAGTCTGGATTCTCCAGATGTAAGCTCCTATAGGTGCATCCCTGTGGAATTGCAATTTAAAGGGAGTTATCTGAAAAAGGACAAAATATTAAAATGTGCACTTCTAAGCCCTATGTATAAGGAGGAAATGTTTCATAGTGCATTATTAAATACAGTATACAAAGAAAACTGTCTAGTTTATTTTTTTACTTTTTTTTAGCATCAAAATTAAGACATTTTAAATAACGAATTAACATTGTAGGTTTAATGTCCACTTCCGGGAGGGAAGGGTTGGGATAATGTTAGCCTCTGTGTCCTCAATGAAATCCAGATTCTCTGGTCATAGTAATAGGAGAATCGCAATTTCATTACAAGACCGGAGGCTACCATTATGCATGTTGGTAGTCACGTAGAACTACAGACATGTGTTTAACAGGTTTACAGTAGTGTTTCGTAAAGGTATAGGAACTGGACCAGTCGGCCACTTTAAGAATGTCATCTAACTAAACCCTTTCCAAAAGGATTGGCTAGCCATAGCGCCTCTTAATGAGTGTGCTTGAAATCTTCTGAGGTCTATGCTAGCCAGCTGCATGGCTAATTTAACCCATCTAGCAATAGAGGTAGAGGGTTTGAAGGGTTTAACAAAGGAAATAAGAAGTTGGTTGACGCCAGCAGTGCGATGTTTGCTTATTCTTGCATCATACTCCTTCATACAATCTACCACACACAACTTTTTGCAAGCATCAAATCTTGGGTAGAAAATCATGTCAGACATAGTTTTAGTTCCTTTGATAATTTTAAATCCGACACCGAAGGCATCATAAGATCTATTAGTTATTTCCAGTGCTTTAACATCCGATACTCTGACAAGATATTAGGCATAGGCGAGAGGCTAGTTTGATGGAGTTTTTTTATAATCTAGGAGACTGTTATGGGGCCTGTTACAGAAAATGTCAAGTAATACTTAGTTTCGTATTTAGGTTTAGGGGGTCTTTTAATCCTAATGCTTTTCATAATTCTATTTATTATTGAGTTTTTACCTATAGTTCTCCCACTTTTTGGCATCTTTACCAGTGTTGGGTTTCCTAAACAGGTGGTCTCTGATAGAGGGACTAATTTCATGTCTGCATGCCTAAAGACTGTGGCATAAATGTGGTGTGAGCAACAAGTTCACTGCCCAGACAAATGGTTTATTTGAAAGGTTCAACAAAAGCAGGGAGGGCATAATAATAGCCCTGCCTGAAATCTCAAAAGGAGATTGTATGTTGTTACTTTGCTGAAATTTAGCAAAAGCTGTCAAAATGTTTTTACACATTTGAGCACACCGGACCTACATACACTTGTTAGAAAGCTCATATCTGATGCTATGAAAAAAGGTTTATGAACCTTTTTGAATATATGAAATAGTAAGAGATAATTCAAAGTGTGTAATATTGGTGATATCAGTCTGCCCTATTGTGCCAATCTTCCTGTCTCTGGCTTATTGCTAAGTTGCTGGAATACATTTTTGAATTTATAGTTTGTTTTGCTTTTTAGCAGCGAGGATTCAAAGTCATAATTTAGGTACCAGAATGGAGACAAAATTCGAAGTGCATATTATTGGCGAGATCAGCATGCCCTATTGCACCAATTTCTATGCCTTCTGGCATATTTTGTGGACTTGATACAACTTTTAGCTTTTTTAATACACTATTGTCTTATACTTTAAGGGGTGTGTTTGCAGGTGGCTGTTGACCCGAGGGGGGGGTCTGCCTTTCCTTCAACCAAGTGTTAACTGCCTGCTTATTACAGGTCCTGAGCTGAAGCGTTAGGGAAAGGTGAGACTTGATTCTTGGGTAGAGTTCACATTAGAAAGGGCTAACTCAACTGTGCATCAGTGAGAGCCAACTAATTCTTTCCATCCGGGATGCCGAGAGACCAGAATAGGTTATCTGCAGTTTCGCTCCGATACCAAATCCGTAGATAGGAGCGAACTCCTCCCGAGCCCCGATCAGCTAAACACTCTCAATCACAGTGTTTTATACTATATACGTGTCCGTAAGTACGTTGACACACAGTCCACACACCTTAGCGCGTGTGTAGGTACTATTTTCTAAGCACTTTTCACGTGGCAACTCTTTTTGCCACTCACGTTACCAGCACGGTCCTGACAAAAGCCCCTCTTACTTCTCTGTGCGGGCTGAAACATGTAGACCCAACACACAGTCAACTATAAGATAATTAATTCTTTCCTAGTTGCATCACTTATTTTTTAATGATATCCTGAGCCGCCATAAAATAAATACAAATCAGGCAAGGATTCTCAGAGATATTTTTAATTCACATCACACTTTTGCACTACACCAGCTCCGCTGTAATCAGGCGTCGCAGCACAACCAGGAGGCATTCGGCCACCTGGTTGGGACCCCAATGATGAAGCATGACACCAACCAGGTTGGTGTGTGAGGGGTCTTTTTACCAACCTATTGGGTTCTAACACTGCCTCCCAGTGATGGTGCCTCACATAGTCAGGGTTCGTCCATAGTTGATTAAAACTCTTTCAAAACTATGTCAATACTTTTGATTCTTTTTATTATAGCGTTTTTAATAGCAATATAATGAATGAAATTTTCTGTTAAAATGTGTCATTCTAAGGTCTGATTAGGACCCCCCGAACCCATGGCGGTGGTCCGACCACAGCCAGACCGCGGGACTTCCCATAGTATTCTGGCTGCAGTTGAAGGACCACCACAGGACAGCTCGGGATACAGGACCTGGCAGCAGTCAGAGGAAGTAATATGCTGGCAATGATGCAGCGGCAACACTGAGCATATTACGAGTTGCCACAATGCCACTCTTTTCATGGCGGTGAGACCACCATGAAAAGGGTGGCGATGATGTAACAAACGGGGCCCCTTTGTGCCTCTGGGTGCATGCAGGGAGAGCACATCTTGTGCCCCCCCAGTAAATTTGCTCCTGCACTGTTATGTACCCCAACCTAGGCCTAAGTACCTAAACGACCTTTCATCTACATCTGTCCTACCTTACTCTGCACAACGGTTTTAGCACGGACCTTTTAGCCAGTTATGTGCTGAATATATGTGGATTGGTTTCCTTGAAACTAGTCTCATTTATTATACATGAGGATTCTTAGAAAAGTCCCCTTCACATAACAGGATTAATATACTCTGTATAAAAGTCATAGTCATCTTCATCGTAGGGAGAAATAATTTCTTTGCATAGTTGCAAGTATTAATTTAGGCTCATTTACATAATCGTACTGTCAACATATTGATTGCGGTAGGAACCCCCAGGCTCTCTTTATGGTATAAAATCCATACCTTTACTAGATAAGCAGAGGAGAAGTTAAATGCCGACATAAGACACTGAGGTCCTGTCCTGCTGAAGCTACAACACGCAGGGGTCTGACATCCCTTGTAGTGTGTCCAACTCGAGACCAACACTAGGTCCTTCATTCTCTCCCATCAGGTAATGGTGTTGGCTCTTTCCTAGGGGATTTTTGGCTTTACTCTCAAATACATGGGGAGAGGATGTGGCCTAATGGCTAGGGCAGTCAATCTCAAATAGGGGAAACCGGGTTAGAGTCTTGGCAATGACGCTCAACATCCTGTGATTCTGAGCAAATCACTTAATCTCCCTGTGCCTAACAAAAATGAATGTGTCTTTGCGTAACGCAACTGGTGCTCATGTAAAGTGCTCTGATAACAGATACCTTCGGGTCAAGTTCGCGCTATATAAAACTCTGAAATAAAAATACATGCTAAGTACACCTAGGTAGGGTCCACATCATAGGAGTATGCTTGATTACTGTCCTGTTTATATGCCTGCATATGTTGACTTGTTTAGCACCATTGTAGAATTCTACCTTTTATTTACTCTGTTGGTGCTTGTAATCTTTTACATTTGCTTTGGTCTAATGATTCTTGCAGCAAACATGTTTTATACTAGAATGACGCTGAGTCAATAAATGCTTATTGAAAACATCTACAACATTTATTCTGTGTATCTCTCTGACCAAGACCAAGTGAGCACGATTGACTGAGCGAAAAGTTCTGTACTGTTGCCACGATCCCTAAAAGGTCAAGGGTTGTCATGTTCGATGGTTGCCAGAAACTATTCGCTCCTTGGTAGGGATCGGGGGCTTATAGTGGCACTGTGAGCTAGCTGGTCTATAGGCTCACATATCCTGTCCGAGTGTCCAGAATCAGTCTTAAACACCAATCCCTTAGTTTTTTACATACAAATGCGCAGAACCTATGTATTTTTAGGAACTACATGACATGGCAGCCAACATTGGTTTGGTTCTGATTAAACTGTCAAATCTGAGTAGTTTGGTCGTGCTTTCTCAGAGAACCCTACTTATATTTAACCAAGGATATCTAGAGTGGGAATGGAAAAATCCGCCTCAGCTGAGTAGGTATAACCTATGTATTGGCTGTAGGTTTCTTCAAGGTTGAAGGATTATAGTTTCCCGCATTGTGCAAGACCTTCTCTTTTCCTTACTACTTCCCCTCACAATATCTGTCCCTGGAGACGGCATTGCAAATGTAAGGGAAGAGCTTGAAAGTGCTGTTAACATTACAGAAAATTGCAGACATGCAGTTACTATGAACTTAGTGGAATATGGCCTCCCAGCAATGGGTGGTAATGTAAACTTCGTCATTTAGGCACACAAGGCATTAATAACAGGATCATCTATTCTTGAATCAAATTCTGACCTGCAGATGCACACACACATTTGTTTCACACTTACATTGAAGAGGACACCTGAAGAATATTCTCCATATATGGACGTATCAGTCCCAATAACTTACCAAGAACGTATTAATTGGTTTACAGGCTCCCTCCCCCACACCACAGAAAATGTGAGACTAGGTCGCTCAGCAGAGAAAGAGCGACCTGGCCGGGCCCAGCTGCTTACACACCACATCCAGAGATTGATACATTGCCAGCAGCAGAATTACATACACTTTACAGAGGCATAGTAAAACTGAACAGAAACTTTGCACAGTTCGTAATGCGAACACTTACAATTTGACGTATGAGAGTTACTCAAGCTGGTCAACCTCGATGACTACGACAAGTATCAGCTCACAAACGTTGAACACCATTATGGGAAGAATGCCCACAAAATGTGAGCAAGATCAGTGTTCCTTATTTAGCATTCTTTTTTTCTATTCCGGGCCTTTTCTCCAATGTATAGCCTCTAATAAGGGAGTGTACTGTGTAGGAATGTAGTATCTGCTTCTTATAGTTACCCCCACTTTTTGCTTGTTGTCTCACGGTTTTTGACTTATCTGACTGGGATACTGCTAATCAGGACCCCAGTCTATCTGCTTTCTCCTTTAAATTGACTTACATGTACTTTGGTACACTCCAGATTGGATACTGGGGTACCCTTATAAGTCCCTATTATATGGTACCCATGTGCCCAGGGAATAGGTACCCCAGAGGCCTCCCATGGGCTGAAGCATGCATTATGCCACCCATGAGAGGCCATGCAAAATGGTACAACAGGTCTGCTACTGCAGCCTGTGTACGATGGTGCTAGCACCACTTACTTTAGATATAGGTTCACTATATCTAATGGTCACTACACTTAAAACTTATAAGTCACTCCTATAGCAGGCCTTATCAATCCTGAAGGTAGGGTGCTGGGTTTTATGTGAGAGGGTGCCCCTGCATGAGCAGAACCCCTCTGCAGCCTTCGGAGACCATTCTCATTGGTTGTCTGTGACTCAACCGGACATATAGGTAGAGGTGCATTATAACCTCGTGGTAAATGCTATCTCGAAAATGGCTGCATAGAAACATATCGTGTTTGGTATCAAACACCTTGGAATCATACCTCCACACCAGTAACTGGTGTGGGAGGTATGTTTCCACCCTTCAGAAGCGAGTTTCATGGGGTCACCGGTCTACCCGGTGCCAGCCTTCTCGACTCGGACAGCACAATATGGATGCTGCCAGCCAGAGACACATTTCTGCCCTCCTGCTGCTGAGCCAAGTTCGAGCAGAGGAAGGCAGCACAATAGGCATCCTGTCACAGGGAGGTGTAACCGCCTCCCAGACAGGGTTTAGTGTATTGGGGCTGGGTGGGTGCACTCTGAGAGTGCCTGAAAGTCTGTACTGGGGGCACATTTGGTGTCCCTGTGCATAGTCCAGCTCAAACCAGTTCTGGGAGCCATTGGCTCATTCTCTGGCACGAAACTGGACAAAGGACATGGGTGTAGCCACCCCTCTGTCCTGCCCCTCCCCTAGGAGGTTCCCCATAATCTGTCCAACCCTCTCCCATGGGTACAAAAGGGCTTACCTGGCTGTAAGACTTTAGATTTTGTGTGGACAAGATTCTACAAAAAGAAACCACTGACCTTCGACCATCTGGACACCTTGGACTTCGCTGGCCCTCGACTGGGCTCGACTTCGTCACCCTTTCCGTCCGAAGCTTAGTTTGTGCCTTTTCT
This sequence comes from Calotriton arnoldi, assembly GCA_963921515.1. Taxonomy (NCBI): domain Eukaryota; kingdom Metazoa; phylum Chordata; class Amphibia; order Caudata; family Salamandridae; genus Calotriton; species Calotriton arnoldi. Next base: position 329,232 of record CAWUFW010010700.1, read on the forward strand.
CCATACTGGCTTGTTGCAGGACCTGTGTTGCACTTAAGACAACAGAAGAATCTCCCTTGGAGTGAAGGAGTCACTCACAGGCACCTAAAGCGCAACTGACTGGTCTACTGCTCCTGAGCTCCTGCAGACTCTGAAGATTTCAGCAACACAGGAGGTGGGTTACTGAAGGTCACTGAGGTCAATCTGCCCTCTCACCGAGTTTGAGGACAGTGTCCCTCATGGGTGCTGTGTAACTCGAACCCCTGTGCACCGCGTCCATTTGCAAGTGCATATGCTTGTTGGCAATTCCTGAGCTTGTGCATTGGACTCCATGTAGTCCTGACCCTGAGCAGTATTTGTACCAATGAACTCCGGCCTCCTCACACCAAGTGCTCCGTGGGCTGGTGCTTTGAAATCTTGCTCCAGGTCCCCTCATGACTCCTGGTCATTCAGCCTGTGAGTCCTCCTGAGGGTCATCATGATTGTTCTTGGGCTTTTTTGGTTGCTCCAGACGTGCCCTGACTCCCCATTGCTTGGTGAGTCCCCTGGACCTTGCTGGTCCACACCGTAACCTGTTTGACCTTCCTGCGTGGGTTGCTGTTGCCAAGGCTTGTTGTTGCTCCCGCCGGACACCGACACCTCAGCACTCAACATCTTTCTTGGGACAGCTCACATCCGGCTTCTGGTTGTCCTCAACATCTCCTGGTCCTCGTGGCTGCAGAGTCAAGCATCCCTTCTTAGCACCGGAAGCACCCAACATCAGTGGGCAGTCGTCTACCGAGCCCCTGGTCACTCTGAAGTGACCTAGACTCTGTCCCCTCTGCTTTCAGGTTCCTTCCATCCAGAATCCAGGCTTGGATTCCCCTGGACCCTTTTCACCTTTACGGCAGCAGTACTTCTTCACTCCCTTTCATATAGAACGACGGAGGTTTCCGACACCACTTCAGACCTATGCACCCGGCTCCCCTGGGATAGGTAACTCGGGTACTACGGTATCCACGGGTGGGGTGGCTCTCTAAATTCTTAAGTTCCAAAGGGTTTGCTCAAAGTCCTCCTCGAAGGATCCTTAAACTTTAACTTTGCAACCGCGACTTTCCCTTAGAGTTGTACGGAGCACGGGGTCGTGTTTCCTCACTGCACCCGTCCTCCGTGGGCTCCCTGTGTCATCACCTTAGGTGGTTTCTTGGGGTTCCAGCGATTCTACGTGCACTAGGCACTGTATCTAGTCAAGTCGTGATTGTTATGCCACTATTTTAGTTTATGGTTTGGTCTCCCCCTGGAGCCCACTGTGTATTGTGCTACTTACAACTGTTCTATTGATCTCGTGTTGTGTGCTTTGTCTTCTATCCTCGTGTAGTGGATAGTAGAGTGTGTTATATTAATAAAATACACATTTTTGTATAACTACTGTGTGATTCTCCTTCATTTGGTCATTCAGGAGGTGATATTCTGGTAAAACAAGCTGCTTTACATTCCTTCAAGATTAAGCCTGAAGGCTGCTCTCCATAGATACCACTAGGATAGCTTTCAATAAGGTTATCTTTGACCTCATACATCATAAGGGTCGTGTGGACTGGTACAGGGTGCCCACTTTAATTAGTGGACAGCATATACCAGGCCACCTTCTCACATTGGTGTGCAACGGTTGGGAATCAAGCTTGCTATTGTTTTAACAGATAAATCTCATTGAGTGATTAACTGAAAACCACTAAAGTATTAGGCACATATAATACTTCAAGATTATAATACTTCAAGATTAGAATAAGTAAGTTCTACTGAACTTGGGGTTGGGTAAGTCAATGGTCTAGCACACCCTTTCTCCAACCTAAGAGAGTTTAGTCTCCACTAGGTTAGGTAGGTGCCTACACCACATAACACAAGTATGTCTTCTAGCGGTGAAGCCAGTGGCTCTCTGCCAACTTGGTACAATGGACTCTCATTTCAGGAATTGAAAGCCATGTGAGTGTCTAGGAAGTTAAAGACAGGGAGAAATTCAAATACCCAACGTCTCATTGAGGTGTTACTCTTAGATGACCTTAGGAAGACCCCAGGGTCTGATGAGGTAGATAGAGTGGCTGGGGCAGGGAATGATGACGGACCAGGAAGTGAAACCTTCTTTGACCTGGAATCAAACCCTGACCAGGAGGATCCAAATGATTCCAACCTGGACAACCTAGAGCTTCCAGGATGTGGTGGAGAAGGCCCCAGTGGCCCCCTCTTCACTCCTCCAGGAAGAGTACAGAGTTTACCTAGGAGATCTAGATCTCCCTCTGTAGAATCTCGCCATTCAGGAACTTCCATAGGGACCTCCATATCCAATAAGAGAGGTAACTTTTATGATAGACAGTGTCAATTTCTAGAGCTTGAGAAAGTCAAGCTTAGGCTCAAGCAAGAGCAATTGGCACTAGATAAGGAATCCTTAGAGCTCCAGAGGGCTAGAAAGAGATTGGGACTAGAGTCCCATGGTGGCAGCAATAGTGTCCCTAGGGTTAAGGACTATACTTATGACCATAGGAACCCGAGCAAGATGGTCCCTCCCTACCATGGTGGGGATGACATCCACAAATGGATAACTGCCTTGGAGAGGGCCTGTAAGGTACAGAAGGTCCCCCCAAGAGCAGTGGGCAGCTATCTTGTGGCTTTCCTTTGCTGACAAAGGTAGAGATAAGCTCCTCCCTGTTAGAGAAGAGGATGCTGACAATTATTCAGTCCTGAAGAGTGCACTCATTGATGGGTTTGACTGAACCACTGAACAATACAGGATTAAGTTCAGAGACACTTAGAAGACACAGACTCAGGACTGGGTAGACTTTGTAGATTGTGCTACTAAAGCTCTGGAAGGCTGATTACTTGCCAGTAAAGTGAATGATTTCAAGGGATTGTACAACTTAATTATGAGGGAGCAGATCCTTAATTGCCAGAATCAGTTGATGCATCAATACCAGGTTGACTCTGATCGGACTTCTCCGCAAGAATATTGAAAGAAGGCAGATAGGTAGGTCAGAACCAGGGTGAAGCAGAAAAGTCAGAACCAAGGTGGTGACCAAAAGAAGCCTGATGCTAAACCTGCAGATAAGGGTGAGGAGAATGGTAAATACCAGAAGTCTTCGTCAGGGCCTCAAAAACCTGCATCTGAGGGTGGGTCACAATCTAACAAGGAAAAAGGCAGAAAAGCCTTGGTGTTACATGTGTAAGGAAAAGACACATTGGCCTAGGGATGCCAATTGTGCCAGAGCCAAGGATCCTCCTACCAACACCACTGCCCCTAAGGCAACTGTTCCCCCTAGTGCAGCTACAAGTGGTGGTACTGGAAACAAGGGTATAGTAGGGTTAACCCTGGGATCTGAGATGGGTTCTGGCCTAGTCAGAACTCCAGCTCAGGCTGTTCTAGTCTGTGATGGAGGCATGGATATTGCCTCCTTATTTGTCAGTCCCATTAATCTGGGCAAATACAGGCAACAGCCTTTAATTAATGGTCAGGAGGCCATGGCATACAGGGACACAGGAGTCAGTGTCACAATGTTGACTAAGGACCTTGGGAGCCCTGACCAGATCATACTTGGTGAAATGTACCAAGTGACCAATGCTAGCAATGTAAGGACAGACCATTCCTTGGCAGTTGTGAATTTCAGCTGGGGAGGGGTAACTGACCCTAAGAAGATTGTGGTTAGCTCAGACCTCCCTGTGGAATGCTTGTTGGGCAATGATTTAGAAACTTCAGCTTGGGCTGAAGTGGAACTCAGGACACATGCACCAATGTTGGGCATCTCTCAAGATGTGTTTGCTGTGATTAGGTCACAGGCAAACATGTCTTCAACTGAACAGGCCCTGGATCCTGGAAGAATGGACCAGGTGCCTCCCAAGAGAAGGAGCAGTGGGGTAAGGCAGTGTCTTCCCCCCAGACTCAGAGTCTATCACTTATCTGTTTCCTAATATTTCCTAGGAATAAAGAGTTTACAGCAGAAAAAATTACCCCTGGACACTGCTTATTGATTTTAGAGAAAGCAAAGGAACACTTCCTCAAATCTATAGAAAAGCTAGCCAACAAGCAGGGCTTAGCAGTGCAGGATATACTGCTCATATTGTAACATCTATAATCACAATTGATCCTAAAGCATGTTGAAAGACCTAGAGTTGTTCAAAATTCAGGTACGTAAACACAAAAACAATTGAAATTAAACAATGCATCAGAATCAAAGCCTTCCTCTTTCATTTTCATGACCATGTGCAATATTTAATGTTTCTCTTTATTAAAAGGATCACTTAAATAATTGAAAACAATCTAATTATTATACATTCTCCTAATATTGTAGACTAAAGAATGGATTAAGCGAAGACCATACCATGATGAGAAGGGAACCTACTTTGCAGTTGTTGCTGTGGAAGAGCACAAAACAGCAGCCCAGCAGATGGCATCCTTTCACTTAAATCGCACGAAGAACAGGTATTGAATTGAGAGAACTGTTTTTGTCATAGGCATAAAAAGAGAATATTTAGGCAATAGTCACTGCAAAGTCAGATGCAGTCTTCACATCCCTACCTTTGCTTGAAATCTGCCTATGAGTTGCATTTCTTAAGTGTATAAACTATTTTTTGCTCACCCTTTAAATGCTACAGAATGCATCCTCGCGCCTTCTCTGTGAATTTCTATTAGTTTTTCCCTTTTCCTGCAGTCGTTTGAACAATATTTCCTGACGGTGAGGCCTGAGAAATTAGTGAAAAAAACAGCATCAACAAATGATAACTTTTTTGTATCATTAAAGGGGTTCAATTTATAATCCAAAGTCTATTGGTTTACAATGGATGAGGGTTATTTGACATTCAAAGACATGGCTGTAGTGTTTCTTCTGTTGATAATGGTATCAGCACATGATCCATACGATACCTTTAAAAAATACTTGAATATTCACAGTATGTCCAGCAGGATTCACATGTTAATAATTCTTACAGGTACAATATCCCTTCAGTCACGAGTCAGCAAGCTAGACAAGTTTATGAGACAGCACCCAAAAAAAGACTGCACAGATGCTAAAAAATGCCTTGTTGTGGATTACATGGCACATTCTACTCCCACTGCTGTAAAGCATTATTGAATGATGATTGGAAAATATCGGTGCTGCAGCCAAACTGCTAGATGAACGTACCCATGGAAAGCAAAGGTGAGACAATTGTTTTGCAATCTCTGACCTTTAGAAAACCATACTCATAATATTTATACTTTAATGACAAGTAATTATTGTAGGCAGAGAGTTATTACAAACATTCGCGGACCATTGTTTGTGTTCGATCGCAGAGGCTTGAAGCAAGAGTTCCAATGCATATTGCAGCATCATCTAAAGAGATGTTAAAGGTATGCTATGTAATGTGTCTCAAACTCTTTCAAATACAATTATCTGTCCTAAATTTATGAGCAACTAAAGATCACAAATGTTTAATTCTTTATATTCTTTAATTTACATATACATTTTTAAGCTACTGCTTTAGAAGTAGGTTACTGACACCTATAGATGTTTAGGCATGTAGCATAGTTAAAATAATGAGATATGTGAATGCTTTTTGAAAATCATTTCACTTTAAACCTCACAACACTATGCTAATACGCTTGTGCCATCATTTCAATATTTTTTACATTTAAAGGGCACAGCAAAACGAGCAGCCTGCAACAAAAGTGTCTAGAAAAAATGTGCATTGTTTACTCACGAGTATTGAAAAAGAATTTCCATTTTCATTGACTAGGAACCCACTGAGCACAGAAGAACAAACTACAGTGGTTGGGGTTTATGATTGTCAAACATATGACAAGTAGCGAATAACACAGCAATTTATGCAAAATTAGGAAACAATGAGTAAGTGAACATTTACTGAAATGGTTTGACAAGACATGTATTTCTTTAAATCTCAGAACATTTTCCACGAAGGCAACCAACAGAAAAGAGGTTACTAAGGTTTGCAAATAAAAACAAATAGATAAGGAATGCTGCAGATGTACAGGATATTTTCCAGAGTTGGAACTCCATCACAGAAATCACATTACGAACAGCTGATAGACATTAAATCATGTACACATAGTTAATGGAGTGGAGTCTGTTATTGATGAAGGAAGGTCACTGCAAATCGCATATATTAAAGAACTGGAAAAGAGATGACCTGCTTTTCACAAAGAGTTGGGAGAGTCTATACTGCATGGATGCCACAAACGCCCCATGTATACTCTATTATAAATTGGTGTGGTTTTTTTTTTTTCATGTTGTGTGACTTTGTTTGTTTGGTGCTGTTAAATGCTTTACACTGCGTTCCTTTGTCAAGCCTTGCTGCTTGAAGCCACAGTTACCCAGGGTTGTGCAAAGGGGATACAAATGAGCTTCTCCCATGCATCACCAGTGCTGCATCGCAGATTTGGTATGAATCACTAGTGATGCATGAAAAAGTAACTTGTATTAAAAGATTTAAAAATAAATGGAGATATACATTTTGTTTAGGATGTTAGGCTACTGTTACATGCTTTTTTCCCCCCATTTACAGCCATTTTATGGCACTTTGAAGCGCTGGTGATGCACTGGGAAATTGATAATTTTTGTGATGAGGGACGATTCAAAAGTGCTGGAAATGCATTTGGGGAGTATTCAGGACACTGCAATTGCACCTATGTAGTTTTTAAATTATTTTGATGTATTACTATTTTACACCTCTTGGAGTTCCATGACCTCGAACAGAGAAGTGACCTTGTCCCCTGAAAATGAAAATGTTCAACTTTAAGTGTGAAACTATTCATTCTGTTTCATTCATTAAGTGTTTAGGATGTTATTAGGCCACTGTAACACTAGTTGTTTTCATTTTAATCAATTTTTGAGCATTTAACACTTTGATGCACCAATGATGTTTTGGGACTTAGTCATTTTTTGCTTCAGGGAGACTTCAAAAATGTTAGAATACCATTTTGGAGGTACACAGGACACTGCAATTGCACCTATATAGCACTCAGGACACTGAAATTGCACCTATATACTTTTTAAATGATTCTGTATTATTAAAATCTTTTACCTCCATGGGGGGGGGGGGGTCAAGCTGAACTTTTTCCCGGCTCAGCGTTCCACGACCTCGGGCACAAGAGAGACCTTGTCCCCCTTAAATTGAAAATTAGGATTTCAACTTTATTTATACTATTGTTCATTCCGTTTCATTCATTAAGTGTTTAGGATGTTATTAGGCCACTGTAACACTAGTTGTTTTCATTTTAATCAATTTTTGAGCATTTAACACTTTGATGCACCAATGATGTTTTGGGACTTAGTCATTTTTTGCTTCAGGGAGTCTTCAAAAATGTTAGAATACCATTTTGGAGGTACACAGGACACTGCAATTGCACCTATATAGCACTCAGGACACTGAAATTGCACCTATATACTTTTTAAATGATTCTGTATTATTAAAATATTTTACCTCCATGGGGGGGGGGGGTGTCAAGCTGAACTTTTTCCCGGCTCAGCGTTCCACGACCTCGGGCACAAAAGAGACCTTGCCCCCCTTAAATTGAAAATTAGGATTTCAACTTTATTTATACTATTGTTCATCCTGTTTCATTCATTATGTGCTTAAGATGTTATTAGGCCACTGCAATGCTGCTGTTTTCATTTTGATTGTTTTTTTAGCATTTTTGAACACTCGGACTTCGGCATTTTTTGCTTAAGGGAATTTTCAAAAGTGTTCAAAAGGCTACAATTTTTAGCCAGACCCTGCTGCTATATCACCCGAGGTAAAATATGGGTTTCTGATATCCACAGGGACCCACAAACTGTCATGAGGGTTGATACCAAAAATTAGCAAAAGCTGCCCAAAAATTAGCAAAAGCTGCCAAAAAATATGTTTTTGACAAGTTTTGCTAAATTTGTAAATAGCTCTGCCTGGATATCAGAGTCACTTTGTGGCTACAAAGGACCTAAATACACTTGTTAGAAAGCTTAGATCTGATACTTTGAAGAGGTTTATGTACCTTTTGGACTATATGGATATTTTTTTCACCTTCAGCCAAGGGGAAAAACCTGAAATCTTACCAGACTCTGAGCTCCATAGCCTTCTGTAGAAGAAGTGACTGTCCCCTGAACACCTAAAAATGTCACAAATATTACTAAAACAGGTGACTGGATGCTGGAATTGGGTCCCAGACACTGCTGCTATATCACCTGCAGTATAATATGGGTTCCTGATGTCCACAGGGGCCCACAAACTGTCATGGGTTATGAAGGAGCCCTCGCCCACATTTCCATCATGGCGTGCTTCATCACTGGACTCCTCACCCAGAAATTGTGTTCTGGGTGGGCTCAACCAGAGATCTGAGAGCTCTTGATGTTGTCAGGAAAGAACAATTAAAAGGATCTAGATTGTAATTAAAATTAATTGTTTTAATGGTGGTTACTTTGAGAAGGTTAAAAACACCTTCAATGCATCAGATCTGAGCTGTCTAACCTTTTTTTGCTCATGTATCTAACCAACTTAAGTCTGCTCCTTCTCCCTTAAAGGATTTCCTTGAAACTCCACAATCAAAATAACAGCTCTTCTTCAACATTAATACCTCTCAATGAAGTGAAAATTACATTTTGAATACTGCCAAATACAACTAGTGTTACTTGATTAGTCTTAATGCTGCACTTTTTCCTTGAGTGATTTATTAACCGTCCTATTGTTTTTATATTTGGGTGGCACACGCATGGCTGTGTTTTTGCATCTACATACAATTTCTTACCCAGGGGTTCCTGAAAGAAGAATAAGTATCCCATCTCTTTTTCTTGTGACTCTTGCATCATTCGGTTCCCTTCCTCTGCAGTTGTTACCATTCCATGGTAATCACAAATAATCTCTCCTTTATTGAAGACACAAGTAGTGATGACTTTCTTTCCCTTTATGGCATCAGTTGTGACATGAAGCCCTCTCCAAGACTGATGCTCAACTAAAGATGCTATTGCTTGATCGCTTACGTCCTATTTTCTGGTTGCTGTAGGAATCAAATCTTCAATGATATTTTGCACACCTGGAAGGTTCTTGCTCAATTCCATTTTCGTGTAGAAATGGTTAATTTGGTGTTCTGTCGGCGTTCGTCTTGTAAAGTGTTCTGCAGATAAAAAAAGGCAGTACTTGAGTGTTATGTAAAATTATATAACTCTACACCCTCATTATAAGATTATTAAAAGTCAAAAACACTTACTCTGCACTTTTTTCTTTCTCAATGTTGTTTTAAGATTCTCCAACTGTGATCGCAGTACCATGAATGTTCCCCGACCAACACAACACGGATCTTCTTTTTTGGTGGATCTCAGAATCTCAGTTTGACAAACAGGCTACAGGCATCAAACAGGAGGCTGCACAGAGGAAACCAGTGACAGCAGAGGTAAGTTGTGGTGCTGAGGGTCGTAGGGGCACAGTCTGTTCTCACCATGGCCCAGGGGCTTTGGGTGCATGGGTGTCCTTTGACATCGGATTCTTCTCACCAGTCTCATTCGGGTATCCTCTGGATTCAGTCTGCAGGCATCATCGTGGAGTCCAGGAAGGGTCAGCCAATGTTGGACTTGAGGTCAGAATCACTGGGGTACCTGTTCTGGATTGGCGGGCCACCTGGATATGGGCCAGAGGCATTGGGTGCAGAGTGGTCAAGGATTGCAGATCCGGAGGTCACCATAGTCCTTGGTGTGGTTTGCTTTGTGGACAGAACCGCTATCCTCATGAGTTCTGGTCTTCTTCAGAGGTAGGCAGTCCTCCCAGGGTTTGTGGAGGTCGCCGACTGCCGGACAGGTGTAATTTCTTTGTAGGATTCTCGAAGGCTGCAGACTGGCTGGCAGAGCCAGGGCCAGAGCCAAGTCAGTAGGCTTCTTCAGTATTCTTCTGCACTCGTCTTTTGTCCTTTTTTTTCTTTAGTCAGCAGGAACTAGTTTCCAGGTTGGGGGATCCACCTAAATACTAAATTTAGGGCCGTTTTAGGTGAGTAGCAGGTATGGTCGATGGGTACCTTACCTGGGGTGAATATACCCTCAATTATGCCACCCTCCGGTGGGAGGGGGCATAGTCCCAGCCCTAATTGGAGGGGTCTACCCATCTCCAAGATGGAAGGGGCAGAAAGATGTGCTTTACCTCACCTCCCCACCTTAGGGGTGGAGTTGGCCAGTTCCGCTAGGTTTTCATACCTGTTTTCTAGCCCAAAGCCGGGGTGTAAACCGGGGGCTGCCATCTGCTGCTAGCAGTGGACGCTGGGGGTTGCATTACAAAGGCGGCAGGCCTTTGAAGCTTTCCTCTCGAGCACTGAACCCCTCCGGGGAGAAGTGTGACACCTCCGCCAATCATGTGCTTTGTCCCAGAGGTTCAGAAACATGTACGGTGTTGGCAGGCTGCCTAAAGCCAGTCTGACCACTCCAGGGCTGGTAGGTTTCCAGGGGGGCACCTCTGAGGTACCCTCCAAGTACATGTTTCAATAAATCTTAAACTAGCATCAGTGTGGCTTTATTGAGAGGAGTAGTTTAGTACAAAACACTCCTGGGTTCACAAAAGGCTTCATGGTGCTGAGGAAATTGAGTTGTTGAGTTTCCAGACCATGAACTCTCCGTGGCTTCCCTGGCACTTAAAATATCGAAGACTGGACTTGAATATTGTGGGGGCATATCTCCTCCTGCAGAGATGTCCACACCTGTGGTATAGTGAACCCTGCCATAGGACTGTAGGGTCTGCTAGAGGGGTGCCTTACCTACATCTTAGACAGTGCTAGTTGACATGGCACACAGGAAGTGTATTGGTGAAAATCTTTGAAATAGCTCCCCGTACTTCACATTATGAACATATCCCATAGAATAATAAATGCTTCAATACTGGATAGTGGAGATCTCAGAAGCACCAAACTGTTCTGAACACACGTGTCTGTCAGTACTCTTCAGAGCTAAGGAAGTACTGCATTTTACTGTAGAATAAGCCTGGCATTTATGCAGCCTGCAAGGTGGGTGGTGACTTGCTTCCAGTGATTCTATTGGCTACACCTTTCTGCACTCTAGGAGATGGGTGTCTCCATTTGCATATCCTGAGCTGGGAGATTATTGCTTGTGGGAGGAGTTCACACCTATGGCAAGCCCTAGCAGAAACTGCAGGCAGACAGAGCAGTTTAAAATACTCAAGTTGTCATTTTTTAAAGTAAATATTTTACTGAAATATAGGTTATTAAGATTGTTCCATCTAATGAAAATTAACTTATGTGCCTGTGTCACTGATACTGAAATACTCTAGGTATAGATTTTAAATTTAGGCAAAAAGTCTTCAAAGTACACCATACCAATACATTTATTTCTCAAGAACCACTGAAGCTATAAACTTAATTTAACTTTCAGAATGTAGAGGAGATCAATCCACCCTAGTTTCATGTTCACAGCATATATGGAAATTGCTAAAAAAAAAAAGTAGGAAAATGTTTGCATCTTTTAACATTGTGACTGAAATTTTGATTTTTGTTAGTTTACATATTGCAACACCCTCACTTGTTTTTTTTTAACTTGTTTTAAAACTGCAAGGGATGTTATTAGCATATCTCTGCTCTTGCAATGAAGGTGTGTGACTTTCCTTCAGGCAGGTGGGAAATTTCTTCCATTTGCATAACCTGAGCTGGCAGGGGGAGTTGATACTGGGGAGGTGTGAAGATCTCTCAAACTTTTTCTATGAAAAAGTCTAAAACCTTTTTAACCAATTTTCTGCTTTAACTTCTAGATCGGGGGTTCGCCTGAGCTGCACATGCTGTTGGATTTAATCTCTGCCTTTTACACTGTTTCCCATGCCAACTTACTTGACAGAACTGAAAGAATTGGTGTCAGAGGCCAAGCTTTGAACTGGTTGAAATCCTTTCTATCGGATCGCTCCCAAGAGGTTTTTCTTCCTCCTTTTACCTATTCTTCCAAACCGCTGATATGCGGGGTCCCCCAGGGCTCACCGCTTAGCCAGACTGTTCAATATCTATCTGAAGCTTCTTGCCAAATGGTGGTCTAATGCGGATGACACCCAGCTCTTTCTTGCTTTCCAGGAACATATGCCTTTATCTGTTCGTTCTTTAAGCTGTATCTGAAAGAGGTGGTAGCCTGGATGGAGGAAATGTATCTGAAACTCAACTCCGATAAAACGGAGGCTCTTTTCTTTGGCACTAAGCTTGTGTCAGATGCTAGTTTGTGGTGGCATCCTGAGGTAGGAGATCCTCCGACCCCTGCTCGTTGGCCAGAAACTTGGAGGTAAAATTTGATTTGCATATTACTTTTGTACCCCAAGTCAGATCTTGCTCCGCTTCTTGTTTTGCCATCCTGAGATACCTTAGAAGAATGCTCTGCTTCATTCCGAAGGACTCCCAAAAAACGGTTGTCAATGCTTTGATCACAGCTAAATTGGACTATGCCAACTGTCTTTATTTGGGCCTTCCGACCTTTCTTCTACAACGTCTTCAATTCATCCAGAATTTGGCCACCCACCTCATTTTGAAAATTTTCCCCAATTTTTCCATTTACGCAATATTCACTGGCTTCCTTTGATCAAGAGAATTCAATTTAAAGCTCTTACTTTAGTCTTCAGAGACTTCAAATCACAATGGCTCGCCATATCCGGGGAAGTGACATACCTTATTTCCAGTCCAGAGCCTTGAAAAACAAAAGCTTGAAACTTCTCCATATTCCTTGTATTTGTAAAGCTAGAAGAGGTGGTTGTTCCTTTACCTACCCAGCTTCTAAATTGTGGAATGCTCTGCCACTCTGTCTCCGCTGCATCCCCTCGGAATCATCTTTTAGAAGCAAGCTAGCTGTGCGCTTTACAAATGTCCTGAAATAAATTCAATATGAATACCCATCTTGAGAAAGGAAGAATTTACCATTATAACAATCTCAATGTTATATTCAATGAAGATAACCGGAACAAAGTTATCAATATGCTTGAAACAAATGGGTGTTTAGTTACTGGAAAGCCCGTTGATCCAGTTTATATTTTTGTAAGTCATTGTTTGTTATGTACAATCTATATCACCATATTTATTGTCATAGCTACTGTGTTATAGGATTTCATTGATAATCTTTAAACATTTTTAACTATTATATGTCCACCAGTTCACTGACAAATGATTTAACCCTTGGAGGGTCGCTATTGCATGGATGCATGTTGTGCCTCCATGTGAAGAACCCTAACTTTTATTATCTCTTACCCACTTAATGCTTTAACTTTCAAATATAGGAAATCTGAAAGTATTGGATATAACACATTAGAAACATGGAACTTTCGAGAGAGTATGAAGAAGGTAACAAAGATGAACTCATCAACTGAAATTTTGAATGAGCAAATTCAGTTTACAGCACATGAATCTCAGATAGTCAAATGCGCATGAACAGGTTATTTGCTAGAACATTTCACCTTTCAAAATTAACAGACCAAAGGAAAAAAGTGGATGAAGAATACACTGAAGGTGAATGACGACTGACTGTATAGGAAACAGTCCCTGGAATGCAAACTTTAGTTGGTTTCAACAAATATTTAAAAGACGATCACTGTCTTCAACTGCAAGCAAGAGGTAATACAAAAAGGCTCACACTTCACAACTATGCTTACTACTAATATTCTGGATTTTCAGTATAGTTAATGATAAGGTATTAGTATCTATTTCAATCGAAGCTGGAAAATGTTTGAAGGTTCCTGTTCTTCTACAATCCTGAAGCACAAATGATAGATGTTATTAAGGATATCCAACGCACACAGGAATTTTTCAATCTCCTTAAATCAACGGTAATGGCACATCAGTCCATAATCAACTATATGAAAAATCTAAAAAGCTTTATCCATTATCTAATCAGAGCTACAGATCTGAGAGAACAGGATAGTGACCTTTATGTGTTGGCTCAAAATGTTCAATTCATGAAGAAGGACATCAGTAGCGGCTTTTTCAAAGAAGTGACTCACAAAAGGTAACAGTTGTTACCAATAACATTTTATTTAATTGCATATTCACAATTACAAAATGGCGAATTTAATAGTCTCTCCTGTGATAATATCATCTGCAAATTTTGTCACTTATGTCTTTCCTAATATTTCAGAAGAACAAAGTTTACAGCAGAAAAAATTACCCCTGGACACTGCTTATTTATTTTGGAGAAAGCAAAGGAAGACTTCCTCAAATCTATAGAAACGCTAGCCAACAAGCAGGGCTTAGCAGTGCAGGATATAATGCTTGTATTGTAACATTTATAATCATGATTCATACTAAAGCATTTTGAAAGACCTAGAGTTGTTAAAAATTCAGGTACGGAAACACAAAAATAGGAATTAAACAATGAACCAGAATCAAAGCCTTCCACTTTCATCTTCATGACCATGTGCAATATTTAATGTTTCTCTTTATTAAATGTATCACTTAAATAATTGAAAACAATATCTAATTACACATTATCCTAATTTTGCAGGCTAAAGAATGGATTAAGCGAAGACCATACCATGATGAGAAGGGGACCTACTTTGCAGTTCATGCTGTGGAAGAGCACGAAACAGCAGCCAGGCAGATGGCATCCTTTTGCTTAAATCGCAAAGAAGAATAGGTATTGAATTAAGAGAACTGTTTCTGTCATAGGCATAAAAACTAAATATGTACACACCAGCAACTACAAAATCAGATGCAGACTTCACATCCCCACCGTTGCTTTAAGTCTATCTATGAGTTTCATTTCTTAAGTGTATAAACATTTTTTTGCGCACCCTTTAAATGCTGCAGAATGTGAACTCTTCAGTCACAGATGCATCCTCATGCCTTCTCTGTGAATTCCTATTAGTTTTTCCCTTTTCCTGCAGTGGTTTGAGCAATATTTCCTGATGGTGAGGCCTGGGATATTAGTGAAAAAGACAGCATCAACAAATGATACAGTTTTTGTATCAAAGGGTGATTCAATTTATAATCCATCAAATGATCCCAAGCAATTTCATGAAAGGTATTATTGTAGTTCTTGTTGTGCCTTTTTGCTTTCACATATTCCTTATGGCTGATGTGTGTTTACTACTTTACAATATATAAGGGTTATTTGACATCCAAAGAGATGGCTATAGTGTTACTTCTGTTGACAATGGTATTAGCTCATGATTCATACGATACCTTTAAAAAAATACTTCAATATTCACAGTATGACCAGCAGGATTCACATGTCAATTCCTACAGGTACAATATCCCTTCAGTCATGAGTCAGCAAACTAAACAATGTTTGTGAGACAGCACCCCAAATAAGACTGCACAGATGCTAAAAAGAGCCTTGTTGTGGATTACATGGCACATTCTACTCCCACTGCTGAAAAGCATTATTGAATGAGGATATGAAAGTATCGGTGCTGCAGCCAAACTGCTAGATGAACGTATCCATGGAAAGCAAAGGTGAGAATTGTTTTGCCATCTCTGACCTTTAGAAAACTAGTCCAATAATATTTATACTTTAATGACAAGTAATTATTGTAATTATTCAAACAATCACAAACTATTATTGTTTGTGTTCAATTGCAGAGGCTTGAAGCAAGAGTCTGCCATGCATATCGCAGCATCATCTAATGAGATGTTAATGGAATGCTATGTAATGTGTCTCAAATTCTTTGAAATACAATCTGTCCTTAATTTATGAGCAACTAAAGATCACAAATGTTTAATTCACATATATCTATTTTTAAGCTACTGCTTTAGAAGTAGGTTACTGACACCTATAGATGTTCAAGCATGTAGCATACTTAAAACAACAAGACATGTGAATGCTTTTTGAAAATCATTTCACTTTAAACCACACAACACTATGCTAATATGCTTGTGCCATCATTTCAATTTTATTTACATTTAAAGGGCACAGCAAAACGAGCAGCCTGCATCAAAAGTGTCAAGCAAAAATGTGCATTGTTTGCTCACAAGTATTGAAAAAGAATTTCCATTATCATTGACTAGGAACCCACTGAGCACAGAAGAACAAACTACAGTGGTTGGGGTTCATGATTGTCAAGCATATGACAAGTAGCGAATGAAACAACAATTAATGTGATATTAGGAAACAATGAGTAAGTGAACATTTACTGAAATGGTTTGACAAGTTTACATTTTAGAAATAAAAATAATTTTATTTCTTTAAATCTCAGAACATTTTCCACAATGGCAACCAACAGAAAATAGGTTACTAAGGTTTTTAAATAAGAACACATAGATAAGGAATGCCGCAGATGGACAGGATATAATCCAGAGTTGGAAGCCTGTCAAAGAAACCACAGATGATAAACACATTAAATCATGTACACATAGTTAATTGTGGTGTGTAGTCTGTTATTGATGAAGGAAGGTCACTGCAAATCGCATAGTTCAAACAGAAGAGATTGTGTGTGATTTTAATGGTGAGATCAGATCTGTGGCAGAAGGACTTAAGATTAAAGAACTGCAAAAGAGATTAAATGCTTTTTAGAAAGAGTTGGGAGAGTCTATACTGCACGGATGCCACAAACGCCCCATGTATACTCTATTATAAATTGGTGTCTGGTTTTTTTTCCATGTTGTGTGACGTTCTTATTTGTTTGGTTGGTGCTGTTAAATGCTTTACACTGCGTTCCTTTGTCAAGCCTTGCTGCTTGAAGCCACAGCTACCCAGGGTTGTGCAAAGGGGATACAAATGAGCTTCTCCCAGGCATCACGAGTGCTGCATCGCAGATTTGGTGTGAATCACTAGTGATGCATGAAAAAGTAACGTTTATTAAAGGATTTAAAAATTGTGAAATACATTTTGTTTAGGATGTTAGGCTACTGTGGTATGCTTTTTTCCATTTTCGACGATTTTATGGCACTTTGAAGCGCTGGTGCTGCATTGGGAAATTGATGATTTTTGTTATGAGGGACAATTCAAAAGTGCCTGAAATGCATTTGGGGAGTATTCAGGACACTGCAATTGCACCTATATAGTTTGTAAATGATTTTGATGTATTACATTTTTTGACCTCCATAAGGGGGGCAAGCTGAACTTTTACACCGCTCAGAGTTCCATGCCCTATTACACAAAACTGACCTTGTCCCCTTGAAATCGAAAAGGCCAATTTTCAACTTCTTATAAAGCTTTTTGTTCTGTTTCATTCATTAAGTGTTTAGGACATAATTAGGCCACTGTAACTCAGTTTTTTCCATTGTAATCAATTTTTGAGCGTTTAACACTTTGATGCACCAATGATGTTTTGGGACACAGTCACTTTTTGCATCAGGGAAACTTCAAAAGTGTTAGAACTTCATTTTGGAGGTACACAGGACACTGCAATTGCACCTATATACTTTTAAAATGATTTGTTTTATTAAACTTTTTGACCTCCGGTGGTCAAGCTGAACTTTTTCCCAGCTCAGTGTTCCACGACTTCATGCACAAAAGTGACCTTGTCCCCCTGAAATTGAAAATGAAGATTTTCAACTTTATTTATAAAACTGTTCATTCCGTTTCATTCAGTTTGTGTTTAGGGTGTTATTAGACCACTGCAACACTGTTTATTTTAATCAATTTTTTAGCATTTGTGAACACTTTGATGCACCAATGATGTATTGGGACTTAGCCATTTTTTGCCTCAGGGTATCTTCAACAGTGTTTAAAAGGCTAAACTTGGGAGCCAGACCCTGCTGCTATATCACTTGAGGTAAAATATGGGTTCCTGATATCCACAGGGACCCACAAACTGGCATGAGTGTTAATACCAAAAATTAGCAAAAGCTGCCCAAAAATATGTTTGGCAAGTTTTGCTAATTTTGCAAATTGCTCGGCCTGGATATCAGAGTCACTTTGTGGGAACACAAGACCTTTATACACTTGTTAGAAAGCTCAGCTCTAATGCTTTGAAAGGGTTATGCACCTTTTGGACTATATGAAGATATTTTTCACCTCCGGCCAAGGAGAAAAACCTGAAATTTTACCCGACTTAGAGCTCCATACTCTTGTGTAGAAGAAGTGACACTTTCCCCGAACGCCTACAAATGTTACAAATATTACTAAAACAGGTGACTGGATGCTGGAATTGGGTCTCAGACACTGCCGCTATATCACCTGAGGTATAATATGGGTTCTTGATTTCCACAGGAACACACAAACTGTCATGAGGGTTGATGGTGAAAATTAGCAAAAGCTGTCAAAAAATTATAAAGTAAAGTTAAAAATACTGTCTAGCATACACCACACTTCCCAGTGTACACTATCTAAATATACTTATTAGAACGCTCATATATGATACTTAAAAGGTGTTTATGTACCCTTTGTACTAAAAGGCGTTTTTGCTTACCTCCAGCCAAGGCAAACCCCTAAATAATACGTTGTCCTGATGTCCACAGGACCACTCACTGTCATACAGTCAGACAATATATTCTGAGATGAGGTAGCCCAAATGTGAGCAGACCTAGATAAGATGGTAATTGGTCAAAACATGCCTAACTTGCATGGGACAGCCCTTTAGGTTTATAAGGAGCCCTCACCCACATTTCCATCATGGCCTGCTTCATCACTAGACTCTTCACCCAGAAATTGTGTTCTGGGTGGGCTCAACCAGAGATCTGAGAGCTCTTGATGTTGTCAGGGAAGAACAATTAAAAGGATCTAGTTTGCAACTAAAATTAATTGTTTTAATGGTGGTTACTTTGAGAAGGTTAAAAACGCCTTCAATGCATTGGATCTGAGCTTTCTAACTTTTTTTGCTCATGTATCTAACCAACTTAAGTCTGCTCCTTCCCCCTTAAAAGATTGCCTTGAAACTCCAAAATCAAATAAGAGCTCTTCTTCCACATTAATATCTCTCAATGCAGTGAAGATTACTACATTTTTAATACTGACAAATAAAACTAGTGTTACCTGATTAGGTTTAATGTTGCACTTTTTCCTTGAATGATTTATTAACTGTCCTATTGTTTTCATATTTGGGTGACACACACAGGCTGTGTTTTTGCATCTACACACAATTTTTTACCTGGGACTTACTGAAAGAAGAATAAGGATCCCATCTCTTCTCCATGACTCCCAGTCGGGTTTCAGGAAGGGATATAGCACAGAGACGGCCCTTCTGGAAGTGGCAGAAACCATACGGGAAACGGTAGACCAAGGCAGATGCGCAATGTTAGTGCTGCTGGACTTGTCCACAGCCTTTGACACTGTCACACCAGATCTTATTAGAGAGACTTGAGTCCCTGGGTGTGAAGGGCACTGTTCTAAACTGGTTCCGCACCTTCTTAGAAGGCCGGTCTCAAAATGTGTTCCTGCGCCCTTTTATTTCGGCCTCCAGATCTATCAGTTGTGGGGTCCCACAGGGTTCGGCGTTGAGCCCTACCCTTTTCAATGTGTACCTGGCTCCTCTCGCCACACTGATTGAACAGTGTGGAGTGAAGGTGGTCTCGTACGCTGATGACACTCAGCTTGTGTTCTCTTTTAATAAACACACGGAGGTAGCTTTCATGAATTTCAAACTATGTCTACGAATAATCTTGGCGTGGATGACAAACAATTGCATGAAGCTGAATACTGATAAAACAGAGGTATTGTTTTTTAACCAATCATCTCCTCCCTTGTCTGAACTTTGGTGGCCGGCCGAGCTTAACCCCCCTCCTAGCCCGGTGTACTCGGCTAGGAACCTGGGCTTTAGATTTGATTCTACTTTATCGGGTAGTGCCCAAATCTGCAAAGTCTCTTCCGTATGTTTCTGGAAATTAAAAAGTTTACGAAGAGTCCTGCATTTACTGCCAATGAACTGCAGGAAAAATGTGGTCCATGCGCTTGTGACCTCCCAATTGGACTACGCAAATAGTCTCTACCTGGGGCTCCCAGATAACTTGCTGAGAAAACTGCAGATTATACAAAATGCTGCAGCCAGGTTGATCAGAAACGTGCCTCTTCGTCACCACATCTCTCCCCACTTGCGAAGCCTTCACTGGCTCCCTGTCAAGAGACGGATCGAGTTCAAGGCACTGATACTGGCTTTCAGATCCATGAGAGATGCTGGCCCTCAATATCTGAAGCACAGACTTCGGAAATATTACCAATCAAGATCTCTGAGGTCAAACCATCAGGACCTAATGGTGACCCCACGCTTCAAAAGGGCCAGGATGGGGGGACGCGCCTTTGCTGTGAAAACAGCCTCTCTGTGGAACTCTATGCCAGCCCACCTTCGAAAGGCGAACTCAGAGCCTCTGTTTAGAAAGGCCTTAAAGACTTGGCTTTTCAGCCTAACCTAGAACACTGCATGTTTCTTCAGCTCTTGCACGCAATCTGTACTCATCGCTAGCGCCGGGACACTTCCGTTGGAGGTAGCTGAGCGCTCTACAAAATGCATTAATAATAATAATAATCTCCTCTTCTTGTGACTCTTGCATCATTCAATTCCCTTCCTCTGCTGTTATTACCATTCAATGGTTATCACAATCTCTCCTTTCTTGAAGACTCTAGTAGTGAGGACTTTCTTTCCCTTTATTGCATCAGTTGTGACATGAAGCCCTCTCCAAGGCTGATGCTCAACCAAAGATGCTATTGCTTGATCGCTTACGTCCCATTTTCTGGTTGCTGTAGGAATCCAACCTTCAATGATATCTTCTACGTTCCATTTTCTTGTAGAAATGGTTGATTTGGTGTTCTGTCGGCATTCGTCTTGTAAAGGCAGTACTTGAGTGTTTTGTAACATTATATAATTCTACACCCTTATTGTAAGATTTCATTAAAAGTGATAAACACTTACTCTACACTTTTTCCTTTCTCAATGTTTGTTGTGAGATTCTCCAACTGTGATAGCAGTATCGTGAATGCTCCCCGACCAGAGCAACATGGATCTTTTTTGGTGGTTCTCAGTTTGACAAACAGGCTACAGGCGTCGAACAGTAGGCTGCACAGATGAAACCAGCAATAGCAGAGGAAAGTTGAGGTATTGAGGGTTGTAGGGGCACAGTCTGTTCTCACCAAGGCCCAGGGGCTTTGGGTGGAGGGGTGCCCTTTGACATAGGATTCTTCTCACCAGTCTCAGTCGGGGGGATCCTCTTGATTCAGTCAGCAGGTGTTGTCGTGGAGTCCAGGAGGGGTCAGCCAATGCTGGGCTTGAGGTCAGGATCGCTGGGGAAACTGTTCTGGATTGGTGGGCTACCTGGACACAGGCCAAAGGTGTTGGCTGCAGAGTGGTCAAGGATCGTGGATCCAGAAGTCACCATAGTCCTTGTGGACAGAACAGCTATCCTCGGGAGTTCTGGTCTTCTTCAGAGGTAGGCAGTCCTCCAAGGGTTTGTGGAGGTCACTGATTGCCAGACATGTGTTTTTTCTTTGCAGGATTCTCGAGGGCTGCAGACCGGCTGGTAGGGCTGGGCCAAGTCAGTGGGCATCTTCAGTGTTCTTCTGCATGGGTCTTCTTTGTCATTTTTCTTCTTTAGTCAGCAGGAACTAGTTTGCAGGTTGGGGGATCCACCTAAATATTAAACTTTAGGGCAGTTTTAGGGGAGTAGCAGTTATGGTCGATGGGCACCTTACCTGGGGTGACTACACCCTCAATTATGCCACCCTCCTGTGGGAAGGTGCATAGTCCCAGCTCTGATTGGAGGGGTCTCCCCATCTTCAAGATGGAAGGGACAGAAATATGTGCTTTACCTCACCTACCCCACCTTAGGGGTGGAGTTGGCAGAGGTGGGAACACCTCCGAGTCTTCTAGGTTTTCCTGCCTATTTTCTAGCCCAAAGTGGGGGTGTTAACCGGGGTCTGCCATCTGCTGGTAGCAGCCGTCACTGGGGGTTTCATTACAAAGGCAGTAGGCCTTTGAAGCTTTACTCTTGAGCACTGTACCCATCCTGGGGGAATGCTAGATACTTAATTTAACTTTCAGAATGTAGCGGAGATCACTCCACCCTAGTGTGTTAATGTGCATGCCCATAGCATATAGGGAAATAGCTGAAATTAAATAAATAAAAATCGGGAAAATGTTTACGTCTTTTAAAATTGTGACAGTAAAATTCTGATTTGTTAATTTACATATTGCACAACCTCATTTTTTTTAACTTGCAGTTTTAAAACTGCAAGGGATGTTTTTAGCACATCTCTACTCTTGCAATGAAGGTGTGCCTTTCCTTCAGGCAGGTGTGAAATTTCTTCCATATGCGTAACCGGAGCTGGAGGAGGAGTTGACACTGAGGAGGTGCGGCATTGCTCCAAGCACAACTGGAGCTGGCAGCAGGTGAGAGAAGTGGATACTGGGGAGGTGTGAAATACTTCCAATTTGCCCAGCCTGAGCTGGGAACTGGCAGCTGGTGGGAGGAGCTGACCCTAATGAGGTTTGTCATTGTTCCCAGATGCACAACCTGAGGTGGGAGCTGGCAGGAGGAGCTCACACTAGGGAGGTGTAACCCTACTCTACATTAGCCAATGCAATCCATGTAGATAATGTTCTGCCCCATGAATATCTGTGTAAGTAGCAGGCCCTTTTCACACTAAACTCCTGTACTTGAGCTCTACTGAGTACAGGTAGATACAGGTGGTCAGGATCGTTTAGTGCTACCCAGATTCCTTTCTTCCTTAAAACCTTTCAAATATATTTCCCTCTGAGGTAATGTGCTGTCTTTGCAGTGTGTGAAATTTTAATGCATTGAATCAATATTTTTGTAGCATATAACAAGGATACTGAAATACATTTTGTCCTACAATGTG
The DNA here is from genome assembly GCA_963921515.1 of Calotriton arnoldi. Lineage (NCBI taxonomy): Eukaryota > Metazoa > Chordata > Amphibia > Caudata > Salamandridae > Calotriton > Calotriton arnoldi. Next base: position 351,881 of record CAWUFW010010700.1, read on the forward strand.
TTATTCTCATTACATGCCCTTTCTATTTGCTTTCCAGCAAAGTGAATCGCATTCCGTTGGTTTGCACAAAGTGCTTTAAAAATTGTGAACAGTTGTCAGTTCACTTGGCTGGAGTTTGCATTAAGAAAAGCACTCCTGAGGAGATTGCAGCAGTTGTAAAGGAGGGGGGAGAATCGATGATTGCTCATCTATTAAATGGAAGAATATACGCTTATGATATTCTCAAGCTCCTTTTCAATGAAGACACCAGAAATACTGTCATCAATATGCTGGAAACAAATGGGTGTTTTGTTGTTGGAAAGCCTGTTGATCAAGTTCTTATGTAAGTTAAATATTCTTTTTTTGCTTTCATTATTAGTTTGCTACCATTAGAATCACCAAATCTATTTTCATATTTACTGCATTATACAAAGTCATACATAATTTTTAACCCTGAAACCTTTATAATTAATATATGTTCTCTATTTTACCAGCACATGACTTCACCTTTGTGAGGATCTCTCGTCCATCCATGCATGTTGTGTCATCATCTGAAGAAACCTGTATGTTATTACATGCTTTATCGCTCAATTATATGCCTTACTTTTAGACTTCCTAAAACACCCGATGAAGACAAGGAGACTAGACACCTGAGAGAAGAGGAAGAAGCTGTGGAATTATATCAACCGTAAGTTCAAATGACCAAAATCTATTTGCACCACATGCATCTCAGATAGTCATATTTATGAACTGTTTGTTTTATAAAACATTTCACTATTCAATCCAACTGACCAAGTGAAAAAAGTGTCTGACTGTACGGAAGAAGGTGAACGACGCGGGACTTTATAAGAAACATTCCCTGGACTGCAAACTTTAGTTGGTTTTCAGAAACTATCTAAAATGGGATCTCTCAGTCTACACCTGCAAGCAAGAGGTAATGCAAAAAAGCTTTTATTACTATGACTACTCTTATTACTACTAATACCCATTATATTCAGTAATTATATAATAACTTATCGGTATTTATTTATTTAATTTAAGCTGGAGAATGTAGCAAGATTCCTCTTCTACAATCCTGACACCATCGATTAGTTTCATAAAGGACATCCCACGCACACTGGAGCTTTCCAACCTCCTGAAATCAACTGGGTTAGCACAGCAGACCATCATTAATTACATGAAGAATATCAAGCACTTTGTTCACAATCACACCGTGGCTACAAATCTGAGAGAAGAAGATAATGATCTCTATACATCAACTCAACATTTACAGTGTGTGATGAAGGATATGCAGAAAACAATAAGTAGAGGCATTTCAAAGGAAGTCACTCACAGAAGGTAACAATTTAATAATTGCGAAGTATAATAGCCATTAGATGATTGTAAACAATAACAATTCTTCTCATTGCACGTTCCCAATTCAAAAATCGTGAATTTATTATGTTTCTTTACTATTGAATGGGCAAATCCTGTTATTTATTATGTCTTTCCTAATATTGCTTAGATATAAGGAGTTTACAGCAGATAAGACCACCCCTGGGCACTGCTTACTGATTTTGGATAAGGCAAAAGAAGACTTCCTCAAAGTGACTGAAAAGCTGAATGCCAATCAGGAATTCTCCTTCCAGGATACACTGGTGGTATTGTATTATTTAGAGGCACTATTGCTCTTAAAGCATGTGCAGAGACTGTTGTGGAGAATGTTCAGGTATGTAAACAAAAAGACACTAATTAGAATCAGACAATGCATCTACATTGAAGCCTACGTGCTCACGCTGCATAAATGATGTAGAATATTAAGGGCCTGATTACAACATTGGTAGTCCTCCTGGGTGCCTCCAAGGCAGCGCCTCGCAGGAGGACTGCCAAAGCCATACTCACATTCCCCACCGGATTACAATTGTAATTCTTGGTGGGCAGGTGGTGCTGCAGTGGTGTCACTGCCGTGCCTGTCTGAAGGTCCATACATAAGCCTCAGACAGGCCCCATCACAGAACGTTCCTGCATGGTTGAATGTTTACTCACCCAGTACTGCCAATTTAGATAATGCCATCACATCATGATGGTGCTTTAAACTCTGCTTATTTGAGTAGCATTCCTCTTGTGTAAATACTACAGAATGTGATCACTGATGCATCTTCTTGCCTGCTCTGTGACCTCATTACAGTTTTTCTTTTTCTTGCAGTGGTTTGAACATTTTACAATGAAGAGGCCCGTGATATTAATGAAATTAATGGTATTACTGCAATGCTGGCTGTGCCGTTTTGAATTCCCAGATTACTATTGGTCAGTGGTGTACAATTTACAATGGATGGGGATTATTTGGCATCCAAAGAGATGGCTTTAACATTGTTTATAACTAGTATTACATTGTTAGGAATGGTATAAGCTCATGACCCATATAATACTTTTGTAAAATACATGATTATTTATGGTATAACAAGCAGGTTTCACATATTAATAATTCTTGCACAGTGTTCCTGCAGTAACAATTCAGCAAGCTAGACGAGTATATGAGACAGCAACTAATAGACTGTACGGATGCCAAAAAGAGCCATGTTGCTGATTACATTGCTCATTCAAGTCACACTGCAGAAAAGCATTATCGCATGATGAGTAGAAAATAACTGTGCTGAATCAAAACTGCTGGATAAACTTACGCATGAAAACCCACGTGAGACAATAATCATTGTTTTTAATCTCCGACTTGAAGAAAACAGTTACTATACCCATAATCGTCATGCTTTTAATGCAACTATTTATTGTATTTAGACGTTTATTTTGAACAGTCATTAACCATTCTTAACATCTGTGTTTGCAGATGCTTGAAACAAGATACTATACATTGCAGACATTGTCTTCCGTATACAAATCATCTGTCATAAATTATGACCACCTTGTAGATCCTGTTTTGCATGCTCTAATTTACATATACATTTTATAAGCCATTGTTTCATTATTAGGCTACTGACAGTTATAGAGTTTATGCACTTTGCATAGATCTAAAATAACCAAACATGTAATCATCTCTATAAAAATTATTCACTTTGAATCACACAGCACTATTAACTAATGATATATAATGGTCTATTTTTGTGTGCTTAAAGGGCACAACATAATGGGCCTTCTACATCCAAAGTACCTCGCAAAAATATTCATGATGTATTTATTAATTTTGAAAAAGAATTTCCTGTGACTCTGAATGTTGATACCCCAACAGGTTATTGGTTTTACGTTATGGTACTAAATTTGTATATTTCATGTATTATCATAATTTGTATATCTACTTTGAAAAATCACTTTCTTTGAATGATATTTTGTTGATCGATTTTCTTTGAAAGATCACAAAGCTGTAACCAGAGCTAGTACCCAAAAGATGATTCTTAATTTTAGTGTGAACACTTCTCTGTACCCAAGTGAGAGTTGCTGCTTGAAGCCACAGCTACCCAGGGTTGCGCAAAGGTGATACAAATGAGCCTGACTGGAATCAAACAGTTTTTTTAAAGAGTATTCCACGATAAGACCCCTAGCCATGTCATAAAATACAACCAGTTCCTCACACTGTTCAAAAATTTGTTCAGAGATTTGAGATTTAATATAGTTCAAAAACCCTCATCTGCCTTCTTTATAAGAAATAGGTTGCTGAGAAAATTCATTTGGGGAGTATTCAGGATGCTACAATTGCACCCATGCAAAAACAGTTGATGGACAGAATGCAGAACAATGTCATACATTCACCCCAGTACAGAGATCTGGGCCTAAATCCATCGTTTTTTTGCTCACCATGCCATTCCAGTTTGGACCCAGCCATATGCAAATCAGTCTTGACCCTGCAACCAATGGGAACAGTCCAGCATGAAGTGCCAGGCCAGGTCGTCCCTGGACTGGGAACAAGCATCCTAGGACCGGTTTCGGGCTTTCAGCCTCATCAGCCAGGATAGCTTGACTCCAGTGGCATGGAGAGCACGGGACCCACATCTGGGCATACCCATCCTACTCGGGGTGATAAATGCAAAAACAACAGTTGATAACATTTAAGGATTTGATCATTTAAAAAACTTTGACCTCCATAAGGGGGGCAAGCTGAAATTTTAACCTAGACTGTGTTTGTAAAACTATTAGTTGTTTTTCATTCATTCTGTATTCAGCATGGCATTAAGCCACTGTAACACCCTTTTTGTTTTCATCTTAGTCTATTTTTGAGATTTTCTTTAACACTTTGATGCAGACAGTGCATTATAACTTAGATGATTATTAGTTCAGGGATACTGTAAAAGTGTTGAGAATTCATTAAGTGGGTCTTTGATCTGCCAGGATATTATGCTTCACAGGGCCTGTAACGTTCCGTTGCAAATTTATCCTGTCATTTAAAGGGATCCCAAGCTGCCGTGATTAATCCAGTGTTCAGGCTGCTCTCTAATGGGAGTTACGTAATGCTGAATGATCAAGGTTGTTGTGGGATGCTTCCAGGCATCGCATATCTAGTCACAGTAAGTTCCAGGGTTACTTGTTGTATGAAAGTATTGTTTCCACCAACCCACAGTCAGGGAGGACGTCGTTATGGCCTTCATTGTTTCCTTTATACGGTTTGATACTTTGAGCCGAATGAAAGCCATGCTTTTACAGAAGGATGTGCCCTTAACCTCAGACCGAGAGACTTTTGATCTTCAGGTTGCAAGGTCCTCAGCTGAGATACAGGTACTGTTACAAACAAATTGCCCTTTCCATTTCGGAGAAATGGTACAACGTAGCTTTAACATGTCTGAAATTACGGGTATAGTACACCTATTTAAGTCCATAGGTTCGGGGCTGTTAAGCACCTTTCAGACAGTCTTCGGAGTGATTCCAGCTTTTATAAACTCTGTATTCTGAAGCGTTTTTGGAGGGCATCCGCTAACCCTGCTACTGGTAGTGGGTATCCTGATTTTGATTTTTCTACTACGCAATGGATGTCCCAGTCACCAAGGAGATGGAAAAAAAGGCTCTTGGAGCAACGTTTCGGTGACCAGATGGTACTTCATCTGGGCACACCTCGACTTCGGGAGATGAGCGAGTCATGGTTCCTTTCATTCAGACCAGTATAGATTGACTGTGTTCTGCCTGTTCTCCTCTGCTTCTTCTGCGGACAAGAATGTGTGTTGGACCTCTGTCGAACACTTCCCTCGGTTGCGCCTCCGGACGGGGATGTATTGCTGGACCCGTTAAAGGCCTGCGTAGTGCAGTGTTCTCAGTGTATTCCCATGTTGATATCGGCATTCTTTGAGCCACCAGGGGATGCTTCAGCTCCTTTTGAATTGGATACCGGCTCTACTGCAGGCACAAAGGCTTTGGATGTTTCAAAAGCTTCCTCAGCATCGGCTGTGGGAACTGAAGATCACCTTTGCTCGATTGACCGGATCTGTGAGGTGTTACAGGGACCGTTGTCTGCGAAGGCAAGCAGCAGTGATGTTGTGTCTCCCACACAGGATACATAAACATTTGGAGCAGTTGTGGACAACGGCGGACACGGTGACTGCACTCCCTGCTGTGTTCCCTTCGTAGTAATGTCAACACTACTTTAAATGAGTGTGCACATACAACTCCGGCACCTGCCGTTGTTGAGTGCCAGCTGCTAAGGCAGAGGAAGAACAAACCCAAAAAATTGGAGTGGTGCACTACTTCGGAGCCAAAGTTGTCTTTTCAATAAGTCATTTAGGGCCATATGTAGGTGGGCTAATACCGGTCGGTAACGGCCGAAAATCGGTAAATTTCCCATTACCGACCGGTATTTAGCCCTTTGCGATGTAGGAGGCCGGATTTAAGGAGTCGGTAATTTACTGATTCGTTATTTTAAGGAATCGGTAAATTACTGATTCCTTAAATCCTATGTAGGGAGCACTCAAGTGAGTGCATTTTTGGTTTAAGGATTCGTTATTTACCACCAACTACAAGTTGGTGGTAAATACCGAATACCTTTTAAAAAGCAAATCTGTGCTTTTTAAAAGTGCCATGTGGCAGACATACATGCCCTTAGGGCATGTATGTGCGCCACATGTGCACACATGCACGATTCAGGGGTGCAACAGGGTATCAATTTGACACCCTGCCACCCTTGAATATGCTCCCCCTATTACCGATTCGGTATTTACCGAATCGGTAATAACGAATATTACCGAATCGGTAAAATTTACCGAATGTTTACCTACATTCTATTTACCGATTCTTAAATACCGAATCGGTAAAATTCGGTATTTAGGAATCGGTAAATAGAAATTACCTACATATGGCCCTTTGTCTCGTAATATTGTTTCAGAAAATCCTTTATTTTTCATAACTATCCAACAGTAATAAACACCAGCCAACGCGTTTCGTTCATATACGATGAACTTCTTCAGGGCATAGAATCATGAACGATTATCGCGGGAGGAAGGTCCTGAGTTCCCCTGGTGTACTAGGAGAGCTAAGCGCGAGCTCTGTCCATATTGTGAAGTCGTGGCAGAGTAGTATAGGACGTACACAAATTAATGTGACTGGGTGGGCCTCCTTGATAAGGGCCAGTTTTCAATTAATCTGAACAACTAGAAGCTTCCGTTGGCTCCGTTCACAAGTGAAATCATAAACATTTGGCTCTCCGTGTGCTGGGAACAATTCGGCCTCTTTTCCTAAACAACCAAAATTGTAATTTTAAACATTTCTTTTTTTCGCTTTTACTGAGCACCATGGCTTTCAGAAGTACTCAGTTGCTCAAATGATACAAGAACATATTTTAAAAGGACTTAGAGTTTTTTACATATATAAAGGATTTATAACATTTAGACATTTTTTATAACTTTTAGAATTTTTTATTATGAACATTTTTCTATGATAAGGACTAACCTTTTTATTTTTGTAGTATATATTCCAGTCGGAAGAGGAGTGGGTGTTGATTGCAATGTACCCATTATAGGCATGGGTAGTCACCTAACCTTTCACCTACATTCACCCTGCCATTGTACTACATAACTGTTTTGGTGCTGACCTTTTACCTAGTTAGGTGCTGCATAAGTCGTGTGGTTTTCCCCAGAAACTAGCCTCATTTATTATGCATGAGGATTCTCAGAATCACAGCAGGATTACCATCTTCTACATAATATCTATGTATAAGGTTCATCACTATTGTCATCCTCAGCCGACATGACACAGCAAGATAGAACCCCTGAGGGTACCTTTTGGGTATATAAGCGCTATATCTTTGCTGGGGCAGGCAGAGGAGAAAGGCTGACACGAGACTCTGAGGTTCCTGCACGCAGACACTCCTGCACGCAGTGGCCTGACATCACTTGCTGGGTGTCCATCTCAAGACGAAGACGGGGTCCTTCGTTCTCTCACATCAGGTAATGGGGGTGGCTTTATCCTGGAGGGATTCTTGGCTATACACCTACATACATGCTAGGTACACCTAGTTAGGGTTTGCATCATGGGAGTACACATTATTACAGTCAGGTATTTATATGCTTGCATATATTCATTGTTCTAGCACTATGGTAGAATTCTACCATCTATTTACTCTGTTGATGCTTGTACCAATATACATCTGTTTCTGTCATATGGTTGTAGCAGTACGCGTATTTTACACTAGAATGACGCTGGTTCAATAAATGCTTATTGAAAACGTGTCCATTGTTTATTCGGTCTATCGCCTAGACAAAGTGAGCTTGAGTGACTGAGCAAAAAGTACTGTACAGATTCCATGATCCCTAAGGAGTCAGAGTTGTCATGTTCGATAGTTGCCAGAAACTATTCTCTCCTTGGTAAGAGGAGTTCATAGTGGCACTGTGAGCTACCTGGTATACAGGCAAACATACGGTGGGGGTGTCTGGAATCAGTCTGGACACCAGCCCCACAGTTCATGTTGTCTAAACACGCAGAACCTATATAGATTTATAGGAACTACACGATACTACCTTGCGGTTGTTACTGTGAAAAAGCACAAAAACAGCAGCCCAGCAGGATGCATCCTTTAGCTTAAAATCGCAAAGAACAGGTATTGGATTAAGAGAACTGTTTTTGTCATAGCCATAAAAATAATAGAATATTTACAGACCAGTCATTACAATGTCAAATGCAGTCTTCAGATCCCTACACTTGCTTTAAAGCTGCCTAGGAGTTGCGGGCCATATTAGCAAAAACAGGCGATAATTATCGCAAATGCCATTTAGCGCCAATTCTATTAACGCCGCCGATCGCCAGATTTTATCACCAGCTAAGCGACGTATTAGCAACACGTCGCTAAGCGTCGTTAGCAACAATCACCAGCGGAAAGGGAGGGCGATAAAATCTCCGTGACGGCGAAAAAAAACAGCACGTCAACGTGAAAAAAACAGCGATGAGCCAATCAGCGATAATTACCGCTCGCCAATAGGCACCAGCCTTGATTTTTGCGCGCTGAGCGCGAGAAAAGAAATAAAAAACGCCTGCGAAGCAGGAAATAAATAAAAATAAAAAATGGAACACCCTTGTGGAGACATGGAGCAAGCGGGGACCAGTGCAGAGGCCAGGAACAACACCACCAACACCCAGGAGGGCCAGGCAGAGACCCATGTCAAGGCCAAGAGGAAGAAGAACCCCAAGTTCAGTCCAATGGAGAACCAGGTCCTGGTTGAAGAGGTGACCCAACATCAACAGGAACTCTTTGTGAGTTCCACTGTGACAATGGCAAGGAAAAAAGAGATATGGCAGGGCATCGTGTCCAAGGTGAATGCCGGCGGAGAGAGGAGGAGGACAGTGGACGAGTGCAAGAAGCGTTGGCATGACACCAAGCAGAAGACCAAGAAGAAGCTGGCATCCAACCTCAACGCAGCAAGGCAGACTGGAGGTGGCGGCCCAGCTCCACAGCAGGACCTGGATGAGCTGTAGGAGCAGGTGTCCCATGTCATCAGTGAGGAGAGTGTTGTTGGAGTTGTGGGCCAGGATAGCGCAGAAGTGGAACAAACACAACAACACCAGGGTGAGCATCAAATGGGGACAGGGGGAAGGGGGTGGATGGGCACAGTGGCACCCATGTACCATGAATTCAAAATTAGTGCGTACCCACATGTACTGTGGAACATGTCTTGGATACCCCTGTGCATGGTGGCAAAGGGACACAACAACGGGCCACATTAGCAAGACTGGCGTTAATATAATCGGCACTTTAGCGGAAGGAAACTGCCGCTAAAGTGGTGATAATGGCCATGCTAATATGCCCCTGAGAATTCCAATAGAAGCCAATGTTCTGGTGTGAACATGGGCCTCTATTGGAAATCCCAAGAGCATAGTAGCAAGCCCATAATCACCACTTCAGCGACATTACACTGCCGCAAAAGAGCCGACAATGTTAACGCTGGTTTTGCCAGTATGCCCCGCCATTCCAAAATAGAACATCAGACAACACACAGGGGCATAGAATCAAGAACGGCATTTCAAATACCGTCGCTTAAGCGGCTGGCAACTGTCGCTAAAGTGACGACAATGGGCAAGATAATATGCCTTGAGAATCCCAATACAAGGCCAGGTTCCGGTGTGAACGTGGTCATCCATCGGAATACCCAAGGGCATATTTGCAAGCCCATCATTGCCACTTCAGCAACAGTTCCCTGCAGCAAAAGTGCCGGTAATCTTAACGCCATCCCTGATAATATGCCCCCTAGGGCCATATTAACAGTAAGGACGCTAATATCATTGGCCCTGTAGTGGCAGGAACCTGCTGACAAAGCAGTATTAAGTGGCATGACAATATGAGCCAAAAGAACCATGAACCAGGCCAGGTGCACAACAGCACCTTGTCCGCCATGACGTTACAACAGGGCAGATCATCATGGCCCCTGTGCCGCTGAAGCAGCTGTCCCCTGCCACAAAAGCTACAGCATTGTTGGTGACATAATACATAAAAATGACCATAGGGGTATATCAGCAACAAGCATGTTGAAGTCATCACTGTGTAAGCGGCAGGAAAGTGCCTCTAAAGCGGCGATAATGTGCTTAAGAATATGCGCCATGGAATCCCAATTGAAGCCCCGGTCAGATGTCCTGCACATCTAACCTGGCCTTCTATTGGAATGCCATAAGACATATCAGTAAGCCCATTATCGCCGCTTCAGCGGCACTTACCTGCTGCTAACATGGTGATGATTTCAAAAAGCTAGTTGCCAATATGCCCCATAGTGTGTGGCAGGCAGATCATAATGTGCACAGAAAATATCACACAAACCTAGTCCTAGTACAATGTCAGAGCACCCCATATGTCCAGTTGTAAACCACCCAGTCGCACAACTACTTGACATGTGGCTGAGTACCCAAATGGCCCCCTTGCCACAACACCACACACATATGAATAGCCTGCACAAGTACACATGTCACTCGGATGCCATGTTGTGGATGTGCTGTGAATGTCTGTGCTCATGTGCATGATCAGGCATGTTTCCACCAACGTCAGTACACTGGCAGCATTGCCCACATGTGTCGGAGTAGTGTCTAAGCTGGTGCCTGCTTTGCCAGCTTGACACATACGCACAAGCACATACCTGCAGACCACGCAAGCAAATATGGCCAATGCTGCTGGTGTGCTGATGGCGGATGTGGCATGCCCAAGTGTGCACATGGGCATGAACATCAACACTGCATCCACATTGTGGTGTCCGAGTTGCATGTGTCCGTGTGCAGCCAAATACAATATGTGTGTGGTGATGTCCACAATATTCAAATTAAACAACACCTGCATTCCCATGCAATGTGCCTCCTTGCCTGTCCATAAGATGTGGTGAAAGATTAGCAAGAACGCTGACCTAATCATCACCGCCTGGCCATCTGGAAACTGTTTGTGTAATGGTGGCAAGAGGTGCCATGAAATCCCACAGAAAAGTCCATCCTAAGTCCAGTCCATTGTGTGACCGAAGGCACATGTGAGAGTTACACTGTGGCACATTATCTAGCCCCTCATAGTTGCCTATGACCCCAAGGGGTCATAAGTACATTGCAGCTCAAGACAAAATGGCCCACAGTGCACACATCTGCCACACAGGATACAGCATCCAACATCACCCACGAAGTCACTTGACAGTCACACCCTCATGTGCCATACAACATCACCACATGGCAAGCAAACTGTGTCACTGAAGTAAAATGCAGGGGCATATCAGCATGAATGGCATTTAACTTATCGCAGGGTCAGCGTAAGTAAACTTGCGCAAAAGCGGCGATAATGGGCTTACACACATACCCTTGAGAATTCCAATAGAAGCCCAGGGTCTGGTGTAAAGCTGGGCTCACATTGGAATTTTCAAGGGCACATTGGCAAGTCCATTATCGCTGCATCAGTGCAAGTTTCCAGCCGCAAAAATGGTGAATATTGTAACGCTGTACTTGCCAATATGCAACATCATTCTCAATCCACAGAACTCAAAGGCCCACCAAGGGAAATGCGATACGGGCTGACAAACCAAGCAGTGTGTACCACCAGCATGCTACATGGTACTGGAGTGGGAGCAGCAATGATGGGCATGACGATGTGTCCTTCAGAATTCCACTGGGAGGCCTGGGTGCATGTTGGCTGGAACGGTGTTAGATTTGTCACCACTTTAGTGGCATGGTACTGATGCAGCAGTGGCTATGATGTTCTTGCAAATGTGCGCTTGAGGATTCCAATGTCAGGCAAGGTTCACACCAGAACCCAGCCTTCTATTGGAATTCTGAAGGGCATATTATCAAGACCATCATTGCTGCTTTTGCGTCAGATTGCTGCTGCCAAAGGGGTGATGGATTTAACGCCGTTCATGTTGTTATGCACCTTGGGCTTCCATTGGAATTCTCATGCACATATTGTCAAGCCCATTATTGCATATACAGACAGATCAGGGCCCACCAACAATGACTACTCCGTGTGGAAAAGTGCAGAACTCACACAAATGAACAGAACACACAGATTGGGAGGCCTCAGTGAAAACACTGTCCCACTACTCCTGTCACAATAGTAAACTGTAGCACATTGTAGCAAGAAGCATCACAAAACAACTGCTGCGTATGTGGCCGGAATCGCCGATAAACAAGTCATGAGGGACAGCATGACATGCGCAATAGGATTGAAATAGCAGACCAGGGACACATTAGCAAGAATAGCGTTAGAAGTGTCGCTGCGTCAGCAGCAGGAAACAGCCTCTAAATCAGCAATAATGGGCTTGACAATATGTGCATGAGAATTCCAAAGGAAGCCCAAGGTGCATAACAACATGAACGGCGTTAAATCCATCACCGCTTTGGCAGCAGCAATCTGACGCAAAAGCAGCAATGATGGTCTTGATAATATGCCCTTCAGAATTCCAATAGAAGGCTGGGTTCTGGTGTGAACCTTGCCTGACATTGGAATCCTCAAGCGCACATTTGCAAGAACATCATAGCCACTGCTGCATCAGTACCATGCCACTAAAGTGGTGACAAATCTAACACCGTTCCAGCCAACATGCACCCAGGCCTCCCAGTGGAATTCTGAAGGACACATTGTCATGCCCATCATTGCTGCTCCCGCTCCAGTACCATGTAGCAAAATTGGCAAAAATAATTACCTCTCACATGCCAATATGCCCACAGTTGAGATGTACAGGACATCTAACCTGGGCTCACATAGGAAGTCTATTGCACATATCATGATGCACCATATCGCCGTGGTCGTTGCCATATGCTGTGGCCAAAGCTGTGACATGATCATTGAGCGTCTTGCCAATATGGCCCTGTGAGACCATCATGTACCACTACAACTTCACAGAAGCAACCTCATCTAAATCATAACCATCTTGCAATTAAAAGGACTTCCCTCAAACACAGTATGACTGTACACTGTTCTGCTGTTTGCTAGTCAATTCATTCAATGCTTTATCGTACATGACAAACACTGTTAAACACTATCTCCTCTATCACTTTGCAGAGGGAGAGACAGCACCCCCTGGACAGCAGCCTGGCCCAAACCCCACTGATGACGAGGATGGGTATAACACCATAGATGAGGAAGCCCTGCAACACCTGCTCGACGCCATCACCCCCTCATCTCCAGGAGCAGGGCAACCCAGCAGCATTGCGCCAACCCCACCCCCTGCACAAACCAACCTGCAGCATGCACCTCCTGCCACAGCTACCTCCCAGGAGCCTGATGCCACTACCCTGGCCTTCCAACGCCAGGTAGTAGAGATCCAGCGGGAGGTGGCGGAACAGGTGCGGGTGGGGTTTGAGCACCTGGCAGACACACTCGAGGCCATACATGGGTGTCTCAGTCCCATTCGGGACTGCATGCAGAAGCTCACAGACACCCACAGCCCCCTCAATGCTCTCCAACGGTGCATGGCTGACATCGCTGGAGTCATGATCCAGAGACAACAAGCACTGTCAACTCCGAGTGGCTCCAGCAGTGTCAGCCAGGATCTGGCCAACATCTGCAGGAGCATGGAGCGGATGCAGGCCCAAGACATAGCTGCCAGGGCTACCCACATGCGCGAGGTTGCTGGGATCTACCATGCCCTGCACCAGCTCATCGCCTCCTCACCGCCGCAAGGTTTGGCGCAGATGGCTGCTGCTGCTGCCTCCACAACCTCATCTCCACCACCTGATGTGTCAGTGCCTCACAGTGCTGCACCCACAGTACCATCACAAACATGTGAGGCACATGACACATCAGATGATGAAGATGAGGATGACAGTGCATGTTTGCAGAGGAGAAAGCGGTAGCATCCATCTGTGTCAAGAGGCCAGTTTCTTCCTTGATGCTGTGCACAGTATCATGCCACGCTTCAACTCTTCCCACCTACTTCCACTGTCCCCCAGTACCACCTTGGACACCCCCATGGACTGCCATATCTCTTCGTTCCTTGCCAATGCCACTTCAACCAGCCTGTGGACTGAACAATGCCTCTTCCTTTGGACCTCTTACCACCATGTGTCTCTGTCTGGCCCTCCAATGGGCACACATGAAATGTGTGAATGTCTGGCCATGCACTGGTCCTGTTCCCCAACACTATTGTAAATAAACCATTCAAGTCACACATTTGTGTGTTATGTTTTAAAATGCTAACATCAAAGTCATGGGAAAGTCTTGGACAATGAGTCACCTAGAAGGTACACCAAGGTAATTACTAGCAGTGTACATGTTTGAAAAGGTACAGAAATGCTGAGATATGGGGCTGCATGTGTGAACTGGTGGTGCCCCAAGTGGACTAACAACGACGTAGCAATTTACCCATGTAGGAGCATGTCACATCAGCCCAAGTCCTGTAGCCGTACATGTCCAAATCAGTTGCTGTCCACGGGTCATGTCACCCTTAACACCAGTAAAGTGATATGTCTTGTCACACATAATCACACATTACTTGTTGGACTCACCCTGTTGGTATTGTGCAAATTGCACGTCACATTCCAATAGTCAGGACAGCACATCCACATTGATGGAGACACGGAAGGGCACATGTCCACCACACACATATGTAAAAACATTGTCTGCTGCAATGCAGTAGAGTGGCACATGGGGACCTAAAAGAAGCTGCAAGCCGTCAGCCAGACCCCCCCTTAGCCAAACAATTGCAACCCACGGCAATGTGTGTTATGCTGTATTTGGCACTGCAACCAGCACATGGTCCAATGCACGACAACATTTCAAGTGCGGCATCTGCATTTCACATAGGCCAGAGTCACGGCAGGTACAAGTTGCCATTACACTGCCACCACAGGGAGCAATGCTAATTTTCCCCCTAGAGTGCATCTGAATAGTGTGCCACAAGCCAAACGACATGTAGGAGAACGTCAAAACATCACTAGTCCAGTGATTCACCGTAGTGATGTTGGAGATGTAAACACTGTGAAGCAGAAAGCACCACTCCCACATCCACTGTGGCATTGACGACAATTGTCAACACCTCATTTACTACCTGAATAAATCTGGAAAGCAGGATACTGCAGTGCCATGTCCTGTACACAATGCACACAGATGACAAACAAATCATTGATGGCCCTGGGAGTGAGAAGACAATCAATGTCAATTACCTAGTTCAGGAACCGGCCACACTGGCACCACGCGGTAAGTGTGGCTGTGTCAGTGCAATGTACATGGACTCTGTGCCAGGAGTCTCCGACATGCGGGTATGTGATGGAATCCCCTGAACTATGCACAGCCTTCAAACTCTGTAATGGATGATAGTAGCTAACTGAATTCACCTGCCATGGCATCACATCAGGTGAATAGTAACAATACCCACATGTGCAGTTGCAAGAAGTGCGTCACACAGTCAATGTTGGACGTTACAGATTACCGGCCCTACATCAGGAATTCATTCCACATGTACTCCCTGCCATCCAAGCAAGCTCAGTGGGCTCACATCTAAGGCATGTATCACTAATCCTCACTGCCAGATAACATGTCATGTGCATACTCAGCAATTTGAGTACATAGTCCAGTGATGGCAAAAGGTAGCATACAATGGCCTGAGCCACACTGTACAGCCCCATCCCTGACATAAGTCCAAGCAGCTCTTAAAAGAATGCAAAGTATTTATTAAAACAGTATGAAAAAGTCTTATTCCTATAAAACTACCCTAATTTCAAATAACACCCTACTCGCATCTAAAATAAATAATTTAACTTAACTTCCCTGAACTAGCTACCCTAACTAATCCTAAACACGCAACACCACATCGTAGACATCAACCCCCCTCCCACCCTTAAGGCACATCACGAGACGGGACAAAGACATCTAACCTATACATAGACTAACTAAACATGTATCCTACACAAGCATATATAATGTTTTGTTTCTTTGGCAATAAGAACACTAAAAACATCAACCCCCCACCCAAAGGAAAAGGAAACTTATCCCCAAATACAGAAGAACATTTAAAATCACTATCTTAACTACAACACTAACACTAGCTAAATCCTACTCTAAACCTACACTAATCCTAAATTTGACAACCACAGCAACAGAAGGAGAACTAGGAAGTGAACGGGGGGGGGAGTAGGAAGAGGGGGATGGAGTCCAGCAGGCACACCCATCATGGCAGTCCGAGGTGTGCTGAATGGCTGCCAGCCGTGTGGTCAGATCGTCCACCTTTCCTGCTATCACGTCCAGCTTGAGCACAATGTCCTGTAGTGTCTGCTGGTTGCGCAGGGTGAAATGTACAACATGGTCCCCAGTAGATGAAGTTGCGATGGCAGGTGCTGTGGGTGGAGCGTTAGGGGGGGGGGTGCCACCTGTGAGGTCTGAGAAACACCACTGACGCCTGATGGTCCGGCTGTGGGCTGTGGGGCCTCGGCAGCAGACTCGGGCAATGCCTTCCAGGTCCCCTTCCGCCGTTCCTCGCGGTACCGCCGGCCCATATTCCTGTAGCCTCTGGCCACCTTCCTCACATGCAGGTACCGCTCCAGACGCACCTCGTAGGCGTGTTTATGCCCGGGTGTCATGTTGTCTGTAAAACACACACAAAGCCAAATGTGAGTACGGTACACATCTCCAATATTGACTGTGCACATTTGCCATACACATTCTATGTAACACGTAGCTCACA
This sequence comes from Calotriton arnoldi, assembly GCA_963921515.1. Taxonomy (NCBI): domain Eukaryota; kingdom Metazoa; phylum Chordata; class Amphibia; order Caudata; family Salamandridae; genus Calotriton; species Calotriton arnoldi. The sequence continues at coordinate 368,392 of CAWUFW010010700.1, forward strand.
CCACAGCGCCACCAAATTGAGGCAGTAAGTGACCTGGACAATGATCTGTAGAAGCATGGATCAGTGGCTACATGCTGGGGTGACTGACATGACAGTGCATGACATGGTACATGCAGTGAGAAAATCCTGGTTGACACTGTGCAATCATATGGACTTAACATACAGGGGCAAAGAGAGACAAGTACAAGCAAACTTAGTAGGCAGGCATCGTACCTGTGTGTGTAGCACCATCCTAGTCATCATCCTCAACCAATCAGGGGTGCATGCAGCACACTACCAACCTGCGAGGCTCACAAGGCACTGGGGTGGTGGGAACAGCACAAACTAGGTAGGATATGTGGGACTTGAGGTCCCACTTGAACATGTCTGGGTCTTTGGAGTGAATGTGCTCCACTGGGAGAATGTTCCATGCCCTGCCTGTGGTGTTGGAGAATGGCCACCCTCCTGTTCTGTGTCTGCAGCAGCGAAGCACCTCGGCCAGGACAAGTTTGTGGTAGCCAAGGTCGCACGTGTGCATGTGGAAGGGTACTCACTTGTTAGAGGAGTGTGTGTTCAAGGTTGGCAACGGTATTGTAGGTTTGGGTGAGGTGTGTGAAGGTGACCGGCATCCCCCCAGTGAGCCAATGGAGGACTTGTAGTTGTTCCTTACTGTGCTCGTGATGCAGTGACCCGAGGCGAAGTCTGGCTGTGGCGTGCAGGGTGCTTCCTAGCATTTGCAGATGGGTCATGTACTCCCAAGCGTGTGGTGCCATTACGTCTGCTGGACTGCTGGTCATGAGTGTGTGCATGGTGGTCCTTCCACAGTTGTGTGGGTTCCATTCCTTTTGAGATTGGAAGATGCTTAGGTTATTGAGGCTTGTGGAGGCTACAGCATAGCTCGTATGAAGGAGGATTGGAGGATTATGCTCATGTGTGGTGTGTAGTCATTTGGGGTGGGGGGCTACAAGGGCAGGGGGCCACCGGGTGTAGTTCTGGCAGAGGTGCAGGTGTCAAGGATGAGGGACATGCTTCCCTCCAATTTGAGTATCAAACTGCTGTCTCACATCCAGACTGCAACATTCCCCAGTTCTCCTTGGTAACAGGGTGTGTTGTGTTTGGCCACCTTAATTATGTAGAGGATGTGCTGGGGGTCATCTGCCTAGGCCACAATGCAGAGTCCATGCTGTGTGACAATGGTGTAGAGGTTGGCCATGTCGAAGTTGTGGGAAGTTGGCCTGGCATATGCTGTCCACTAGTTATAGTGGGCACCTTGCACCAGTCCAAACTAACCCTCATTGATGATTGGTGAAAGACAACCTATATGAAAGCTATCCCAGTGGTAGCTATGGAGAGCAGCCTTCAGGCTAAGTCTTGAAGGAGTGTCAAGCAGCTTGCTTTACCAGTCAATGAACTCTTGAATGACCAAATGAAGGGAGATCCACCCAAGGTATATGTACAAAATATATATTTTCATACAGAAACATTCCCTACCAGTCTCCCTATGAGGCTAGAGGTCAAAGCACATAATTGACACACATGCAAATGACAGTAAATAGCACAATGTACAGTTTGGCACAGGGGCGTACCAAACCATATACTGAGTAAGTGGTATAAGAACCACGACTTGACTAGACACAAGGCCTATAGCCTGTAGAATTGCTGGGACCACAAGGAACCACCCAAGGTAGTGACACAGGGGTCCGACGGGGGACATGTGCAGTGAAGTAGTGGTTGGAAATCCTACGTGTAAGGACACTAAGGAGTGTACAAGGAGCGAACCATTTTGGACTTAGAGGTGTCCAGGGCCAACACCCACGGGAGCACCGGAGTACTTGTGTTACCTCACCCAGGGAAGCCGGGTGCATAGGTGCCAAATGGTGTTGGCTTGCGTTGTAGTTTTCAATGGTGGCTTGCGAAGAAGTGCTGCTGCCACCTGGAAGATGCGAAGTTCCCGAAGAGATCAAGCCTGGATCGGAGTCAAGAAGAACCTGACAGCAGAGGGGACAGACTCTGGGTCACTGGCCAGTGACTAGGGGGCACAATAGGAGATTGCCCAGCAATGTCGGGTGCTTCAGGTGAAAGAGGTGAAGCTTGGATCTTCAGCCAAGAGGACCAGGAGGCGTGGACGATGACCAGGAGCTGGATTCGAGCTGTCCCACAAAGGCTGTTGAGTGCTGCGGCGTCAGTATCCGGATTGGACCCAACAAGCCTTGGCAAGTGAAACCCACGCAGAAAAGAGAAAGACGCTTCGGTGCAGACCAGCAAGGTCTGTGGGACTCACCACTTGGTGGGGAGTCAGGGCACGTCGTGAGCAACCAGGTAAGGCAAGGAAAATCTGAGTTGCATACACAGGGGCCCACCTGTCAACGGACCAGGGACCGTGAAGGTGCCTTGAGCGGAAAAGCAAGACGCAGGCTCACTGAACACTCGTGGACTGTGGGCCCACAAGCTTTGGTGCAGATGGTGCTCTGGGTGTTTGCTACATGTAACCCAAAGCCGGACTTTGAGAGACGTCAGAAAGTCAAGGCACTTGCAAATGTGCACGGTGACCAGGACTTCTGGTTCAATGCTACTCACTAGGGCTGTGGGTCACAGCTTTGCTGGGGACTCGGCTCGAGCTCAGAGATGTCTGAACATCCTCTACCTGGGCTGCAGTTACTTTGGAATCTGGCGGGAGCTTCAGAGATGCCGACCGGCGTTTTGCTTTGTAGGTGCCTGCCTAGCAGGGGAGTCACTCCTTGACCCCAAGGGAGATTGCATCAGTCCTCTACTCCCGAGTGAAGAGTCGAAGTTCCATGATTCAGCTTCAGAGTATTGTCCAGGGTACCCTCAAGGTCTGTTAACAGGGTTCCCTTACTCATACTGTAGAAAGGGGTTGTACATACTCTGGGGACCCACCTATGGGAGGGCCAGGAAAGAGGGGTGGCTACACCCATTTCCGTTGTCCAGTTTGGTGCCAGAGCTGGGGCAGGCAGCCTCGGTAACCAGTCAGTCCTGGGGTTTGCACAGGGACACCAAATGTGCCTCCAGTGCAGGCTTCCAAGCACTCTTGGTGTGCACCCACCCAGCCCCCAATACACTAAGGCCTGGCTGGGAGGTGGTCACACCTCCCAGCAACTGGCAACTGGCAACCTATTGACCAGGCCTACCCTGCTGGAGTTTCGGTCAGAGGCCAGACTTGTGTCTGTGGTGGCAGCATTCATTTTGGGAGGCTAGGGCTCCGTTAAGTTTCAACCGTGGACTACAGTGCAGTCATGTCTCTCACTCTAAAAGGGTGGGATCATACTCCCATACCAGTAACTGGTGTGGGGATATGATTCAAAGGTGTTTGACACCAAACACAACATGTTTCCGTGCAGCCAGTCCAAAGCTAGCATTTACCGTTGGGTCATAATGCATTTAAGAGTATATGGTCAGTCTGTACCACTGACAACCCCGGAGGATAGATTTGGAATGCTGCAGGGGTGCCTTGGTCATGCAGGGGTACCCTCACACATATAACCAAGCACCCTGCCTTCAGGATTGATAAGGCCTGCATAGGGGTGACTCATAGGTTTCCATGTGCAGTGATAGGTTAGATATAGTGAACCTACATCTCTGTAAGGGGTGCATGCACCACCTTAACCAGGCTGCAGTAGCAGACCTGTGGTGTCATTTCGGATAGCCTCCCAGGGGTGGCCTGCTTCAGACCCTGCTAGGCCTCCGGGGTACCTATGCCACAGGTACCTAGTGTAACATATACTAGGGACTCATTAGGGCGTCCCAGGACCCAATCTGGAGTGTACCCAAAGTACATGGAACCAATTTAGAAGAGGAAGCAGATAGGCTGGGTTCCTGTTTAGCAGGAGCCCAGCCAGACTCGGTCAAAAACAGTGTACATCTGATGAAAAAAGTGGGGTTAACCATAAGAGGCAGATCCCACTCTCCCACAGATGTTGTAGGGCGTGGGTCTGAGCACGGTACATAACTGTTAAGCTAAGTTCTGCATGAGCCGTGATCACTTTCCGGGATGTTGCACCTGTGTTCCGGGAAAATGTCAGTGAAGGTGGGCCTTTTGATGTGCTACATGCGCCGGAGACATCCCTACAGGGCACATTCCTTTTGTGTATCCTACTCTCCACAGTCAACTGGTCTGGCAAGTAGTCCCTAGTCAACTACATGAACGTCTGGCCTCTTGTACTCTTGTGTTGAACCTGCCGGCCACCAGAGGCCTTTTACGGACAAGGTTTTGGGGGGTTGCAAGCTTCTCAGCGCAGCTGCAGATCCTGCTGTCCAAATCCATGGCAGTGGAGGTGGTGTTAGTTGGGTCACTGATGGTTTCCTCTGTGCGGGTGGCGTTGAGGAGTCACTCAGTCAGTTTGCCCATGTGCCTTTGTGGTGGGAGTGGTGTGAGCTTGTGTGCAGTGGAGGGGTACAGAGTGCAACGTACGCAGTTGGGTCCTGACTTCGTGGGCTGGGTATAGTGGCTGACAATGGATGTCTGTCCCGCCTGCAGGTATTGCCTGGATGGTGTCTCCAGCCATGTGAGTGGGCGTGTTGAGCAGCAGTCCCTGTCCAACGTTGCGGTGGCCATCTAGGGGAGTGGTGGTGTTGGTGTGGGCCCGGTAGGCAGGTGTTGACGGTCTGTTGGAGATGGCGAGGCCCAGCAAGGTCCTGGGCCTGGCCTGGATATGGCAGTGGAGGTGTCCTGTGTTCCAGTGGTGGACATACGTGCTGGATGTTGATGGACAGAGGGTGGTCTGGTTCACAATGGTGAGTCCTCATCCTGGCTGGTGTGTGTTGTCCTGTCCCTGGATCTAGTAGCCTTGGGTATGGGCAGTGGAGTTTGTGTCCAGAGGTGGTGTTGCACTACCTTTCTGAAACTAAAGTGACGTTGCACAGGAAGTTTACGAACCAGGGCCAGACCTCTGCGGTGTGACGTTGCAGGGAGCACATGTTGACGTAACAGTTGGTCTGGTATTAGGCTGCGTATGCGTAGGCATTGTTGTAGGTGACAGATCTGTGGCCGAGTCTGCACGTGAACTCTCCATGTGTCGTGTCTGCCCATGATCAGCGGCAGCAGGTGTGTGTCACCCTGCCTGGAGTGTCTGTAGTGCGGGGGAGTCATATCTGCCCTATCACATGTGTCCTGGGTTCCTGCTGCTGCCCACGTGCGGATCACAGATGTGTGCAGAAAGGGCCTGCCCCCGTCGTGCGCTGGGCATTACTGGTGTCCAACGGCACTGCGACACCTTACAGTGGGGGATGGGGCATGGACAAGTGGTTGGGAGGCAGGACGTGGTCAGTGATGGCAGTGTTCACAGGTGTGTGTTTCTACGGGAAGTGATGTCTTACGCATGGAAAAACGTAGTGTACCAAAGCTTGTTTGGCCAACTACAGTGAGGCAAGTAGAAGGAGAACACAGACGTGTGAGGCACGGTACAGATACCAAGACAGCACACATTGGAGTCACATGATTAGCAGTCAGGCAAATGAATGGACATCACACTCCAGTGACACATGCCTGCATGGCAGGTGTACTGCCCTTGTGGCAGCATGTGTGGCGTCAGACATGTGTGTGCTGATTCACAACTATGCCAATACAGGCAATCTAGCTGCACAGTGCAAGCCCGTCTGCGAGCAGTGAGATCAGATCATGTGTATGGAGGACTTAGGGGCATGATAGCAAGTTAATATTGGAATCAATTGAACATTCTGCATCTGGTACATGCTGCTGAAGTGGGGATGATGGACTTGATACCATGCCCTAGAAATTTCCTATGGTTGCACATGTACTGGTGTGGCCCTCGGCAGCTTTTGTGACATCCAAGGCCATATCATCTAGGCCTTCATCCCACTGTAATCGCAGTATGCTGCCGCAGAAGTTACCATTACTACAACACCTTCCTTCCTGACCTGGCCCTTGCTCCTGGCCTACAAATTGACCTGACAAATTCTGACTCACGTGTGTTATGCGAACTGCTGCACAACAGAGGGATACATTGGGGAAGAATCACCGGCCATATTAGCAAGTGTGGAGATAACATTATCGCTGCTTTGGTGGCAGAACACTGCCACTAAAGGTGCGAGGATAGGCTTGATGATATGCGTCTGTGAATACCCAGAGGAGGCCAGGTTAGCTGTGCAGGACATCTCACCTGGGCTTCTATAGGAATCCTATAACGCATATCAAGCCCATTTTCGCAGCTTCAGCTGCAGTTTCCTGCCGCTAAAGGGGCGAGAAGTTCATCTCCATTCTTGCTAATATGTCCCCATGTATGTGAAGATATGTGCAGTGACAGCAACTTTGCTGTGCACAGACACACTATGTGTCGTCGTGCATGCCATGTAGGCTGCACAGGGCAGGTCACAGGTACATGTCACGCATGTGGGGCATTAAACATGTCAGCTCATCAATCACAACAACCCCAGGGATGTGAATGTTGGAGATACATGCACAGTAAGATTAGATTCCTACAGTAGCACCTCAAGTACAGGCTACGTGGCAATGGGTGTTGCTGTGTCACACCAATCACAGGCCAGAATGCACACCCCATGCACACCCCAAAAAGCGTGACTGTGTACCTCATCGACATGTATGGTACAGCTTCAGACTTGATGCCATGCCACCATTGACAACGCAACAATGATGACAGTCACGTAGGAACAAGGTCTTAGATGGAGGATGTGCACATCACTCCTACACGGTTTCATTGCATGGTGACGGAGAGGTCCCAACAGTGAGCCAGATGCATTTGTCCAGAGTCACTTGCCGAATGGTGCACACTGCTGCATTCAACACAACATTGTCACACTGTAGGCAGGCCAGCCGTGAGACACACCCATACTTCAGTCAGCGCCGTACATCATGTGTGCCAGGCATCCATGCCACTGCAACATGCCAGTGAACAAAGTCCAAACTCACCAGTGGCGTGTGGGTCCTCAAAGCTGTCAATGTCCCCCTGCGTAATTGGTGGCCGTCCATCTGTGAGAGGAGTGAGGAAAAGAATGTGTATCAGCCTGCAATGCATATGACTCAGATTCCACATTCATATAATCGACACAACAAGATACGCAACATTACTGTGGTGTGGCATTCCCTGTTGATAACACAGTACATGAATGTGCCAACTTCAAATGCCATTGACACCATACATGTGACAGCTGATCTTTGGACTGACTGGTCTGCTATGCTTGCTTCCATGAGCATGACGGTTGTGGCAGTGAGCCACAAGGCACCATCACTCCAAGCATCATGATGGTTAACATGCACTGTCTACATATGAGTTGATGCCGGTTGCACTACACCAATGCACAGGTGTCATTTGGATAAGACTATGTGGAGATGGACACTTTCCTTGGACCATTCAGCGCATTAACATGAGTCTCCACACAGTGACCAAGTCCAAGGGGCAGTGTAGCTGACACGACACAATAAATGTTGCCTGCATAACTTCCTTGATTTCTGAACATCACACCTTGCATATGGCCTAATTAATGTATGGTACATGCACTATTGCACATGTCCTTTCCAAAACATTGGGGCATAATACCAAGCCAGAATGGCGGAATGTTGCCTGACTATCATTGCACTAGCATGGCCGGCCTCTCATCACCCGATTGACAATGCTGCGGTAACATGCTATGGCACTTCTGTGCTTGCGATTTTTGTACAGCCCCACTTTGCACCACTAATGTGATGCACAGTCGGTGTTCCTTTCATCAAACAACATGGAGATATTGTCCAATTGCACTTTGCAGCATCACCATGCTGGCACAGTACTAGCATAGGGAAGGAGACCAGCATCCAAACGGCAAATATATCTGGAAACTGACATCTACAAATTATCTGACTTAGCCATGTGCTCAGTGGAAGACCCATTGATAGGTCACATCCCCCTCTCCCCATGAACGACATAGCCTTCAGCACAGTTGTATCAATGCTGGTGCCTACGCGGTATTGAAGCACATTGCTGCATATGGTTGCATTCCACATTACCAGTCAGGTATGCGTAGCAAAGACCCTGCTAACACCACGATGTGCACCGGCAAGATACAGTGATGTCCTACTACACGCAACAACAAATGGGCGATGTAAAACGCATTTCCTACTTAATATGCCCCATCATACTGCCTGCAGGCACTTCAATTCACAGTGTGCATGCAATGGCAGGCCCAGTACTAGGTGTGGCAACAGCGCAGTTGGTGACACAGACAAGCAATAGGATGCTAGACATCGTGATGCATCTCACACCTCAGACAACATCCATACCACACATTGTAGGCGGGGGCACACACTTGGTGCTTTTCAGTCCTCACACTCAATGCAAATAAATGTTGTATGTGTACTTACCACACCGTAGGCCTGGCATCACTCCCACGTAGTGCAGGAGGTCAGCCTCACGTGCCAGCATGTCCTGCCACTGGTGTTTCCATTGACGCACACTGCGGTCAACTCCAAAACACCTCAGCATCTGTGCCTGCAGCCGCTCCCATTTCATTTTCCTGGTGGTGAGATTGTATCCCTGCAGGATCTGCCCTCCCTTCTCCAACATCAGTGGCAGGTAAAACTTAACCAGCCACAGAAACCCCCCCAGCGTCGCCTCCGACAGCCTGCCCTCCCTGCCCACAGCCGGCATCTCCCCCACAACCTCTGACCACCAACTACCATAAGAAAAGAACCCTCTAAATTAACCCCAACAACTATTAATGTTAACTACCCCAGGACAGACACCCGACAAAAAAAGGCACAGGACACAATTACACACACTTGCAAACTACACAAACACAACAGACACTAGACAGGGGACACAGCAACACTCCAAAACTCTCCTCTGCAGCACACACCAACAAAACACCTCCTTCACTCTCCACAGTCAAAGCATTGTGCTCAAAAGTGAAAGTGCAGAACACTACTCCAGTAGACAGGAAGCATGCAGAATTCACTTCCTGTCGGTTTGCGGCCCGTTTTTTGGTATTGCGACGATTGTCTGCACGCTAAGGGTCGCAATGGTGTCGCTAAAGCCTTAGCGGCTAGAATCGTGACGCGAAGAGTCGCAAACGTTTACTTTGAATGTGTGGAAGTCTCGCGCGTGGTTTTGAGACGTTGTGCGTGAGCATGCGAGCATAATTTATGTCGCTGAGTCTGTTTAGCGGAAAAATTTTCACGCTAACATCAAATCAGTACATTGATGCTGTGTCATTGCAATATTCATGTGCATAATTGCAAAAATGATGTCCAAGTACAGTGGGTATATGTGGTTGTTGCTTGTCACTCCCATGACACCATGAGCATTTCTATTACGCACCAATATCATTTTTCCAAGTATGCAGGCTAGTATTCCATACTTAGCCCCATTTTTAACCCTTATTACATTTTTTGGCCCATTTTACGCCCTATTCCTGACCCCTGACCTTGTTTGGTTGGTTGCTCACCCTCCGCACAGCACCGCCTGTGTGTCCGGACCCTGCCCCAGCTGCCGCTGCTGAGGAGAGTTGACGCCCTCCTCCACCCGCAGGCTACCACCAGCGCCTCTCCACAGGTGGCCAGTGGTAGGCCTTAGGTTTGTTTTCGTGTCAGTGTCACGCATAGTATTGCCCTTACTGTTCAGTTTGGTGTCTGCAACTGCTGTTATCTGGCTACCCCCTGTGCCTGTACTCCCTCTCTGTTCCCTTTCACCTTCTGTCACCATTGTTGCTCCCGTGATTCGGTGCCCTTGCCTTCCTTTCACTTTGCCGCTCCAGTTCCCGCCGCTGCGTCCCCTGCGGCGCTGCCCACCTGACCGCACATTTGCTGCCCCCCGCCTCCCGCCTTCCAGCTGTCCCTCCCTCCCACCACCCCAAGTCTGGCAGACGCTGCGCAACCGTGCTCAGTGGGCACACCGCTCGCCCGCCAAAGTTGCGCCTAAGGCAGGCCCGTCGGCACACGTACACGCCAGGACCGCAGCCAGTGCCAGAACCACTGGTCCCCGTACCCACCACGATGACCGCCGCCGCTACGATGCCAGCACACTGCACGCTCTCAACTCCGGACGGACCCACACCTGCTTCTGGGCGGGCCCGAAACGCACACATGGTCCCATCACCTGCCAGGACTGCAGCTACACCTGCCTCAGAACTGCCAAACCACCCACCAAGTGAGACCTCAAGCAACTCCATAGCATCCTACTGAACTCCCACTCCGCACCCAAACACTCCGTCAAGATCTGGGACCTGCTCGATACATCATCCCCAGACGTCGCCTTCCTGATGGAGACCTGGATGAACGACTCCTCTGCACCCGACATCGCCATAGCCATCCCTGATGGCTACCGGATCACCCGCAGAGACCACAACTACGGAGTCGGAGGAGGAATCGCCATCATCCACAAGAACAGCATCAGGGCCTCGACCAGCACAGATGACACTCTCAGCACCGCCACACACATGCCTTCCCAGATCCACACAGACCCCAACACCACCCTCAGAGGCACCCTCGTGTACAGACCCCCAGACCCCAGAACCAGTTCAGCCACTCCCTCGCCAACTTCATCAGCACGCATGCCCTGACCTCCACCGACTACGTCCTCCTCGGAGACCTGATCTTTCACCTTGAAAACAACGACAACTGCTACTCCACCACCCTGATTGTCAACCTCACTAACCTCGGACTGAGGCAGTTCGTCACAACCCCTACCCAATCCGCCAGTCACACGCTCAACCCCGGATTCTCCTCAGGCCCACACGTCTCCTTCAGCCACACCACCGAACTCCTCTGGGCCAGCTACCGCTGCATCCACTTCAGCTTCCAGTGACCTACCACACACCACGCACACAACAGATCCCCCGCCACTGCTGGAGCAAAACTACAGAGGACCAACTCCACGCACACCTCGCTCTCAGCCCACCCACCGACCCCTCCGACACCAACGACGCTGCCCGCTACCTCAGACGCTGGATCGACGACTGCGCAAAAACCCTTGCACCACTGAAGAAACCCTCCTACAGAGACACCAGCAAGCGAGGCAGCTGGTTCACCCCAGAACTCAGAGCCTCCAAGCAAACCTGCCGGAAATTCGGTGTGGAATGGCACAGTGAACAGACACCGGACAGCCACGCAGCCCACAAAGACGCCATCCGCAAACAACATCAACTCATCAGGTCTGCCAGGTGGACCTCCCTCCAAGAACCCCTCAACAACAACACACACTACAACAAGGAGCTCCTCAACACCATGAAGGGACTCTCCAACCCCTGCTCCAACACCAACGACATCCCGCCGTCGCAAGCCCTGTGCGATTCCCTCGCCACCTTCTTCTACTGCAAGATCGCAGACATCCACGACAGCTTCAACACCCAGACAGCACCAGGAGACATCAGCACACCAGGCTCTCCGCACTACATCAACCACGACACCCTGCTAGCCTGGGCCTACGTGAACATCGGTTACACCATCAAGAGCATGAGCACATTCCACTCCAGCTCCCACCCATTCCTGCACCACATCTTCAACACAGTCAGCAGCTCCATTGCACCCCACCTGCGCAACGCCATCAATTTCTCATTCAAGACCGCGACCTTCCCAGAGAGCTGGTAACACGCCAAGTTCAACGCCCTACTCCGAAAACCCAAGGTGGACCCAAGAGACCTTAGACACTTCCGGCCCATCTCCCAGCTTCCGTTCCCGGCCCAGGTCATCGTGAAGATCATCAACAGACAGCTGACCCGATACCTCGGAGGGAACAGCATCCTGGACCCATCCCAGTCAGGGTTCAACAGCACCGAGACTGCCCTCATCGCCGCCACCTACGACATCAGGACCCTGCTGGACAAGGGTGAGACCGCGGCCCTCATCCTACTGGACCTCTCCGCTGCCTTTGGGCCTGTCTGCCAACGCACACTACGCACACGCATACACGATGCTGGGATCCGAGACAAGGCCCTGGAATGGACCACCTCCTTCCTCCCCGGCAGGACCCAGAGCATCCACCTCCCCCTTTCCGGTCCATGGCCTCCAAGATCATCTGCGGCGTACCCCAGGGATCATCCCTCAGCCCTACACAGTTCAACATCTACATGGCCCCGGTCGCACACGTCGCACAACAGCACAACTTCAACATAATCCCCAACGCCAACAACACCCAACTGATCCTCTCCCTCACCAAGGACCCCCTCACCACCCCATCCAACCTCCACGAAGGAATGCAGGCCGTCGGCAACTGGATGAGGTTCAACTGACAGAAGCTGGACACGGACAACACGGAGGTCCTCATCCTCGGCTCAAAACCTTCAGCCTGGGACGACTCATGGTGGCCTACAGCACTGGGGGCAGCCACAACATCCACCGACCACGCACGCAACCTGGGAGTCATCCTCGACTCAACACTCTCCATGACCAAGCAAGTCAACGCAGTCTCCTCCTCCTGCTTCAACACCCTCTGCATGCTCCGCAAGATCTACAGGTGGATCCCGACAGTTACAAGAAGTACAGTCACCGTGGCCCTCCTCAGTAGATGACTCAACCATGGAGACGCCCTCTACGTGGGAGCCCCAGCCATGCTCATCTGATAAACCTGTACTGGCTCCCCGTCACCAAGGAGATTTCCTTCAAGCTCCTTATCCACACACACAAGGCACTCCACGACACCAGCCCAGCCTAACTCCACTGACAACTCTCCTTCTACATCCCCAAATGCCAACTCCGCTCCACCGTCCTCGCCACCATCTCTCGCATCCGCAGAACAACCACCGGCAGCAGCTCCTTCTCCCACCTCGCCGACAAGACCTGGAACATCCTCCCACTAAGCCTATGGCAGACCCAAGACCTGCTGACCTTCGGGAGGCTACTCAGGACCTGGCAATTCGACCAGTGGCGCCCCCCTTTTCCCCCCCCAGAGCCTTGAGACCCTCGCAGGTGTGCAGTGCACTCTACGAGTTCTTTCTTGATAGATTGTTTGATTTTCGTCTGTAGCCCCGTTGTACCCCCTATTTCCATCTTTAGACCCTTTTTCCGCACTATTTTCATCTTTTGCCCCATTGCAAACCCTACTGTCATATTTAGCCACCTTTTACGGCCTAATATCATGCCTAGCCACCTTTTACAAGCTATTTTCAAGTATTGCCCCATTTCAACCCCATGTCTGGATATTTTGACCCATCGCACACACTTCTTCTTGATTATCTACATTCTACACCCTATTTGCATATTTGTATACCTTACATGCCCTCTTTGGTGATCTTTCCCCATTCCACACCTACACCGTCATCCTTTGGCAGATTCCACACACTCTCTGCATGTCTACTACCATTTCAGACGCCACTTGTCTGGAATGGTCACAGTACGCACACACAAAAAAGGACTTTTGTTTTGGCAATGACTGCAGACTGTCATTCACATTGTCTTCACACACAGCCTAGTTTTCATGATTTGTAGTCACAAGGAACAACATATTTGCATTGGCTAGCTGAGGTAGCACCATGTAGACTACCATCTTATATATTTGACACACCGCAAAGCATCTCTGGACTGTGGACACATTCCCATGTACAATGGAGTAGTGTACTTTTCTTAGCACATGTTGGGCAACGTACAACTTATATTTGGGAAGTGCCCATGCCAGACAGTGAGAGGCAGACAGGGTATATGTGTTTGACATTTTATTGACACACTCCAGGTTTGTTGTTATTCAGCTATGACATACATTTGAGGGAGACGGTCACAATGTTCTGTACTCAGTTGAAGAAATTGTTGATGATTCTGGTCCTTCGGGCAGTCCCTGCTGCATTCATTGACGGGTGTGCTGGACCTGCCTCTTCATCATCATCATCCTCTTCTTCTGGTGGTGCGGGCACTTGAATCCATGGTGCTCTGGTACGCACACATATGTTGTGCAACACACAACATGCCATGATTATTTTGTTGACCATTGCTGGGCTGTACAGCAGTCTGCCACCTGAGATGTCCAGGCAACGAAAACGTGACTAGCACACCAAACGTGCGCTCCACAATGGACCTGGTGCGTATGTGTGCCGCATTATACTGCCTCTGTGCTTGGGTGGTGGGGTTTCGGAGGGGTGTCATCATCCACGGGCTTAGTGCATAACCTCTGTCCCCTGTGACATGTGAGGGCAAAAAGAATAGTTCATTAGCTGTGCAGGATGTGTTGTTGATGTAGATGGGTTTACGTCATATCATTGGTGTTATGTTTTGTCTCATGTTGGCCATGTTTTGCTTCAGGATGCTTACATACATGTTTGGTTACTATTTAGGCTCTTGGTTGTGACTGCCTCCTCCACGCTAAAACTATTGAGTGCACTGCTAGGTAGCATGAGTGGCTCGACTCACATCTGACAGTAATCCTCCATCCGCACAGTAATTGACATTGGCATGGTATGATGCAATGGGACACACAAAACACAGTAGACATTCTGTGCAGCTGCTGCTGGTGGTTGGCCTGCGGCGACACACATCACATGCTGTTTCCAGTCACATGCTAACAAAGAATATGAACAGTTAGCAGCCTCCTCACATGCCAGCACCATTGGGTTCAGGGACGCTTCACCAACAACATCAACATGATCCGACACAACAACATCTACTCCCTGGACTACGTGCTCATTCCTGGCTTGGCGTCCATATCATATGCCCTGACCACTCAACATACATTGCACATGGTGACATATTGGATGACATCCTGTGGTACTGAAAATTCTGGACCTGTGTCATTAACATCATTGTAACATGACGATTTTGGTATCAGCAGACCGGTAATGACAGGTATGCTATATCTGAGTATTTGCGTCATATTCGAGTGACGGGATCACTCTAATATTAACGATTCCCTTGTGAACCCTCGGGTTCCATTTTGTGTACGGCAGCCATTTTGTGGTTGCCCTCACATAAGGCAATGACTAAAGCCAAAACGCGCCTTAGGGGACACGTACACTTTCAGTGACCTGGGCAAGCTGACTCCACTGTCCAGAGCCAGAACCTGTTCGGCCAGTTTTAGTTCCCAGTGGCCGATCGAGATTAGGGGCCCAGGTGCAGCATGCCATAAACCCTTCATTGCACACATCTATATCTAAATCTTATTCACACCTGTCACTGCTCTTTCTTTATGACCTGCTTTACGAGGAGGAGGTGCCCGGTTTTATTAGGGGTCCAGATTATATCTGTTGCAGGTGTTGGGCCTCACTGGGTATTTGGTTGTGGGCTGGACAAACTGAAAATGAGCTTGTCATCATGAATCTGTTTTTTTTTTGTTGTAAGAAATATGTGAATGACTCACTGTAAAAATAAGGAATGTTTGCCTAAAGCATAATATTCTGTATAAAAGAGATAGCTGGTTTGCATGATAAAGGCAGTCTCCTGAGAACATACACATTGTTGTACTTCTAGGATACCTGTTGCTGGCTGCAGCCAATAAATTGATCTTTGAAGCCACCAAGAAGACTCTGTGTTTCTGTAGTCTGAGACAGGAAGAACTCGAGGTCATTGGGTGTGTTCCCTGGCACCGCTGGGTCCAATAAAACCCAGTACTTCAATCCGGCTGACCAGGGTCGTCACAACACACCAGGGCACACCTTTGACATCTTGTCATGCGTGGCCATGGGAAGACCATTGACGCACAGCTGTACCCACCCAACACCATGGCCCAGGACCCCTGCCGGTCAAACACCCAAACAAAGGATTCCGTGCACAGCTGATGTTCTGTAGAGCTAGACTCCAACTTTTAGGAAGCGATGTGAGCAATGGATCCAGGGAGACCTTGAGACTTCTCTTTGTGGACACTGCTCCAAGGAGTTGCTCCACTCTATTAGGGTCACACAACAGGGTGGAGACGTGCCCTCCTCCTGCTGAGTTGTCAGTCCATGGCCACACAGCAAGATGTCAACCACACGGAACTCAAGTGACAAGACCCCGGATACCACGTTTGTTACAGTCAATTTGTTTAGCAATTGTACCACACCTGGCATCCTTGATGCTGTGCCCGAAGGCTATGTGATCACAGGGCAGTATCAGGTAGTACAAAGATGCCTTTGGATTGCAATACTCAACAAACTATCTATGACATGGCAAATGTGAGTAGCAGACCTGGGGAAATGTGAAGGGTTGTTTTCCACACTCACCGTCACTGACAATGACACCATGGCATGCCTCCGGATTTCCCTCCTCCCGGGCCCTGGGGATCATTATTTCATGAGCCAAGGGTAATCAGTGATCCATACAGAATTGAAACACAATATTTTCATCAAATTAGGGGATCCCTACATACACTTTGATGAGGTAGCGGAATCTGAGCTATTGACAGTAGGTAATGAGCTCATGATGCTCCACTTTACACAAAGGAGACAATGCTCCCACATACCAAGCAGTCCATTTCCAGGGTCTAATCATCGGTGACATGTCAGAAATTGGATCAGGTGGCTCTTTGCCAGTTACAATGTCCGAACACCATATGATCCCGCTTCTCATCGCACGTCGAGTTGTGCCAACATGCTAATCCACTTGGACGGTGAAACACAGGATTTGGGATGATTTGATTTCAAACTACTTTACACTGGCTTCAGAATACAATGGTGCCATATTGTGTGTGGACAGTGACATAGGCAACAGACAAGTAGGAACCTGGTCAACGGAGACAGTCACCGAGGTAGCACCGTGGACAACTGTAAATGCCAGTATGGCCACCAGCTCTGCACCCTGGTTGAACTGTACCTTACTATTGCCCTTACACATATGCTTACAGCTGAGACACACGTGGCATATGCACTATTGGTGTCAGGGACTGTCCGGGACTATGTGGGGAACACAGTTAGGGACTTGGGCAAGGACTGGGAACTGGGTAGAAAACGTACATAGAAAGAGGAGTACAGCGCTGCCCAGGATCACACAGGGAGTCAGAGGAGAAAAAGGGATCCAAAGGGGAAGCCTGTACAAGTGAACAAGATGGGTAAGACTCAGAAAGGAAGGGCACTCATGAGGCAATTTAGCATTCAGAATAACTACACCCAGGATGAATGTGCAAGACATATATATGAAACAACATTAACAATAAAGGGGTGTGGGGTAAAGCACTCAGGAGCTCCACACGGTAAGACTGAAGCTCAGTAAGTTTCTCACCCACAATTGCTGTTACAGATACTGACTGGAAATACCCACATGTAGGATATGCATGCAAAGGCAGGGTCTGTGGAGCTTATACCTATGGTGATGGTATAAATGTAACTCAAAGACAATACACACAGTGAACAAGAAACACCACCTAGGTAGTCAGCTGTGCCCACGGATCCTGGTGATCAAACAGGAACACGCAAGGCAGTAACAGCAAGGGGGTAGAACTAAACACAAGCACGATAGACAAGGAGCTAGCAAGGAGGAGTGCTTAACAGGAAAGGAAGGAAATCAAAGGGTATACTTGGCAGAAAGCAGGTAACAAACATACGAGGTAACAGAAGCAAGACAGCAGAATAGAAAGACAGCAAACTAGAACTGGAACCAAGGAAATGGGAAGAAAGGCAGGGATGGAAAAGGATATACAGAAGGGGAGGCTACAAGGGTATATTAGAATAGTGCAGGTTCAGGAATCAAGAAAACAAAGCATAGAAGGCAGTGCTGGGGCAGGAACAAGAATTGAGCAAAAGCTCAGAAGTCAAAGTAGCACTGCAGATAGTGCTAGTACAGGAGAAGGGAAACTGCTGCAGGTCAGGAACAAGGAATGCCAAGGCTCAGGAGTCAGGATAGCACTGCAGGCAGTGCTAGGTCAGGAGAAGGGAAACTGCTGCAGGTCAGGAACAAGGAATGCTAAGGCTCAGGAGTCAGGGTAGCACTGCAGGCAGTGCTAGTTCAAGGGAACAGGAAATAGCTACAGCTCAGGAAACAAGGTAGCACTGCAAGCAGTGCAAATCAGGCACAAGAAATAGCTGAAGCCCAGGAACAGGAATAGCTATAACTCAGGAAACAAGGTAGCACTGCAGGCAGTGCTAATTCAGGCACAAGGAATAGCTATAGCTCAGGAAACCAGGTAGCACTGCAGGCAGTGCTAATTCGGGCACAAGGAATAGCTATAGCTCAGGAATCAAGGAACAAGGATTAACTATAGCTAAGGAATCAAGGAAACCAAACAGCTCAGGAAACAAGGATCGGTCTCACCGGTATACAGCTACAATGACCAATACTCGACTGAAGGGAGCTGGGGCTTATAAGAGCTCACAGTAATCACATGCATCAGGTGTGAGCAGGCTAGCAGCAGCCAGCCACAGGTGAACTGAATTCCTCCACCCATCCTTGGCCTGCAGGGGTGGAGACAAAGCAGTGAGCAGGGAATTCTGGGTAATGGAGTTTCAGGCATGAGCAGGATGGCTTCCACAAAACCCGGCATGGATTGGGAATGGATGTCAATTCCCAAATAGTGTCTAAATGGCTGGAAGTCAGTATGTACATGAAGGGGAGGGTCTGGAAGCATATTTGAATACTGGAAAGCCCCACAATTCGGCCCCCTGGTGGTGGGCACGAGAGCACAGGGAGTGAATCGTGACAATTGGTTTGTTGTTGAGGAGGGGTACGAGCAAGGGCCATGACATGATTGGGGACAGATGCTGGAAATTTGCTGCACCTTTCATAGCATGGGACGTGATGTGGCTGACTACTCATCTAAAATAGATTTGTTTGTTACTATGATCATTACAATGATATGTGAGATTGAGAGAGCACACTCATACATCAGATGAGTCCTGTGACCGGATAGCCAAGTTATTTCCAGGGAAGGTGACATGAATTGGGGACAGCTTTGCTCTGGAGGATCACCAGGGCATGGGTACAGGAACCACTATGGGTATAGCAGGCAAAGGAGTTACCTTACACAATCTTGATGTACTAGCACAAGATGACGTGAGTTGGGTAGCAACTGTTTTGAAATCAGGCTCAACGCAGGATCCAGCACTACCTGAACTTCTGATACTGGGAGGGCACATCATCTTGACATTGATGTCAGTTCTGATCTCCAGGTCATTCCAATTTGTAACAGTACCCTGGGTACGGTTACAGGCCATGGCCCTTGCATTTGGAAACCATCATCAAATGGACCATTATGTGCAGGTGGTTTTGCATCCCATTTGGCTCCGAACTTTTCACGGTCTTAGTAGCTGGGTAAGTAGTTGAGATACAGATCAACAACTATTGCAATGACAATGCCCTACTACACATATCACATTTTTTTTTACAAACTGCACACTCCACGGAAACAGTGTTTTTGGTGGCTACTGGGCCACTGCTACAATGTGCAGACGAGGCTCAGTAAGATGCTAAAATCCTGTTGGTACTCAGTATAGCATTGGACACCGTCTCTCATGGACTCCTGCTCCATGGACTGGAATCAAGTGGAGTCAGGAGCCTAGCCCGGAGAGTTAGATGAGTTCTTTCCTGACATCAAAGGGCGTCCAGGGGTTGCATGCCACATTCTGTTCTAGGCGATCTCACATCCTACGTGGCTTAACTCATGGTTCAATATGGATCCCCATGATGTTTGCTCACTATATGGGTCCACTGGCCAGCATAGTGGCGGAGCACTGGTTTCATTTGGGTCATATGCTGATGATACTCAGCTTATCATTGGACTGTTTCAAAACCCAGACATCACACCAACATATTTTCCCAGTGTATGGAGGTAGTTGCTGCATGGATGGATAATCAATGCCTTTTACTTGATGGCAGTTGAACAGAGGTGTTGATAGTAGGAGAAGCACCATTGATATGGAGATCTGCCTGGTAGCCTCATACGCTTGGCCAACTCCCACATCCCTCACCAGTGGTCATCTACTTTTGGACATGGCTTCACAGTTAATAGACATATGGGGGCCACATTTTTTGCATGACGGTGACATTTTTTGGAACTCTGCTGATACGGAGGACGGACCTGGACCTACTTCCTATCAGGGGTTGGCAAAATGTAGTACAAGCTGTGTTCACATCTCTGATTGATTGCAGTAATGTCTTTTACTTTGGGACATCACACTTCACGACTATGGTGACTGCATGGTAGTTTGCATACAACGGCTCACCTAATACTTGGCCTACCAAACATTGGCTGGGGTCACATTAGCCTTATTCAATGTGCCCGGAGTGCCTGTGGGAATGAGGATGTGGTTCAGTCAATGTGCTTCTGTCATCGCTTTCTGGCCATTAGGAGTCAGACATTAAAACAGACACGGATGTCAGCATATATGCCCTGGAGTACTTGCAAATCAGTAGGTTAGCTGCTGGTAATGGAGTGGAGATTCAGGGATGTGGGAATGGGGTTGGATTTATTGTGATTTTTATGTACAACACATTGCGTCTCTTTACCGGTGGTGCTGAGCATGGATCAATGTGCAGCTGCCTTGCAGACAAGGCTAAATACATTGGGGCTTATTGGCGAGAGCAGCGTTGAATGTTTCGCCACTTTAGCTGCAGAGGACTGCTGCAGATGCTGCTATTGTGTAAGTGCAAATATGCCCCTAGGCTTCTCAGAACAGGCATCTGGAACTGGCAGACATGCAATATGTATCTTCTGCCTCTCTCCGCCATTGGTGATTTTGCTATTGACACAGGGAGACACCGGTGGTGTGACCAGGTGCTTTACGACTGGATGTGTGGTTATTTCCATGTGTGGACTAAGTCTAGTTCATCAGGCACAGTTAAGGCACAGATGTTGTCGACTTACACACATGACCTTGTTGTTGTACCCCAAACCACCGTTGACTACATGCAGGCCACCACTGAGTTGGTGATGCTCAATCACCATGGGGATGCTACACACCACCATCGACAGCAACATCAACGACACTACAGTTGTCAGCAATAGCACATGTCCATGTGTTTCAATACATGTCTCTCAAAGTGCGCGTGCACCCTTCTCCCATTTTGGGACTGATACATACAGCAGGCACTTCAGGCCACCTTGTCCTGCACCAACATTTGACTTGGCTGGTGCATCTGTGTTCACATGTGGTGGGGATGGTGCAGGCCTTGTGATATTTTTGGTGTACACCAGTGACCTTGACCAGATGATAATATTCACAATCAACAATACACCCACACGCCTGACTGGTCATCCATGTGGGTTTCCTGTGTTTATGACATTGTTGATCTGCTGCTGCGGGGTGCACTCCACAGGGTATACATGGCCCTACCTCTTGGTGACATGACATTCATCATGTGTGCTCACCTTGTGGGCCATTGTCTCCAGGTGTCCGCACCGCTAACCTAGGTACATGGGCAATATATTTTCTACCTCCATCTACATGTACCTACAGGTGTACATGGTGGCCTGCAGCTGGCTCACCTGCATCTACATCAACCATGGTGCCTTCACATGGTTCCCAACATTGTCGTGTGCAACTGTGTCCCACACAGTCCTTGCCATCCAGCCGGGATACATATACTCACATTGTGGCAACATATTCACATCTGATGTGTACTTCATCCCACCTGTCCAGCACAACACATGCACAGTGGGACTTGTGTTCCTACTTTCATTATGAGTCGTCTGTCTCCGTCGCACATGCATGTTTCCCACATGTCCCCTCATTTGCTTGGGGGGGTACAGGGATCTTGACCTTTTAATTGGGTTCATTGACGTGTCAAGCTATGGTTCCCCCTGTTTCTGGTGTTGGTATGTCTGGTATGTGCAGATGTTGTTTGACATGTTGTATGTGATGTTGGGGTGTGGACTTTAGCACATTTCTTATTTGCATGTGTGTAATGTTTAGGCAACGGATATGTTGTATTGGCACTTACCAACTAGGACTGCATTTCCGTATGTCCCATCCTGGAAGCGCTGGTTTATGATGGACTGTTGGTAGATGTATGAATCATGCACACTGCCTGGGAACTTGGCAACGACATTGGTGAACAGTCCACGATGGTCCACTATTGCCTGCACATTCATGGAGTGGGTGTGCTTTCTGTTGCGGTATATGTGAGCAGTGTCCGCAGGGGGCACTAATGTGACATGTGTACAATCTATTGCACCCAACACTTGTGGGAATCCGGCTATGGCATAGAATCCTTGCTTGGTCTCAAGCTGTTCCTGCACGGTGTTGGGGAAGTGAAGTTCCTGGGGTATCAGGCTGATTATGGCATCCAAGACAGTTGGGAGGAATATTGAGAAAGATGTCTGG
Organism: Calotriton arnoldi; assembly: GCA_963921515.1. Classification (NCBI taxonomy): domain Eukaryota; kingdom Metazoa; phylum Chordata; class Amphibia; order Caudata; family Salamandridae; genus Calotriton; species Calotriton arnoldi. The sequence continues at coordinate 390,487 of CAWUFW010010700.1, forward strand.
GATACTCCTCCGACTCTAGCCGTTGTTGGTTGAAATGTCCCTGAGGCCAACATATGCAGCACGGCCAGCAGCTTGGTCTGTGGTGGGATATTGGTTCTCCGCTGTGTTTGTGCCATCAGCCTGTGAGCTATCTGGTTCAGGATGTGCTCAATGGATGTCCTTTTGAGCCTGTAGTGGGCAATGACATCTTCTGGGGTCAGGTCACCAAGGATGAGACGTCTGCGCTGTGGCCGCTGTTGTCTTCGGCGCTGCCTCGGTGGTGGTCCTGGGGGAGGTGGCGGTGGTGGCTGTTGCCTTCGTAGGACTCCGAGCTGTATGATGAGTGCCTCCATGGCGTCTGTGGGTCCTCAGTTGTGTGTATGGGCTAGTCTCCCTTTTATGCCTCCTTTTAGCTCCAGTTTTCAGAACTGGTTTGAGCAGTTCTTATTTATCTCCAGCTAAGGGGCTTTGGCGTGGTTTTTTTTATCACTTCGCGGGTCGCAGCCTTCATTGCTAATATCGCGATGCAGGGTTACCGACGTTTTTCCTCTTATTTTGGTAGGGAACGCCTACTTGGCATATCATTAGCAATATTTTTTGCTGCGATGCCCGGCGATATTTGAAACGGTTGCTAACGCATGAGAATCGTCGTTAACAGCGATTAGCGACACCTTGGTAATCGGGCGAAAAAGTTATCGCCGCTTTAGCGGCAAAAAGTGCCGCTAAAGTGGCGATAAGGCCCTTGCTAATATGCCCCTGCATTTCTTCAGCGTATAAACTATTTTTTGCCAACCCTTTAAATGCTACAGAATGTTAACTCTTCAGTCACTGATGCATCTTTAGGCCTTCTATGTGAATTCACATTATTTTTCCCCTTTTCCTGCAGTGGTCGAGAACCACGGGCGGGAACAGGAACGCCGGAGTACGATTCAGGCTTAATGGCCTCTACATAAGGTACGGTGCATGCTGTGTCCAAAATGTATCGTCGCAGGAACTTTACGGAATGATTATTATGTCATAATGCTATACTCGTTTCTTTTTAAATAATTGGCATATGTCTATGGCAGCAGAGAAATTGAGCGCAATACGCCACTTCCAATCAAATAGCGACGTTGACACACAGATGAGCCCTGAAGAAGTTGTGCGTACAGAACGAAACGCGTTGGCTGTGGTCTTTTAAAGAAATTAATAAAGGAGCAAGATTACACCTTACAATACGGATTGGACATTCTTGAGAAATTATTTAACTAATTATATTTGGACATTTGGTGCAGCTTTGATATGGTTTAATGGGTGAGGGTTATTTGACATCTAAAGAGATAACCGTCATGTTACTTTTGTTGACAATGGTATCAACTCATGAGCCATAGGATACTTTTATAAAATACTTGAATATTCATAGTATGTCCAGCAGGTTTCACATGTGAATTTTTACAGGTACAATATTCCTTCAGTTACAAGTCCGCAAGCTAGACAAGTTTATGAGACAGTAACCAAAAAAGAGTGAACTGATTCTGAAAAGAGCCTTGGTGCGGATTTAATGGCACATTCAACTCCCACTGCTGATCAGCATTATCGAATGATGAGTGGGAAATATGGGTGATGCAGCCAAACTGCTATATAAACATACCCATGGAAAGCAAAGGCAAGACAACATTCAGCGTTTTGCTTTCTCTGACCTTTAGAAAACAATAACCATACCCATAATATTTATAGTTTAATGGCAAGTAATTGTATGCAGAGCGTAATTTAAAAAAAATCATGAAACATTTTTTGTGTTTATTCACAGAGGCTTGAAGCAAGAGTCTGCCATGGATATTGAAGCATCAGCTAAAAAAAAAAGCTAAAGGTATGCTAGGTAATATTTGCTCCCATCCTCTTTCAAATACAATCAGTCAGTCAATTTACTTTATTCAATGCTTATAATATAAGATCATAAAAGTACAACAAAAGTACAGTTAAAACATCTATGCAAAAGGAAAAAAATTATATACATAAAAAGATTTAAAAAAAAAAAAAGATAGAAGCATCATACAATCGCCATTAGCAAACAATTACTAAGAGCCACCTTTAACAGTTTAAAATTCATTCTCAGGTATTGTGCAATTTCCTAATTTTTCGTGATTCAATTAAAAAGGACGCCACAGAGAAACAAATCATGGAATTAGGCAAAGATTGTAGAAAATACATTGCTACACAACATTGCTTAAAATATTTACGCATCAAGGGTAGAATAAATCTTTGACGAGGTTCTGCATAAAATTTGCACAAAAACAAAATGTGTAGATTTGATTGTGCAGAAACCCCATCGCAAGGACAAGATGGTAATTCATTTATGGAATAAATTCCAACTGGATGGGCCAACATACATGGAATAAAATTCAATCGAAATCTGATTAGAGAAAATCTGTGATGTGAATTTGTCACAGTAAGAATGTAGGATGTTGGCCCTTCCTGTACCATTGGACTTTCTAAATATGCTTTCACAGATACTTTTGTGCAGTTTGCTTTCAATCTTGCTTCAGCCCTTCGTTTAAAGAAACTGAATTTTATCTCCCTTTTTGGGAACTTCAAACAGTCGCTAGGGACAGCAAATAAACATTCTAAACCTAAAGAGGAAAAGGTAGATTTAATATAGGAGATCCACGGGATCCTATGGGCATTTTCCAGGGATAGGCAGTCTTCAATTAGCTTTTGAGTGATATGGATAGATTCCCTTCTCCATATAGAATGCCACAACATTTTTGGAGCCAAGGCAATTGTATCAGTCACATATGGGACATCCAGTTTTGCATGGACAATAAAATTGGAGCAGTCTTAAATATATGAAAACTTTATAGATCATAAATATTTAATTCTTTATATTCTTTAATTTACATATACATGTTTAAGCTACTGCTTTAGAATTAGGCTATTGACACCTATAGATGTTCAAGCATGTAGCATAATTAAAATAACGAGACGTGAATACTATTTCAAAATCATTTCACTTTAAACCACACAACACGATGGTAACACGCTTGTGCCATCATTTCATTTCAATTTGTTTTATAATTAAAAAGGCACAGTGTCCAGCAAAAATGTGCATTGTTTGCTCACAGGTATTGAAAAAGAATTTCCAGTATCACTCATTGGGAATCCACTGAGCACAGAACAATGAACTACACTGGTTGGGGTTCATGAACGTCAAGCGTATGACAAGTGGTGAATGAAACAGAAACTTATGCAAAAGGAGGAAACCATGAGTAAGTAAACATTAACTGAAATACTTTGACAAGTTTTCAGTTCAATAATTAGCATTTTATTTTTTCTTTAAATCTCAGAACATTTTCCACAAAGGCAACCAACAGAAAAGAGGTTACTAAAGTTTTCCAATAAAAGCAAATAAGGAATGGCCCAGATGTACAGGATATAATCCAGAGTTTGAAGCCCATCACAGAAACCACATCACCAACAGATGATAAACACATTAAATCATATATACATTGTCAACGGTGGAGTGGATTCTGTGATGGAGGATAGTCACTGCAAATCGCATATTTCAGAAATGACTGTGTGCGATTTTCATGGCAAGCTCAGATCTGAAGATAAAGTACTTCATAAGAATAACTTCAAAAGAATGAAATGCCTATTGCAGATTGTTGGGAGATGCCATATTGCTTGGATGCCACAACCTCCCCATGTTCATGCCACCCTTTAATGGATCTCCCTAAAGATTGATGTACACTTCAAAAAAGAAATGTAATGTTAAACCAACTGTAACAATAATGGAGATAGATGGAAAGCTTAGATATGTAGTTTTGTTTATTGCATTGGAAACTATTGTGAACAGTTGTGAACTTACATATTACTACTTTGTCAACAAAAGCACAGAGAGTACAGGTGCCACCCAGGATTGCCTCAGGACATTTTCTATCAGAAGTCTGCCCTTTTTTTGAGTTTTGAGGATGGCCTGCTCCAACACAAGTGTGGTGGATGTTCCATCCCCATTATTGCTCATTCCATTTATCATGTATGTAGCATGCTGGAAAGTATCAAACAGTAGCTTGACCATATGTTTTATCCTAAATTTCTCCCGGTCCTCTGAAAATGTATGACAATATTTTCACTTATAATTGATGACCCATACTTGATAGAGGCATAAGGGAAGTTTGAGTGAGTTGGGAACAATCGTCTTTCATACACCAATGTTCATTAATATGGCCTGTTGGGAAGTACCAAAAATGTTAGTTTAACTACATCTTTGCTTACCAATTTTGTCTGTTGCTCGCAAGAACCAGGCATATATAGTTTGCGTCAATTCATGAACCATTACAGATAGAAACTTAATTTAAATTGCAAACTGTTGTACAGATCATACCACTTCACTGCGCCAATTGACATTCTAGTGGACAGTACGGAAATATAAAATTAAAATTAACTGCACACTTTGCAAAATTCTATTTCTTGTCATCTGGTCGCCCTATAGAAATTAATGGTGCCATTACATGATGAAAATATTACTTCTGCTTCTTGAACTATATAAAATAGAGCCACATGGAAAATTACTGCATAATTGTAGTACTTTGCCACTTATGGTGATTCTCATGTCTGTGGCATGAAGGAAAGTAGTTAAAATGTTAGGTTACCTATATGCCTGTTTGACAATTGTATCCAGTGATAGGGAGAAGTATGCCACAGACATTGGCTTATAGTTTTTCAACCAGAATAGATAGAAGCATAATTTAAACGCACATTGCTGGTAATCTCAATCCACTTTCATATGCAAACTCCCAGCTATTTAGTATGTTGGTAAGTACCATAAACAGTAGCATGACCACGTTTGCCTCCCAATTTCGATTGAAGCTCAAAAAAGTATACCAAATACTTTAACTTCATATTCTTGCACCATAATAGATAGAAACACATTTTTTAAAGTGCAGCTTATTGGAAATATCCATTTCCTTCCATATTCCAAGTTTCATGGATGTTGCACATTGGAAGTACCTTGCAATGTATGTTTGACTATCGAAAGTAGGCCGTATATTGTTGAATACTTCCTAGGGTGTCCATAAACGGGCTTTCCTGAATCATGTCCTTATATAGGCACAATTCGCCCTGCCCTTATATAGGCATAAAATCCCAGTCCTTATTTAGGCATACACCGTGCACTCCAAATACAGGCATGGTCTCCGACATCCGTCCACCCTAGCGTCACAACGAGTTCATGAAAAAACAGACCCTTAGGCTGCGGGACTTTCCCTAGCCCAGGACTATTGATTTCTTCAAGGACTCATATATTATGCATGAACCATTATTCCTTAGGGGTTCATTCCTGACATCTTCCGCTGTCCGACTCATGTCAATGCTAACAATCTTAGGTAATTCTCAGGTATAAATATACCTTCCCGAGCCCCTGTAAATCAGAGGAGACCTCGACTTCAGAGGAGCCCGTTTCCCAGCCAGACGCACTGAGAAGACGCTGTCATTCCTGCACGCAGAGAGTCCAGCTTCCAGTGATCAAACTTCCCTTGCGGGGTTTTGGAGTTCGAGTCTGGAAAGAGATTCCTACCTCTCTCATTCTTCAGGTATGGAGCCGACTAGAACCTAGAGGGACTCTTGGCATACTAGGCATACTGGGCTTAACATATTCTTAGTATACTCTAGTAAGGAATACTTCACCTACTTCTACTTCTCCCTACACCTAGGACAGTTTAGGTGCATTGGGGTAGAACTAGGTTAGAAACGCATCGTATGAGTACTCGCATTTTTAGGCGGTGTCATTTTATGTAAATGCATATATGCTAAAAGATAATGCTATTGCAGTATTATTTATTTCTACTGCTCACTCTGTACATTATTTATCTCGCATACTGTCTTGTGATCGTAACAGCACATTTAATTTACACCAGAAACAAGACTGTTCAATAAATCTTTTATTGATACGCCCGTCTGTTCTTTCTGTGTAACTTTGAGAGTAACTAAGCATGCACGACTGAGCTGAGTGAAATAGTTATCTATTGTTTCTACGACTCTGGGACACGTTCTGATTCTAAAGAGAAACAAAGTGGTCATGTTTTGCGGCTGCCAGAAACTACTCCCTTCTTGTCGTCAAGAAGTTTCTAGTGGCCTCTGAGCTAGCTGGCACAAGTAATTAAGTTTAATATACTCGATAGGGACATAAAGACCTTCGTCCTATGTCAAACCTATAGGATATATTATTCCAATGCGCAGAGCCTATTAGGGAAATAGGAGCTACACTACAATATTTTGTGTCATGAACCAAAGATGGAAACTTAATTAGAATTGCAAACTATTGTACACGCCATCCCACTCCACTGTGCCAATTGACATTCTAATGGAACATACAGAAAGCATAAACAATTCAAATTAACTGCATATGTTGTAGAATTCAATTTCTGGTCGTCCTATTGAAATGAATAGTGCATTACGAGATCACTGATATTGCTTATAATTCTTGAACGATATAAAAGACAAATTGTAAATTACTGCATATTTGTGGTATTTTACCACTTATCTCTGGCAATTTTTGTGTCTTGGGCATGTAGAAAAGTTGTTAAAATGTTAGTTTTACTACGCGCTTGTTTTCCAGTTTCATCCAGTGATAGGGAGAGTCATCGGAGAGCAGTTTGGACACCCAAGGAGAAGACTCGCATCCACAAAGGGGAACGGATGACTTCACTGACCGGAGACCAATAAACTAGTGGGAACTGGTCTTTTGCTATCCCACCAGAACAGACCCCTGTGGCCAAAGTTGCCCCACCCAGACGGAGGACTAGCCCCAGCAAACTACCCCACCCCCACCCTCATAGAACAGAATCCTGTATCCCTTTCCATTGAATTTTAACTCTCCTTTGAAGTCTCTGGCTGTTCACCCATAGACCCTAGAACTGGACTGGAGACTACTTTGCTGACAAGGTAAGTGTCTTACAACTCCTTACTGGCCCCTTGACCTGCTCCTTGCCGAAGCTGGTCACTCACAGCGGACAGGAGTCCCCAAGAGCAACTCTTCAAACGCTTTACAAAGTTTCCAATCTTTCACTAAGCGCTGTAGTTGCCAGAGCTTGTTTGCATTATGATTTCCTATTTAAAAATCTATCTCTGGAAAACTCTGGCCCATTTTGGTCATTTTATTGTTCATGTATTCATAAAAAAAGATTGATTTTATAAGTTGGCGCTAGATTTCTTTCATACTGTGTGACTTTCATTGTTTTGGTACTTTTGAATGTTTTATGCTTGTTTTTTTCACTAAGCCTTACTGCTTCAAGCCACAGGTACTGATGGATGAGATAAGGTTTAACAAACGAGCCTGACTGCACCCAAGTTGCTACCGTGAGCGTATTACACGGTGAGATCACAACATATAAATACAGCACTTTCCTTTCAGTGTGGTAAAGCGCAGCTGTAAAGTGTGTGCCTTGATATGGAATAAAGTGCACCAGACAACAAATTCAGAGTGGGCCTAGAAGAATACAATCATTTAACTTAATGTGAATGGATAGTTCAACAAACATGAAGGATCAACACTGTGGCCCTACTGACAGTCACAGGAGTCTTGACTCTAAACTCAAGAGGTCAAAGGTCATCTAATCCCAAAAATTGTTTACTCTGCGGGGGCAAAGTTCACAAATAACTAGAACCTTCAAAGATCCTGCAGAGACCATGCAGAGCCTCACAGAATCAGAGTTTATTTATACATCAGGAATCCACCAGAGTGCATCATAGCAAACACTGTTCAGGGTGTGGACTCCAAAGGCCCTAGGAAGCACCGCCATGTTCAGATCTGCACTGGTATCTGTGTGATAGTTCTATATTGCTGTTTCTTTAGATAAGAAGTGTAAGTAAGTGATACATACTTGGACGTCATTACTGCGCTAATGTCCACATTGTATAACTTAAAACCATTTATATGTGGAACAGAAAGCCTGTCTGAAGCTTTCTGCAGGGGAGTAGCTTTAGGGAGAGGTGTTACACCCCCCTGAAAATGTATTCTGTAGTAGTTAGGTACAGGCACGGTCAGTTGGGTACAGTGAGGTGTCTGAGAGTTCACCCTGGATTTTGACACACACACACACACACACACACACACACACACACACACACACACACACACACACACACTCGTTAGTTTCTCTTCGCCACATAAATCATCAGTCCTTTGTTTATTTTTGGCCTAGTTTGTGTGATATGGAGGAGGGGTGGGTGGGTGTAAAGAACCCTGCCTCTGTGCTGTGAGGGATGCTAATCCGAGTGGCCCCTGGACCCAACAATACACCAGAATCCATTTATATGGGGGGGGTCACACCCCAAACATCCCCCTTGGAGCTACGCCCCGGGGGTCCGTGGTAACCACCAAGGCGGTCTTTCCACTCACATTACCAGAGAAGGGCTAAAAACTAAGAATCCATTCAGCAACATGTTCAATTAAGAAACTTGTGTTTTTTATGCTGTGTTTGTATGAACGGGCTCCTACCATTTTCAAACAATAACTACCCATTTAGGACACAGGACACCCTTCTGACCAAACCCGTTCAGCACAGACCGTACAAGTTTAAAAACAAGCTTTTTGAAAGCAGGCATTTTAAATTCCCACCGTGACTATTGCAACCCCAGCAAGTAAACACTGTCCAGGTTTTTACTATTTAGAGTGCGAGACATTTATTATTATTTAGCATTACAAATCCTTCGGATGGATGATGGTCTCATGCACGCCACTGTTCAGTAATATTTTAATGTTTGTATATATGACTGGTGCTGACAAACCGCTAATTAGAAAAACAATCACAGCAATCAGTCTTTGGTGAGTGAGCGCCATACTTCATTCACACCAGAACAGCCCTCCTTCAATGAGAGGATGCGTTAGACTGGGTCTGGACTGGGCCTGCTCATTACAACAGATGTGACGTTTCAGCGGTGCAGCGGGTCTTCAAGAACCCAAGCTAAAATCCATTCTGAAATACACCAATGTCTCCGAACACGCGCCATAAACGAGCTGCGCGAAACTAGAGCGGGTTGACGCCATGCCAGATCGCTTTCCTACTCATTTTATGCGACAACCTAGTGCATTCTGGGTGTTGTAGTTCTGGTTGGCTTGCACTGACCCAATAAAAACATCTAGTAGCAATTATCTGCATTTTAGAAAGCCAGAGGTGATGCGGGTGAAGAGATCTCCCTTAACCACTCTCTAGCGTTTGTTTGCCCCGTTTTAACTTTTGATTTGCCACTATAACCTCAAAATGAAACATTCATAACTTGCACCGGGGTGTAATGAGAAGTCGATGCAGATTATAAAAACATTCAAAAAGGCAATTTTCATTGAAAAAAAGCATACTAAAAAAACTAGAAGAAATAAAAAAAACAGCATAAAAAATTAACATTTTAGGCGAGGAGAATCTAAGTAACTTTCAGCCCCAGGTTCAACAAGCATTGGCCACGCCTCACCAACGCTCTGTGAAAAGCTCAAACGGCAAACCGAGGTGTGTCCAGGCACAGAGGTGGACATGTGTCCGAGGTGGACATGTGTCCGAGGTGGACATGTGTCCGAGGTGGACATGTGTCCGAGGTGGACATGTGTCCGAGGTGGACATGTGTCCGAGGTGGACATGTGTCCGAGGTGGACATGTGTCCGAGGTGGACATGTGTCCGAGGTGGACATGTGTCCGAGGTGGACATGTGTCCGAGGTGGACATGTGTCCGTGGAGTCCACGTCCGCCCCTCCCCCTCTCCCCCCCTTCAAACCAAACACAAGTAACTGGGTTCACTTCATGAAGCAACACAGAATGGAGCACTTCACGGGGCAGAAGTCGGCCTGGCTCACAGCAGTAAGGTTTGTAGTAAAGGTCCAGTTTGTGGGCCCATTCCTAGCCCTCCACATGCACATTTCTTCAGGAACCCCCCCAACCCCCTTGCTACAGGACCCCGAATCAGTTCATCCCTTCGGAACCCTTTCAGATGCCACCCGCAGACATGAAATAAAAAAAATAAAAAAACATTTAAAAAAATCTGTATTTGTAAAGCACAAACTACTCACCCTTATGGGTCTCAACGCGCTGGGGGCCGTCGTGGAAATTAAGTGAGCTATTGCCCAGAGTCACAAGGTGCTGAGCTGAGCTGCTGCCGGGGATCGAACTGTGAGCCCTGTGCTCCGAAGTCAGCTGCCCTGGCCGCTGCCCCACACCTCTCCACAATGCCAACCCTCCCGATTCAGGCGGGAGACTACTGATTTGAAGGCTAGTCTCCCGCCTCCGACTCATGCATCCAGAAAGCCGATGCCACAATAATGCACTAATTATAGGTTACCTAGTTTTGTGACAACTCACTGCATGGACTATGCCAATTGAAAAGGTTCGCGTAGTTGGTTATGAGTGAACCAAAACTGAATTCCTCCTCCTATCTACCTCTCTCTCCCCTCCTCCGGTTCAATCCTGGATGGATCAGCTGAATTTACTCAACAGTAAACCCGTCATGGTCGACAGCGCTAAATCCCTAGGTGTCATACTTGACAAAAGACTCAACCTAATCTCCCACATCAACTCCATTGCTAAGAACGCACGTTACCAGCTGCGACTTCTGTGGGGGATCCGTCGGTTCTTCCCGGAGAAAGACCTAAAAACATTGGTCCAATCGCTAGTTCTCTCTAGACTGGATTACTGCAATTCTCTCCTGACTGGCGTACCCAAATCTCACCTCTCCCCCTCAAATCCGTCCTCCATTCAGCAGCTCGCTTTATTTCAGGATCCAAACGTAGTGACCACATTACTCCTATCCTGTCTTCTCTTCGATGGCTTCCCTCGAGGCAAGATCCATTTATAAAACTGCCTGCATCACCCATAAAGCCTTGCACACTTCTTCCCCTCGTTACCTGGCGAATAAACTGAAAATGTCAGGAGGCTCAAGACCTTCTCGGAATGCAGTAAAGTTTCTGCTTGAGCCCCCTCCTTCAAAAAGGAAAGATCGATGGCTCAATCGTTCTCAGGTAATGCGGTGAGAATCTGGAACTCGCTTCCGCCATTGCTCCGTGCCACTACCTCCATCCAGACTTTCAAAGCGGACCTCAAATCTCTTCTCTTTCAAAGACACTTCCAGATCTAATACCCTCATTCTCAGACCCCTCCAGGAAGCTAGTTCATCACTGTAAATTTGTAACATCTTTTTGTTCATTCCCCACCCTTGATTGCTGTGTCTGATATTGTGTTATTGCCTATATGGTTTTACTCTACCTCTCCTGTTTATTTTTGTAACGTTCTATTTTATACCATTTTTCTCATGTAACGTAACTGGTTCTATTGTACAGCGCTCTGACACCTTCGGGTAAAGTCCGCGCTATATAAAAATGCATTAAATAAAAATAAAATAAATAAATAAATAAAATAAAATAAATAAATCATCCAGAGTCAGCGGAACATCTGGAAGCTGGGGCAGGCTGTGTTTCTGCGGGAGCGGACAGTGCGGGGGCTTCCTTGCAGTGCATGCATTGTGCGCCAGCAGACACTAGGGGGACTCGTGCAACAACACATTGACCGCATAGCTCCAACAGCAGCAATAGGGCTTGCAAAGGCTGCCTGCTGAGCACGAGCGCAGTTAGAGCAGCAGGTGCTGAGACACGCAGGGGTTTGAGGGGTGCACTGCACCCCAATTACGCCTGTCTTTTACAGTGGCAGGGTTCGAGCCTCTGGGTCGCGTCCACATCCTGTGATTCTGGGCAAATCACTTAATCTCCCCGTGCCTGAATGTGTAATGTAAATACGGTGCTCATGTAAAGCGCTCCAATACCTTCGGGTCGAGTTCGCGCTATATAAATATGCAAAAAAAATAAAAATAAACGCATGGGGTGTCTTTTTAACTCTACAGTGTCGTCGGTTTAAACTAAGCAACTAAAGACACTGCTGGCAGGTGTTGAATGAGTGAGATTTGAAGAGATGCAATCAAAATATTTTGTGTCTGCACCTTAAGGATGGCTGACAAATGCCCCAGGCTATGATGAATGACGATTAAAGTCCGTGGAGTCAGCCACACTTCAACCTAGTTAAACAGCTGACACTATACATATTTTGGCGCGGCGTTCCTTGGAGCCAGGTGTGGTGCCCAGTGTGAGAGCTTAGTAGCAGCGTGTCGCAGGTTCGAGGTCTGCTGGCGAGGCTCACGATACCATTTGCATGCGGTGGTTTACTGGCTGTGTGTCCCGCTGTAGCATTCCGCGTGCGTGCAACTTTAAAAACAAACCACAAGTCTCAGAAGGCAGCATGCCCAGGGTGTTACAACTTACCTGCTCTAATAGGCTGCTTAATAACAGAGATAGCAGTGCGCTCAAACCGAGTCCGGCTTTAGTTTGTGCTCTTTTCTTCCCCCCACCAGTAGTCCCAGTAGTTTTTACAAAAGCCTGAGCTCGCCCCAAAAGCTATTGGTTCAAATGTGAGCTTGGGCGGGCCCAGGGTTGAGAACTCCGGAAACAAAAGTATTTTCCTGCCTCCTACACCCTGCGTAATAGTATTTCCTGGCGGGCTTCAGCACAGCAGGCATCTTCTGTGAGAGTGACAGACTGGAAGTACTGCACTGCCGATAACATGCACCTGCAGGCTAGTGCACAATATTGCCAAGCTCCCAGTCACTCTGCCTGCTATAGCCTGCTCCTGACACAGGTTAAGAAGTCAAGGTAAGAAAAAGGAACATTCAGTAAAACCAAAATAGCCCCAGGAGAAAAAATGTGTTCCAACTCTGTTTTTGTTTGAACACTTTGTAAAACTACCAACAATAAAATGTTGATGCCAGTCTTCATTCACGCACACTCTATTCTCCCTCTCCACATCAAAGCTTAACGCTATGTCCTTAATTCTTGGAGGGGGAGACAGGAGCATGTGATGTGAATCGACATTTTATTTTTGCCAGTTTTACATATTAGTGCACAAAAAGACAGTCTAAAAATCTGTTTTTGTTAGCGCCAAAACGAAAGGCTGATTTTCCCTATAATCATAATGTGGTCTTATTGCCAGAATTGCAGACTTCGAAATAGGGAACCAGGTTCAAGTCCTGGAGTTGGCTCATCATCCTGCGATTCTGGATAAATAATGTAATCTCCCCATCCCTATAAACAATGAGTGGTGACATTGTGTAGTGTAATTGGTGCGCATGTAAAGCACTCCTGTACCTTCAGGTCGTGTCTGCTATATGAAAAATGAACAACAAGGTAAAAACAAAGCATTAATACAAGTAAAGACAAAGAGGTACCTATTTAGTGGCTGATTTGTAAATTGTAAAGACTTTATTTCACTCAAACTTCTTTTTCTTCATTACAGAATATGAAAGCACTTTCAAATATGTGAGTTCAGAATACCAGTTACAAAAAATCTATTGCAATTGATTTAATAGACTATAATGTTGCTCTATAATATCCTGGGCATTGTACAGGGTTTACATGACACCTGTCTTGCCTCTTAGGGCCAGATGTATGACCATTCCATTTTGCAAGCTGCAAATTGCGACGTTTTGCGACTCGCAAAATGGAGTGTGCGACAGGGTCTCAGACACTGTTTGCGATTCCCAATTGGATCGTAAACGACCTGCCTCATTAACATTCATGAGGTAGGCCACAATTTGCAGCCCCATTGGGAGTGGCCAGCACTCACAGGGATGGTGACCTGCTAGGGTCAGCAGACCACCATGTCTCTGACTTATTTTTAAATTAAGCAGTTTTTGTTTTTGTTTTAAATGCAACCCGTTTTCCATTAAGGAAAACTGGAAGCATTTAAAAAAGAAAAATTAAACGTTGGTTTCATTTTTTAAGAATAGGCAGTGTTCTGTGGGACCACTGCCTGCAAAAAATATTCTCGCTGCCAGTCACAAAGGGGAAGGCTCGCCTGGGGACCCCTTCCTGTTTGCGAGTGGCTTACCACCTCCTTGAAGTAGGTGGTAAACTGCGAGTGTTTTGCTACCGCAATTGCGGTTGCAAAACAATTGTACAAAGAAGTGTCAATCGCTGTTAGGAAGGGACGTCCATGGCACGCCCCTTCCTAATAACGAGTCACAAACCCTATAATACATTACTGACTCGCAAAATAGGGTTTGTACCTTGCACAGAGCTATTTAGCGGTCGCAAACGGGCCGATTTCCCGTTTGCGACTGCTAAAAAAGGTTGCACATCTGGCCATTATTTCACTAATGAGTTATGCTTCAAAACTATCACTTGTATTTCTTAGTGCAGTGCTGTGAGGTGTGAGACAAAAGGCACTTTTTTTAATTTTGAAGAGACTGGCATATTTTACATGATGTTTGTTATATGATTTAGATATCAAGCATTCTCAGTGCTCGGCTCATGCACAGGTCCTAAAAGCCAAGCCATACTCACACTCCTGGCTCAACTCTCCCTGTTAATTTGTTGCTTCACCCCCTCTAAGAAAGCATTAACCTTTAATGTCGGAGGTAGGTGGCCATATAGTGGCTGTACTGCATAGCATGGAACTAGTAAATCAGTGATCATTCCTTTGTCATTAATTGTTGCAGGGGGAGATTAGAGTGTGTGTCATGCATCAACATTTCATTTTTGGCAGTTTTACACAGCACAAACAAAAACAGTGTGGGACTGTTTTGGTTGCACTAGCAGAATCTGGGTGACTGTCAAAAATAAAATGCTGATAGCCTGTCACACAGGCTTTATTCTCCCTTTTCAAGAATTAAGGACAAAGCATTAACCTTTGATGTTTGAGATGGTTACTCATCTAGTAGCTGAATTGCACAGCGTGAACATGGAAAATTGGGGATCAGTCTCCCCTTCGCTGCTCAACCAAAATGTGTGATCCATCGCTAGTGCGTGGAATACAAAGCATGCACCTTTATTAGTGGCCCAGCCATCTTCCTGTATAGCTTCAATGATTCCTTTGATACTTTAATACTTTATTAACTTCCATCTTCTGCTTAACGGCGTCCAGTAAGGGTGATTCTGTAGCCATCCCACATGCACCCTTCTCCGTCATCTATCTCTGTGTGGGATTATGAACATTCGCTATAATCTCTATCGCTTCTTTCGATACAGAGATATTCGCAGTCATTTATTGAATACAATAGACTTCACTCTGTTTAATCATAATATTTTGATGTCATTCATTCAATACAGAAAGAATAGCTAACAATAATACCAGCAAGTTACAATCATTACATCCTGTAAAACAATAATGTTATGTTGATCATTAGCTCAATGTAGTGGGATTCACTCATAATGATAGCATGCAGGTGCAGGTCCGGAGGAGAGACAGGGAAGGCAACATTAGAAGGACCAGGGTATCATAGGATGCAGTTGGTGCAGTGGCACCGGGGCCTAGAAGCTTGGGGGCCCACCAAAATGTGATTATTGCAGTATTTTACAATTCATACAGCGGCTAGAGGGCCTGTTTCCTTCCTTGCACCAAGGCCCATAGGGATTGGAGTCACAAACTGTAGGGGGTTGCATTGGAATGCCCATGTACCATCCCTAGTTTGCCACCCTAAGGCAAAGTAAAGCATAACACTACTCTTGATTTACTGTGGGGTTACTTTTCCAGTGCAAAACATGTTGGCACTAAGTAAATCCCAAAATCAACACTTGGTGCCGGTTTGTATCACTTTTGAGAGGCAAAGCTGGTGCAAAGTGTTGGCAAATTTGGCCCCCTGTACTTTAGCACTTCTCTGGATAGAGCAGCCTCATTTTTAATACATTACCTTTATTCTGAAGTAAATGTTGTATAGCAATACAAAGTAATTTGCTTTCTTTATTAGGACCCGAGATTTGAAGTGCAGCCAGACTGATAACACCTTCAGTATGCTTGTTAAACAAAGACCCTGCATAGGCAGGGCTTACTCCTAAGATTATACTGCATATTGCTATCCTTTCCCTTTACATGGATAACCTGGGTAACAGAGGTATGTAGTGATTTGATATAGCAGGTAATCTCTTATTGGTATTGATTTTATCCAGGTTGAACTCGTGATTTGTTGCCCGACTACGGCTAGTACAAGCCTGCACCTGCAGTGAGCCACTGCTTTGATACAAGTGAGACCATCAGCCCCTGTTCGGGTCAGGCGTTTTTTTATCCACTTTATTTTGATTGGATAATACAGGAATAGTGTTTGAGCATGAGTTGGAAGCGATCAGATTGCACGCCTCAAGGGGAGAAAAAAAAAAAAAAAAAAAAAAAAGTACGATTGTAAATTCAAAGAGACATGGCAAAAAGAATTTCTATTCATTTTGAAATCTAGAAATGGGCAAGGCAGTGCATTTTGTGAAATTTGTGCGTCAGATTTCAGCATTACCCATGGTGGCAGGAATGATGTATTAAAGCATGTCAATACACCAAAACACAAAAATAGTGAACTGTGTCAGACTCAGACCAGAAAAATGACCGATTGGGTTGGAGGCCGGGCAGCAGAGGATATTGATGAAAAGGTGATAATAGCTGAAGTTTTGTTTCTTGGCTTCCTAAAAACATAACATACCCCTAGCAGTCTCTGATCACGCCGGTTCACTTTTCAAATTAATGTTTCCGGATTCAAAAATAGCTGCAAAATTCTCCTGTGGAAGGACAAAAGCCAGTCACATAGTTAATGGAGCTATTGACGAGGTAAAAAAGGCTCTAGAGAAGAAAACGTGGTTTGGCCTAGCAACTGACGGAAGTAATGATGGAAATGATAAATATCTTCCTATTTTAGTGCGCCAGGAAGATCCAAATACAGGGTACATCGTTACATCATTGCTTGATATGCCTTCTATTGTTGCAGGAGATGCCCAGACCTTGTTTGACACATGCAACCACGTTATCAGAGAAAAACAAATCTAGTTGGAACAACTGTGCAACATATTCCTCTGATAACACTAATTGCATGACATTTTTGGACAGGGACCCTTTCGTTCTAAGGCTCATGATGCCATTGGCTTCAAATCAACAAGTATGTGATCAGTTTTCCTTTCTAGGCTGTTTTCTCTCTGATTTCAAGAACTCGCTAGTCATTGCAAAATTACCCTGGGACATGATTCCTTTAGTGTGTGTTTTCTGTTACATGTGTGTACGTCTTGTATTTGTCCTTTTTTTACAGGACACTGCACTGGCATCAATATTTAATAGTTCTCTCCATTTATAGGCACTGTATTTATCACTTATACAGGTCACGAATGCTACATCTGGAATATAACTTGTATGTCTGATTTTCTCTATATATTGTGTTTCTTTTTCAGACCGAAACTAAGGAATTTCCTTTTTTCACATAATATTGAGACCATTGTGTCTCTTTTTGTAGCATTTACCACCTGTCTACACATAGTACTGAAACTGTTAACATTGTCACACCATCCATGTGAGTAGGGTAGGGATCTGTGTACCCATCCTGAAGAAGCAGCACGCTTCGAAACATGTTGACACACGTAGGAGGTTTTGTACATTAATACAACATACCTCCACCTCACACATTTTTTATAATACCAGCACCAAGGCTTATTAAAAAGTTTAACTCCTATGATGCTAGGTATTTTTTAACATTCACTTACCACTTATTCCTGACCCTACCTCTCACCACCTCTCTCGCACCACACAGAGATTACATTAGTGCTCCCGCGCATTCGTTGGTAGTAGCACGCCGCTTTCCGTAGAGGGAAGTGAAGACCCCTATGATGAAGCATGACACCAAGGGCCCTTTTGGTGTGTGAGGGGTATTTAAGAAACACGATCTGCTTCCCACCAATGTAGGAAACACACTTGACCCATGATCAGACTTCATTAATTACAATCTCCTTTGGGTGGATCTTCTTGTTTATCAATAATTGTAAGGGGAGGCTGAATCCACCCCAGGTGTTTGTGTAGGACACTGACTCTCCACTCCCTCCTTTGGTTTTTCCTATATTTAGACAGCGCACAGCTGTGGGAGTCTACCAGTATTCCTGGTTTTAGAACTCCAGCCTAGAGCCCGAGTTCAGGAGCGGTCAGTGAACCACTCTTTTAAAACGTTATTTTCACTCACACATAGTGACACCACGTTAACACAACACACACACACACACACTTTCTCCTTCTACACCACCCACTGTGCTGACAATGGCCGAAGAGACCGGCCTCACATTTGGCGAAGAAGAGATCGACAGAATTTTGGCAGCTATCAATCCTTTCGAGGGGCTAAGCAACACTGACTCGGGTCCGAGCAGTGCAGATTGGGATGAACTGTCCAACCTGAGAACCCAAATCAAAACGGCACTACATGGCCTGTTCATGACAGAATACCTGAGGGCCAATGCGGCACCACAGGGCCTGATTGTCCATAACGAACTCTTCATCTTTCAAAACGATAAATCATTCAAGAAAGACTGGTCGCTCATATCGTGGCACTGTACCAGGGACTGGTTAGTCTTGATTATAAAGACAGCCACACGAATAACACAAGAACTAAAAATAGACATCCAAAAACTGGAGGTACAACTTAAATCCTATCAATCACACACTGTGTTGAAGAAACGCCTGGAGGAACTAAACCAGCAGATGACGGAGTTTGAAGTCACACTTAAACAAAGCAAGTTCAATAAACTGAAGAAAGACAAAGAACGCTTCAGCCATGAGAGAGCCTATCCGTACACAAGGGATGACTATGTACCTAAGGACAATAACAGTGACCAGGAGAGTGACACCTCTGACACAAGTACCAATAGTTCAAATTCAAGCAGGAAGAAATCATATAGGAACCAGAGAGGAGGGCAACAGTACCCAAGACCTTATAATCCCAGACGAAGAGGATGGGGCAATTATCAGGGACCCCCTGCCTACCACCAGTATCCCTACGGACCACCACCGATGATGGGGGGACATACCAACAATGGGCACCCGATTATGATTGTAACTACTACGGGCCACCTCCTTTTTTAGGATCACGCCCTGGACCCCGACGGGGCAGGAACAGTGAGGTTCTTTAATTTTGACCCCATCTTACAGTCACCGCCATTTTTGTGTTGCCTTTACACAGGCTGCTCGATGAGCGAAGTGTCTCTGCCCTTTTGGACTGCAACGTGTCAAAAACCCCCTCCGTCCTTGTCCTTAAACCAATCTCAGACACTAGCCGGCCTAACTAATCCTTGTCTGGACTACCTAATCCCCGTATCAACTATCTGTTAGCCTTTAGTATTCTCCTCTCGCCATATCTTATCTTCTGGCCTTCGCTATTCTCTCCCTGTGTTTTCCTACTTTGTAACCTTCCTCTTGAAGCATACAGATATGTCCTGCCATTGCAAACACCGAACTATGGGTACCAGTATTGATTAACTTTGGGGGCTGGATAACACACAACATGTAAGCAGAGAGCATTCTGGTGACACAATATCTTGTTTTCAAACTCTCCTGATTGGCTAAAACTTTTGTGCGATGGGTGTATGTTTGTACAGATGTATTTCGACGATAAAAGCTTGTGAGCCACGGAGTCAAGTGGCAGTCTCCTGAGAACCTACTTGATGTACTTCTTGGACAACTGTGCTTAGCTGCAGCTAATAAACTTGGTTTTCTACGCCAACAGAGTATTCCGTGTCTCTGTGCAACAAGGCAGGTGAACCCGAAGATTCCAGGCGTGCCCTGCGCCGCCAGGCCCAAAGGCCCGGTTCTTCAATCGGCGCCCAACGTGGGGCGGCTTCAGAGGTAGCGGTTGAGCCCAAGGATCGTGAGGAGCCCCGCAGGAAAATTCCAGAGGAGGCGCCCCACACCAGCGACCCCTGTATGTCGAAGAGTGGGCCGATGGTCTTTTGAAGTGTGGCTTCTCCTTTCCCACGGCTGCTGGTGCCTGCTGCCCTGACTGCTGCCCTGCCTTGGTCCCTCTTTTGGTGATGACTGGTATTGCGAGACGTTAGACGGACCTCTGTTGGCGTGAAGAAGACATTTGTTAAGTACTGTGGGTAGCTCCCACTCCTTTTTGTTTGTTTTTGGGTTCTTAGATTCGAAAATTGCAATTGTCGAAGCCAAGGGGTGAGTACGTTTGTGCTGTTTTGATTAGCCCCTTGTTGTTTGTAGGAAGCCAGTGAAAGTAACGATGCCTGGTTTCAGTAAGTTTAAAAAATGGTGTTGTTTTTGTTGCGATATGGACTCCCGACTGGAGGACTCTTGTCCAATTCCTCCGGCTGGAACTCCTACTTATGAGCTTTACTCTAAACATGGTATAGGCCCCATCACCTTTAATGAAATATGGGTCCGCTATACGAAGAAAGATGGTGTTTTACAGTGGCCACATAATGGTAGTTTTGAGCCTGATATTTTAGACAATTTAGAAGCTACTTTGTTTAAAAGAAAAGCCCGGCCGGCTATGTTTGACTCTTTTCGCCTTTGGCGCAAGGAAGCCAAACAAAGAAATTAAACAGGCAAAAAGAGATAGGAAAGAAAAAGATATCACTGTCATACAGGCTGCCCAACAGTTTAAAAATAATGAAATAGATCATGCGATAGAGATCTTAGATAGGCAACATCACATGGCGATTGACAAATGTTACCCAGTGCTGCCAACTTCTTCCCCAAATCGCGATGCTGATCCTGAGAAGGATCCTTTAATGTCTCACTTATTACGATCGCCCCCGCCCTATGTACAAGGCGCTAATGCACCCCCGCTTTTGTTACCCGTCCAACAACCTGTTATTCTCCCACCAGCTCCAGCTCCTGCACCTGCAACACAGCCCTTTTTGGCACTGCCACTCCCGCCATTTCCTTTGCCTTCAGCTCCCTTGTTTCCAGCTCCTCTGCCTCAGACTTCTTTGCCTCAGTCTCCTTTGCCTTCGACCTCCGCTCTACCTGTTGCCTCTTCTCCTGCTCCGTCTCATACATTATCTCCTGTTTTTCCGTCAACTTCCCCTTCTATCCGTCAGCGGATGGTTGAGACTGTTTCTGGTCTCTTTTCTCCTCTCTTTGGGTCAGCAAGTCTGACTCCTGTTCTTCCCTGTAGGCAGACCCGTAGTTTACTTCCTGACTCCCAAGAACGAGATACGTTCATGGGTCTTGCTCGCAGGTGGATCCTGAGTGATCTCAAATATACTGTTCGAGATATCATGGATACTTTTGAACAGTGGGATGCCCCTGTACAAAGATTCGTTTTCAATGCCATGTGTGAAATCCTAGGTCAGGAATTGGAGGCCACGGGATTGGGTTTAGCTCCCAAGGGTTTGCTGGATATTAGGACTGATTTTGATAAAGGAATTATTGTGGGTCCTGAGGTTGAGAATGCTATACGGACACTTATTACTTTTAGATCAATGTTCTTTTCCCGGTCTTTGTCTGAACCTGATCCTTCTGTTAGGCGCAAACTGAAACACTATCCTATGCGAGAGGTTCCCCCAGTATGGAGAGAAGAGGTTGCAGCCCAGGGTAATAATCCGCTTATACCGGCTCACTTCCAACGTATATGGGTACATGTACCTTGGAAGAGATCTGAGGTGCTGGCCCTTAAACAGTCTTTACCTGACCCCCGTAAAAACCCTGCTGGTTACTACAAGGAATTCTCAGACTGTTGACGCTTGTATTATGAATTTGGCTGACAGATATGTTAATGGGAAATGTTGTCCCACAACCATTGTGGGCTAGGATTCGGAAAGAGGACCACGCCCAAGAATTAGGAGGTGATTGGAATGCTATACTGGCTGCTGATAGGCTCCAAGTGGGTGGTGCTAAACCCGATAATTTAATTGCAGAACTTCCTGGTAGAATAATTACCTTAATGAAAACTATGATGCCCGCTCTGCGAGTTAATTGGGATAAGTTAGCTGCCTGTAAGCAGAAGGATGAGAGTGTCTGACTTCTTCACTCGTTTTGAAGAAACGTTTCTTGATCACAGTGGTCAGGATATGAGCACAGAGGGGGGACAGCGATTGTTCGTAGATAAATTTGTATTTAATTTGCTTACCGAGCTCTCTAATAAATTAAAGGATTCCGAAAGTTCATGGGCTGTTTCTTCTTCAGCCCAGATATTGGCTACTGCCCAATATTACGAAAATAGGGATAAGGAGGAGAAGGACAAATTGGATAAAAAGACTAAAGATTTAAAGACGAAGGCTCTTTTACAACAGGCTTATCCTCCTCGTCCTGCTCAGCGCCAGTTTCAGCCGACTCCCCAGTTTCAGAAGGTGTTTCAGAAACCTGAGCCTTTTGTTCCACGGCCTCCACTGGGTCCTAATCAATGTGCCTATTGTAAGGAAGAAGGTCACTTCAAGAATAATTGCCCGATATTATTGCAGCGTGCTGGTGGTACGCCTGGGCCGCGAGGCCGAGGTGGCTTCCAGTCAACACCTAGGGGAGGGGCGAAGTAGCATGTCCCAGGATCAACGTTCCTTTCCGCCGCAAAATTCCATGAATTATTTTGATCAGCAAAATACTCAGTCTGCCCATTATTATAATGACGATTATTATATGGAAGATGAGAATCAGGGTTTCTCTAGCTAGGACAGCCGTGGACAAAGTGAGGGAGTCATTTCAGTTCCAGTGGACCAAAATGGGCCTTATGTTGACGTCGTTGCGCTTGGTGTATCAGAACCATTTCTCTTGGATACTGGTGCAACGAAGAGTTCTATCATCCACTCTAAACTCCCTGGGGCACCTTTGTCTGGCTTAACAAATGTTTCTGTAGGATTTTCTGGCGCCCCGGTTCGTAACCCAGTTTCTTGTCTTTTACCTATCTCCATTGGCCCTTATGATTTGGAGGCTCCTCTTATTTTGACAACTGGTTGTGGTGAGAATTTGTTGGGGTTGGACTTGTTAAAGAGATTGTATGCGACACTGCATTGTTCTCCTTCTGGTGTACATCTTACTTTAGGCAAGAGATTAATTTCCCCGACATATTTGTCTAGAGACCAACTCCCTTCTGAATTACGTTCCCTGCCTACTACTCTTTGGGCTACAGGCCCCAATGATGTTGGTCTCTTGCAGATTCCACCCTATGTTGTCACCCTCAAGTCCAATGTTATGTTACCTCGCATTCCTCAGTATAGAATTTCGAGTGATGGTGAGAGAGCGCTGATGGCTATCATTTATGATTTGGTTGAGAAAGGTGTGGTTGAAGAGACTAGAGGAAATGTGTGTAATAGTCCTGTTCTGCCTGTCCTTAAACGTACTGACTCTTCCCAGCCACCGGTTTATCGTTTTGTAATCGATCTCCGTGAGGTCAACAAGATCGTTGTACCCCAGTTTCCTGTCGTCCCAGATATCACTGCTTTATTGACAATGATACCTGCCTCAGCTGCCTGGTTTTCGATCATTGACCTTAAGAATGCTTTCTTTAGCATTCCCATTGCTGAGGAAAGTAGGGATATTTTTGGCTTCTCTTTGGGAGGCCGAAGCTTCCGGTTCAAGCGCGCGCCTCAAGGCTATTGTGAAAGTCCCTCCATTTATAGTCCGGCTTTGAAAACTCAGCTCGATGCTTTCACTTTGCCTCCAGGTGCCACCCTTATTCAGTACCTAGATGATCTGCTAGTTGCTGCTGATTCTGAGGAAATTTGTAAACGAGTTACTGTTTCACTGTTGCATCACTTGTCTGACCTTCATCATAAGGTTTCACCCTCTAAATTACAATATTGTCGCCAAGAGGTCATCTCTTGTCGAAGGAGGGACGGCGGTTGACCCCAGAGAGAATCCAAGCAATTGCACAAATGTCTGTACCATGCACACAGAGAGAGGTGCGTGCCTTTTTAGGAATTACCTCTTACTGCAGACAATGGATTCCGAATTTTTCTTTGTTAGCGAAACCTTTGTTAGCACTTACACTTAAAGATACCCCCCAACCTCTCCCTTGGACAGAGGAATGCCAGAAAAGTTTTACTGATTTGCGTACTTCCTTGTGTTCTGCTCCTGTGTTGGGTACTCCGGATTACAGCAAACCTTTCACACTTTGTGCACGAGAGAGAAGGTTGCGCGTTGTCAGTTTTGACACAACAATTTGGTGACAAACAACGCCCGTGTGCTTATTTTTCGGCTACGTTAGACCCTGTAGCTAAAGCATTTCCTAGTTGTCTGAAAGCTACAGCAGCAGCAGCAGCAGTTTCTATTCGCCAATCTGCTGGATTGGTGCTAGACAATACGCTTATTGTCATGGTGCCACATGCAGTGGATACACTTTTAAATAGGACAAAAACCCAGCATCTTACGAGCGCCCGTTTATCGGGGTATGAGCTGACGCTCTTGGCTAGTCACGTGCACATCAAGCGATGTAATACCCTAAATCCAGCTACATTGTTACCAATCCCAGTAGAGAAAGACATTCAAGAGCAACATGATTGTTTTCTCCGTACAGAGGAGGAGACAAAAGGTAGGATTGATTTAAAAGATACGCCGCTCCTGGACCCGGATGGGATACTATGGGTGGATGGTTCGTGTTTTAAGCTCCCCAATGGTGAAACGACTGCAGCCTATGCTATTACCACTTTGCATACGATTGTGGAGACAGCACGCATTAGGCAGAATTCAGCCCAAGCAGCTGAATTGATAGCTCTGACTAGAGCTTGTGTATTGGCCGAAGGGAAGAGAGTGAATGTGTTCACCGACAGCCAATATGCATTTGGGGTGGCCCACAGTTTTGGCCGCCTTTGGAGGGAAAGAGGATTCTTTACCTCACATGGTACTAAAATACAGCATGGTCAGTTAGTGAATGACCTTTTGGAATCACTTGCTTTACCCACTCACATAGCAATTGTGAAGTGTAGTGCGCATAAAAGGATCACTGATGATGTGGGTGAAGGAAACGCTTTTGCGGATCAGATAGCGAAAGAGACAGCGAGAGATGTGACGAGTCATATGTATGTTGCTGGACCTGCTAGATGGGTCAGTCAAGGAGGAATGTGTGAGGACACAATAGAAAGTGTGAAAATGATTCAGGAAGAGGCTACAGAGAAAGAATTGAGTAAGTGGAGATAGTACAGGAATGTTGGATGCGACAGGATGTTGGATAGAATTGTCAGAACACCAACGTTGGCTGTTACCAGACGCCTATGTACTTCCAGTAGTGACTATGGCGCATGGTCCAGCCCACATCAGTGCGAAAGGAATATGCAAGCTTTTGGCTCCAGTATGGCAGAATGCAGGGATTCCTAAATGTGCAGACAATCTTGTTAAACATTGCATTGTTTGTTTGATGCACAACCCAGGAAGAGGGACACCAACCCCAGCAGGCCATTTTGCTCCCCGAACGTATCCTTTTGAGGTAGTGCAGATAGACTACATTCATATGGAGAGATGCAGAAACCTAAAGTATGTCCTTGTGGTGGTATGTGCCTTTTCCAGATGGATAGAGGCCTACCCCCTAAAGGATAATACTGCCTTGTCTACAGCTAAGGTCCTTCTGAAAGAATACTTCCCGAGGTTTGGTTTACCTTTAATTGTCTGGAGTGACAATGGAAGTGAATTCGTGGGTCAAATCATGCAGAAAGTATGTGCAGGTCTTGGGATTTAGCAAAAATTCCACGCGGCAAACCACCCTCAGTCAGCGGGTTTGGTAGAGTGCTATAATGGCACTCTCAAACTTAAACTTGCAAAGATACAAGCCAGCACAGGTCTTGCCTGGCCCGACGCCTTACCTCTAGCCCTCTTGTCAACTCGAACAACTGTTCATTCTCGTGTGGGACTTAGCCCATATGAGATTGTGTTCGGACGCCCGGCTAATATCTGGGGTGTCCCTAGACCCAAGAAGTACTCTGACATAGAATACCCAATGTTAATTGACTATTTGCATGATCTCACCACTAAATTGCGTGTTCTCCATCAGCAGGTACAAGACACCTTGCCACAGGTTTCCTCGGATCCTGGGCACACCCTCCAACCTGGCGACTGGGTGTGCCTTAAGAATTTTCAGAGGAAGAGGAATTTGGAGCCTCGCTGGCGGGAGCCAAGACAGGTCCTGCTGACAACACGTACAGCCGTAAAAGTCGTTGGGAAGAAGAACTGGATCCATGGTGTGCACTGCAAAAGGGTACCTTTGCCTTTTGATCAGTGGGTCCGCGAAGGTATAGGTGATTGTGAAGGAGAGAGAGTTCCCCGGTTTGTACCTTTTGGCGATGCACACCTAGAATGGACTCGGACTGAGAAAGAGGACGATGATGTTTTGCAAGAAGCTGTACCATCGCATCTCAGAATAGATACAACTGATCCAGAGACACTTTTTCAAGACCAGACTGCCAAACAAGGATAGATACAATCTGAGGCCTAGAGTGGCCAAAGACATTTGAAATTTATTTTTATTTTTTCTCCCCTTCGTTCCTAAACTGCATTTTCTTTTATTTCTTAGATTGCATTTTTGAATTTTATATATTTTCTTCCTTATGTGATACTGGACTCATCCCATTTTTGCAGGGTCGTGGTAGGAGACTTGGTTTGTGACCTGAGTAGTGGCACTAGGTCTGCAGGACTTGCAGTGTCATAGGACGGCCAATAACCACAACTAAGCGAGATAGGAAGATTGCCACGAGCAACACTTTAGGGGATGACTTCCGGTGAATCAGAAATTGATAAAAAAACAAAATGAAGGAAAAATATTGTAAATTACTATTTAATAGATGTGGCGTAGTATTATGTGTTTTAACTCTGTTATGTGTTTTATTAGCTTGTGTGGGTTGGGTTATTCACACTTTGCAGCCAGCATCTGTACCTATATCTACCTCTCAGCCCATACCTTTTCGCACTACTATTTCCCCACACCAATTCTATACGCTACCAGGGCATGAACAAATTAGGAGAATGGAATATCTCAACAATTCATTCATCCAGCTATTACACCAGCATCAATTAGTAATCAATACCACCGATTGTTGGGTTTGTGGACTTTTACCCCATAATACAGATAAAGGAATGCCATATTTAGTTCTACCCTTCTCCCTAAAAGGATCTGCTTGGGCTTACACCTCTATGTTTGCCAATGCCTATGAGAACCAACATCGACATCCTGTTGGTCCGTATAGGGATGGAATTGACGTTAGTCATAATTCACTAATAAAGGGAATAGTGGCTATGTCAAAACATTATAAAACATTTAGTGAATTCCCACCGACGAGCGACAAGCATACATTGACTGGAATGTGACACATTATGTCACTAGCCTTACAGACAGAGCCAAAATGAAAGGATCCCCACCTATATATACTGTACCCCACCAAGGTCACCTATGTCTCCAAGCCAATGGTCAAAATCCTAAGGCTCAATTGGGAAAGAGCACTTGTAATATTACATATATCTATACATCCTGAACGTCTCCACCATTGGTAGCATCTCAAGGAACATATTTCGTCTGCCATGACAGAGCCTATACATGGTTACCAGCCGATTTCTCAGGGATTTGTTATATGGCTTTTCTCCTCCCTCCAACATATACAGCTCCTTCGGGACATCACAAGACAAGGTACGGCAGAGGGGTTATTGCTTTGGAGGACACAGCAGGACAGGAAGGAGGTGACTTCCTTAAAGGATTCCTCCCATTTTGAGGCCCTATGGCCAATAGTAGAAATATCAGACATCTCATTCGGGTAGTTGAGGCAACAATAAATGAAACTGTCGGAGCACTGAGTAATATCACTGCTGAGCTTCAGGCGGATCGCCTTATGACATTACAGAACAGAATGGTGTTAGACATCATTCTCGCAGATCGTGGTGGAGTCTGTACATTGATTGGATCGAGTTGTTGCATTTATATACCTGATAACGCCCCTACAGTATACCAGGCCATCTCTAAATTGCACCACATTGCTGAGTCCATCCACCAGGACGAAGGAAATTGGTCTCTGATGGGATGGTTTTGGGAACTACTGTCCACATGGGGATGGAAGGTATTGACCTTTGTTGGAGTAGTTTTGGCCATCATCTTCTCGTGTTGCCTTTGTTTACAATGTGGCCCCGCAATATGTGGTCTTTGTGCTATGTGTGTCCCAAGACCCATGCCACAGAAAACAGAGAATATGAAGATGAAGATGTTGCAGCAACAGCTTGACGACTTCATGACCATCGACATTGATTCAGATTAGCGTGAGTCTTTGTGTATTGCCTGCGTAATGGCAAAAGGAGGGTCTGAGGTTCTTTAATTTTGACCCCATCTTACAGTCACTGCCATTTTTGTGTTGCCTTTACACAGGCTGCTCGATGAGCGAAGTGTCTCTGCCCTTTTGGACTGCAACGTGTCAAAAACCCCCTCCGTCCTTGTCCTTAAACCAATCTCAGACACCAGCCGGCCTAACTAATCCTTGTCTGGACTACCTAATCCCCGTATCAACTATCTGTTAGCCTTTAGTATTCTCCTCTCGCCATATCTTATCTTCTGGCCTTCGCTATTCTCTCCCTGTGTTTCCCTACTTTGTAACCTTCCTCTTGAAGCATACAGATATGTCCTGCCATTGCAAACACCGAACTATGGGTACCAGTATTGATTAACTTTGGGGGCTGGATAACACACAACATGTAAGCAGAGAGCATTCTGGTGACACAATATCTTGTTTTCAAACTCTCCTGATTGGCTAAAAAATTTGTGCGATGGGTGTAGGTTTGTACAGATGTATTTCGACGATAAAAGCTTGTGAGCCACGGAGTCAAGTGGCAGTCTCCTGAGAACCTACTTGATGTACTTCTTGGACAACTGTGCTTAGCTGCAGCTAATAAACTTGGTTTTCTACGCCAACAGAGTATTCCGTGTCTCTGTGCAACAAGGCAGGTGAACCCGAAGATTTCAGGCGTGCCCTACGCCGCCAGGCCCAAAGGCCCGGTTCTTCAACAGGAGAGGCAACAATGTACACTGGACAACAGAAGTAGTGGACCGGCGTGTCTCGACGAGATGCATGACGAGCTCACTCAACAACC
Source organism: Calotriton arnoldi (assembly GCA_963921515.1). NCBI lineage: Eukaryota > Metazoa > Chordata > Amphibia > Caudata > Salamandridae > Calotriton > Calotriton arnoldi. The sequence goes on from CAWUFW010010700.1 coordinate 419,253, forward strand.
AAGCGTCCACCAGCAAGAGGGGCAACTAGTGGTAAACATAACGGAACAAGAGCTCACTGACACCCAGAAGAGTGTCCTAGAGAAAGGATTGGGTTTTGTGCCAACGAATAGGATAGACAGATTCTAAATCCATGCGGAGATGCAAGAATTCATACGAAAATTGAAACTACGGGCTTTCTTCAAGGAGAGAGACACCGCCACGGCTGAACCATCTGACACTGGCTTACGGTTAAAATCAACATTCACTCCACCAGACACTACACTACCCGTCGAACTACTGACGTTCGAGAAGGCAGTGATGAGAGACCTAGGAGAGATGACCACAGATGACCAAACCTGTTTCCAGAACACGACCAGATTGGAGAAAGAAGCCATAAGACAACTATCAACCAACAAGGATATCACTATCAAACCAGCTGATAAGGGTGGGGCGATAGTAATTCAGACTACAATGGCATATGACAACGAATGCAGGAGACTATTGGGAGACAGAAGAAACTATGAAATCTTACGAGAAGACCCCACGGAACCCTTACGGATTCAGATCACGGGGATGGTGGAAGAAGCTTTAGCACACAACTGGGCACACAACAACACGCCCTGGTCACCATCAGACTCGACTACGGCAACGCACTCTACGCCGGAATAAACAAAAACCTCATCCGCAAGCTACAGAACATCCAGAACGCTGCCGCAAGACTGGTCCTCAACCTACCAAAACACTGCCACATCTCCCAGCACCTGCGCACACTCCACTGGCTCCCCATCGAGGCGAGAATCACCTTTAAGATGCTCACCCACGCACACAAGGCCCTCCACGGCACCGGACCAGTATACCTGAACAGCCGACTCAAATTCCACGCACCCCAAAGGACCCTACGATCAGCCCAGCTCTCCTACGCCGTGGTCCCCCGCACCAGAAAGACCAGATCGGGAGGCCGCTCCTTCTCTTTCCTCGCGGCCAAAGCATGGAACGCCCTTCCGCTCCACCTCAGACAGACAACATCGCTACCCATCTTCGCAAAAACCTCAAAACCTGGCTCTTCGACAGACCCCCTCCTTGATGAATGGAACCTGCACCCCCCCCCCCCCAGTGCCTTGAGACCCTTACGGGTGAGTAGTCGCGCTTTAACAAACTCCTGATTGATTGAGTGTCCAAAAAAGAGGCAGAGTTCCTAATCCAAAAATCACCCAAAACCCCATATTTCTACACCATCCCCAAGATACACAAGAACCTGGTACAACCACCAGGACACCCAATAGTTTCAGGCATTGGCTCTATACTAGAGCCCCTGTCTAAATTCGCTGATGCTTTCCTCCATCCACTAATTCAACAAACTGACACCTACCTAAAAGATACTAAAGCAGTACTCCAGCTGCTACAAAATTTGACCTTTGATCCTGATAAACAACTACTACTGGGGCTCGATGTGGAGAGTTTGTACACGAGTTTACCCCACGATGAGACACTCAACATCATGGAAGAAATTCTGTTCAGCAACGCCTGGGAATACCAAACACCACGGAATCTTGTAATGGAATGCATCAGCCTGGCCCTGACCAAAAATGTCTTCCTGTATGAGGATACTCTCTACCTGCAGAAACACGGGACCAGCATGGGGAGCACTTTTGCTCCCAGCCTGGCAGGTCTCTACGTACACCATCTAGAGACCTGCAGGATCCTACATCATAATAACCCTTTCAGACATAACATCAAGACCTGGAAGAGGTATATTGACGATGTGCTGGTCATCTGGGAGGGAGACGTTCCATCGACCAAGGAGTTCATGGGATGGCTCAACCAACAGAATACCTTTCTAAAGTTTACCAGTACCACATCACGTGACAATCTAGTGTTCCTAGATCTGAACATATACCCAGAGGGGGGCACACTAAAAACCACCACGCATTTCAAGCCAACAGCTAAGAACTGTCTGCTATTATATGATAGCTTCCATCCGCGTCATCTACGTGACAACCTCCCCTACAGGCAGTTCCAGTACGGAAACCGCCCTCCTCGCCGCAACAGACATCCGCACCCTACTGGACAAAGGAGAAACAGTAGCCCTCATCCTCCTCGACCTATCAGCGGCGTTCGACACAGTCTCCCACCGCACCCTAATACGCAGACTCTACAACGCAGGAATCCAGGACAAGGCCCTCGACTGGATCTGCTCCTTCCTCTCCGGCAGGACACAGCGGGTCAGACACCCCCCTTTCCTCTCGGACCCTACACCTACCACCTGCGGAGTCCCTCAGCCCGACGCTCTTCAACGTCTACATGGCTCCACTTGCCCCCATCGTCAGAACCTACGGACTCAACATCGTGTCATACGCAGACGACACCCAGCTCATCCTCTCCCTATCCAACGAGCCCAACACCGCCAGACGCAACTTTCTAGAAGGCATGGAAGCCGATGCCAAATGGATGAAAAATAGCTGCCTACAACTAAACACCAACAAAACAGAAGTACTCATCATGGGCCCAAACCCTGATGCCTGGAGCGACACCTGGTGGCCCCCCGCCCTCGGAAACCCGCCAACCCCCACAGACCACGCACGCAACCTGGGAATCATCCTGGACACCGAGCTCAAAATGGACCGCCAGATCAACTGTCTCGTCTTCCTGCTTCCACACCCTCCCCGCCTCCTTTGTAAGACCTTCAAATGGATCCCCCTCGAACACCGAAAGACCGTCACTCACGCCCTGGTCACCAGCAGACTCGACTACGGCAACGCACTCTACACCGGAACAAAAACCTCATCCGCAAGCTACAGAACATCCAGAACGCCGCCGCAAGACTGGTCCTCAACCTGCCAAAACACTGCCACATCTCCCAGCACCTGCGCACACTCCACTGGCTCCCCGTCGAGGCGAGAATCACCTTTAAGATGCTCACCCACGCACACAAGGCCCTCCACGGCACCGGACCAGCATACCTAAACAGCCGACTCAAATTCCACGCACCCCAAAGGACCCTACGATCAGCCCAGCTCTCCTACGCCGTGGTCCCCCGCACCAGAAAGACCAGATCGGGAGGCCGCTCCTTCTCCTTCCTCGCGGCCAAAGCATGGAACGCCCTTCCGCTCCACCTCAGACAACATCGCTCCCCATCTTCGCAAGAAACCTCAAAACCTGGCTCTTCGACAGACCCCCTCCTTGATGGAATGGAACCTGCACCCCACCCCCAGCACCTGGAGACCCTTACGGGTGAGTAGTCGCGCTTTAACAAACTCCTGATTGATTGATCGGGGTTGCCAACAATGGAATGGAACTCGTGCCTATTGAAATTGAACATTAAAGCACAAATGAAACACAGATCTTAATTCGGCCTAATATCGACATCTATGTGAATATGCCTCAAAACGAGTCATCTGTCAGTTCTACAAAACCTGCTGAGCTACCAAAGATCGATCAAACTGCATCTGGCTATTTCATTGATTTTGACACCTCTCTGGATCCAAGTGAACCAGAGTTCACGCCAGCGCTAGTTTCCCACAAAAAACAACTGCAGGAGCTTTACCTTTGGATGGGAAAGACAACCTAGTTTCACCATGGCTACAGGGCGATAGCAATTGGTTTACTGTTCCTAGTCCTCTGGATAGGCTTAGTTACTTTCTTTTCCTTGCTACTGAATTGAAAATATCTCTGAGAACGCTCCGCAGCATCACACGTGAACTTGGTACTGAAACCACATACTCATCATGAGCAAAGAGACCTGTCCTTTATGAACATTACAGCAGTTCCCGTTTCTGAAGGAATAGTTTGGGATAGGGATTTATATGAGATTTGGTCCCACTGAACTTTTGAAAATATCACATCTATTCAAAATTTCTTTGAAGGACATCACCTCCAGTATATTCTGACAATTGAGATTTGGAAACTGTAAATAGTATGCTGTCTGATTTAGAGAAATCTGCAGCATTTTCAAAAAATGAAATGTATGATGATCCATCTGATTTCGATATCATGTATGGTTACCAACATCATGGTCATCATTTTTTGCACAAAGCAAGTACTGCATGTAATATTTTCACATATCACCAATGGGAACATTGTGAGCTACCTTTTGGTGGTGTTAGGCAAACGTTTGCACAAAAGTTTGCTTATTTTTCTAGGTTGAACACATCAGATCCATGCTCATAATAGGAGCTTGCAACTACATCTGCAAAGAAAAACATGCTCACTAACACAAAACAGATATACTCTGCATCATTTATTTCCCAACTGTCTGAACAGGGTTTTGACTTATGGAAAAACACTATATACAATAAATCAGTCTGGGGGACCAAAGAATGGCAGGTTCAGGGAACTGAGGCACTATTTAGAGCATGCTCATACCACAGCAGATTATCTTCCTGAACAACACTGTGCAACAGACTTCCTGTCTTGGATTAGCCAAGATCAAGGACTTGAACACACCTCATTCCCTCGCTTTCACACTTTGAGGGATGGCAAAACTATACAGAAAATGGTGAGGGTACTCTCGATGTCATCATGCATGGCGTTTCATACAATTCAACAGACCCCAATTGGAAGGGATGGTTGGTTTAGCCTACATACAAGAATAGGTGTCAGTCAAGATTCAGGGGTACCGCCGAAGGGTTTAGTATCCACAGGCCTGACCAACGCTATGTACAATGAGAACATCCGGGGGTGGCGACATCCTACAGTGTTGGGAAGTTATGCCTAGATTGGCTGAGAACCTCAACAGTGTCGCAGGTGAAACAATTTTCTTTACTTTCAGATGACATGGATTAAGGGATTTTTCTTGCTAGGTCCCCGGAAACCGCGTCATAAACGCTTCTTATATGTAATTTACAACGAAGTTTGGAAAATTCTCAACAAGAAGCTGCGGAGAGATTGCATATAATTGACAGTTAACTTAGAATAGGCTTTGGCTGTGGTTGACAATGGTATGACCACACTAACATCCAGAATGTATTCACTGGGCAACATTGTGTCTTCTGCAATAGATAATGGAACAGGATCTGTCCATCTTACAACACTGGCAATCAAAGTTACGATCCATTCTATTATTAAGCTGGACGGTACAATCATTGCACTCTGGTCAGAGGCCCTGGCGGTACATTAACAGGAAGTCTGTTTTCTGCTTATAATCTATCGGAAAGTCAACGAGAATGGCACAAAGATTCCAAAATATACAATGCTGCACATTGAAAAATTGGACCAATTACCTTTCACCGTGGCAGAATCACCGCCCACAGAGTGGTTAATTCATGGCCATATAACATTGCCAGTAGCAACTTTCCAATTTCAATATTGCTAGAACACAACCAGGTAGGCAGATATGAAGCAATGGGTAAGGACTTCATCCATTAATCTTGGGAATTACTGTATAGATTTAGATGCAGGAATGGGGACACTGAAGGGTTTCTCAGAGGTACAGGCTGTGAGACTTCATTAAGTGGGTCTTTGATCTGCCAGGAAATTATGCTTCACTGGGCCTGTAATGGTTCAGTTGCAAATTTATCCTGTCATTTAAAGGAATCCCCAGCTGCAGTGATTAATCCAGTGTTCAGGCTGCTCTCAAATGGGAGTTACATAATGCTGCATGATCATGGTTGTTGTGGGATGCTTCCAGGCATCGCATATCTAGTCACAGTAAGTTCCAGGGTTACTTGTTGTATGCAAGTATTGTTTCTACCTCCCCTCACTGTCAGGGAGGCGCCATTACAGCCTTTATTGAATATTTCATTTATACGGTTTGATACTTTGAGGCGACTGAAAGCCATGCTTTTACAGAAGGATGTGCCCTTAACCTCAGACCGAGAGACTTTTGATCTTCAGGTTGCAAGGTCCTTAGCTGAGATACAGGCACTGGTACGAACAAATTGCCCTTTCCATTTCAGAGAAATGGTACAGCGTATCTTTAACATGTCTGATACCAAGGGTATAGTCCACCTATTTAAGACCATATGTTCGGGCTGTTATGCACCTTTCAGACAGTCTTCGGAGTGATTCTAGCCATTATACACTGTGTTGGGAAGTGTATGAGGGCTTCCGCTAATCCTGCTACTGATAGTGGGTATCCGGATTTAAATTTTTCTACTTTGCAATGGATGTCCCAGTCACCAAGGAGATAAGCGAGTCATTGTTCCTATCATTCAGACCAGTCTGGATTGACTGTTCTGCCTGTTCTATGGACAAACATGCATGTTGGACCTCTGTGTAACACTTCCCTCGGTTGCGTCTTCGGATGTGGATGTATTGCTGGACCAGTTAAAGGCCTGCGTAGTGCAGTGTCCTCAGCGTATTCCCATGTTTGTGTCAGCATTCTTAGAGCCACCACGGGATGCTCTAAGAATTGGATACTGGCTCTACTGCAGGCACACAGGCTTTGGATGTTTCAAAAGCTTCCTCAGCATTGGCTGTGGGAACTGAAGATCACCTTTGCTCGATTGACCTGATCTGTGAGGTGTTACAGGGACCGGTGTCTGCAAAGGCAAGCAGAAGTGATGTTGCTTCTCCCACACAGGATACATAAACATTTGGCTCTTCGTTTGCTGGGAACAAGTCGTCCTCTTTTCCAAAACAACCGAAATTGGAATTTTAAACACATTTTTTCTTTTTCGCTTTTACTGAGCACCATAACTTTTAGACGTCCTCAGTTGCTCAAATGAAATAAGATTTTAAAAAGGACTTCGAGTTTTTTTACATATATAAAGGACTTATAACGTTTAGACATTTTTTTATATCTTTTAGAAAAAAATGTATGAACTTTTTGTGATACGGATTTACCTTTTTATTTATGTAGTATATCGTCCAGTCGTAGGAGTAGTGAGTCTTATGATTTGCAATGTACCCCAATATAGGCACGGGTAGTCACCTAACCTTTCACCTACATTCACCCTGCCACTGTACTACATAACGGTTTTGGTGCGGACCTTTTACCTAGTTAGGTGCTGCATAAATGTGTGGTTTCCCCCGAAAACTAGCCTAATTTATTATGCATGAGGATTCTCAGAATCGCAGCAGGATTACCACAATCTGCATAATAACTATATATGAGTTTCATAACTATCGTCATCCTCGGCCGACATGACACAGCAAGATCGAACCCCTGAGGGTACCTTTTGGGTATATAAGCGCTATATCTTTGCTGGGGCAGGCAGAGGAGAAAGACTTCCATGCTGACACACTGACACGAGATACTGATGTTCCCGCACACAGACACTCCAGCACACAGTGGTCTGACATCCCTCGCTGGGTGTCTATCTCAAGACTAAGACAAGATCCTTCGTTCTCTCACATCATGTAATGGGGGTGGCCTTATCCTAGAGGGATTCATGGCTATACACCTACATACATGTTAGGTACATTGAGGTACACCTAGTTAGGGTTTGCATCGTGTGAGTACACATTATTACGGTCATCTATTTATATGCTTGCATATATTCATTGTTCTAGCACTATGGGAGAATTCTACCATCTATTTACTCTGTTGGTGCTTGGGCCAATATACATCTGTCTGTCATATGGTTGTAGCAGCACATGTATTTTACACTAGAATGACGCTGGTTCAATAAATGCTTATTGAAAACATCCATCGTTTATTCTGTGTATCTCCGCGACAAAGTGAGCTTGAGTGACTGAGCGAAAAGTACTGTACTGTTTCCACGATCCCTGAGGAGTCAGGGTTGTCATGTTCGATAGTTGCCTGAAACTATTCTCTCCTTGGTAAGAGGAGTTCGTAGTGGCACTGTGAGCTAGTTGGTATACAGGTGAACATATCTAGTGGGGGTGTCTGGAATCAGTCTGGACACCAGTCCCACAGTTTGTCTAAATGCGCAGATCCTATATAGATTTATAGGAACTACACAACACTACTTTGCGGTTGTTACTGTGAAAAAGCACAAAAACAGCAGCCCAGCAGATGGCATCCTTTAGGTTAAATCACAAAGAACAGGTATCAAATTAAGGGAACTGTTTTTTGTCATAGCCATAAAAATAACAGAATATTTACAGACCAGTCACTACAATGTCAAATGCAGTCTTCACATCCCTACACTTGCTTTAAATCTAGTTGCATTTCTTCACTGTATAGACTATTTTTTTCTCACCCTTTAAATGCTAACGCGAACGCTTCAGTCGCGGATGCATCTTTAGGCCTTATGTGAATTCACATTAGTTTTCCACTTTTCCTGCAGTTGTTTGAGCAATATTTCCTGACGGTGAGGCTGGAGATGTTACCGAAAAAGACAGCATCAACAGAGGATACATTTTTTGTCTCAAACACAGATCCAATATATAATCCCTCAAATGATTCCAAACAGTTTCATGAAAGGTATTATTGCAGTTCTTGTGGTGTCTTTTCGCGTTCACATATTCCTAATGGCTGTGTGTCTACTGGTTTACAATGGATGAGGGTTATTTGACAAAGAGATACCATTGTCAACAAAAGTTACGTGACAGTTATCAGCTCATGAGCTGTACGATACCTTTATAACATACTTGAATATTCATAGTATGTCCAGCAGGTTTCACATATGAATTTTTACAGGTACAATATCCCTTCAGTTAGAAGTCAGCAACCTAGACAAGTTTGAGACAGTAACCAAAAAAAAGAGAATTGATGCTGAAAAGAGCCTTGTTGTGGATTACATGGCACATTCAACTCCCACTGCTGAAAAGCATTATCGAATGAGGAGTGGAAAATATGGGTGATGCAGCCAAATAGCTAGATGAATGTACCCAAGGAAAGCAAAGGCAAGACCACATTCAGCGTTTTGCTTTCTCTGACCTTTAGAAAACAATACCCATACCCATAATATTTATACTTTAATGGCAAGTAATTGTATTCAGAGCGTAATTTTAAAAAATCATGAACCATTATTGTTCATGCCACCCTTTAATGGAAGCTCCCCGAAGATTAATGTACACTTCAAAACAGTGAATGTAATGTTAAACCAACTGTAACGATAATGGAGATAGATGGAAAGATATGTCATTTTGTTTATTGCATTGGAAACTATTTTGAACAGTTGTGAACTTGCGTATTACTACTTTGTCAACCAAAGCACGCAGAGGGCAGGTGCCACCCAGAATTGCCTCAGGACATTTTCTCGCAGAAGACAGATCTTTTTAGGTCGAGCCTAGCGCAGCACGCATGCTCTGCTCTAGGAGATGACCTTTTGCAATCGGTCTGCACTTTTCCTCACACGTGTGTGTGTGTGTGTGTGTGTGTGTGTGTGTGTGGCAGCATCCACCTTGCGGGAGCGAGCTGCGGCGCGCAGGGGCCATCTGTTTGTAAATATCGTGGCCGAGCGCGCTTCTTTACAATTCTCTACTTTCCCTTCCACTGCCTGTCTCACCCTTGTCGACCGGTTCCTCTTAAACAAGATTGTGGCTTGTTGATCTCTGTCAATTACTGTGCTACATATCTAGCAGCTTTATTTAAAATAATTGTACTTTGTCAAAAGTATCTGCTAGCATGTATTTTACTATATTGCTGTATTTTAAGCTCATCTGTTCCAATTCATCTCTGGACTTTTTATTGTGCCCACCGTCTGTTTATCTTTCACCATATCTTTAACGTGGCCGCGCGCGCTTGTTTATATGTAGCAGCTGAACTTAAAATAATTGTACTTTGTCAATAGTACCTGCTAGCATCTCCCACCAGTTATGCAAAAATCTGTAAACACTAAAAGCAAACTATTTCTAAAACTGTTTATGCACAACGCCAAGCACAGGCGGGGTTTTCAGTCTGTCTAGAAATCACTTTTGCTAATAAAATGTACTATTTATATAGCGCTTCTTAAAAGCTGTTCGTTTTTTGCTACTATAAGTTTATATTCTGTCTTTATTACCTAACGTAATAGTATTACAATAATGCTTTCTCAAGTGTGGGAAGGATAAAAGTTAAAGTCAGCCCTGCTTTAATTTGAACCTGTGGCTGCTGCGTGCGCACAGATTTCTGGGGCCATCTGTTTATAATTAGTGTGGCAGCGCGCGCTTGTTTATATTTCTGTACTCTCTCTCCCCTTCCTGTCTCACCCTCGCCCTACCTTGTCAATGGTCTCCTCCTAAACAAGTTTATGGCTTGTTGGTCTCTGCCAATTACTGTGCTACATATCTAGCAGCTGCACTAAAAATAATCATACTTTCTCAAAAGTATCTGCTAGCATGTATTTTAGTACATTAATGTATTTTAAGCTCATGTGTTCCAATTCATCTCCGGACTTCTTATTCTGCTGGTCTCTAAGGATACAAATTAACACTGCCAATAATGTCCGTTCAATACAAGGCCCTACTCCCAACCTCCACAGTGCTACATTATGGTGTCTCCTTTCTAGCACTACTGGAAGCAACACCCAGCTTCCTCTCTGTACTCAAAATTACTGAAGTCTCGGCGTCGGCTCAACATCCTGTGATCCTGCGCAAAATCACTTAATCTCCCCGTGCCTACCCTGGCTTTATTTGTTTACATTTATTTTTATAACGTTACCAGTGCACATTATCAATTCACATTAAAACAGGGGCTGCTCTCTACACACCATATAAACAAGCACTCTCCTAGCACATGCTGCCTATCGGTGTAACTGTCAACACCCTCTATCAAGGCCTCTCGCAGTACATAATTTTTAGCCTACGTTATAAACACACTGGTGATCCCATATATCTGTAAATAATACAATGTTACCGGTGCACATTATCAACCGCATTAAAAAAGAAACTGCACTCTACACACCATATAAACAAGCGCTCTCTCCTAGCACTTGCTGCCTTTACCCGCTGTGCCTATCAGTAGAACTGTCAGCACCCTCTATCAAGGCCTTTCTTTCCTATCGCCTCTGCTTCTCACTGTGTCTTTCTGTGTCCGCCCCTCACTCTTATAGTTTATATAACTTTAATTGTTTTTATCTCTCATGCCATGTTCCTCACCACCTTCTATTTCTTTCACCATATCTTTCTATATATATATATATATATATATATATATATATATATATATATATATATATATATATCTTCGTGTTTCACTATTTCTCTTTACTTATATAGCCTCACTGCCCTTGTCTCGCTTTTTACTATCTATCCCTAACTCACTGTCCATATCTCGCTGTCTCTATAAACAACTTTCTATATTACTCATCTGTGTTTAGTTTTCCATTCGTTTTATCCTCTTCATATCTGTCTGCCACCACTTATACAAAATTCTATAAACACTAAAAGCAAACTATTTCTAAAACTGTTTATACACAACGCCAAGCACAGGCGGGGTTTGCAGCCTCTGTCTACAAATCACTTTTGCTAATAAAATATACTATTTATGTAGCGCTTCTTAAAAGCTGTTTGTTTTTTGCTACTATAAGTTTATAGTCGGTCTTTATTACCCAACGTAATACTAATGCACTAATGCTTTCTCAAGTGTGCGAAGGATAAAAGTGAGTCAGCCCTGCTTTAATTTAAACCTATGGCTGCTGTGTGTACACAGATTTCTTCAGGATACCTTGTGACAAAACTGTTTGTTATAATTACTTAAAGTAGAGGAATTTTAGCCTACATTACAAAAACACTGGTAATCCTATGTATCTGGGAGAAATGCGATGTTAATAGTGCAGAATTTAAACAATTAAAGCATAGACTGCTCTGTGCACACACAGTGTGGAAAAGTGCTCTCTCCTAGCGCTTGCCGCTCTAACTGCTGTGCGGTTTTGTGTAACTGTTAACACTCTATTAATATCTCTCTCCTGTGGCCTCTCCTGGTCCCTGTGTTTTTTTGTATCCACCCCTCAGTCTTATAGTTTTTATGTCTTTCTTTCTTTATCTATCTATCTTACGCCATGATCCTCTTCAGCGTCTTTGTCTTTCACTGTGTCTTGGTTTTATTATCTCTCTATATCTCCGGCTTTCACTGTCTCTATACACTTATCTATAAAACCTGTCTCCCTAACCTGGTCTCGCTCTCTCTCTCTATCCATCTCTATCCCTGTCTAGGCTTCCGAATCCATCTATACCTCCCTCTGTCTTACTATGTCTTACTCTTTGTTTCTATACACTACTTTCTATAATACCCATCTCTGTTTTCTTATCCGTACGTTATTTTCTCTCCATGTCTTTATCTGCAAGCGGTTATGCAATATTTTATAAACAGAAAAACAAAATTGTATTTATGAAGCAGTTTAAGCATAAGGCATATATACAGTCATTCCCAAACGTTTGTGCACTGCTTTAATTTGTACACCTGCTTTAATTTAAACATGTGGCTGCTGCGTGGACACATTACTTCAATACATCTGGTGACGGAACTGTTTATTATATTTACTTTTAGTAGGTTTTTTTTAATATAGCGCAAACTAGACCCGACACATCGGGTATCAGAACGCTTTACATAAGCACTAGATTAGTTACATGAGAACACATTTATTTTTGTTAGGCACAGGGATATTAAGTGATTTGCCCAGAATCACAGGATGTTTAGTGTTTTAGCTGAACCAAGAAAGACGAAATAAAAGCGAAAGTGTTGTAGGCCATGCAGTCCAGTCAGCAGTGGCCAGTAATATTGCCTCCCGATTTCAGAGTCGCGATCATATGTCACAACACACTGTCAGACTGCATCCTACCGTTCTTGAACTTCAAAAATGTCTGTGTTTTTAAAACACACACAAAAGTTTGTTGTTGCATTATAACTGTCAATGGAGTATAACATTGAGAAAGCAGAAGAAAAAACTTACTCTTTCATCGGTAATTGCAGTGGCTGTCATAATGTAGTCTTAGGAGCGCCCTCTTGTGATGCCAAAACAGTCACGAGCCAATTGGTAATAAAACTGTTTTTCACTAATACAAAAGCCTACCTTTCTCCTCTATAAGATAGATTCATTGCATTTCAGTACTGTTTACATGATTTTTTTTTTTTTAAAAGTACCATACTTTTAACTACTACCATCTCATATAAATTTCTATTACACAATAAATTACTAATTACTAAAAATGTTAAACTTTTGTCTCAGTATGTAATAGTGGTCAATAACACTACAGTATGTTGCACAAACGAAACAGTTTCCAACTTTTATTTATTCAAAACATTTGATAATAAATAAATGTTAAGGTACTAGTCCTACATAATTATAGCTTCAGCAAATCTGTAACAAACCATTAGTCACTTTACACAACAAAGTAGAAATTTTTTAAAGGTTAAAACACAATGATCTTATACTATACTATAGCAGGCTGCTTAACAACAACACTTAAAATCACAACTTAATGCTGATTAACAGCACATTGGTGCACTTATGGGTAAACCTTGTAATCCTTTCTACACTAACCCATTTACTTTTCACAACATTTACCTCAACATATATCAATATCCTCATATCTCTATCACACTTTCTCTCTCAATATCACTATCTATACTTTAATTTTTTTAATAAATATACCTCTCAATTATCTATTCATAATACATCATATAACAAAATAAAAAAATATTCTAATTGTTTTGTTTCAGGAAGAAAAAATAACAGTATTCATCGGCGGACAAGAAACTAACCTAAAATCAATAACAATAAAGGATTCAACGGACTTTGTAAAAATTACATTATGGAGAGAAGCAACAAACTTTCAGATCAAAATTGGACAATATGTAAAAATAACACGTCACAGTACATGAATTCAACGGAGAAAAAATCTTAAATACAACAAGACGTAGCCAAATTCAAGTAAGGACAAAATCTCTAAAAGTGTTAACAAAACAAAATCATTTTAGGAAGAAACCCAATGTTTACCTTAACATCTATTCCCAGGCAACAGAACCACCACCAGAAACAATTCAAATTGAAATATATGGGATAGAAAAAAAATGGAGCAAGAAATAAGTACATGTCAATAACGCAAGTGCACAATACTGAAACATATCAATCTATGGATATTAGCAATGAACTTCTAATGGACTGGTTTATGATCAATACAGATGTGGAAGACTTATCCGATGCACTTATGCCATATTTACCACAGACATGTGAAGTAATACTTTGCAATGGGATTACAAAAATATTAAAAGATATTGCAACAGAATGAATATATTTATAAAGACATGTATAAATGTACATCATAACTAAGTTTTTTTCCACTCAACTTACTTTATAGTACTAAAAATGTTAACAAAATTATTGCAATAAAATTTAAACTAACAAACATTTGTCAGTTATTCCTGGACAAACCATTGCCAATACCTTTGGTTAGACACTTATAAGGTGCCAAAAAAACCACCACATTAGCAATGCCAATAGCTCAAAAATAAAATCCAAACTACCTAGCTCTAATTAGGTGTTTTATGTGTGCTATAAGAATGTTACAAAATTTACTTTTTGAGCAATTTGCAGTATTTTTAGCCTTCAGGCTACTTTAGCATTAAAACTAATTGTAAAGCTGTTCCACATTTGTTTTTTAAGCAAAAGGCTACAACAAGAATTTTCAGTAGCAGACAATTCATTACTTTGTAGTAGTGTTTAGAAACATAGTTAGGCTATAAAAACATTGGCATAGCCAATAGGTCTCGCTTTTGAGAACATACAAGTATTTAGTTATGCAGCACAATATCCTTGGTGCAACAACATCAACTGTTGCATGGCTAAACACTTATAAGGTCCCAAAGGCGAGACCTATTGGCTATGCCAATGCTTGTATTGAGTTGAGGATGGCTTGCTCCACCACAAGTGTGGTGGATGTTCCATCCCGGTTATTGCTCATTCCATTTATCATGTATGTAGCATGTTGAAAAGTATCAACAGTAGCTTGACCACATGTTTTATTCTAAATTTCTCCCGGTGCTCTGAAAATGTATGACAATATTTTCACTTATAATTGTTGACCTATAATTGATAGAGGCATAAGGGAAGTTTGAGTGAGTTGGGAACAATCGTCTTTCATACACCAATGTTCATTAATATGGCCTGTTGGGAATAACCAAAAATGTTAGTTTGACTACATCTTTACTTACCAATTTTATCTGCTTCTCACAAGAAACAGGCATATGTAGTTTGTGTCAATTCATGAACCATTACAGATAGAAACTTAATTTAAATTGCAAACTGTTGTACAGATCGTACCACTTCACTGCGCCAATTGACATTCTAGTGGACTGTACGGAAATATAAAATTAAAATTAACTGCACACTTTGCAAAATTCTATTTCTTGTCATCTGGTCGCCCTATAGAAATTAATGGTGCCATTACATGATGAAAAAAGAGGACTCGCGGGAAAAGGCCGACGGAGGCCGCGGTCAGAGAGAACAGCATCATTTTAGCCACACGGATGATAGATTGAACAAATTGGAATAGAAGCCAAGATGGCTTTCATTTGTAAAGGCTAGATCATGACGAGAACTAAGTTATAAACGACCAGTTAAATTGGGGAGAGAACCCATATACCAATTACAGACGCAATACAGAAACGCCCAATCAGTAAATTCGATAACCATTCTACAGTTCAAAGGATAATAAATACATGGCCCTATATGCACTGTAAACTGCACGCTGCGCAGTTGTATTTACCGGATGAGAGCAATACAGAATCGCTCAGATAACCCCCTGTCCACATGTCTGTTGACGTTTATTTAGTATATATTTGGTCCTGATGAAGGTGGTTTGATGTGATGTCCACCGAAATGTGCGTAGACCATTTCTAGACACAAGTGAATCCTACTAGAGACATAAACAAGAGAAGAAATTGATGGGACGCAACTACAGATTGGAATTCAATTTTCAAATTGTGTCTACAAGAATTATATAGGATCCCACAAGTTATTGAATCCCTTCATAATGTTTGTGTTGTATGAATGCTAGTATGATTGTATAGCTTTGAGAGGTGAGAATGCATGATTGATGGGTGTTTTTGTGGGGTTACAGACATCTTGTAAATTGTGTTTCAAGTTTGCATTATGACAAGTTTTATACTAAATTGTAAATACATGAATGTTCATTTCTGATGATAAAAAAAATATATATGTGAAAAAAGAATAAAAAATATTTTTATAAACAATAAAATACAGTTCTATGAACTAATCATGTTGTAAGAAGTTGTTTTGGGGATATGTCTACAAGATGAGCTTTTAGCCATCAGTAAAACAAAGTGGGTTAGTTTAGAGGTCCTTTTACAGGTTTTGTCCATTTCCCCTCCTCTATGACCCAAAAACATGTAGGGGGTACCTTCTCTTACAAATATTACTTATACTTCTTGAACTATATAAAATAGAGGCAAATTGAAAATTACTGCATAATTGTAGTACTTTGCCACTTATGGTGATTCTCATGTCTGTGGCATGAAGGAAAGTAGTTAAAATGTTAGGTTACCTATATGCCTGTTTGACAGGTGTGTCCAGTGATAGGGAGAAGTATGCCACGGACATTGGCTTATAGTTTTTCAACCATAATTGATAGAAACATAATTTAAATGCACATTGCTGGTAATTTCAATCCACATATGCGAACTCCTAGCTATTTAGTATGTTGGTAAGTACCATAAACAGTAGCATGACCATATGTTTGCCTCCCAATTTCGCTTGGAGCTCAAAAAAAAGTATAGCAAATACTTTAACCTTTTTCTTGCACCATAATAGATAGAAACACGATTTTTTAAAGTGCAGCTTATTGGAAATATCCATTTCCTTCCATATTCCAAGTTTCATGGATGTAGCACGTTGGAAGTACCTTGCAATGTATGTTTCACTATGGAAAGAAGTAGGCTGTATATTGTGTCATGAACCAAAGATGGAAACTTAATTAGAATTGCAAACTATTGTATACGCCATCCCACTCCACTGTGCCAATTGACATTCTAACGGAACATACATAAAGTATATATACACAATTCAATTTAACTGAATGTGTTGCAGAATTTAATATCTGGTCATCTGGTCGTCCTATTGAAATGAATAGTGCATTATGAGATCAAACTGATATTGCTTATAATTCTAAACCATATAAAAGACAAATTGTAAATTACTGCATATTTGTGGTATTTTACCACTTATCTTTGGCAATTCTTGTGTCTTGGGCATGAAGGAAAGTAGTTAAAATGTTAGCTTTACTACGCACTTGTTTTCCAGTTTCATCCAGTGATGGGGAGAGTCATCGGAGAGCAGTTTGGACACCCAAGGAGAAGACTCGCATCCACAAAGGGGAACGGCTGATTTCACTGATCGAAGACCAGTAAACTAGTGGGAACTGGACTTTTGCTCTTCCCACCAGAACAGACCCCTGTGGCCAAAATTGCCCCACCCAGACGGAGGAGTAGCCCCAGCAAACAACCACCCCACCTCCCCCCCCCTCATAGCACATAATCTTGTATCCCTTTTCCTTGCATTTTAACTCTCCTTTGAAGTGCACCAGACAACAAATTCAGCGTGAGCCTAGATATGCACTTATTTAACTTAATGTGAATGGATAGTTTAACAAACGTGAATTAAGGATCAACACTGTGGCCCTACTGACAGTCATAGGAGTCTGGACTCAAGAGGTTAAAGGTCATCTAATCAGAACATGTTTACTCTGCTGGGGCAAAGTTCACAAATAACTTGAACCTTAGAAGAACCTGCAGAGACCATGCTGAGCCTCACAGAACCAGAATGTATTTATTTAGACAGCAGGAATCAATCAGTGTGTGTCATAACGAACACTGGCCAAGGTGTAGCCCTTCGAAGGCCCTAGTAGGCACCGCCCTGTTCAGATCTGCACTCATGAGGTTCTTGTGATCGTTCTATTCTGCTGTTTCACTAAATAAGCGGTGTAAATACATCCTACATGCAATGTTCTTTGAACGTCATTACTCCGCTAATGTCCACATTGTATAGCTGAACACCATTTATATGTGGCACAGAAAGCCTGTTTGATGTTGTGTGCAGGGGGGTAGCTTTAGGGAGAGGTGTTACACCCCCCTGAAAATGTATTCTGTAGCAGTTGGGTAGAGGCGCAGTCAGTTGGGTACTGTGAGGTGTCTGTCGGATTTCAGCCTGGATTTTGACATGGAGACAGACAGACACACACACACACACACACACACACACACACACACACACACACACACACACACACACACACACACACACACACGTCGTCCAGTCCTTTGTTTATTTTTTGGCCTAGTTTGTGTGATAAGAGGGGTGAGTGGGTGTAAAGAGACCTGCGTCTGTGCTGGGAGGGCTGCTAATCCGAGTGGAACCCCGACCGGAGGCCCCTGGACCAAACACACCAGAACCCATTTATAGGGAGGTGGGGGGGGGTCACACCACAAACATCCCCCCTGGAGCTACGCCCCTGGGGTCCGTGGTAACCACGAACGCTGACTTTCCACTCATTACCAGAGATGGGCTAAAAACTGAAAATATATTCAGCAAAATGTTCGATTAAGAAACTTGTGTTTTTTTGTGCTGTGATATGTTTGTGTGAACCGGCTCCTACCATTTTGAAACAAAAACTACCCATTTAGGACACAGGACACCCTTCTGACCAAACCCGTTCAGCACAGACCGTACAAGTTTAAAAACAAGCTTTTTGAAAGCAGGCATTTTAAATTCCCACCGTGACTATTGCAACCCCAGCAAGTAAACACTGTCCAGGTTTTTACTATTTAGAGTGCGAGACATTTATTCATTATTTAGCATTACAAATCCTTCGGATGGATGATGGTCTCATGCACGCCACGGTTCAGGAATATTTTGTTGTTTGTATACATGACTGGTGCTGACAAACCGCTAATTAGGAAAGAAAACATCACTGCAATCAGTCTTTGGTGAGTGAGCGCCATACTTCATTCACACCAGGACAGACCTCCTTCAATGAGGGGGATGAGTCAGTCTGGGTCCGGCCCGGGCCTGCTCACCTCAACGGATGTGACGTTTCACCGGTGCAGCGGGTCTGCAAGAATCAGAGCTAAAATCCATTCTGAAATACACCAATGTCCCCGAACACGCGCCATAAACGAGCTGAGCGAAACTAGAGCGGGTTTACACCATGCCAGAGCGCTTTCCAACTCATTTTATGTGACAACCTAGTGCATTCTGGGTGTTGTAGTTCTGGCTGGCTTGAACTAACCCAATATGAAAAATGTAATAGCGATTGTCTGAATTTTAAAAACCCTGGGGTGATGCGGGTGTAGAGATCTCCCTCAACCACTCTCTAGCGTTTGCCCCGTTTTAACTTTGGATTTGCCACTATAACATTCAGAACTTAGCAGTGGGGTGTAAATAGAAATCGATGCAGATTGGAAAAACGTTCAAAAAGGCAAATTTAATTGAAAAAAACAATACGAAATAAATACACAGCATAAAAAATGAACATTTTAGGCGAGGAGAAATGTAAGTAACTTATCGAGTGCAGGTTCAACAAGCATTGAACACGCCAACACAACGGTCTGGGAAAAGCGCTCACACAAACCGTGGCGCAGAGGTGCACATGTGTCCGAGGAGTCCACTCCCATCCCTCCCCCCCACAAAGCAAACACAAGTGACGGGGTTCATTCATGAACCAGCATTGAATGAAGGCTTCGAGGGTCAGAAGCCGGCCTGGCCCAGAGCAGCAGGGTTGTAGTAAGGTACAGCTTTGGGCCCATTCCTAGCCCCCCCTTGCTACCGGACCCCGCATCGGGTCATCCCCTCGGACCCCTTTCAGATGCCTCCCGCCCTCTGTTTGCTCCTAAACGCTCTCAAGTCAAAAACACAGCACTTGGAACAGATTAGAAATGTAATAAAATCTGAAAGCCAAAATATAAAAACCAGGATATTTTTTTGTGAAAAACCTAACACACGTAAATCACAATACAAAGCACAAACCATTTACACCCACTCCCTCCAACCAACCCCCCTCGTACAGAAACACCAGCAAAGTGAGACCTGCCCAGGCCCTGAGATTTATAGAGCTCAGTGGGGTCAGCGGAAGGGGCGGAGACAGAACCTGTAGCCTCATTGGCCAGCCTCAGAGGAGACACAAAGGCCCCTCCTCGGCCCCCTGCGGCAGGAGGCGGGGCTTCTGCAGGTAGGTGCCGGTGGTTCACACCTGGCTCTGTCCCTCCTGCTTGGAAAGATGCCGCGATCTGAGGCCATGCTCGCCCCTCATCAGTCACCAGCATTCATCGGCATCGCTGGCACTTTTATTTTATCTTCAACAAAAAGTAACTTCAGGAGCACTGATAGGTCATGACCCCAGTGTCTGCCCAGAAGGCCCCAGTGTTGGGCTGAGCACCGAGGGGGAGTGATTTGTTTCCATCTCCTGCCTCTCATCCATGACCAGACACTCCTGCCTCTCATCCATCACCAGACACTCCTGCCTCTTCCATCCACCACCAGACACTCCTGCCTCTTCCATCCACCACCAGACACTCCTGCCTCTTCCATCCACCACCAGACACTCCTGCCTCTCTTCCACCACCAGACACCCCTGCCTCTTCCCTCCACCACCAGACACCCCTGCCTCTCATCAACCACCAGACACTCCTGCCTCTTCCATCCACCACCAGACACTCCTGCCTCTCATCCACCACCAGACACTCCTGCCTCTCATCCATCACCAGACACTCCTGCCTCTCTTCCACCAGCAGACACTTCCTGCCTCTTCCATCCACCACCAGACACTCCTGCCTCTCATCCATCACCAGACACTCCTGCCTCTTCCATCCACCACCAGACACTCCTGCCTCTTCCATCCACCACCAGACACTCCTGCCTCTTCCATCCACCACCAGACACTCCTGCCTCTCATCCATCACCAGACACTCCTGCCTCTTCCATCCACCACCAGACACTCCTGCCTCTTCCATCAACCACCAGACACCCCTGCCTCTTATCTCTCTCTGTGTTACAGGTTCTTTCTTTCTCCCTTTCTCACAGATGTTTCGTCTTCCTCTTCTCCTCCTTCACCCCCAGGGCACAAGTCCTAAAAAAAGAATTGGGGAGACTAACCTAGTTAGGCAGTATGCACGTGACATTACGTCACGTGACAGCACGACACGTGACATAACGGCGCATGTCATTAAATGTGTCATCACAGGAATTGACATGATAGGAAGTGGCATCACAAGCCACGACTTTAATATGTATGTATAATGTAAAGCGCTCTGACACTGCTTTGGGATGAGTAGCGCTATACAAGAAAAAATAGTGGTACTTAAATTATTTCAACACCTCCTCAGGTGTAGTAAGCGCTATATAAATTACATTTAGTATTATGTAACTGCTGGGAGACACCAACACACCTGACATGCTTACAGTGCATGCATATCTAGTAAACAAAGCCTGAACAACGTGAAAAGCTGCCTCTCTTAAGTATGTGTGAAGTGCTACCCTTTGTTTCCCCTCTGCTGCATTTGCTTCTAGGTGTGAGGCTCCTGACTGCTGTCAGCCAGGAGACCCAAACAAAAGGAGGCCTGATGATCCCTCAAATTCGGCCTTTGTTATGGGCTCAGCAGGAGTCTAAAATAAGAAAGCCCTGTCCCAGCCTGCACGTTGTTGCTTGTTGCAGATGGAAAGCAGACAACATGCAGGCGCTGCTGAAAGTATCCCGTTGTTTGGAAATTACACCGGGATGGGTTCAGCACATTAGTTAGTGGGGCCCAACTTCCTGGCAGGGTGGACGGCGTTCACCCTGTGAAAATAGTGTACCCCTGACTCGTGCCCTGTTCACCCCTTATGTGTTTTGTTCTCTCTTGCTCCAGGTCAAAGTCTGATAAGGAACAGCCCGTTCTGGGGGCCCCGCCTGTAGCCCCCACCAAGCCCTGCATGAACTACCCTCCTATCTCCAAGGATTTCTTCAATACTCCCACGCCTCCCTCCCCCCCTTCCCCCCCTGGCTCCCGCACCTTCCAGCCCTTTGGTTTCCCGGTTTAATGCCAGAATAAGTCATCCTCTGGGGGACTATTCAGCATTCCAGGGTTTGTAACCCTGAATTTATAATCGCATGAACAGGGCTCCGAGTACCAGAATGCACAGAATATACAGTTCACTGAAAGATGTCGTCATGCATCCAACTGGGAAGACTGAGATCTCTGCCAACAGCATACCAAACAAGCATTTACCAATGCACTAGGTTTGGCTCCACGTGGGGTGACCACCTCATGCCAGGTCATGGGGGATAATGTTTTCACTTACAAACCAAGGTGTATTTGCCTGATTAGTTCAAGGCAGCAATGCAAGACTACAACAACCAGAATGCACTAGGCTGATACACGTAAGTGCAGGACTGGAAAACGTGCCTTAATAACTTGGATGGAGATGATCACCATAGTCCTGAAAAGGGAAACATGCTCTATACATTGCCCCCTTCCCACATCGAGTACAGACACCAGTGCCTTCCCAGGTATGGCACAGAGTGGGGCCAGGACCAAAGAAGGTGAGAAGAGATCCCGCTGGGACGGGCTTTAAGTGGGATGAAAAAACTAGGGGGTCTCTCATAGGGACGTGGCCGCTGTAATAAAGGGTGTTGCTTAAAACGCTTAAGTAAAAAATCTGTATTTAGCATAGTGTGCCACCCGACTGGTATTTTGCTGCTTCTGTCCATTCAACCAGCTATATAACACAACAAGTAACATTACACCTACAACAAGCCAGGGCTACTGGCTTTGTCAATGGTTGTAAGTTGCATAAGATAAATAAGCAACAACTATGACTTTGTTGTATATAATATTGATAATGCGACTCGCTCTTGTGGGCGAGGTTGCGGCTAAGGCTAGAGCTGCCGACTTTCGAGCTGAGAAAGCAGGTTCGAGCCTGACGTCCTGTGATTCAAAACATGAATATGTGCTTGTGTAATGTAACCGGTGCTCATGTAAAGCGCTCCATGTTTGCGCTATATAAAACTGAAAAATTAGTCTCTTTGAAGTTACATCAAAGGCAGTGACAGGTTGTCCTATTGCAAAGTTAAGGTTTTTTTTTCACTCTGAGGGTCAAAATGGAGAGCCCGAAAGGGACCCGTCTCGGCACCTGCTTTTAAAAACTGCTGGTGCAGAGCACCGGCAGGACCCGACCCACTTAAAGCCCTGCTGCAGGGGTGAGCAGCAGCACAGGTGTCCTGCAAGGGGCAGCACAGGCTACTGCCCATGCCCCTCTCACCCACACCCTCCACCACATATGCACCCTGCATCACCATGAATAAACACACACTATGTACGAGGGTGGAAAAGAAGGAGAACATAAGGGGCATGTTGGGGAGCACTGCTCTGTTAGGACAAGAACCCTTACTCACCCGAAGGTGACATGCTTCCTCATAGGGCTCCCTCCTCACACTGGGACCGCAAGGCACCCAGTGAAGCTACAACTACCCCAAGAGGGAGGGGCAGAGGTGTTTTTTAGGAGACGATGAGCCCTAGAGATGTAGAGAGAGAGGGCCAGAGTGCAAGTGTGAAGATGATGCGAACAAAACTATCTCCTGGTCCGCAAAAGTACTCCTTTCTTCTGGTGCCTCCAGTGGATAGGATTAAAAAGCTAAGCAAATAGGGATTATGGATATTACCCTATATTATAGGGTCAACATGTTTCTGCCGAATAGGACTAAAAGTTCTAGGCGTTCCTCAGGACCAAAAAGTATATATGTCACTCTGCTATCGTGAAAAATATATAGAAAAAACATTATGTAGAAAAAACATACTAGCCATGCAATAAACTCAATGGCTATTCTGGCGGCCCCTTCATCGTAGTAAGGTCCACAAGGTGCTGCAAAATAGATAAACAGAAGCAGTTACTCATGCTTAACATTTAGATAAAATACCACCAGTGTCCAGCACCAACACTTCGAAGGTTGGCATGAGGTGAACCTATATTCCCAGTGAGCATTCAGAAAACCTTACCCTGGTCATGTATAGGCCTGGGCGGTGAACTTCGCAACATTCGCAGAGTTTGCAGAGTTTTCTGCACTCTGCACTCCGCGTAGCTCGCAGAGTGCAGAAAACTCCGCTTCGCGATGTGCAGTGGAGTTTTTTCACCGCTTGCGATCGCAAACGGTAAGTTCGCAATCGCGAACTGTAAGTTTGCGAGTGCGAGCTGCCGCTCGGGTAGAATTTCTACCTGAGCGGCAGGAATACCAGCATAAACTGCAGTTCACACTGCACTCCGCCACTCGCGGAACTTCGCAGAGTTTTTTGTAACTTCGCGGAGTTACGCGTAGCAAAACTCTGCAAACTACATCATGTATGCCTGGATCAGCTCAACCGCCATAGGTCCCCTCACAAAGTGCAGAGGTAAATGTGTATATACAGAACAAGCATAAAGTAAAGTCAACGAATCAACATGACCACAATCCTACAGGGCCCCTGTACTGTAGATTATATTATATTACTCTCTATTATTATCATAGCATCAAGGGTACCACCTGTGTAGTTGAAGTATCACTGTTTATGTCAAGTAATCATGGGAAGTCTCTATCTAGGTCTATCTCCATTCCAGCACCCCGAGATACTCACACTATCAGCCCTCATTATGTGTGGCTAATACTGTAGTGCAAAACGCTACTCTCTATGAACTGGGTCACACTGAGACAAAATAAGAGTACTGTAGTGTAAAACATCACCACGTGGTGGCATGGCTGCTCTCTATAACAGGATCACACTGAAAATCACATAGCTAAGCGATCCAGCAGTGTAATGGCAGTCCCAGCGGTATATAATATCGTGAAAATGAACCACCTCTGTGCACAAGAGATGAGATACCTTATATGCTTCTATGCACCTCCACATCTGAGAGAGGTACGGGAGGGAGAGCTGGACGAACTCTGGTCTATTTAACTTCCATACAAGTGCCAAAGCCAAGTTAGTACCCTGCGCTCATGGGAACGGTAGTTCTCAATAATGAAAGGCGCTGTGTATACCAACTTGAACTCATTATATATGAAATAAAATACGATGAGCGGTTCTAACACCAGGCTCATTGTATATGAGATGAAAGGAGCGGTTATCACCCCAGACTCATAGTTTATGCATAGGGAATCTGTTGTATTGTATATACGGAAGAGTCCCTTGCTAACTACAGTAAACAAGCATTTGGAATGCAATAGGTCTCGCATTTGCAAGAGTTTGAGTTATTGGCATTGTAAATGACAATGCCTTTCATTTATGTGTTTTGAAAAACTGCAAGCAGTGCGTTAACACGCATTTTGTCCTTACAGTTGCTGAGGAGAAGCAAGGATAGCAGTAACTATGCCTTTTTTACTGCCAGCCTTGCTTCTCGTAAGCAAGGACTATAAGTACAAAGTGCTTGTTTACATACCACATGTTGGTTTTCAAAACACATAAATAAAAGGCATTGTCATTTTCATTGCCAATAACTCAAACTCTCGCTAATGCAAGACCTATTGCATTGCAAGTGCTTTTTATATTGCATATAAACATTTAGCTTACGTGTTCACCCATTTGTCTCAAAATCTGTTTTGTACTTCCTGGTAGTATGGTATTGGTAGTTCTGCTTTACCCACTCATATGCAGATCAGCATGCACCAAAAAGCAAACACAAAGAATGAGGGGAATGTGTGCCTTTGACACAGGGCAATCTTGAGGTCCCATACTTGAACCCATCAGTTGGATTTTTAACCAAGCACACTTTGCATGCAGGGGCATCTATGTGCTAATTACAAGGTAACCAACCAAACAATTCAAGTGATATAATGCAAGTCTTCTGACTAAAAAACAATACTGACTGGCGTGTCACATGTGACATGGCCTATGAGCCATTGTGTGTGTTCGGTTTTGCAATGCTGATGGAAATCGCATGTAGTATATACATGAAAGTGGTTCATAAACTGACCCTTTAAAAAGCATCCCAATCTTTTACACATTCAGCACCCCCAAAAGTAATTGTAGTGTGTGTAAAAGTAGCGCGTTACTGCTACCTAAGCACATCAGTGAAGTAAGTTATTCACTACTGTGGCTCGATTTTATAGATGAGGAAACAAACACTTCCAGCATGCGAAAAACAACAAAACGTCAAAGAAAATATAGTGTAAAAACGTTGTAAAAATAGTTGACTGTGGCGCTTCATTTTGGCATTTGACAACAACATTTACCTATTCCATACTTCTCCAGACTCCCTTATGCAGCTTGGAGGTGAACATGGGTTCTATTTAGCAAAATAAAAGAACAAGAAGAGAGGCCGCATTTTTACAGTTTTATAAAAACAGACCGTGGAGAATGAGTCTAGTTCTTTATAAACATTAACTGTTTTGAAACAAGCTGTGGGCCACTAAACTAGGACATGGTTTAAGCCTGTCATACAAGTGCGGTTTGTTTATTTATTATAATCAATAGAGACACAGAAGGCCATTTTCGTCCGCAGCTGAAAAAAAACCACACTTTTCCTGCAAATATGGCAGAGCTCTCCTGGCATTTGCGTGCAGACAGCAGACAGGAAACCACGAATGGTTGACTCGTGGGCACATTTTTAAAAGTTAATGAAACAGTAAGAGCCATTGCCGAGCGAACCTCAGCTTCACTCAGAGTGTGAGATGTTTGTGTCACATGTTGTGGTGTGTTTCACAAAAGGGGTGTTTACTGTGCTGTGACATCACCTAGAGAGGCAGCCCAGGCTGATGGAAGCGCCAGGCCCCTGGCACCAAGAAGCATTACACCCACATCCACCACCACAAGTCCATTCTATATTGTATGTAATTCTTGACATAAGGGGGTACCCATGACAAATTTCTGGCATAGGCTCACTAGAGGTAATTCCTAACATATAGGGGGACCCAAGGCAAACCTGAAAAACAATGAGGTGAACCAGTGGCAAGTAATAAACCCCACCACTTTCAGGGATCAACAGTCACCACTAATGGTAAGCTAATTTACCATAGAAATTTACAATTCAGCTTGGATGACAATAAATACAAAATCTCAATACGTACTACCCAAGTTATCGAGAAAATATGCCTGAAGTCAGACAATTGATTTTAAGAGGAGGGAATGTTTCCCACAAATGCCTTTGTTCCCAGAAGTACTCTTGAAGAAGGAGGATAAACTTGTCCCGATTAAAGCAGGCTTACTTAATGTTCACTCTTTTATTGCACACACAGTGGATATATATGATTTGGTAAAGGAGGAAAAGTGGGATTTTCTCTGTAAACAGAAACCTGGCTATCGGAGGCTTCATGTCCCAAGCTTATTTGCTCAATACCTGAAGGATACAAAATCATTGAAGTGAATAGAGTAGGACACAGAGGAGGAGGCGTGGCTATTATTAACAGAGATAGTTGGACCTGCGTCATCATCCACACACCCACCAATTATAATTGTCAAGAATTGTTGTACATATGTGAATTATCCGCTGAAACCTCACTACCTTTTCTCTTATTGTATTGCCTGCCAAAATTAGTCATGGAATTAAGTATCTGATTCAATTGACTGCTTGGCTGTGAGTGGGAACAATTGATTGGTTTAGGTTCTAATATGCCAATAGAGGATACCGATGATGTCAAAATCCAACAATCAAGGGTAAAATAGAGGTTTTTGGGCTGGTTCGGTATGTTCTGCAAGCAGCACACATAATGGGATCTGGCTTGGCCATATTTGAGCCCAAGAAGGTTTATTTCAAATTGATTCAGCCCTCCCATGTAGCAACCAGTATTATTACTTTTTGCACTATGGGGTGTCAAAAAATTGCCCAGCAGGCTCATTTAATGAGATGGAGACGAACCTGGAAAATGCTCGACGTAGAGAAAGTTTCATTAAAAATATCTTGGGTGTAAAGGATAATCTGAACTTTAACTCCATTTCAGAAGCATGTAAGTCCGTTTTTATATAGCGCAGCAACTCACCCTTACGGGTCTCAAGGCGCTGGGGGCTGGAGTGGAAATTAAGTGAGCTATTGCCCAGAGTCACATGGTGCTGAGCTGAGCTGCCGCCGGAGCCGGGGATCGAACCGTGAACCCTGTGCTCCGAAGTCAGCTGCCCTGGCCGCTGCACCACACCTCTCCACTGCATGGGACATATTGATTATAGAACTTGTAAAGATATTGGATGAATAATTACTTCTGAAGGTCAAGAGAATCCAGTGTAACAAGATGAAGAATAAGAGGTATGCAGGCTCTTTGAAACAGGAGAGATTACCAGTGAGCAAAGCAGAAGGAAAATGGAGAGGCCAGCTAAAAAAAAGGGAACCACAGACAACAGCTAAAGATCCATAAGAGCTGGACAAAGGAAGCAAAATTTGGATAGCTGAGTAACACTATCCTAAGCTCCCAAACATTTTAATACAATAAAATCATTTAAGCAACGTGACTCTACATCTAGTACAAAAAGCTTTTCCCAATAATTCTGTAGCAAACTGGCTGTGTACTTCTCAGCAAAAATAAAGAAGATCCATGAAAAGACTGAAGCAAATAGGGAGATCCGCTCCTATAATGAGACCCAGTTACGATGAAGGGTTTGTCACTAAACTGGACAACTTTCATACAAGTGGGAGAGAGGAAGACAGAACCATAAGGCTGAAAATCAAGTCATGGTCCTCTGATAGATAACATGTCTTCCAATTTCCCTTCTGCACAAATGTGCTCCTATCTGTACCCCATTTGTGACTGTAAATGTATCCCTTGCAACTTACCACCGGGCTGGAAGAAAGGAAGAGCCAGCCACTAATAAACCATCTTAACTTGGATATTCTAAGCAAAGAAAACTGCAGACCATTTGCCTTATCACCAGCAATATTTGAGAGAAAAGATAATATTTAGACAATCTATGAAAAAGGCGGCGGAGCAAGACTGCCGAGATACTTCGGGGCTTGGTTTTAGACCTGGCTGAGGAACGAAGACTGCTAGGGCACAGGCAATGGATGAGCTGCTATGAATTGTGGACAGTGGTTCTGAACCTATTGGATCTGGCCTCAGAAATGTGATCATAATATACTGATTGAGCGCCGTGTTTGTCTGTGTTTAAAGAATGTTGTTTTGAGCTGGTTCATCGTAAAAAAAAAATGCTGATATGAAGTAACATTTGCCCCGTATCATTAAAACATCCGGGATGTCTTCCTCATCCAGGATGAATTCCACAGAGGTCTTCCCTATCGCTTATTTTATTTAATATATATTTACGTCCATTGCTACTGCTTATTAAATCTTACAGACATACAGGGAGGTCCTACATGGATAACACCCAACTGATAGCGAGACACAAACAAAAAGCACCTGCATTGGCAACAAACAAGCTACCTTGCCTTCTGCAGTTGTGGATGTCTCGCCAAATCCTTCAATGTAATACAAACAAAACTGAGCTGGTGCTATAGGGATATCATACGTCCCGGTGGCAGGATGCCTTCGGCCCTTGACACCTGGACCTGCTACTCCACCGATGACTAAGACTATGTCCCTCAGCATTTACATGGATAATCAGCTATCCATGACACAACAGGTTAATGCTCTGTTATTTGGGTTTTTACTCCAAATTATCTTTAAAAATCTTGTCTTCTTACCTAAACATTTACTCAAGTAACTGGTTTCCAGTTGTATATCATAATATAAGAAACATTTATTATTGTACTTTATTGAATCTATGTCTGCCTGAATCATCTCTTAAGCTGCAGTAAATACAGAGTCTGGCTGTTAGAACCGTCTGCTTGGTCCCTTCATCCAGTCAATTAATGCTTTGTTAAAAGGCAGAATTTCCTCTGTAGGTTGTTGCCTTGTTAAATTGGTTGTTTTTAGAGATCTATATTGACAGGCATCAATTGCAGGTTTGTGTCTCCTAGCAGAGGTGTCAAAGCAGCGCCAGAGATTGACACTTCCTTCTCTGGTCTCATTGATGAAGCAGTATTAGTGGAAAGGGCAGGCTTTTTGATGGGGTTCAATATCAACTTGAAGCCAAAAGCGACCTTCTTCTTAGGTGCCGAAGAGGCAGGAGCCGGGACCGAGGTTGCCAAATGAAGGAAGGACCCACGTACGCCACAGGCAACTGTGCGACCTCCTTGGGACCAAAAACCTCATGGGTACGAAAGTGTCTCAGAAGAGAAAGCAATGAACATCTTTAGCAGAGCCTGTATGATAGCTTTCATCATCATCATGATAGCTTTAATCTGTTGAACTGAAGCACCTTAGGCTGGAAAACTCATCTGATGTGCAGGCTTCAATACAGAGGTGGTGCCATGACCCAGAAGTACCGAACAGCGAGGCCAGTCTCACCTTCTTTCCCAGATGGTCAGCTCACTCCCTGCATATACTTCAGCAAAGTGAGGAGCTCTTTATGCTATGAGAAAAGGGGGCAACCTGAGAAAAAGAGAGACAGAGGCAGGGTGACACTCGCTACTGCAGGCTGGTTGGCGAAAGACCTGTACTGGTCTCACAGGGCCAAGAATACAGCACAACATCACAGAGGGAAGATCAACTTATCTGCCAAGAGAGGGCGAGGAGACAGTATGCACAGTGCACACACCCTGAATCCCTAATGAATGTATTCAGTAAAATAAATACTCTGTGTGGTGTAGAATTAGGCTGTAACTAGCCACCTGGGGAAACCAGGATACTTGCCCCAGAACCCAAAGGAGAAGAAGAACTCTACAGTGACGGCAAAGATAAGTCTAATTCGCTGGGAGGTAAGTTCACAAGAGCAGCTGGAATCGAGGTGGCAACAAAAGAGGCACCAAGAGAACCTAGGAGGGAACAAAACAACAAAAGTGTTGTAGCAAAGTCGGGTGCTAACTCGAACAAATGTGAACAGCTGTTGCCTGCTTCTTTGTTTGAGGACACACCTGCTTCTGTGTTTGAGGACACACCTGCTTATGTGTGTGTGGACACATCTGCTTCTGTGCTTGAGGACTCACCTGCTTCTGTGTGTGAGGACACACCTGCTTCTGTGTTTGAGGACTCACCTGCTTTTGTGTGTGAGGACACACCTGCTTCTGTGTTTGAGGACTCACCTGCTTCCATGTGTGAGGACTCACCTGCTTCTCTGTGTGAGGACACATCTGCTGCCATGTGTGAGTACTGATCTGCATCCATGTGTGAGGACTCACCTGCTTTCATGTGTGAGAACGTACCTGCTTCCATGTGTGAGGACTCACCTGCTTTTATGTGTGAGGACTCACCTACTTCCATGTGTGAGGACTCACCTGTTTCCATGTGTGAGGACTCACCTGCTTCTGTATGTGAGAAATACCCTGCTTTCATGTGTGAGAAATACCCTGCTTCTGTTTGTGTGATGACTCACCTGCTTCTGTGTGTGAGGACTCACCGGCTTTTGTGTGTGAGCACTCACCTGTGTGAGGACTCACCTGCTTTCATCTGTGAAGACACACCTGGTGTGAGGACACACCCGCTTCTGTGTGTGGAGACTCATCTGCTTCCGTGTGTGAGGACACACCTGCTTCTGTGTTTGAGGACTCAGTTGCTTCCATGTGTGAGGACTCACCTGCTTCTCAGTGTGAAGACACACCTGCTGCCATGTGTGAGTACTGATCTGCATCCATGTGTGAGGACTCACCTGCTTCCATGTGTGAGAACTTACCTGCTTCCATGTGTGAGGACTCACCTGCTTTCATGTGTGAGAACTTACCTGCTTTCATGTGTGAGGACTCACCTGCTTCTGTATGTGAGAAATACCCTGCTTTCATGTGTGAGAAATACCCTGCTTCTGTTTGTGTGATGACTCACCTGCTTCTGTGTGTGAGGACTCACCTGCTTCTGTGTGTGAGGACTCACCTGCTTTTGTGTGTGAGCACTCACCTGTGTGAGGACTCACCTGCTTTCATCTGTGAAGACACACCTGGTGTGAGGACACACCCGCTTCTGTGTGTGGAGACTCATCTGCTTCCGTGTGTGAGGACTCACCTGCTTCTGTGTGTGAGGACTCACCTGCTTCTGTGTGTGAGGACACACCTGCTTCTGTGTTTGAGGACTCACCTGCTTCCATATGTGAGGACTCACCTGCTTCTCAGTGTGAAGACACACCTGCTGCCATGTGTGAGTACTGATCTGCATCCATGTGTGAGGACTCACCTGCTTCCTTGTGTGAGAACTTACCTGCTTCCTTGTGTGAGGACTCACCTGCTTCCATGTGTGAGAACTTACCTGCTTCCATGTGTGAGGACTCACCTGCTTCCAGGTGTGAGGACTCACCTGCTTCCATGTGTGAGGACTCACCTGTTTCCGTGTGTGAGAAAACACCTGCTTCCGTGTGTGAGGACTCACCTGTTTCTGTATGTGAGAAATACCCTGCTTTCATGTGTGAGAAATACCCTGCTTTCATTTGTGTGATGACTCACCTGCTTCTGTGTGTGAGGACTCACCTGCTTTTGTGTGTGAGGACACACCCGCTTCTGTGTGTGAAGACTAATCTGCTTCCGTGTGTGAGGAATCGCCTGCTTGCATGTGTGAAGACAGACCTGGTATGACAACACACCTGCTTCCATGTGTGAGGGCTCACCTGTTGATATATGTAAGGGCACACCTGCTTCCATGTGTGAGGACTCATCTACTTTTGTGGGTGCAGATTCACCTGCTTTTTGTGTGTCAGGACACACCTGCCTATGTGTGTCAGGACTCACCTACTTCCATGTGTGAGAACTCACCTTCTTCTGTGTGTGAGGACTCACATGCTACTGTGTGTGAAGACTCAATAGCTTCTGAGTGCATCAGCTCACCTGCTTATGTGTGTGAGGACTCCCTTACTTCCTCATGTGAGGACTCACCTGCTTCCGTGTGCGAGGAGACACCTGCTTCAGTGTGTGAGGACTCACCTGCTTCCATGTGAGACTAAGGACTCACCTGCATCTGGGTGGAGGACTCACCTGCTTCTGTGTGTGAGGACTCACCTACTTCAGTGTGTGAGGACTCACTTATTTCTTTGTGTGATTACTCACCTGCTTCTGTGTGTGAGGACTCAATAGCTTCTGTGTGTGAGGACTCAATAGCTTCTGTGTGTGTCGGCTCACCTGCCTCTGTGTGTGAGGACTCAGCTGCTTCCGTATGTGACTGAGGACTAACCTGCTTCTGTGTGTGTCTGAGGTCCCACTTGCTTCCGTTTGTGGGTGAGGATTCACCTGCTTCCATGTGTGAGGACTCAACTGCTTCTGTGTGTGAGGACTCACCTGCTTCTGTGTTTGAGGACTCACCTGCTTTTGTGTGTGAGGACACACCTGCTTCTGTGTTTGAGGACTCACCTGCTTCCATGTGTGAGGACTCACCTGCTTCTCTGTGTGAGGACACATCTGCTGCCATGTGTGAGTACTGATCTGCATCCATGTGTGAGGACTCACCTGCTTTCATGTGTGAGAACGTACCTGCTTCCATGTGTGAGGACTCACCTGCTTTTATGTGTGAGGACTCACCTGCTTCCATGTGTGAGGACTCACCTGTTTCCATGTGTGAGGACTCACCTGCTTCTGTATGTGAGAAATACCCTGCTTTCATGTGTGAGAAATACCCTGCTTCTGTTTGTGTGATGACTCACCTGCTTCTGTGTGTGAGGACTCACCGGCTTTTGTGTGTGAGCACTCACCTGTGTGAGGACTCACCTGCTTTCATCTGTGAGGACACACCTGGTGTGAGGACACACCCGCTTCTGTGTGTGGAGACTCATCTGCTTCCATGTGTGAGGACACACCTGCTTCTGTGTTTGAGGACTCAGCTGCTTCCATGTGTGAGGACTCACCTGCTTCTCAGTGTGAAGACACACCTGCTGCCATGTGTGAGTACTGATCTGCATCCATGTGTGATGACTCACCTGCTTCCATGTGTGAGAACTTACCTGCTTCCATGTGTGAGGACTCACCTGCTTTCATGTGTGAGAACTTACCTGCTTCCATGTGTGAGGACTCACCTTCTTCTGTATGTGAGAAATACCCTGCTTTCATGTGTGAGAAATACCCTGCTTCCATTTGTGTGATGACTCACCTGCTTCTGTGTGTGAGGACTCACCTGCTTCTGTGTGTGAGGACTCACCTGCTTTTGTGTGTGAGCACTCACCTGTGTGAGGACTCACCTGCTTTCATCTGTGAAGACACACCTGGTGTGAGGACACACCCGCTTCTGTGTGTGGAGACTCATCTGCTTCCGTGTGTGAGGACTCACCTGCTTCTGTGTGTGAGGACACACCTGCTTCTGTGTTTGAGGACTCACCTGCTTCCATATGTGAGGACTCACCTGCTTCTCAGTGTGAAGACACACCTGCTGCCATGTGTGAGTACTGATCTGCATCCATGTGTGAGGACTCACCTGCTTCCATGTGTGAGAACTTACCTGCTTCCTTGTGTGAGGACTCACCTGCTTCCATGTGTGAGAACTTACCTGCTTCCATGTGTGAGGACTCACCTGCTTCCAGGTGTGAGGACTCACCTGCTTCCGTGTGTGAGGACTCACCTGTTTCCGTGTGTGAGGAAACACCTGCTTCCGTGTGTGAGGACTCACCTGCTTCTGTATGTGAGAAATACCCTGCTTTCATGTGTGAGAAATACCCTGCTTTCATTTGTGTGATGACTCACCTGCTTCTGTGTGTGAGGACTCACCTGCTTTTGTGTGTGAGGACACACCCTCTTCTGTGTGTGAAGACTAATCTGCTTCCGTGTGTGAGGAATTGCCTGCTTGCATGTGTGAAGACAGACCTGGTAAAACAACACACCTGCTTCCATGTGTGAGGGCTCACCTGCTGATATGTATAAGGGCACACCTGCTT
This sequence comes from Calotriton arnoldi, assembly GCA_963921515.1. Lineage (NCBI taxonomy): Eukaryota > Metazoa > Chordata > Amphibia > Caudata > Salamandridae > Calotriton > Calotriton arnoldi. The sequence continues at coordinate 453,836 of CAWUFW010010700.1, forward strand.
CCATGTGTGAGGACTCATCTACTTTTGTGTGTGCGGATTCACCTGCTTTTTGTGTGTCAGGACACACCTGCCTATGTGTGTCAGGACTCACCTACTTCCATGTGTGAGAACTCACCTGCTTCTGTGTGTGAGGACTCACATGCTTCTGTGTGTGAAGACTCAATAGCTTCTGAGTGCATCAGCTCACCTGCTTATGTGTGTGAGGACTCCCTTACTTCCTTGTGTGAGGACTCACCTGGTTCTGTGTGTGAGGACTCACCTGCTTCTGTGTGTGAGGACTCACATGCTTCTGTGTGTGAAGACTCAATAGCTTCTGAGTGCATCAGCTCACCTGCTTATGTGTGTGAGGACTCCCTTACTTCCTCATGTGAGGACTCACCTGCTTCCGTGTGCAAGGACACACCTGCTTCAGTGTGTGAGGACTCACCTGCTTCCATGTGTGACTAAGGACTCACCTGCATCTGTGTGGAGGACTCACCTGCTTCTGTGCATGAGGACTCACCTACTTCAGTGTGTGAGGACTCACTTATTTCTTTGTGTGATTACTCACCTGCTTCTGTGTGTGAGGACTCAATAGCTTCTGTGTGTGAGGACTCAATAGCTTCTGTGTGTGTTGGCTCACCTGCCTCTGTGTGTGAGGACTCAGCTGCTTCCGTATGTGTCTGAGGACTCACCTGCTTCTGTGTGTGTCTGAGGTCCCACTTGCTTCCGTTTGTGGGTGAGGATTCACCTGCTTCCATGTGTGAGGACTCACCTGCTTCTGTGTGTGAGGACTCACCTGCTTCTGTGTGTGAGGATTAACTTGCATCGGTGTGTGAGGACTCACTTGCTTCAGTGTGTGAGGACTCACTTGCATCGTTGTGTGAGGACTCACTTGCTTCAGTGTGTGAGGACTCACTTGCTTAAGTGTGTGAGGACTCACTTGCATTGGTGTATGAGGACTCACTTGCATGGGTGTGAGGACTCACTTGCATTGGTGTGTGAGGACTCACTTGCATGGGTGTGAGGACTCACTTGCATCGGTGTGTGAGGACTCACTTGCTTCAGTGTGTGAGTACTCACCTTCTTCCATGTGAGAGGACGCACCTGCTTCTGTTTGTGTCACTTGCTTCGTTGTGGGAGTACTCACCTGCTTCCTTGTGTGAGGACATACCTGTTTCTGTATGTGAGGACTCACCTGCTTCCGTGTTTGAGGACTCACCTGCTTCTGTGTGAGAGGATTCACTTGCTTCAGTGTGTGAGGACTCACTTGCTTCAGTGTGTGAGGACTCACTTGCATCGGTGTGTGAGGACTCACTTGCTTCAGTGTGTGAGGACTCACTTGCATCGGTGTGTGAGGACTCACTTCCTTGTGTGAGGACTCTCTTGCTTCAGTGTGTGAGAACTCACTTGCTTCAGTGTATGAGGATTCACTTGCATCGGTGTTTGAGGACTCACTTGCTTTAGTGTGTGAGGACATACCTGTTTCTGTGTGTGAGGACTCACCTGCTTCCGTGTGTGAGGACTCACCTGCTTCTGTGTGTGAGGACTCAGTTGCATCGGTGTGTGAGGACTCACTTGCTTCAGTGTGTGAGGACTCACTTGCATCGTTGTGTGAGGACTCACTTGCTTCAGTGTGTGAGGACTCACTTGCATTTGTGTGTGAGGACATACTTGCTTCAGTGTGTGAGTACTCACTTGCATTGGTGTGTGAGGACTCACTTGCATGGGTGTGAGGACTCACTTGCATCGGTGTGTGAGGACTCACTTGCTTCAGTGTGTGAGAACTCACCTGCTTCCATGTGAGAGGACGCACCTGCTTCTGTTTGTGTCACTTGCTTCGTTGTGGGAGTACTCACCTGCTTCCGTGTGTGAGGACTCACCTGCGTCCGTGTGTGAGGACTCACCTGCTTCTGTGTATGAGGACTCAATTGCATCGGTGTGTGAGGACTCACTTGCTTTAGTGTGTGAGGACTCACTTGCATCGGTGTGTGAGGACTCACTTGCTTCAGTGTGTGAGAACTCACTTCCATTGGTGTGTGAGGACTCACTTGCTTCAGTGTGTGAGGACTCTCTTGCTTCAGTGTGTGAGGACTCACTTGCATCGGTGTGTGAGGACTCACTTGCTTCAGTGTGTGAGGACATACCTGTTTCTGTGTGTGAGGACTCACCTGCTTCCATGTGTGAGGACTCACCTGCTTCTGTGTGTGAGGACTCACTTGCATCGGTGTGTGAGGACTCACTTGCATCGGTGTGTGAGGACTCACTTGCATTTGTGTGTGAGGACTCACTTGCATTTGTGTGTGAGGACTCACTTGCATTGGTGTTTGAGGACTCACTTGGATTGGTGTTTGAGGACTCACTTGCATGGGTGTGAGGACTCACTTGCTTTGGTGTGTGAGGACTCACTTGCATGGGTGTGAGGACACACCTGCTTCAGTGTGAGTACTCACCTTCTTCCATGTAAGAGGACGCACCTGCTTCTGTTTGTGTCACTTGCTTCGTTGTGGGAGTACTCACCTGCTTCCGTATGTGAGGACATACCTGTTTCTGTATGTGAGGACTCACCTGCTTCCATGTGTGAGGACTCACCTGCTCCCATGAGCGAGGGTTCACATGCTTCCGTGTGAGGACACACCTGCTTCTGTGTGTGTCTGAGGATTCACCTGCTTCTGTGTGTCTCTGAGGTCTCACTTGCTTCCGTGTGTGTGTGTGAGGACTCAGCTAGTTCCGTGTGTGAGGACTCACCTGCATCAGTGTGTGAGGACTCACTTGCTTCAGTGTGTGAGGACATACCTATTTCTGTGTGTGAGGACTCACCTGCTTCCGTGTGTGAGGACTCACCTGCTTCCTAGTGTGAGGACTCACCTGCTTCTGTGTGTGAGGACTCACTTGCTTCAGTGTTTGAGGACTCACTTGCATCGGTGTGTGAGGACTCACTTGCTTCAGTGTGTGAGAACTCACTTGCTTCAGTGTATGAGGACTCACTTGCATCGGTGTTTGAGGACTCACTTGCTTTAGTGTGTGAGGACATACCTGTTTCTGTGTGTGAGGACTCACCTGCTTCCGTGTGTGAGGACTCACCTGCTTCTGTGTGTGAGGACTCAGTTGCATCGTTGTGTGAGGACTCACTTGCTTCAGTGTGTGAGGACTCACTTGCATTTGTGTGTGAGGACATACTTGCTTCAGTGTGTGAGGACTCACTTGCATTGGTGTGAGGACTCACTTGCATCGGTGTGTGAGGACTCACTTGCTTCAGTGTGTGAGAACTCACCTGCTTCCATGTGAGAGGACGCACCTGCTTCTGATTGTGTCACTTGCTTCATTGTGGGAGTACTCACCTGCTTCCGTGTGTGAGGACATACCTGTTTATGTGTGTGAGGACTCACCTGCGTCCGTGTGTGAGGACTCACCTGCTTCTGTGTATGAGGACTCTCTTGCTTCAGTGTGTGAGGACTCACTTGCATCGGTGTGTGAGGACTCACTTGCTTTAGTGTGTGAGGACTCACTTGCTTTAGTTTGTGAGGACTCACTTGCATCGGTGTGTGAGGACTCACTTGCTTCAGTGTGTGAGAACTCACTTCCATTGGTGTGTGAGGACTCACTTGCTTCAGTGTGTGAGGACTCTCTTGCTTCAGTGTGTGAGGACTCACTTGCATCGGTGTGTGAGGACTCACCTGCTTCAGTGTGTGAGGACATACCTGTTTCTGTGTGTGAGGACTCACCTGCTTCCGTGTGTGAGGACTCACTTGCATCGGTGTGTGAGGACTCACTTGCATCGGTGTGTGAGGACTCACTTGCATTTGTGTGTGAGGACTCACTTGCATTGGTGTTTGAGGACTCACTTGCATTGGTGTTTGAGGACTCACTTGCATGGGTGTGAGGACTCACTTGCTTTGGTGTGTGAGGACTCACTTGCATGGGTGTGAGGACACACCTGCTTCAGTGTGAGTACTCACCTTCTTCCATGTGAGAGGACGCACCTGCTTCTGTTTGTGTCACTTGCTTTGTTGTGGGAGTACTCACCTGCTTCCGTGTGTGAGGACTCACCTGCTCCCCTGAGCGAGGGTTCACATGCTTCCGTTTGAGGACACACCTGCTTCTGTGTGTGTCTGAGGATTCACCTGCTTCTGTGTGTGTCTGAGGTCTCACTTGCTTCCGTGTGTGTGTGTGAGGACTCAGCTAGTTCCGTGTATGAGGACTCACCTGCATCGGTGTGTGAGGACTCACTTGCTTCAGTGTGTGAGGACATACCTGTTTCTGTGTGTGAGGACTCACCTGCTTCCGTGTGTGAGGACTCACCTGCTTCCGTGTGTGAGGACTCATCTGCTTCCTAGTGTGAGGAGTCACCTGCTTCTGTGTGTGAGGACTCACTTGCTTCAGTGTTTGAGTACTCACTTGCATCGGTGTGTGAGAACTCACTTGCTTCAGTGTGTGAGGACTCACTTGCATTTGTGTGAGAGGACTCACTTCCTTCAGTGTGTGAGGACTCACTTGCATGGGTGTGAGTACTCACTTGCTTTGGTGTGTGAGGACTCACTTGCATGGGTATGAGGACACACCTGCTTCAGTGTGAGTACTCACCTGCTTACATGTGAGAGGACGCACCTGCTTCTGTTTGTGTCACTTGCTTCGTTGTGGGAGTACTCACCTGCTTCCGTGTGTGAGGACATACCTGTTTCTGTATGTGAGGACTCACCTGCTTCCGTGTTTGAGGACTCACCTGCTTCAGTGTTTGAGGACTCACTTGCTTCAGTGTGTGAGGACTCACTTGCATTGGTGTGTGAGGACTCATTTGCTTCAGTGTGTGAGGACTCACTTGCTTCAGTGTGTGAGGACTCACTTGCTTCAATGTATGAGGACTCACTTGCATCGGTGTTTGAGGACTCACTTGCTTCAGTGTGTGAGGACATACCTGTTTCTGTGTGTGAGGACTCACCTGCTTCCGTGTGTGAGGACTCACTTGCCTCGGTGTGTGAGGACTCACTTGCTTCAGTGTGTGAGGACTCACTTGCATCGTTGCGTGAGGACTCACTTGCTTCAGTGTGTGAGGACTCACTTGCATTTGTGTGTGAGGACTCACTTGCTTCAGTGTGTAAGGACTCACTTGCATTGGTGTGTGAGGACTCACTTGCATGGCTGTGAAGACTCACTTGCATCGGTGTGTGAGGACTCACTTGCTTCAGTGTGTGAGAACTCACCTGCTTCCATGTGAGAGGATGCACCTGCTTCTGTTTGTGTCACTTGCTTCGTTGTGGGACTACTCACCTGCTTCTGTGTGTGAGGACATACCTGTTTATATGTGTGAGGACTCACCTGCTTCCGTGTGTGAGGACTCACTTGCCTCGGTGTATGAGGACTCACTTGCCTCAGTGTGTGAGGACTCACTTGCATCGGTGTTTGAGGACTCACTTGCTTCAGTGTGTGAGGACATACCTGTTTCTGTGTGTGAGGACTCACCTGCTTCCATGTTTGAGGACTCACTTGCTTCAGTGTGTGAGGACATACCTGTTTCTGTGTGTGAGGACTCACCTGCTTCCGTGTGTGAGGACTCACTTGCCTCGGTGTGTGAGGACTCACTTGCTTCAGTGTGTGAGGACTCACTTGCATCGTTGCGTGAGGACTCACTTGCTTCAGTGTGTGAGGACTCACTTGCATTTGTGTGTGAGGACTCACTTGCTTCAGTGTGTAAGGACTCACTTGCATTGGTGTGTGAGGACTCACTTGCATGGCTGTGAAGACTCACTTGCATCGGTGTGTGAGGACTCACTTGCTTCAGTGTGTGAGAACTCACCTGCTTCCATGTGAGAGGATGCACCTGCTTCTGTTTATGTCACTTGCTTCGTTGTGGGACTACTCACCTGCTTCCGTGTGTGAGGACATACCTGTTTATGTGTGTGAGGACTCACCTGCTTCTGTGTGTGAGGACTCACTTGCATCGGTGTGTGAGGACTCACTTGCATCGGTGTGTGAGGACTCACTTGCATCGGTGTGTGAGGACTCACTTGCATTTGTGTGTGAGGACTCACTTGCATTGGTGTTTGAGGACTCACTTGCATTGGTGTTTGAGGACTCACTTGCATGGGTGTGAGGACTCACTTGCTTTGGTGTGTGAGGACTCACTTGCATGGGTGTGAGGACTCACTTGCTTCGGTGTGTGAGGACTCACTTGCATGGGTGTGAGGACACACCTGCTTCAGTGTGAGTACTCACCTTCTTCCATGTGAGAGGACGCACCTGCTTCTGTTTGTGTCACTTGCTTCGTTGTGGGAGTACTCACCTGCTTCCGTGTGTGAGGACATACCTGTTTCTGTGTGTGAGGACTCACCTGCTTCCATGTGTGAGGACTCACCTGCTCCCATGAGCGAGGGTTCACATGCTTCCGTGTGAGGACACACCTGCTTCTGTGTGTGTCTGAGGATTCACCTGCTTCTGTGTGTGTCTGAGGTCTCACTTGCTTCCGTGTGTGTGTGTGAGGACTCAGCTAGTTCCGTGTGTGAGGACTCACCTGCATCAGTGTGTGAGGACTCACTTGCTTCAGTGTGTGAGGACATACCTGTTTCTGTGTGTGAGGACTCACCTGCTTCTGTGTGTGAGGACTCATCTGCTTCCTAGTGTGAGGACTCACCTGCTTCTGTGTGTGAGGACTCACTTGCTTCAGTGTTTGAGGACTCACTTGCATCGGTGTGTGAGGACTCACTTGCTTCAGTGTGTGAGAACTCACTTGCTTCAGTGTATGAGGACTCACTTGCATCGGTGTTTGAGGACTCACTTGCTTTAGTGTGTGAGGACATACCTGTTTCTGTGTGTGAGGACTCACCTGCTTCCATGTGTGAGGACTCACCTGCTTCTGTGTGTGAGGACTCAGTTGCATCGGTGTGTGAGGACTCACTTGCTTCAGTGTGTGAGGACTCACTTGCATCGTTGTGTGAGGACTCACTTGCTTCAGTGTGTGAGGACTCACTTGCATTTGTGTGTGAGGACATACTTGCTTCAGTGCGTGAGGACTCACTTGCATGGGTGTGAGGACTCACTTGCATGGGTGTGAGGACTCACTTGCTTTGGTGTGTGAGGACTCACTTGCATAGGTATGAGGACACACCTGCTTCAGTGTGAGTACTCACCTGCTTACATGTGAGAGGACGCACCTGCTTCTGTTTGTGTCACTTGCTTCGTTGTGGGAGTACTCACCTGCTTCCGTGTGTGAGGACATACCTGTTTCTGTATGTGAGGACTCACCTGCTTCCGTGTTTGAGGACTCACCTGCTTCAGTGTTTGAGGACTCACTTGCTTCAGTGTTTGAGGACTCACTTGCTTCAGTGTTTGAGGACTCACTTGCTTCAGTGTGTGAGGACTCACTTGCATTGGTGTGTGAGGACTCACTTGCTTCAGTGTGTGAGGACTCACTTGCTTCAGTGTGTGAGGACTCACTTGCTTCAGTGTATGAGGACTCACTTGCATCGGTGTTTGAGGACTCACTTGCTTCAGTGTGTGAGGACATACCTGTTTCTGTGTGTGAGGACTCACCTGCTTCCGTGTGTGAGGACTCACTTGCCTCGGTGTGTGAGGACTCACTTGCTTCAGTGTGTGAGGACTCACTTGCATCGTTGCGTGAGGACTCACTTGCTTCAGTGTATGAGGACTCACTTGCATTTGTGTGTGAGGACTCACTTGCTTCAGTGTAAGGACTCACTTGCATTGGTGTGTGAGGACTCACTTGCATGGCTGTGAAGACTCACTTGCATCGGTGTGTGAGGACTCACTTGCTTCAGTGTGTGAGAACTCACCTGCTTCCATGTGAGAGGATGCACCTGCTGCTGTTTGTGTCACTTGCTTCGTTGTGGGACTACTCACCTGCTTCCATGTGTGAGGACATACCTGTTTATGTGTGTGAGGACTCACCTGCTTCTGTGTGTGAGGACTCACTTGCTTAAGTGTGTGAGGACTCACTTGCATCGGTGTGTGAGGACTCACTTGCTTTAGTGTGTGAGGACTCACTTGCATCGGTGTGTGAGGACTCACTTGCTTCAGTGTGTGAGAACTCACTTCCATTGGTGTGTTAGGACTCACTTGCTTCAGTGTGTGAGGACTCCCTTGCTTCAGTGTCTGAGGACTCACTTGCATCGGTGTGTGAGGACTCACTTGCTTCGGTGTGTGAGGACATACCTGTTTCTCTGTGTGAGGACTCACCTGCTTCCGTGTGTGAGGACTCACCTGCTTCTGTGTGTGAGGACTCACTTGCATCGGTGTGTGAGGACTCACTTGCTTCAGTGTGTGAGGACTCACTTGCATCGGTGTGTGAGGACTCGCTTGCTTCAGTGTGTGAGGACTCAATTGCATTTGTGTGTGAGGACTCACATCCTTCAGTGTGTGAGGACTCACTTGCATTGGTGTTTGAGGACTCACTTGCATGGGTGTGAGGACTCACTAGCTTTGGTGTGTGAGGACTCACTTGCATGGGTGTGAGGACTCACTAGCTTTGGTGTGTGAGGACTCACTTGCATGGGTGTGAGGACACACCTGCTTCAGTGTGAGTACTCACCTGCTTCCATGTGAGAGGACGCACCTGCTTCTGTTTGTGTCACTTGCTTCGTTGTGGGAGTACTCACCTGCTTCCGTGTGTGAGGACATACCTGTTTCTGTGTGTGAGGACTCACCTGCTTCCATGTGTGAGGACTCACCTACTTCCGTGTGAGGACACACCTGCTTCTGTGTGTGTCTGAGGATTCACCTGCTTCCGTGTGTGTCTCAGGTCTCACTTGCTTCCGTGTGTGTGTGTGAGTACTCAGCTAGTTCTGTGTGTGAGGACTCACCTGCATTGGTGTGTGAGCACTCACTTTCTTCAGTGTGTGAGGACTCACTTGCATTTGTGTGTGAGGACTCATTTGCATGGGTGTGAGGACTCACTTGCTTCAGTGTGTGAGGACTCACTTGCTTCAGTGTGTGAGGACTCACTTGCATGGGTTTGAGGACTCACTTTCTTCGGTGTGTGAGGACTCACTTGCATGGGTGTGAGGACACACCTGCTTCAGTGTGAGTACTCACCTGCTTCCATGTGAGAGGACGCACCTGCTTCTGTTTGTGTCACGTGCTTTGTTGTGTGAGGACTCACCTGCTTCCGTGTGTGAGGACTCACCTGCTTCCATGTGCGAGGACTCACCTGCTTCCGTGTGAGGACACACCTGCTTCTGTGTGTGTCTGAGGATTCACCTGCTTCTGTGTGAGTCTGAGGTCTCACTTGCTTCCGTGTGTGTTTGAGGACTCAGCTGGTTCCGTGTGTGAGGACTCACCAGCTTCTGTGTGTTAGGACTCACTTGGTTCGGTGTGTGAGGACTTACGTGCTTTGGTTTGTGAGGACTCACTTGCATCGGTGTGTGATGACTCACGTGCTTCGGTGTGTGAGTACTCACCTGATTCCGTGTGTGTGTGAGGACTCAGCTGGTTCCGTGTGTGAGGACTCATCTGCTTCCTAGTGTGAGGACTCACCTGCTTCTGTGTGTGAGGACTCACTTGCTTCAGTGTTTGAGGACTCACTTGCATCGGTGTGTGAGGACTCACTTGCTTCAGTGTGTGAGGACTCACTTGCATTTGTGTGTGAGGACTCACTTCCTTCAGTGTGTGAGGACTCACTTGCATGGGTGTGAGGACTTACTTGCTTTGGTGTGTGAGGACTCACTTGCATAGGTATGAGGACACACCTGCTTCAGTGTGAGTACTCACCTGCTTACATGTGAGAGGACGCACCTGCTTCTGTTTGTGTCACTTGCTTCGTTGTGGGAGTACTCACCTGCTTCCGTGTTGAGGACATACCTGTTTCTGTATGTGAGGACTCACCTGCTTCCGTGTTTGAGGACTCACCTGCTTCAGTGTTTGAGGACTCACTTGCTTCAGTGTTTGAGGACTCACTTGCTTCAGTGTGTGAGGACTCACTTGCATTGGTGTGTGAGGACTCACTTGCTTCAGTGTGTGAGGACTCACTTGCTTCAGTGTGTGAGGACTCACTTGCTTCAGTGTATGAGGACTCACTTGCATCGGTGTTTGAGGACTCACTTGCTTCAGTGTGTGAGGACATACCTGTTTCTGTGTGTGAGGACTCACCTGCTTCCGTGTGTGAGGACTCACTTGCCTCGGTGTGTGAGGACTCACTTGCTTCAGTGTGTGAGGACTCACTTGCATGCGTTGCGTGAGGACTCACTTGCTTCAGTGTATGAGGACTCACTTGCATTTGTGTGTGAGGACTCACTTGCTTCAGTGTGTAAGGACTCACTTGCATTGGTGTGTGAGGACTCACTTGCATGGCTGTGAAGACTCACTTGCATCGGTGTGTGAGGACTCACTTGCTTCAGTGTGTGAGAACTCACCTGCTTCCATGTGAGAGGATGCACCTGCTTCTGTTTGTGTCACTTGCTTCGTTGTGGGACTACTCACCTGCTTCCATGTGTGAGGACATACCTGTTTATGTGTGTGAGGACTCACCTGCTTCTGTGTGTGAGGACTCACTTGCTTAAGTGTGTGAGGACTCACTTGCATCGGTGTGTGAGGACTCACTTGCTTTAGTGTGTGAGGACTCACTTGCATCGGTGTGTGAGGACTCACTTGCTTCAGTGTGTGAGAACTCACTTCCATTGGTGTGTTAGGACTCACTTGCTTCAGTGTGTGAGGACTCCCTTGCTTCAGTGTCTGAGGACTCACTTTCATCGGTGTGTGAGGACTCACTTGCTTCGGTGTGTGAGGACATACCTGTTTCTCTGTGTGAGGACTCACCTGCTTCCGTGTGTGAGGACTCACCTGCTTCTGTGTGTGAGGACTCACTTGCATCGGTGTGTGAGGACTCACTTGCTTCAGTGTGTGAGGACTCACTTGCATCGGTGTGTGAGGACTCACTTGCTTCAGTGTGTGAGGACTCAATTGCATTTGTGTGTGAGGACTCACTTCCTTCAGTGTGTGAGGACTCACTTGCATTGGTGTTTGAGGACTCACTTGCATGGGTGTGAGGACTCACTAGCTTTGGTGTGTGAGGACTCACTTGCATGGGTGTGAGGACACACCTGCTTCAGTGTGAGTACTCACCTGCTTCCATTTGAGAGGACGCACCTGCTTCTGTTTGTGTCACTTGCTTCGTTGTGGGAGTACTCACCTGCTTCCATGTGTGAGGACATACCTGTTTCTGTGTGTGAGGACTCACCTGCTTCCATGTGTGAGGACTCACCTACTTCCGTGTGAGGACACACCTGCTTCTGTGCGTGTCTGAGGATTCACCTGCTTCCGTGTGTGTCTCAGGTCTCACTTGCTTCCGTGTGTGTGTGTGTGAGGACTCAGCTAGTTCTGTGTGTGAGGACTCACCTGCATCGGTGTGTGAGCACTCACTTGCTTCAGTGTGTGAGGACCCACTTGCATGGGTGTGAGGACTCACTTTCTTCGGTGTGTGAGGACTCACTTGCATGGGTGTGAGGACACACCTGCTTCACTGTGAGTACTCACCTGCTTCCATGTGAGAGGACGCACCTGCTTCTGTTTGTGTCACGTGCTTTGTTGTGTGAGGACTCACCTGCTTCCGTTTGTGAGGACTCACCTGCTTCCATGTGCGAGGACTCACCTGCTTCCGTGTGAGGACACACCTGCTTCTGTGTGTGTCTGAGGATTCACCTGCTTCTGTGTGAGTCTGAGGTCTCACTTGCTTCCGTGTGTGTGTGAGGACTCAGCTGGTTCCGTGTGTGAGGACTCACCAGCTTCTGTGTGTTAGGACTCACTTGGTTCGGTGTGTGAGGACTTACGTGCTTTGGTTTGTGAGGACTCACTTGCATCGGTGTGTGATGACTCACGTGCTTTGGTGTGTGAGTACTCACCTGATTCCATGTGTGTGTGAGGACTCAGCTGGTTCCGTGTGTGAGGACTCACCTACCTCTGTGTGTGAGGACTCACTAACTTCCTTCTGTGAGGACTCACTTACTTACTCGTATGAGGACTCATCTGCTTCCATGTGCAAGGACTAACCTGCTTCCGTGTGCGAGGACTCACCTGCTTCTGTGTGTGAGGACTCAGCTGCTTCCGTGTGTGTCTGAGGACTCACCTGCTTCAGTGTATGTCTGAGGTCCCACTTGCTTCCGTTTGTGGGTGAGGATTCCCCCTCTTCCAAGTGTGAGGACTCACCTGCTTCTGTGTGTGAGGACTCACCTGCTTCTGTGTGTGAGGACTCACTTGCTTCAGTGTGTGAGGACTCACTTGCATCGGTGTGTGAGGATTCACTTGCTTCAGTGTGTGAGGACTCACTTGCTTCAGTGTGTGAGGACTCACTCGCTTAAGTGTGTGAGGACTCACTTGCATTGGTGTGTGAGGACTCACTTGCATTGGTGTGAGGACTCACTTGCATTGGTGTGTGAGGACTCACTTGCTTCAGTGTGTGAGTACTCACCTGCTTCAGTGTGAGAGGACTCACTTGCTTCAGTGTGTGAGGACTCACTTGCTTCAGTGTGTGAGGACTCACTTGCTTCAGTGTGTGAGGACTCACTTGCATCGGTGTGTGAGGACTAACTTGCTTCAGTGTGTGAGGACTCACTTGCATCGGTGTGTGAGGACTCACTTCCTTGTGTGAGGACTAACTTGCTTCAGTTTGTGAGAACTCACTTCCATTGGTGTGTGAGGACTCACTTGCTTCAGTGTGTGAGGACTCTCTTGCTTCAGTGTGTGAGGACTCACTTGCATCGGTGTGTGAGGACTCACTTGCTTCAGTGTGTGAGGACATACCTGTTTCTCTGTGTGAGGACTCACCTGCTTCCGTGTGTGAGGACGCACCTGCTTCTGTGTGTGAGGACTCACTTGCATCGGTGTGTGAGGACTCATTTGCTTCAGTGTGAGGACTCACTTGCATCATTGTGTGAGGACTCACTTGCTTCAGTGTGTGAGGACTCACTTGCATCGGTGTGTGAGGACTCACTTGCTTCAATGTGTGAGGACTCACTTGCATTTGTGTGTGAGGACTCACTTGCTTCAGTATGTGAGGACTTACTTGCATTGGTGTCTGAGGACTCACTTGCATGGGTGTGAGAACTCACTTGCATCAGTGTGTGAGGACTAACTTGCTTCAGTGTGTGAAAACTCACCTGCTTCCATGTGAGAGGACGCACCTGCTTCTTTTTGTGTTACTTGCTTCGTTGTGGGAGTACTCACCTGCTTCCTTGTGTGAGGACATACCTGTTTCTGTATGTGAGGACTCACCTGCTTCCATGTGTGAGGACTCGCCTGCTTCTGTGTGTGAGGACTCACTTGCTTCAGTGTGTGAGGACTCACTTGCATCGGTGTGTGAGGACTCACTTGCGTCAGTGTGTGAGGACTCACTTGCTTCGGTGTGTGAGGACTCACTTGCTTCAGTGTGTGAGGACTCACTTGCATCGGTATGTGAGGACTCACTTCATTGTGTGAGGACTCACTTGCTTCAGTTTGTGAGAACTCACTTCCATTGGTGTGTGAGGACTCACTTGCTTCAGTGTGAGAGGACTCACTTGCTTCAGTGTGTGAGGACTCACTTGCATCGGTGTGTGAGTACTCACTTGCTTCAGTGTGTGAGGACGTACCTGTTTCTGTGTGTGAGGACTCACCTGTTTCCGTGTGTGAGGACTCAATAGCTTCTGTGTGTGTCGGCTCACCTGCCTCTGTGTGTGAGGACTCACTTACTTCCTTCTGTGAGGACTCACTTACTTACTTGTGTGAGGACCCATCTGCTTCCATGTGGAAGGACTAAACTTCTTCCATGTGTGAGGACTCACCTGCTTCCGTATGTGTCTGAGTACTCACCTGCTTCTGTGTGTGTCTGAGGTCCCACTTGCTTCCGTTTTTGGGTGAGGATTCACCTGCTTCCATGTGTGAGGACTCACCTACTTCTGTGTGTGAGGACTCACCTGCTTCTGTGTGTGAGGATTAACTTGCATCGGTGTGTGAGGACTCACTTGCATCAGTGTGTGAGGACTCACTTGCTTAAGTGTGTGAGGACTCACTTGCATTGGTGTATGAGGACTCACTTGCATGGGTGTGAGGACTCACTTGCATTGGTGTGTGAGGACTCACTTGCATGGGTGTGAGGACTCACTTGCATCGGTGTGTGAGGACTCACTTGATTCAGTGTGTGAGGACTCACTTGCTTCGGTGAGTGAGGACTCATTTGCATGGGTGTGAGGACACACCTGCTTCATTGTGAGTACTCACCTGCTTCCATGTGAGAGGACGCACCTGCTTCTGTTTGTGTCACTTGCTTCATTGTGGGAGTACTCACCTGCTTCCTAGTGTGAGGACATACCTGTTTCTGTATGTGAGGACTCGCCTGCGTCTGTGTTTGAGGACTCACCTGCTTCTGTGTGAGAGGACTCACTTGCTTCAGTGTGTGAGGACTCACTTGCTTCAGTGTGTGAGGACTCACTTGCATCGGTGTGTGAGGACTCACTTGCATCGGTGTGTGAGGACTCACTTCCTTGTGTGAGGACTCACTTGCTTCAGTGTGTGAGAACTCACTTCCATTGGTGTGTGAGGACTCACTTGCTTCAGTGTGTGAGGACGCACTTGCTTCAGTGTATGAGGACTCACTTGCATCGGTGTGTGAGGACTCACTTGCTTCAGTGTGTGAGGACATACCTGTTTCTGTATGTGAGGACTCGCCTGCGTCTGTGTGAGAGGACTCACTTGCTTCAGTGTGTGAGGACTCACTTGCTTCAGTGTGTGAGGACTCACTTGCATCGGTGTGTGAGGACTCACTTGCATCGGTGTGTGAGGACTCACTTGCTTCAGTGTGTGAGGACATACCTGTTTCTGTGTATGAGGACTCTCCTGCTTCCGTGTGTGAGGACTCACTTGCTTCTGTGTGTGAGGACTCACTTGCATCAGTGTGTGAGGACTCACTTGCTTCAGTGTGTGAGGACTCACTTGCATCGTTGTGTGAGGAGTCACTTGATTCAGTGTGTGAGGACTCACTTGCATCGGTGTGTGAGGATTCACTTGCTTCAGTCTGTGAGGATTCACTTGCATTTGTGTGTGAGGACTCACTTGCTTCAGTGTGTAAGGACTCACTTGCATTGGTGTGTGAGGACTCACTTGCATGGGTGTGAGGACTCACTTGCATCAGTGTGTGAGGACTCACTTCCTTTAGTGTGTGAGAACTCACCTGTTTCCATGTGAGAGGACGCACCTGCTTCTGTTTGTGTCACTTGCTTCGTTGTGGGAGTACTCACCTGCTTCCGTGTGTGAGGACATACCTGTTTATGTGTGTGAGGACTCACCTGCGTCCGTGTGTGAGGACTCACCTGCTTCTGTGTGTGAGGACTCACTTTAGTGTGTGAGGTCTCACTTGCATCGGTGTGTGAGGACTCACTTGCTTTAGTGTGAGGACTCACTTACCTCAGTGTGTGAGAACTCACTTCCATTGGTGTGTGAGGACTCACTTGCTTCAGTGTGTGAGGACTCACCTGCTTCTGTGTGTGAGGACTCACTTGCTTCAGTGTGTGAGGACTCATTTGCATCGGTGTGTGAGGGCTCACTTGCTTCAGTGTGTGAGGACTCACTTGCATCGGTGTGTGAGGATTCACTTGCTTCAGTCTGTGAGGACTCACTTGCAATTGTGTGTGAGGACTCACTTGCTTCAGTGGGTAAGGACTCACTTGCATTGGGGTGTGAGGACTCACTTGCATGGGTGTGAGGACTCACTTGCATCAGTGTGTGAGGACTCACTTCCTTTAGTGTGTGAGAACTCACCTGTTTCCATGTGAGAGGACGCACCTGCTTCTGTTTGTGTCACTTGCTTCGTTGTGGGAGTACTCACCTGCTTCAGTGTGTGAGGACATACCTGTTTATGTGTGTGAGGACTCACCTGCGTCCGTGTGTGAGGACTCACCTGCTTCTGTGTGTGAGGACTCACTTTAGTGTGTGAGGTCTCACTTGCATCGGTGTGTGAGGACTCACTTGCTTTAGTGTGAGGACTCACTTACCTCAGTGTGTAAGAACTCACTTCCATTGGTGTGTGAGGACTCACTTGCTTCAGTGTGTGAGGACTCACCTGCTTCTGTGTGTGAGGACTCACTTGCTTCAGTGTGTGAGGACTCATTTGCATCGGTGTGTGAGGGCTCACTTGCTTCAGTGTGTGAGAACTCACTTCTATTGGTGTGTGAGGACTCACTTGCTTTAGTGTGTGAGAACTCACTTGCTTCAGTGTGTGAGGACTCACTTGCATCAGTGTGTGAGAACTCACTTGCGTCAGTGTGTGAGGACATACCTGTTTCTGTGTGTGAGGACTCACCTGCTTCCGTGTGTGAGGACTCACCTGCTTCCGTGTGTGAGGACTCACCTGCTACCATGTGCGAGGACTCACCTGCTTCTGTGTGAGGACACACCTGCTTCTATATGTGTCTGAGGATTCACCTGCTTCCGTGTGTGTCTGAGGTCTCACTTGCTTCGGTGTGTGTGTGTGAGGACTCAGCTAGTTCCGTGTGTGAAGACTCACCTGCATCGGTGTGTGAGGACTCACTTGCTTCAGTGTGTGAGGACAAACCTGTTTCTGTGTGTGAGGACTCACCTGCTTCCGTGTGTGAGGACTCACCTGCTTCTGTGTGTGAGGACTCACTTGCTTCAGTGTTTGAGGACTCACTTGCATTGGTGTGTGAGGACTCACGTGCTTCAGTGTGTGAGGACTCACTTGCATTTGTGTGTGAGGACTCACTTCCTTCAGTGTGTGAGGACTCCCTTGTATGGGTGTGAGGACTCACTTGCTTCGGTGTGTGAGGACTCACTTGCATGGGTGTGAGGACACACCTGCTTCAGTGTGAGTACTCACCTGCTTCCATGTGAGAGGACGCACCTGCTTCTGTTTGTGTCACTTGCTTCATTGTGGGAGTACTCACCTGCTTCCTAGTGTGAGGACATACCTGTTTCTGTATGTGAGGACTCGCCTGCGTCTGTGTTTGAGGACTCACCTGCTTCTGTGTGAGAGGACTCACTTGCTTCAGTGTGTGAGGACTCACTTGCTTCAGTGTGTGAGGACTCACTTGCTTCAGTGTGTGAGGACTCACCTGCTTCCGTGTGCGAGGACTCACCTGCTTCCATGTGCGAGGACTCACCTGCTTCTGTGTGAGGACACACCTGCTTCTGTGTGTGTCTGAGGATTCACCTGCTTCTGTGTGTGTCTGAGGTCTCACTTGCTTCCGTGTGTGTGAGGACTCAGCTGGTTCCATGTGTGAGGAGTCACCAGCTTCTGTGTGTGAGGACTCATTTGGTTCGTTGTGTGAGGACTTACGTGCTTTGGTACGTGAGGACTCACTTGCATCGGGTGTGATGACTCACCTGTTCGGTGTGTGAGTACTCACCTTATTCCGTGTGTGTGTGAGAACTCAGCTGGTTCCGTGTGTGAGGACTCACCTACCTCTGTGTGTGAGGACTCACTTACTTACTTCTGTGAGGACTCACTTACTTACTCGTATGAAGACTCATCTGCTTCCATGTGCAAGGACTAACCTGCTTCCGTGTGCGAGGACTCACCTGCTTCCAAGTGTGAGGACTCACCTGCTTCTGTGTGTGAGGATTAACTTGCATCAGTGTGTGAGGACTCACTTGCTTCAGTGTGTGAGGACTCACTTGCATCAGTGTGTGAGGACTCACTTGCTTCAGTGTGTGAGTACTCACTCGCTTAAGTGTGTGAGGACTCACTTGCATTGGTGTGTGAGGACTCACTTCCTTTAGTGTGTGAGAACTCACCTGTTTCCATGTGAGAGGACGCACCTGCTTCTGTTTGTGTCACTTGCTTCGTTGTGGGAGTACTCACCTGCTTCAGTGTGTGAGGACATACCTGTTTATGTGTGTGAGGACTCACCTGCGTCCGTGTGTGAGGACTCACCTGCTTCTGTGTGTGAGGACTCACTTTAGTGTGTGAGGTCTCACTTGCATCGGTGTGTGAGGACTCACTTGCTTTAGTGTGAGGACTCACTTACCTCAGTGTGTAAGAACTCACTTCCATTGGTGTGTGAGGACTCACTTGCTTCAGTGTGTGAGGACTCACCTGCTTCTGTGTGTGAGGACTCACTTGCTTCAGTGTGTGAGGACTCATTTGCATCGGTGTGTGAGGGCTCACTTGCTTCAGTGTGTGAGAACTCACTTCTATTGGTGTGTGAGGACTCACTTGCTTTAGTGTGTGAGAACTCACTTGCTTCAGTGTGTGAGGACTCACTTGCTTACTTCTGTGAGGACTCACTTACTTACTCGTATGAAGACTCATCTGCTTCCATGTGCAAGGACTAACCTGCTTCCGTGTGCGAGGACTCACCTGCTTCCAAGTGTGAGGACTCACCTGCTTCTGTGTGTGAGGACTCACCTGCTTCTGTGTGTGAGGATTAACTTGCATCAGTGTGTGAGGACTCACTTGCTTCAGTGTGTGAGGACTCACTTGCATCAGTGTGTGAGGACTCACTTGCTTCAGTGTGTGAGTACTCACTCGCTAAGTATGTGAGGACTCACTTGCATTGGTGTGTGAGGACTCACTTGCATTGGTGTGAGGACTCACTTTCATTGGTGTGTGAGGACTCACTTGCATGGGTGTGAGGACTCACTTGCATCAGTGTGTGAGGACTCACTTGCTTCCAGTGTGTGAGTACTCACCTGCTTCTGTGTGAGAGGACTCACTTGCTTCAGTGTGTGAGGACTCACTTGCTTCAGTGTGTGAGGACTCACTTGCTTCAGTGTGTGAGGACTCACTTGCATCGGTGTGTGAGGACTCACTTCCTTGTGTGAGGACTAACTTGCTTCAGTTTGTGAGAACTCACTTCCATTGGTGTGTGAGAACTCACTTGCTTTTTTGTGTGAGGACTCACTTGCTTCAGTGTGTGAGGACTCACTTGCATCGGTGTGTGAGGACTCACCTGCTTCAGTGTGTGAGGACTCACCTGCTTCTGTGTATGAGGACTCACTTGCTTTAGTGTGTGAGGACTCATTTGCATCGGTGTGTGAGGACTCACTTGCTTCAGTGTGTGAGAACTCACTTCCATTGGTGTGTGAGGACTCACTTGCTTCAGTGTGTGAGGACTCACTTGCTTCAGTGTGTGAGGACTCACTTGCATCAGAGTGTGAGAACTCACTTGCGTCAGGGTGTGAGGACATACCTGTTTCTGTGTGTGAGGACTCACCTGCTTCCGTATGTGAGGACTCACCTGCTTCTGTGTGTGAGGACTCACTTGCTTCAGTGTGTGAGGACTCACTTGCATCGGTGTGTGAGGACTCACTTGCTTCAGTGTGTGAGGACTCACTTGCTTCAGTGTGTGAGGACTCACTTGCATCAGTGTGTGAGTACTCACTCGCTTAAGTGTGTGAGGACTCACTTGCATTGGTGTGTGAGGACTCACTTGCATTGGTGTGAGGACTCACTTGCATTGGTGTGTGAGGACTCACTTGCATGGGTGTGAGGACTCACTTGCATCAGTGTGTGAGGACTCACTTGCTTCAGTGTGTGAGTACTCACCTGCTTCTGTGTGAGAGGAGTCACTTGATTCAGTGTGTGAGGACTCACTTGCATCGGTGTGTGAGGATTCACTTGCTTCAGTCTGTGAGGATTCACTTGCATTTGTGTGTGAGGACTCACTTGCTTCAGTGTGTAAGGACTCACTTGCATTGGTGTGTGAGGACTCACTTGCATGGGTGTGAGGACTCACTTGCATCAGTGTGTGAGGACTCACTTCCTTTAGTGTGTGAGAACTCACCTGTTTCCATGTGAGAGGACGCACCTGCTTCTGTTTGTGTCACTTGCTTCGTTGTGGGAGTACTCACCTGCTTCCGTGTGTGAGGACATACCTGTTTATGTGTGTGAGGACTCACCTGCGTCCGTGTGTGAGGACTCACCTGCTTCTGTGTGTGAGGACTCACTTTAGTGTGTGAGGTCTCACTTGCATCGGTGTGTGAGGACTCACTTGCTTTAGTGTGAGGACTCACTTACCTCAGTGTGTGAGAACTCACTTCCATTGGTGTGTGAGGACTCACTTGCTTCAGTGTGTGAGGACTCACCTGCTTCTGTGTGTGAGGACTCACTTGCTTCAGTGTGTGAGGACTCATTTGCATCGGTGTGTGAGGGCTCACTTGCTTCAGTGTGTGAGGACTCACTTGCATCGGTGTGTGAGGATTCACTTGCTTCAGTCTGTGAGGACTCACTTGCATTTGTGTGTGAGGACTCACTTGCTTCAGTGGGTAAGGACTCACTTGCATTGGGGTGTGAGGACTCACTTGCATGGGTGTGAGGACTCACTTGCATCAGTGTGTGAGGACTCACTTCCTTTAGTGTGTGAGAACTCACCTGTTTCCATGTGAGAGGACGCACCTGCTTCTGTTTGTGTCACTTGCTTCGTTGTGGGAGTACTCACCTGCTTCAGTGTGTGAGGACATACCTGTTTATGTGTGTGAGGACTCACCTGCGTCCGTGTGTGAGGACTCACCTGCTTCTGTGTGTGAGGACTCACTTTAGTGTGTGAGGTCTCACTTGCATCGGTGTGTGAGGACTCACTTGCTTTAGTGTGAGGACTCACTTACCTCAGTGTGTAAGAACTCACTTCCATTGGTGTGTGAGGACTCACTTGCTTCAGTGTGTGAGGACTCACCTGCTTCTGTGTGTGAGGACTCACTTGCTTCAGTGTGTGAGGACTCATTTGCATCGGTGTGTGAGGGCTCACTTGCTTCAGTGTGTGAGAACTCACTTCTATTGGTGTGTGAGGACTCACTTGCTTTAGTGTGTGAGAACTCACTTGCTTCAGTGTGTGAGGACTCACTTGCATCAGTGTGTGAGAACTCACTTGCGTCAGTGTGTGAGGACATACCTGTTTCTGTGTGTGAGGACTCACCTGCTTCCGTGTGTGAGGACTCACCTGCTTCCGTGTGTGAGGACTCACCTGCTACCATGTGCGAGGACTCACCTGCTTCTGTGTGAGGACACACCTGCTTCTATATGTGTCTGAGGATTCACCTGCTTCCGTGTGTGTCTGAGGTCTCACTTGCTTCGGTGTGTGTGTGTGAGGACTCAGCTAGTTCCGTGTGTGAAGACTCACCTGCATCGGTGTGTGAGGACTCACTTGCTTCAGTGTGTGAGGACAAACCTGTTTCTGTGTGTGAGGACTCACCTGCTTCCGTGTGTGAGGACTCACCTGCTTCTGTGTGTGAGGACTCACTTGCTTCAGTGTTTGAGGACTCACTTGCATTGGTGTGTGAGGACTCACGTGCTTCAGTGTGTGAGGACTCACTTGCATTTGTGTGTGAGGACTCACTTCCTTCAGTGTGTGAGGACTCCCTTGTATGGGTGTGAGGACTCACTTGCTTCGGTGTGTGAGGACTCACTTGCATGGGTGTGAGGACACACCTGCTTCAGTGTGAGTACTCACCTGCTTCCATGTGAGAGGACGCACCTGCTTCTGTTTGTGTCACTTGCTTCATTGTGGGAGTACTCACCTGCTTCCTAGTGTAAGGACATACCTGTTTCTGTATGTGAGGACTCGCCTGCGTCTGTGTTTGAGGACTCACCTGCTTCTGTGTGAGAGGACTCACTTGCTTCAGTGTGTGAGGACTCACTTGCTTCAGTGTGTGAGGACTCACTTGCTTCAGTGTGTGAGGACTCACCTGCTTCCGTGTGCGAGGACTCACCTGCTTCCATGTGCGAGGACTCACCTGCTTCTGTGTGAGGACACACCTGCTTCTGTGTGTGTCTGAGGATTCACCTGCTTCTGTGTGTGTCTGAGGTCTCACTTGCTTCCGTGTGTGTGAGGACTCAGCTGGTTCCATGTGTGAGGAGTCACCAGCTTCTGTGTGTGAGGACTCATTTGGTTCGTTGTGTGAGGACTTACGTGCTTTGGTACGTGAGGACTCACTTGCATCGGGTGTGATGACTCACCTGTTCGGTGTGTGAGTACTCACCTTATTCCGTGTGTGTGTGAGAACTCAGCTGGTTCCGTGTGTGAGGACTCACCTACCTCTGTGTGTGAGGACTCACTTACTTACTTCTGTGAGGACTCACTTACTTACTCGTATGAAGACTCATCTGCTTCCATGTGCAAGGACTAACCTGCTTCCGTGTGCGAGGACTCACCTGCTTCCAAGTGTGAGGACTCACCTGCTTCTGTGTGTGAGGATTAACTTGCATCAGTGTGTGAGGACTCACTTGCTTCAGTGTGTGAGGACTCACTTGCATCAGTGTGTGAGGACTCACTTGCTTCAGTGTGTGAGTACTCACTCGCTAAGTGTGTGAGGACTCACTTGCATTGGTGTGTGAGGACTCACTTCCTTTAGTGTGTGAGAACTCACCTGTTTCCATGTGAGAGGACGCACCTGCTTCTGTTTGTGTCACTTGCTTCGTTGTGGGAGTACTCACCTGCTTCAGTGTGTGAGGACATACCTGTTTATGTGTGTGAGGACTCACCTGCGTCCGTGTGTGAGGACTCACCTGCTTCTGTGTGTGAGGACTCACTTTAGTGTGTGAGGTCTCACTTGCATCGGTGTGTGAGGACTCACTTGCTTTAGTGTGAGGACTCACTTACCTCAGTGTGTAAGAACTCACTTCCATTGGTGTGTGAGGACTCACTTGCTTCAGTGTGTGAGGACTCACCTGCTTCTGTGTGTGAGGACTCACTTGCTTCAGTGTGTGAGGACTCATTTGCATCGGTGTGTGAGGGCTCACTTGCTTCAGTGTGTGAGAACTCACTTCTATTGGTGTGTGAGGACTCACTTGCTTTAGTGTGTGAGAACTCACTTGCTTCAGTGTGTGAGGACTCACTTGCTTACTTCTGTGAGGACTCACTTACTTACTCGTATGAAGACTCATCTGCTTCCATGTGCAAGGACTAACCTGCTTCCGTGTGCGAGGACTCACCTGCTTCCAAGTGTGAGGACTCACCTGCTTCTGTGTGTGAGGACTCACCTGCTTCTGTGTGTGAGGATTAACTTGCATCAGTGTGTGAGGACTCACTTGCTTCAGTGTGTGAGGACTCACTTGCATCAGTGTGTGAGGACTCACTTGCTTCAGTGTGTGAGTACTCACTCGCTTAAGTATGTGAGGACTCACTTGCATTGGTGTG
Organism: Calotriton arnoldi; assembly: GCA_963921515.1. Taxonomy (NCBI): domain Eukaryota; kingdom Metazoa; phylum Chordata; class Amphibia; order Caudata; family Salamandridae; genus Calotriton; species Calotriton arnoldi. The sequence goes on from CAWUFW010010700.1 coordinate 476,881, forward strand.
TGAGGACTCACTTGCATTGGTGTGAGGACTCACTTTCATTGGTGTGTGAGGACTCACTTGCATGGGTGTGAGGACTCACTTGCATCAGTGTGTGAGGACTCACTTGCTTCAGTGTGTGAGTACTCACCTGCTTCTGTGTGAGAGGACTCACTTGCTTCAGTGTGTGAGGACTCACTTGCTTCAGTGTGTGAGGACTCACTTGCTTCAGTGTGTGAGGACTCACTTGCATCGGTGTGTGAGGACTCACTTCCTTGTGTGAGGACTAACTTGCTTCAGTTTGTGAGAACTCACTTCCATTGGTGTGTGAGAACTCACTTGCTTCTTTGTGTGAGGACTCACTTGCTTCAGTGTGTGAGGACTCACTTGCATCGGTGTGTGAGGACTCACCTGCTTCAGTGTGTGAGGACTCACCTGCTTCTGTGTATGAGGACTCACTTGCTTTAGTGTGTGAGGACTCATTTGCATCGGTGTGTGAGGACTCACTTGCTTCAGTGTGTGAGAACTCACTTCCATTGGTGTGTGAGGACTCACTTGCTTCAGTGTGTGAGGACTCACTTGCTTCAGTGTGTGAGGACTCACTTGCATCAGAGTGTGAGAACTCACTTGCGTCAGGGTGTGAGGACATACCTGTTTCTGTGTGTGAGGACTCACCTGCTTCCGTATGTGAGGACTCACCTGCTTCTGTGTGTGAGGACTCACTTGCATTGGTGTGTGAGGACTCACTTGCTTCAGTGTGTGAGGACTCACTTGCATCGGTGTGTGAGGACTCACTTGCTTCAGTGTGTGAGGACTCACTTGCTTCAGTGTGTGAGGACTCACTTGCATCAGTGTGTGAGTACTCACTCGCTTAAGTGTGTGAGGACTCACTTGCATTGGTGTGTGAGGACTCACTTGCATTGGTGTGAGGACTCACTTGCATTGGTGTGTGAGGACTCACTTGCATGGGTGTGAGGACTCACTTGCATCAGTGTGTGAGGACTCACTTGCTTCAGTGTGTGAGTACTCACCTGCTTCTGTGTGAGAGGACTCACTTGCTTCAGTGTGTGAGGACTCACTTGCTTCAGTGTGTGAGGACTCACTTCCTTGTGTGAGGACTAACTTGCTTCAGTTTGTGAGAACTCACTTCCATTGGTGTGTGAGAACGCACTTGCTTCTTTGTGTGAGGACTCACTTGCATCGGTGTGTGAGGACTCACCTGCTTCAGTGTGTGAGGACTCACCTGCTTCTGTGTGTGAGGACTCACTTGCTTTAGTGTGTGAGGACTCATTTGCATCGGTGTGTGAGGACTCACTTGCTTCAGTGTGTGAGAACTCACTTCCATTGGTGTGTGAGGACTCACTTGCTTCAGTGTGTGAGGACTCACTTGCTTCAGTGTGTGAGGACTCACTTGCATCAGTGTGTGAGAACTCACTTCTATTGGTGTGTGAGGACTCACTTGCTTTAGTGTGTGAGAACTCACTTGCTTCAGTGTGTGAGGACTCACTTGCATCAGTGTGTGAGAACTCACTTGCGTCAGTGTGTGAGGACATACCTGTTTCTGTGTGTGAGGACTCACCTGCTTCCGTGTGTGAGGACTCACCTGCTTCCGTGTGTGAGGACTCACCTGCTTCCGTGTGTGAGGACTCACCTGCTACCATGTGCGAGGACTCACCTGCTTCTGTGCGAGGACACACCTGCTTCTATATGTGTCTGAGGATTCACCTGCTTCCGTGTGTGTCTGAGGTCTCACTTGCTTCGGTGTGTGTGTGTGAGGACTCAGCTAGTTCCGTGTGTGAAGACTCACCTGCATCGGTGTGTGAGGACTCACTTGCTTCAGTGTGTGAGGACAAACCTGTGTCTGTGTGTGAGGACTCACCTGCTTCCGTGTGTGAGGACTCACCTGCTTCTCTGTGTGAGGACTCACTTGCTTCAGTGTTTGAGGACTCACTTGCATTGGTGTGTGAGGACTCACGTGCTTCAGTGTGTGAGGACTCACTTGCATTTGTGTGTGAGGACTCACTTCCTTCAGTGTGTGAGGACTCCCTTGCATGGGTGTGAGGACTCACTTGCTTCGGTGTGTGAGGACTCACTTGCATGGGTGTGAGGACACACCTGCTTCAGTGTGAGTACTCACCTGCTTCCATGTGAGAGGACGCACCTGCTTCTGTTTGTGTCACTTGCTTCGTTGTGGGAGTACTCACCTGCTTCCGTGTGTGAGGACATACCTGTTTATGTGTGTGAGGACTCACCTGCTTCCGTGTGTGAGGACTCACCTGCTTCCATGTGCGAGGACTCACCTGCTTCCGTGTGAGGACACACCTGCTTCTGTGTGTGTCTGAGGATTCACCTGCTTCTGTGTGTGTCTGAGGTCTCACTTGCTTCCGTGTGTGTGAGGACTCAGCTGGTTCCATGTGTGAGGAGTCACCAGCTTCTGTGTGTGAGGACTCATTTGGTTCGTTGTGTGAGGACTTACGTGCTTTGGTATGTGAGGACTCACTTGCATCGGGTGTGATGACTCACCTGTTCGGTGTGTGAGTACTCACCTTATTCCGTGTGTGTGTGAGAACTCAGCTGGTTCCGTGTGTGAGGACTCACCTACCTCTGTGTGTGAGGACTCACTTACTTACTTCTGTGAGGACTCACTTACTTACTTGTATGAAGACTCATCTGCTTCCATGTGCAAGGACTAACCTGCTTCCGTGTGCGAGGACTCACCTGCTTCCAAGTGTGAGGACTCACCTGCTTCTGTGTGTGAGGACTCACCTGCTTCTGTGTGTGAGGATTAACTTGCATCAGTGTGTGAGGACTCACTTGCTTCAGTGTGTGAGGACTCACTTGCATCAGTGTGTGAGGACTCACTTGCATGGCTGTGAGGACATACCTGTTTCTGTGTGTGAGGACTCACCTGCTTCCGTATGTGAGGACTCACCTGCTTCTGTGTGTGAGGACTCACTTGCATTGGTGTGTGAGGACTCACTTGCTTCAGTGTGTGAGGACTCACTTGCATCGGTGTGTGAGGACTCACTTGCTTCAGTGTGTGAGGACTCACTTGCTTCAGTGTGTGAGGACTCACTTGCTTCAGTGTGTGAGGACTCACTTGCATCAGTGTGTGAGTACTCACTCGCTTAAGTGTGTGAGGACTAACTTGCATTGGTGTGTGAGGACTCATTTGCATTGGTGTGAGGACTCACTTGCATTGGTGTGTGAGGACTCACTTGCATGGGTGTGAGGACTCACTTGCTTCAGTGTGTGAGGACTCACTTGCTTCAGTGTGTGAGGACTCACTTCCTTGTGTGAGGACTAACTTGCTTCAGTTTGTGAGAACTCACTTCCATTGGTGTGTGAGAACGCACTTGCTTCTTTGTGTGAGGACTCACTTGCATCGGTGTGTGAGGACTCACCTGCTTCAGTGTGTGAGGACTCACCTGCTTCTGTGTGTGAGGACTCACTTGCTTTAGTGTGTGAGGACTCATTTGCATCGGTGTGTGAGGACTCACTTGCTTCAGTGTGTGAGAACTCACTTCCATTGGTGTGTGAGGACTCACTTGCTTCAGTGTGTGAGGACTCACTTGCTTCAGTGTGTGAGGACTCACTTGCATCAGTGTGTGAGAACTCACTTGCGTCAGTGTGTGAGGACTTACCTTTTTCTGTGTGTGAGGACTCACCTGCTTCCGTATGTGAGGACTCACCTGCTTCTGTGTGTGAGGACTCACTTGCATTGGTGTGTGAGGACTCACTTGCTTCAGTGTGTGAGGACTCACTTGCATCGGTGTGTGAGGACTCACTTGCTTCAGTGTGTGAGGACTCACTTGCATTTGTGTGTGAGGAATCACTTCCTTCAGTGTGTGAGGACTCACTTGCATTGGTGTTTGAGGACTCACTTGCATGGGTGTGAGGACTCACTTGCTTCGGTGTGTGAGGACTCACTTGCTTCAGTGTGTGAGGACTCACCTGCTTCTGTGTGTGAGGACTCACTTGCATTGGTGTGTGAGGACTCACTTGCTTCAGTGTGTGAGGACTCACTTGCATCGGTGTGTGAGGACTCACTTGCTTCAGTGTGTGAGGACTCACTTGCGTTTGTGTGTGAGGAATCACTTCCTTCAGTATGTGAGGACTCACTTGCATTGGTGTTTGAGGACTCACTTGCATGGGTGTGAGGACTCACTTGCTTCGGTGTGTGAGGACTCACTTGCATGGGTGTGAGGACACACCTGCTTCAGTGTGAGTACTCACCTGCTTCCATGTGAGAGGACGCACCTGCCTCCATTTGTGTCACTTGATTCGTTGTGGGAGTACTCACCTGCTTCTGTGTGTGAGGACATACCTGTTTCTGTGTGTGAGGACATACCTGTTTCTGTGTGTGAGGACTCACCTGCTTCCATGTGCGAGGACTCACCTGCTTCCATGTGCGAGGACTCACCTGCTTCCGTGTGAGGACACACCTGCTTCTGTGTGTGTCTGAGGATTCACCTGCTTCCGTGTGTGTCTGAGGTCTCACTTGCTTCCGTGTGTGTGTGAGGACTCAGCTGGTTCCGTGTGTGAGGACTCACCTGCATCGGTGTGTGAGGACTCACTTGCTTCAGTGTGTGAGCACACATCTGTTTCTGTGTGTGAGGACTCACCTGCTTCCGTGTGTGAGGACTAACCTGCTTCTGTGTGTGAGGACTCACTTGCATCGGTGTGTGAGGACTCACTTGCTTCAGTGTGTGAGGACTCGCATCGGTGTGTGAGGACTCACTTGCTTCAGTGTGTGAGGACTCACTTGCATGGGTGTGAGGACTCACTTTCTTCGGTGTGTGAGGACTCACTTGCATGGGTGTGAGGACACACCTGCTTCAGTGTGAATAATCACCTGCTTCCATGTGAGAGGACGCACCTGCTTCTGTTTGTGTCACTTGCTTCGTTGTGGGAGTACTCACCTGCTTCTGTGTGTGAGGACATACCTGTTTCCATGTGTGAGGACTCACCTGCTTCCGTGTGTGAGGACTCACCTGCTTCCATGTGCGAGGACTCACCTGCTTCCATGTGCGAGGACTCACCTGCTTCCGTGTGAGGACACACCTGCTTCTGTGTGTGTCTGAGGAGTCACTTGCTTCCGTGTGTGTCTGAGGTCTCACTTTCTTCCGTGTGTGTCTGAGGACTCAGCTGGTTCTGTGTGTGAGGACTCACTTGGTTCGGTGTGTGAGGACTTACGTGCTTTGGTTTGTGAGGACTCACTTGCATCGGTGTGTGATGACTCACCTGCTTCGGTGTGTGAGTACTCACCTGCGTCCATGTGTGAGGACTCTCCTGCTTCCGTGTGTGAGAACTCTTCATATTGCCCTTCCCAGACTGACCTGGAAGGACCCTTGGCCGAGAGGTGCCCCGCAGAGCACTGTTACTGATATTGCCCTGGAAATGTTCGTCCTGAAGACTTCCAGTTTCCACTGTCCAGTTCTCCATCTCCTTCAGTCATGAAGCCTCTGTGGTCTTTTCTGATGCGCTGATCTCAGAGGTATGACAAGAGCGCGTGGAATCCTGGTCACACATAAATAATGGTGCACTTTCAGCAATACAATTTTAGTAAAGCACATTACAAGCAAATGGGTAGAATCAGCAGCCAGTGAAGCATTAGGCTGTTCAATTTAATCTTGACAAGCATTGGTAAAGCCAATAGATCTGGTTTAATGAGCTAACATGTGCAATTACAAACATGCACAAATGCACACAGGGTACTTATGCCATGTGTCCCTACAAACCTCCTCTTTCAGTGCCATCTACTTTGATGTCTGAGCCCTCTTTTTCCGATCCCAATCTTGCACTGCTGCATGGCACCAGCACTGCAAGCTCGGAGAATAAACAAAACCAGCACTTCACACTAGGAGAATAAAATACAGGGCACGTAAAGGGGCAGGTTGGACAGAGAAATCACACAAATAGGTATACGTGCTAAATCACCCTGCACTGTGGTATCGCATTCAGGAGCAAAATTACGCTTTCGTGCACAATTCCATTATGTGCAACATCACTCTTGGTGCACTATGAATAAAATAATGGAAATACATTTAGCAGTACAAGCATGACACCCTTGCAATGCATGGACACTTCAGTTCACTGTCCATCTACTGGCATGAGAGGCAGTCTGTAGGCAGGAGGATTCCCACACTAGCAGCCAATAGCCATGGCCATTGGAATTATGCAGCACTGGAGGGCTAAATTATGCGGAAGAATTTATTATCTGTGCAGCAAGGAAAGCCAAACGATGAAGCAATTATGTCGTACCCATTTCAATAAAAACTGCCTTGCAAATGCAAAACAGTAGGCCAGGTTTCATGTTTATTATAGGTGTTCGGGACATGAGACATAAAAAGAGATGAACAGGTCGGTTTCTCTACTAAAGTCTGTGTGCTCTCTTGAAATAACTGCAGCTTTTATACCTGCTTTTTGACGTGAACAAGAATTTCTTTTAAAAGAGAGTAAAACTATTACAAATAATGAAATATTGTCTCCACCGCGTGTGAAAGATATGTAAATAGTGCAGGTTTTTATTTCCTGCTACAGACAAAATGCATTTAGGGTTGTTACACAATATGGGTAACATAGTACCTTGTTACAGAAATCAACTGCTGAAGATGACCACTTCACCTTTGTACAGAGTTTGGCCGTGCATTGCACTCTAACAGCAGAAAGTTTTGGTGCTTAATTTGAGCCAAGGCTTGCAGATGGGGCCTACTGGCACTCAGTTTTGGGGACTGGGGCTCATTTTTCCTCCTGAGACTTTGACCAAGGGTAATAGAGAAAAAAATCAATATGGGGGAAAGAGGCAGGAAGAGAAAGTCGAGAAAATGTGACGCAGGAAGAAATCAGGAACGTGTAAGAGTGAGGTAAGGGGGCAGGGAGTGTCAGTGGTTGTGATGCCATGGCGGCGTGAGATGGAAGAAAGACTATGCAGCCTTGGGATCCCGCACACACTGTACAAGGGTCACTAGCACTTATTCTTTTACAAATTACTTTTCATCTGTTTGAGCTCAAAAGAATATTTTTGGGAAATATCTACACATTACAAATCAAATGATTGACTATGAGGTAAATTCAGCAAAATTTTATTTCTGTGGAACGCTCAGTGGCTACACATTCATGCTTTCCCATCCAGCATTTAAATGTGAGACTGAAATACTCCTCTGGTCGGAATCATAATATTAAGGCCATTTTATTTAAGCAAATACTGTAGGGGCTGACCCAAACACACCAATGAATGAAAAGGGCTGACCCACACTCCAATGAATGAAAGGGGCTGACCCAAACAAACCAATAAATGAAAAGGGGCTGACCCAAACATGCCATTGAATGAAAGGGCTGACCCAAACATATCAACGGATGAAAAGAGCTGACCCAAGCACACCAATGAATGAAAAGGGCTGACCCACACACCAATGAATGAAAGGCGCTGACCCAAACAAACCAATAAATGAAAAGGGGCTGACCCAAATATACCAATGGATGAAAGGGGCTGACCCAAACATAGCAATAAATGAAAGGGGCTGACCCAAACATACCAATGGATGAAAGGGGCTGACCCAAACATACCAATGGATGAAAGGGGCTGACCCAAACACACCAATAAATGAAAAGGGGCTGACCCAAACATACCAATTGATGAAAGGGGCTGACCCAAACATACCAATTGATGAAAGGGGCTGACCCAAACATATCAATGGTTGAAAAGAGCTGACCCAAACACACCAATGGATGAAAGGGACTGACCCAAACACACCAATGGATGAAAGGGGCTGACCCAAACATACCAATGGATGAAATGGGCTGACACAAACACACCAATGGATGAAAGGGGCTGACCCAAACACACCAATGGATGAAAGGGACTGGCCAAAACATACCAATGGATGAAAGGGGCTGGCCAAAACATACCAATGGCTGAACAGGGCTGACCAAAACATGCCAGTGGCTGAAAAGGGCTGGCCCAAACATACCAATGGTGGAAAGGGGCTGGCCCAAACATCTCAATAGCTTAAAGGGGCTGGCTAAAACATGCCATTGGATGAGAGGGGCTGACCTCAAAATACCAATGGCTGGAGGGGGCTGACCCAAATGTATCAAAGCCCGAAGGGAGCTGATTCAAACATGCCAATGGTTGAAGGTGGTGAAGGGAGTGAGCAAAAGATGCCAGTGGTTCAAGGGGACTGGCCCAAGCATGCCAATGGTTGAAGGTGGTGAAGAGGGTAACCAAAAGAAGCCAATGGTTAAAGGGGACTGGCCCAAGCATGCCAATGGTTGAAGGGGACTGATCCAACCTTTCCCAAACTTACCAATGGCTGAAGGGAGCTGACTCAAACATGCCAATGGTTGAAAGGGGTGAAAGGGGTGACCAAAACATGCCAATGATAGAAGGAGGTGGATCCAAACATGCCAAAGACGAAAAGGGCTGACCCAAACATGCCAAGGGCTGAAAGGAACTGATCCAAAGCTAAAGCAATCTATAGTAACAAGACCTGAAATATTCAAATAAAAATCCATGGCCCCAGTGCAGGGAACCAAGTAGGGCGGCGAATGGGTAACAAAACAAAGCAAGGATGGCTGGGTAACAGTTGCGCTGTGTTGCGTAAGGTAGTAATGGCTATATCAGGATGCTCCAAGGATATAGATAATGGCCATCCACCATTACCAAATATGCAGACAAAGCCTGCACATATAAACAAAAACAAGAGAGTAATATCCTGAGCAATAAATGTCCACAGTAATAAGCACAGTCCACATCAATAGTAGTCTCAAAGTTCTTCTTTTTCTTCTTTATTTCTTTAAAACACACTTCAACACAGGTCCTAGCCAACACGTGTTTCGTCTTAGTGTGGAGTCAACCACAGACTTCTTCAGGGCAAACTACGTAGTAGCTCGATATAGATGAGAAGTGTGGAATATAGGGCCAAAAAATCATCCAACTGCGTCAAAAACCCGAACCAATATGGATTTTGCAGGAGACCAAAAACCAATGAAAGATGGTATGGGCTTTCCAAGTGGATTCCGAGTCCAGAATATCGTGTCCGGTCTCCTTGAAAAGTAGCGATTCACTCGAGGAGGGTACTCCAAATCACGGCATCTAGGGCGCCGAATGGGCACTATACGCACAGTACAAAGGGTCACATGTTGCATTAAATTGAAAACACACACAATCAAACTTGGCCCAACATTTCATCTTCCTACAACACCATACCAGAATATTGACATCCTCCTACTAATAAATCATTAAGCACAGCCGACATGCAGCCTCCCTCATTTCATTTTCCACATGAACATGGTTTTGTCATCCTTGCCTCTTAATTCGCCATCTGCTGGATAACGTTTATATATTATGAAAAACACAGTTTCCAGCTCAAATGGATAAAAAGGTATAAAAATGCTGTGCTTTGGGGTGCAAGGTCTGGCAAGGCTGTGCATCAGAGTTAATTGGTCACCTTCAGCTGCTGAGAGCTGTAATAAGACATTTAAAAAGGTTCCAAAGTTGCCATTTAGTGCAGCAATGTCCAGTTCTCATTTTAAATGACCAAATGGTCCCCCTGGCCTGTTGTAGCCTCCAGCAACAGCACCTCATCTCTCACATTTATGGGTCTAGATGACATCTTGGTACTTAAAGAACAGACAGCCCTTTGCATGCCACTCAGCCCTCTGAACATTTTATCAAATTACCCTTTCTGCAACTCTTTCAATGTTTAGCCTATCTCATAGCTCAACATCCTCTTGGCCCTGGAATAGATAATCACTGAATGCCAGATGCACACCGCAGAGCACCCAAAAACATAATCTTTGGCAGGATCAGCACAAATTATTTTAAGGTTGTAAGATGCAGGTGTCACCAGCACTCTCCAGCTGATCAATTCATCACCATGCTCCTGCCTTCCCGTTCCTTTTGTATCCTGGAATATCTGGGGCTGCACTTAAAGGGCTTGCCGACTTTTATGAAAAAAAACAGAAGTTTCCAAGTGTGTGAAGAGTCCCTGTTCTCTGCAACTCACCCCTTAAATTGTGGGTTTCCATAGGGTTATTCTTTAAGCCCCAGGTTATATAATTTATATGTGCTCCCCGTGGCGGAGATAGTGCAGGTTCACAGTCTATCACTGGTGTCCTACACGGATGGCACTCAGATCATTATATCCCTTACTCTAGATAAAGGAAAAATCTCTAACCAACTAAAAGGAAGAAACAGGCTGGATGTCCGCCAGCAGCCTAAAACAAAATGGAGAAAAAACGGTTAGTTGTCGGCAAAAATCCTTCTCACTGGCTGGAACTGTGCTGGCCTGACAATCTAGGTGTGCAACCCTCCTCCCAATCAGAAGCCTTGGGTACAGGCTAGGAAACTTACATCGGGCCGGTTTGGACTTTTAAGGACACTCAGAAAATGTCTAGGTTGGTTGCTGTGCTCTTCTCAGAGAGTGGTAGTGCAAGGGCTGGTGATTTCATTCTTGGACTATGGAAACTCTCACTACCTGGGAAGGCCTAACTTCATGATAAAGAGACTTCAAGTGGTTCAGAATGCTACCGCCCTGATTCTTTTAAAAATCCCAAAGTACCAGTTGGCTACACCGACCCTAGCAGCTTTGCACTGGTTACTTGTGCATGAGAGAATCAAATTTAAGACACTCTGCTTAGCCCATCGCGCTATGCATATGAACAGTCCGCAGCTCATATAACGATTGTTGAATCCCTATATTCCCATGAGATCATTGTGCTCCACAGATCAAAGGCTGTTGCTTATCCTCAGGATCGAGAAGGCAAGGAGTAGGGGGTGATCCTTTGCCTACCTAGTCCCCAAACTCTGCAACGCCCTCCTAGTGCAGCTCAGAATGATCCAGTCAGAATGCAGTTTTAGGAAACACTTGAAAACCTTTTTGTTTTAGTCAGTGTCCTCGATATGTACTGATTATTGTGGCAGATATGTTATTACTAGCCCTGGGAGGCACGTTGGGTAGCTATGCGCTCTACAAATTCTCCAGAATAAAAAATTCTTCAGAATACAATGTTCTATTCACCATAGAAGATATGTCTAACAAAATCTCACATTGACCTGCTCCAACCATCAGTTTTGATGCGGGCAGAACCCAAGAAAATATGTACGTCACAAGGTTTTAAACCCATATTAGTTAGTTAATTGTACCTTATGTTGTAAATACTATAACAATTTGTATACTATATAAAATATACTTTAACTGGGGAGTCACTGAAGAGATTTTAGTCCAGGAATTGTGTATTAATTGGTTGATGGTTGAATATGAGCCGAACAAGAGGGATCTGGGCTCTCTGGAGTTCAGAAAGCGCCTTGTTTGGCAGCACTGTGTATATGGTGTTCAACAGTGTTCTATTGTGTGCGGACTGGCATCTAAGCTTCTGAATTACTGTATAGGGTGTGGTCAGTCTTTGATCCTATAGATAGGTCTCATTGGAGGCCCAAAGTGAGACCATAGAAATGGAAGAAACATGTTGAACATTAGAGAAGAGTTTCTAGTTGTCAGTTATGTACCCTCAAAACAAATGACCTTTGTGACCTTTCTGCTGTCAGCCACGGTGAACGACAACCAGTTAGCTAAGAACATGAGGCTGTAAGGAGCCAAAGGGCTGCCCGACATTGGTTCAGCTCCTTCCACAGAGTAAACTGGGTCCCTGTCCTGTCTGAAGTCCCAGCCTCACCTGAGCTGTGCCTCAGAGATGACTCTGTGTCAATGGCACAAAGGCATACATCGTGCTCACAGATACACCTGACCTAATCCTCTTCTTCTGTACTTCTCTACCACACTGGGGAGGCTGCCAGACTGATGTAGAAGGTCAAAAGCTTGGATACTGTTCAACCACAATCCTTTCTTTCCAGTTCAAGAGGGCTCAGTCACCAATAGTTTAAAACAAGAGAGTGAGACCCCTCATTCCAAGTGGATAGGGTGCCACAAAACGGAATATCAAAGGAGATATCCCTAGGTATAAACTCCACACAAAACACTCAATCATTACTCTAAATTCATCCAAAATACACCAAAGTATTATAGACCCAAAAAGAACCACAGAAATTTAGAAAAATATGTATGGCTTTATTCCTATTTTCAAAAATAATATCACATTAAAATTGTTATCAAGTGACAAATTTATAATTCATGTGCTCATACACAAACAATTTTTCATAACTGTACAACAATAAAAGGGAGAATGACTGTGTCTACAATTAGCCTTCATGGAGCAGAATCTCTGCTCATCATGTCAACCGGTGTCCATTACTGAATTGAATTCCATATATAGACTCCCTTTGCACTGCAGATCCTGCTTTAATGATTCATCAACACATTTCGGTGGACACTATTAATATCAACCACCTTCTTCAGGACTACCGCTATCTTTCCTCCCCAACATCTTTTCATTTAAAATCTAAGAAGAGGAAAAATGAAAAAAATACTAAAAAACATGCAAAGCACATACATAAAAATTATACAAAGTCAATCTTATTCATTAAGAAATATACATCAATAAAAACAAATTCAATAAAAAAATCATATATATCCCCTTGACCGGGAATCGAACCCGGGCCATGGCGGTTAAAGCGCTCACTCCTAGCCACTAGACCACCATGATTGAATCAAATATTACAGTACATTCTTGAGTTGAACCTTTCCGTTAAATGGCATCCCTCACAGGCCTCCACGATGTGGCTTGGGGTGCACATGTGGTGCCCCCCAAACTTCCATGCACTGGTGCCTGGGACACAGTGCATGGAAGTTTAAAAACATCCCTTTTTCTATTGTGGCTTGTGCTGCAGCCCTTTTCCCTTTAGTAAAAGGGATGTTTACGACCGCCTGCACGGTGGTTGTATCGTAATTGGGCTGTTGGGTTCCTTGTCAGAAGGTCTCGAGCCCAAAATGATGGAGGTCAGATGCTCATCCAGCCGCTATCATAATGAGGCCCTATGTATCCACTTAGGCTTGCATGCATGATTATCCCTTGCATTTTATTTTTATTTATTTATTAATTTTTTTATTGTTTTTGGATTCTGGGTTTTTGTATGCTTTGCACCCTATGGTGGTCTCTCTTGGAGGCTTCTATCATAACTTGTCCCTTCTTGATAATAATGTTGTTCTTTATATTCTCTATCTCATTAAACACTGTAAAGTGCTCTGATACCCGCAATGGTCATGTTTGTGCTATATAAACATTTATAAATAAAATACCTGTCAATTATTGCACTATTCTCATCTCTTGGAAACTTTGCTCCATCTTCAAAATTTCCAAGAAATGATATAGGTTAGAATGATGTCTGCCAATAGATTTATTGAAGGAGTTGTTCCATCCCTCAATGGCATTGTTAGTCTTTGCACCTCCCTCTAAGCAGGTCAAGTAGCAGTTCCACCAATCAATGCGGAACTCTGGATTCCTCCTGTGACCGACCTGCTTAGATGGACAATCCATGTGTCCTCAAAATAATTTACTATTGGGGCCAATGTGTCCTTATTTTTGGATAAAAAGTCAGATTCAGTAATTGAAGTGTAGAGCTCGTCCACACAGTCAGGAGGAACAAAGCATAATGCTGTTAATGTTCTTAATTCAAACTGCAGTTTACTGTTTGCCATGTAATCCTCAGCTAAGGATTTTAAAACATTTTTCACCAATACGCCTGCAAAAGTGGGTAAAACATCCTTGAATTTGTGTTTCAGGGTAGATTATAGTAACAGTATTAATCATGGTCAATTCAAAGTCAATTATCACTTTTCTAGGTCTTTTATTCATTGTTTTGGATTTCATCACTGAAAAAAATTCAATATACATTGAGGACTGCTTGTCAGGGAGTAAACTGTAAACTAAGGGTACTATTGTGTTATTTATGTTTGCATGGATAGTGTATATTTGGGTAAATGAATGGGGTGTGGATTTAAATGTGCCACAGATCGTCCAAATATCACTAGTCACAAGTTGTCTGAGGTTATGGGTTGTGCTAAAGATTAGCATTATTTTCTGAGGGTGTTGGCTGTCATGTAATTGGAAAGTTTGATTAGTGAAAGTAATAGTTAGTTCAAGGGGAATGTTAATGTCAGGATAGGTTTGTGGGGTTACACGATGAAATGAAATATTAATTTTTAAGGCGCGCGCTACTACCCAAGGGTGTCTAGGCGCGGAACTCATTGAGGTGGCTGGCCGAGACTGAAAGATCTTTATTGTTTAAAAAGCCATGTTTTCATATTTTTCCTGAAAGTGAGGAGGTCCGTTTCCTTTTTTAGAAATAAAGGGAGACGGTTCCAAAGACTGGAAGTGCTGCCTATGAAGCTTCTCCCACCACACTGAGTGCTCTTTGCTCTTGGAACGATCACGTTAAACACTAATTCTGAACGAAGAGGTCTGGGCGAAAAGTACCACCGAAAATTTAGCCTAAAGAATTCAGGGCCTTCCCCATGAAGGGCGCTGAAAGCAATACATAGAGCTTTAAAGTGTATGTGTTTCTCAATGGGTAACCGGTGGAGAAGCGGGAGGACAGCTGATACTGATCCTTTTTTTGTATGCCTAACAGTAGGCGAGCAGCCGAGTTTTGCAGAATCCGCAGTTTGTTGAGGATTTTCTTTCTAATATTCACAAATAGTGCATTTGTGTAGTCTATTTTCGAAATTACCAGTGCGGAAATGACAGTTTTTTGCAAATCTTTGAGTATAAAGGGGAAGATGTTTTGTAATAGTTTCATGGTAAAAAAAGAGGCAGAGGTAATTGTGTTAACATGCCCTTCAAAGGTCAGTTGCCTGTCAGATATCACTCCAAGTATTTTACCTTCATAACCGGGGAAGGAAGTTGGCCGAGTTCAGGTGGCCACCCATCTTGGGACCAAAAGGAGAGGTCTTTTCCAAAGAGTAGTACCTCAGTTTTACCGGAGTTCAACTTTAGACAGTTTTGGGCCATCCATTTCCCAATCTCCTGCATGCAGCTATGAAAGCGTCTTGCTGTCTCTGAAGGGTTTGTTGATACTGAGACCACTAGTTGGGTGTCATCTGTGTACGTGACTGCAGTGAACCCAAAAGATCTGATAAGATTGGCCAAAGGGGCCACATTTATGTTAAAAAGGGTCGGGCTAAGAGACGAGCCCTGGGGAACGCCACATGGGAGAGAAAAAGAGGGAAATTTTAAATTATCAGCTGCGACAAACTGTATTATGTCTGACAGGAATTATTTAAGGAGTGATTGGGCTTTGTCCCTTATCCCAATGTCTGCAAACCTTTTCAATAGGATATTGTGGTTTACAGTGTTGAATGCTGGCAATAGGTCTAATAGGATCAGCGTGGCACTGCCGCCACCATCCAGTGTGAGTCTGATTAGTTCTGACACACTTACCACAGCCAATTCTGTGCTGTGGTGTTTCCTAAAACCGAATTGGTGCGGGTCTAGATGGCTGTGGTCCTCGATGAAAGCTGTCAGCTGAGAGTTGATGGCTTTTTCAATTATTTTAGCAGGGAGGGGTTATCTAGGGGTTCGCCGATAATTATTGGGGTCTGTGGGATCTAGATTAGGTTTTTTAAGCAGAGGGAGGATAGATGCTATCTTCCAAACAGATGGAAATTGTCCTGCTTGATCATTTGATTAAACATTTCCATTAGGTAGCCTGAAATAGTTTCTGCTATTAGATGTGTAATTTTAAGAGGGCATGGGTCTAAAGGGGATCCTGACTTTGTTTGCAAAAGAATAGTTTTAATTTGCTCCTGAGAAAGTTCAGAAAAGGCTGTTGAAGTGGCCTTAAATTCATTTCCCTTGGAGAGGGACCCTGTTCGATCAATCGGCGACTTAGATGAGTTGGAAGAGAAAAGATTAAAAACAGAATTCACCTTCTCTTGAAAGAAGGTAGCCAATGAGTTACAAAAGGTCTGGTCAAAATCCTGATTTACTTTTACCGGTGGTTTAGATAACTGTTTTACAGTGGCAAAAACTTATTTTGAAGAGTTTTTCGCCGCTTCTATTTTTTGGGTGAAATATATGTTTTTTTCTTAATAATCATATCTTTGTAAGTGACTAATATGTTTTTATATTTCTCTTTTTCTGAATTCTCATGATGTCGCCTCCATTTTCTTTCCTGTCTGCGACAGGCTTGTTTTTGAAGTCTTAAGTTTTCTATGGACCAAGGTTCAGACAGTATGCCCCTACTGCTCCTGTTAAATTTATCAGGTGTTGTTCTATCTATAGCTTTGTCCAGCCATACCTCATATAAACTGTCTGCTTTGTCCGGGTCGGTCATAGCGAAAGGCTGAGTTGCTGTCAAGATTTCATCTAGCTCTGTCTCCCTAACTTTGTGCCATTTACGGGGGGGCTTTATAGGTTGAGGTTTGTTATTAATTGCGGCGAGGGGGGCTACTTTAATGTTGAACATAACCGCTCGATGAGCAGACCATGCCAAAAGGAGGACTGCCGATGTTGAAAGGTAAGGGCAGTCAGAGAAAATGCCATCGAGTCGATGACCTGCTTGATGCGTTGGTTCTTTGACCAACTGCTCTAATCCTAGACTAAGCAACATGTTGGCGAGGCATGCAGCATCCATGTTGTGAAATCGGGAGAATCGATTTTTAAGTCTAAAAACTGGGAAAAAGTGGGTAGAAAAGCTGAGCAGGTGCCTTGGGGGCGATATAATAGTATGCCAGTGAATGTATAATACTTAGTGAGTTGTAGTTTAAATGCCATCGCCTATAGTTCTTTCGAACTAGTGAGTTCTGTAAAGGACCCTGTGAAAGTCTGTTGAGATATTACAGCAATGCCTTCTACTTTTTTTCCTACCCTATCGAGTCTGTGAATCGAATAACCTGAGGGAACTGCTATGGCTAGGACAGGCCCAGCCGCTGCATCACCCAAGATTCGGTAATAAATGCCAAATCTAACTCCTGTGCCTCTAAAAAATCCACAAATTCCATGGCTTGTTTCACCAGGGAGCACATGTTTATAAGTGTGCACCGAAGCTGCTTGACATACGAATCACCTTTTTTTTCTGGTGCTCGTAGGCTTTTTATTTTAAAATTAAGTAGGCTGCAATTACATTGTGGGCAGGGCGCTGAGTTCTCGCAGTTAGCGGGGGCTATTTGCCTGTTTTTATCTGGTCACCATTCTCCTAAGGTTGGGAATAGTGGGCATACAACTTGCAACATGCATGGGGATCTTTCGGGCTACCTACCTCAAAACTGCACCAAAGGGCTCATTAGAAGTGGATGAAAGCAGTTTTATTTGTTGTACGTTCTCACGCACTTCAATCCCTGTTACAGAGGTAGAGTGGTTATGCTCAGAGGCCCTTTCCACTGTGTCACCCTGAGTAACTGCTCTGCCTGTGCAATTTGATGAAAAATTTGCAAAAACCTCCAATAACCCCTGGGCTCAGTTAACCTTCCCTTACAATAAAGACAGCCGTCATAATTAAGGAGCCTATTCCCTCTTCTTGATTTTACACTTGTGGCTCTACGAGCAGATTCCATTGCTGTTGGTTCTGTAAAATATATTAAAAAATAGAAAAAATGTTAGAATTAATATTTAATGTATTGTATATTTTGTCCTTTAATATGTCACCTACTAAGAGAGAAAAAAAGTTAAAGTTAGTTTAGCTTGCCTTTAGAGAAAGGCAAATGATTAGATACATTCACAATACAATTTTTCCCTTTTTATTGTTATTGGGTTTTCTTGTTTGTTTGCTAAGGGTAAAAAATTGTTAGTTACTCCTTGGAAAAAGAATGTTTTCTTTTTACCTGGTGATTTTTTGGGACTGGTTTTTTTGAAGTGTGGAACTGCGGGTTGGAGTTTCTTCTTGGTAAGGGTTTTTCTTGAGATTATGTTTATTTCTGTACATTTTCAATCTGTTTTAAACAAGAAGGACAAAATGTGTTAATTGTTTCCATGTTTCTAAATGGAGCTGAACTGGATGTGTTTTCAATGCTTTTTTTTCTTACATATAAGTTGTTGTTTGTTGTGTTGAATTGGTCCTACTGCTTTTAGAATTTTTTTATGTTTTATTAGGGTAGATGTATCTATACATCTACCCTAATAAATAGGATTAATTTTTGTGTAATTCTTATGTGTTTAATTGTTCCCACCCGCTTAATCACTGTCCAGCACCTGCCCTGAGTTATGCCCCCAGCGGAGGTTAGAATAGTAATTTATGCCCCAGTCACTGTGCAGTACCTGCCCTGAGTTATGCCCCCAGTGGAGTTGAAATAGTAATTTATGCCCCAGTCATTTTTCATCACCTGCCCTGAGGTATGTCCCCAGCAGAGCTGAAATAGCAATTTATGCCCCAATCAATGTCCAGCACCTGCCCTGAGTAATGCCCCCAGCAGAGTTAGAATAATCATTGTTGCCCCATCACTGTCCAGCACTTGCCCTGAGTTATGCCCCCAGCAGAGATAGAATAGTCATTGTTGTCCCGTCACTGTCCAGCGCTTGCCCCGAGTTATGCCCCCAGCGGAGATAGAATATTCATTTATGCCCCAGTCACTGTCCAGCACCTGCTCAGAGTTATGCCCTCAGCGGAGTTACAATAGTAATTTATGCCCCAGTCACTGTCCAGCATCTGCCCTTTTAAAGTTTATATCGCAAAAATGTTATCTTATATAGACTATTGATTTAGATTACAAATATTTGTAAAAAAACCCTGCTTTAATGTATTTTAAAATATCTATATTTATTTAAACTAATAACTTACATTAGTCAGATTTCAGTAAATGAAGCTAGGATATATTAGTCTGATTTCAGTAAATGAAGCTAGGATATCTGTTAGAGACAATCTGGAAATAACTGTGAACTAAAAAAAAACATTAATATGTGTAAAGAAGCTTTACTTGGTTTATATTATATGTATTTTGTTATAACGTTGTACTTACTTCCACTGATAGATGTCAGTCTCTCATTCGGAAAGTCATGTTGCTCAGCAACTGTCGTGGAAGCGTGTGCTCTCGACAAAAGTCAGTGAAGCACTGATCACAAACTGGTGGACAACTGTATTTATATGTTTTTGAGTGGTAATCATTAATTCAAACAAAAATACGTTTTGAACTGTATTTTTTATGGTGCTTTTGAACCTGACCGAATGTGTATATTTAGTTAGATGAAAGGGTTTCTTTTTTCGATTCCCTCGTATAGAGTGACAGCCATTTTATTTCCTTAGAAGCTACAATGGTACTCTAAAAATAAAGAAAGGACTACTGTACAAATGTGTTAGAGGGAAACATGTTTATTTTATTAATAGGAGTTTTACAATATGATTTTTACCAAAATGTTACGCTACCACTGTGTTTTAAGGACTGTCATTTTGTATTTGCATATGTTCATTGTAAAAGTGTTCATGGTAGTGGTATTCGTGGTAGTGGTATGCGTGGCTGAAGTACTTTTAATATATCCCTATGTATTAGTATGGTAATTGTAGTTGCGGAAAAGACTTGCGTTGTAGTGGCATGTTTGTTGTTGCAACCTTCATTGTAAAGGCATTCGGTGTAAAGGCATTTGTTGTTCCGTCATACAACCATGCTGGAAAAAGGCAGTGGTGACTCCTCTGCTAAAAAAAGTTACACTTGACCCCGACTGTCCCTCAAATTATAGACCTATATCTCTGTTGCCATACCCGGTAAAGATCGTGGAAAGAGTGGTTAGCAAAACTCTCTCGAAATATGTAGAAGAAAACAATCTACTGGATGAAGTACAATTTGGGTTTCGTCCCGGTCATGGCACAGAAACAGCTCTGGTGACAGTTTTGGACGCTCTTAGAATGCGTGCTGACACCGGCCAAGCAGCCATATTGGTATTATTGGACATGTCGGCCGCTTTTGATACGGTAAATCATAGGACCTTGATTAAAAGATTAATGGAGGCTGGAGTTGTGGGAAGGGCACTGAACTGGTTTCAGTCGTACCTAACAGGGAGACAGCAGGCAGTGGCCATGTCACCTTTCATTTCTCACAGTAGCTACATAAAACATGGGGTCCCGCAGGGTTCAGCCATAAGTCCCATTCTTTTTAATCTTTATCTGCGTCCACTCATGTACATCATTAAATCTTTTGGTATTGAAGTGGTTAACTATGCAGATGATACTCAACTCGCCTTCTCATTTGAAGGGAATCAAGCAGTATCACTGGATAAATTTCACAGCTGTATGCGTGAAACTGCAGGTTGGCTCAGGGAGAATTTGTTGCAATTCAATGGAGACAAGACTGAGGTTATATACTGTACAGCAAAGAAAATACCCCGTCCACTGCCAGTGGACTTCTGGCCGGTTTCTACGAACAATCCACCGCGGCCAGCCAAGACAGTGCGTAACTTGGGGGTTTTACTGGACAGTAATCTACAGCTAGAATCACAAGTGAATAAAGCAGTGAATACATGTATATCTCTACTCCGAGCTTTACGGAAAATACTCCCTTTTTTATCAATCTCGGCCAGACCCCAGGTGGTAAGGAGTATCATCATGAGTAGATTGGACTATTGTAATGCACTGCTTCTTGGAGCACCGGTGGCTCTAACAAAAAGGCTGCAAAGAATACAAACAATCGCAGCTAAGCTGGCACTAAAAAGACAACGCAGATCTTCCGCGTCGTTAGCTCCAAGGGATCTCCACTGGCTGCCTATTCTGCAAAGAATTCAATTTAAAGCACTTTGCATTGTTCATAAGGCGGCACACAAAATGGGGCCTAAACCATTACAGAGAATGTTTACTTGGTACTCCCCAGCTAGAAATCTCCGTTCTTCAACAGCCTACTTAGTTTGTACCCCACGAGTTAAGAAAACCCGATTAGGAGGTAGATCATTTAGCTATGCAGCAGCAAAGCTATGGAATGAACTACCAAGTGAACTCAGACAAACTGACGACTTGTTGCAGTTTAGAAAAAAGCTAAAAACCAGACTTTTCTCAAGAGAATAGCCTTGAGAGACCTGTTCGTCGTGATTTCAAACTTTTATAGCTTGCACAGTGTCTTAGGTAATCCCAGCGCCAGGATGCCCGTTGGGTGACAGCTGCGCTATATAAATGCAACTTACATTACATTACCATCTGTATTAGATGATTAATATGTAAGTCTTTTTGTGTATTGATGAAGTTTTGTTTTATACTTTTATATGATGATGTGTTTGACTGTGTTTTATATGATTTGTACATTTATGGCTGGTTTCCAGCCTAATAAAGTTGATCGAATGACGACATATACATCCCCCCAACTACACGCGGTTTAGATTCTCTTTTTATTAATCCCATATATACTTCTTTATGAATCCCATGTATCATAAAAACGTAACTCCATATCAATCTATTAAATCTTCCAACCAGTCTTGCAATCATCAGACCATGCAGAGCATGGGTACTCACAAACTTTCTCCCGGGGGCCAAATTTACAGTGTGGTTTGTGACCGAGGGCTGCACCGGTGGGGGTGGGTCAGTGGGGGAGGGGGCGGGGCTAGAGCAAAAAAAAAACTTTGACCATGAGGTTGAACACAGGCCCCTCCAGCGGACGCCTTCGTCCACTGAGCCACCAGACCCGGCATACACATGTATGTATATGTCTCTCTCTCTCTCTCTCTCTCTCTCTCTCTCTCTCTCTCTCTCTCTCTCTCTCTCTCTCTCCCTCTCCTCTCTCCTCTCTCCTCTCTCCTCTCTCCTCTCTCCTCTCTCCTCTCTCCTCTCTCCTCTCTCCTCTCTCCTCTCTTCTCTCTCTCTTCTCTCTCTCTTCTCTCTCTTCTCTCTCTTCTCTCTCTCTCTCTCTCTCTCCCTCTGTCTCCCTCTGTCTCCCTCTGTTTCACTCACTTTGTCTGTCTCCCTCCCTCTCTCTCTCTCTGTCTCCCTCCCTCTGTCTCCCTCCCTCTGTCTCCCTCCCTCTGTCTCCCTCCCTCTGTCTCCCTCCCTCTGTCTCCCTCTGTCTGTCGCCCTCTGTCTGTCGCCCTCTGTCTGTCGCCCTCTGTCTGTCGCCCTCTGTCTGTCTCCCTCTGTCTGTCTCCCTCTGTCTGTCTCCCTCTGTCTGTCTCCCTCCCTCTGTCTCCCTCCCTCTGTATCCCTCCCTCTGTATCCCTCCCTCTGTCTGTTGACCTCCTCCCTCTGTCTGTCTCCCTCTGTCTGTCTCCCTCTGTCTGTCGCCCTCTGTCTGTCTCCCTCTGTCTGTCTCCCTCTATCTGTCTCCCTCCCTCTGTCTCCCTCCCTCTGTATCCCTCCCTCTGTATCCCTCCCTCTGTCTGTTGACCTCCTCCCTCTGTCTGTCTCCCTCTGTTTGTATCCCTCCCTCTGTCTGTCTCCCTCTGTCTGTGGCCCTCGGTATCCCTCCCTCTGTCTTCCTCTATCTGTCTCCCTCCCTCTGTCTCCCTCCCTCTGTCTCCCTCCCTCTGTCTCCCTCTGTCTGTCTCCCTTTGTCTCCCTCTGTCTGTCACCCTCTGTCTCCCTCCCTCTGTCTCCCTCTGTCTCTCTCTCCCTCTGTCTCCCTCTGTCTGTCTCCCTCCCTCTCCCTCCCTCCGTCTCCCTCTGTCTCCCTCCGTCTCCCTCTCCATCTCTCTGTCTCTCTGTCTCTGCCTCTATCTGTCTGTCCCTGTCCTTGTCTCTGCCTCTATCTGGCTCTGTCTGTCCCTGTCTGTCTCTGTCTCCCTCCCTCTGTCTCCCTCTCCGTCTCTCTGTCTCTGTTTGTCTCTGCCTCTATCTGTCTGCCCCTGTCCCTGTCTCTGCCTCTATCTGTCTCTGTATGTCCCTGTCTGTCTCTGTCTCTATCTCTGTCTGTCTCTGCCTCTATCTGTCTCTGTCTGTTTCTGCCTCTATCTGTCCCTGCCTCTATTTCTCTCTCTGTCTCGGTCTCTATCGCTGTTTGTCTCTACCTCTATCTGTCTCTACCTCTATCTGTCTTTACCTCTATCTGTCTCTACCTCTATCTGTCTCTGTCTCTGCCTCTGTCAGTCTGTCCCTGTATCTGCCTCTATCTAGCTCTGTCTGCCCCTGTCTCTTTCTGTCTCTGCCTCTTTCTGTCTCTGCCTCTATCTGGCTCTGGCTCTATATGTCTCTATCTGTCTCTGTCTGTCTCTGTCTGCCCCTGTCTCTATCTGCCCCTGTCTCTATCTGTCTCTGCCTCTATCTGTCTCTGCCTCTATCTGTCTCTGCCTCTATCTGTCTCTGCCTCTATCTGTCTCTGCCTCTATCTGTCTCTGCCTCTATCTGTCTCTGTCTCTATCTGTCTCTGTCTATCTCTGTCTCTATCTATCTCTGTCTCTATCTATCTCTGTCTCTGCCTCTATCTGTCTCTGCCTCTATCTGTCTCTGCCTCTATCTGTCAGTCTGTCCCTGTCTGTCTCTGTCTATCTCTATCTCTATCGGTCTCTGTCTGTCTCTGTCTCTGTGCCTCGGGCAGTGCACACGTACTGTGTCTACACGTCCCCGTTACCAGCCCAATGACAGCCCCCCCACTCTCCCCTCTCCCTGTGTAATGTAAGAGCCAGCTCGTTTTCTCCTGGAAAAGACCACTATCGCGTGGCAAGTGTGAGTCGTGTGACAGGTGTGACAATAAAAGGCTGGGGGTGGGTTGGTTCAGATTCAGTCACATCCGTCTGGTGAACGAATGATAAGTAGCACTGGACACCAGGCGCGCAATGCCCATTGGGCTCAAAGGGCTTCAGCCTCTCCCCCCATTGTGTGTGTCAGCCCGGGCTGAGACAGCTTCCCGGGCACACACACAGCCGCACCCGAGTACTTCACAGGTCTTTAAAAGACCATTTACTTGTTAATGAGGCTTTGTTGTATTTCACCTCTTAGCGCCCCTGCATCTCCACTCTGACTATCCTGGAATCACCCGGCCCCCATAGAGCAGAGTCTCTTGGAGTCCGCGCTGCAAACACAGGTACGATGTCTGCAAGGTCCGCGGGCCGCTAAGGAAGGCTTGCCGGGCCGCTGGCGGCCCGCGGGCCGTACTATGAGTACCCGTGATGTAGAGCATACTAACTTTCAAACTATCAAACCAATCTTTCATCCATCAGACCGAATAGAGCACAATGACTCACCAAATGGTGGTGTTGAATTGTTATTAACTCCCTACTACATATTTTTCCCTCAATAGAAGTTATCAGGAATCTTTCCCTCTTTATTATATTTTGTAGAGTCCTAGAGACATCTCATGGTCAGCTAGAAGAGAGGCCAAACACACATTTTGTGATCCTTTCACCACAAGCTAAATACTGTCTTACACACTTCAAAGATAATCTCACCTCATCTGATAAGATAATTCCCGACACACTCTCTCAGCCTCAGTGCTCCAGTCAGTCTTTTCTGATAGATATGACCAAACTAAAATTTGGATAACCAAAGAGCTCCGGGGTGTACCCACTGTTTAAGCAATCTCCATGATGTGGTTAACCGTATCTGAAAAAGAACATAACTAGCTTAGTTTCCAGTAGGCATAATCCATAACATAAACTCCCCCCAATTATCAATTCTCTTACCTATGAGCCAATATCAGTGACATGTCACAAGGGCAAAGGTGTGCTGCTTGCACATGAAATACCTCGAAAAAACAAGAGATGAGGCATTTGGCAAAACAGGAACAGTTTGTTTAATTAAACAATACGGCCCGGAGCACAGTTACAAGCATAGGGTCTGAGGGCTGTCTCAATTTACAATCAGTCTAACACAGACTTTTAAACAGTTCATTGGATGTAATAAAATGTTCCGGGTGATCCTTTTTTGGTACGGAATGCGAACCTCTGTCTTTGGAGCCATAAATTAAGGTATTGGATGAGGAGTCCATGTGGGCCTCGAACTTGTGTGGACACAATGCGGCCACTGGGTAACGTGTCCAGATGTCCAGCATGGGGAGCGTGTGATCACTGCGTGTACTGTGTGTTCTGTATCTTGATTGGCTAAGTGTTCTAACTTCATGTGGCATCTCACTTTATGGTGTTCTGGGAATGCATACAACCCATCCAGCCATGAGTGCTTTATTGGGGCAATTCTCCCTGGACTATTGTGGTGTCGCTGCGCCTATCTGTGGGATGAATATGGGATTTCCTGTTTGCTCATTTATCTACAGGCTACATGCCACCCCACCTGTGATCTGTCAATCAGTGACCTCGGGCTGGGTCTCAGGGCCTGTGTAAGTACGTATTTCTCAGTCGGGGTTGACTTGGAGTTCACAACGAGAGAATTTGTCAATAAAGGTGCAATTTCATTTTATACATGAATGTATCGTTATTCATATTGGCTCAACTTTTTCAATATTAACAGGTGTCACACTCCAAGTTTGTCCTAATATTCACCTTGCAATATGTATATAATATAAAACATGGCAAAGGTGTAACTAACCAGTCCTCCACTTCCTTAGGAAACATCTCAACATTTATGTGTAATGAAAAATAATCACACATAAACGTTGCATTCACTTCAAAAAAAATGTTTTGACACTTTTAAACTACAAGCACAAAGCTCCAACCCAACCAAAAGAATCTTCTAAGTGTGCTCAACAATCTTACCGCTTCAGATTCCTCACAAAAAACTATACCCATTGCCACTCGTATTATCTGCCTTAATATGGAACTCCAGAGCATTCATTCCTCCTCTGTGACTTCAAACCATATCTACCCAGTATCCTAAATCAACTACCTCCCAGATAGACTTAAAAGTACCACCACACTGCCCAATGTTATCTACCAGTGAAAGTGGCCCAACTGGTCCATCCCGCGCTCTTTATATCAAATAAAAATTGACCACGATGTGCGTGGTAACCTGCATATAAACCCTCAACTCGGCGCTCCTGAAAGGTCTCAAGCATCGCGTGTATCACATAACCAATAGTGACTTATATTCGTCTGCGTCGGTTCCGAAAAACTCAGCGGCATTTTTAAATTACCCGCTGTTGGAAAGTGGATTATTAGTAATGGCAGATATGCATTTACCACTGGCAATAATACCACTGACACAATATAAGGCTCAGAATAGGTCTTAGAAAATTATTCCCATGCTCAACCCTTGGTAGCTTGGCTGCGAGCAAGCAGGCTTAACTTCAAAGACAGGTATGTAAAGCATTTAAAAACACCATTTCAGTAAATAATTAGGCCACAACACATAATAAAAATCCAACACCAATTTATAAAAATAGGAAATATTTTTATCTTTTAAATGACACCAAAACGAAAACAATCCACTGTAGGGAACCAGAGATATGAATTTTTAAAGATTAGTCACTTTCTAGTGCATATAAACCAACAGTGCCACTTTTGGACATTTGGTTGCCTCTGACAGGGCCTCAGACATGTGCAGCCTCCTCCAGCAGGATTGATCCTGTTAGGACTCCTTCCTGAAGTTCTTCTTGCGGGTCCAAAGTGTTCAACACACAATCCAAGGTTCTGGAATCTCCAAGAGGGTCCTTGAAAGTGTGGGACTTCAATTCCCACAATCCACTTGGACAAAACCCTTACAAATCCACTGGTAGTACTCCAGGCTGAGGATTCTTTGTGGTGATGGTCCAGGTGAGCTCTGTTAACTTGTAGTTTGCAGGGAGTCTACTCTTTAGTCCTTTTGAAGCAAGTTTGATCCAAAGGGCTGGTGTTTCAGATGGTTCAAAAGGCGCAATCCTCAGAGTGCAGGGCCTGGTGAATGCACATCAAACTCTTCAGCGTGAGCCCTTCTGATTCTCTTAGGTTTCAAAAGCAGATCTGAGAGGCACTGCCCCTCTCAGATACTTATTCAGTGTTCTCTAGGGTCAAGCAGGAGGGCACTCCTGTCCAATGACGTGCAGGGCAACACCCCAGAGCACGACCACTTCCTCCAAAGTGTGGCACAATGCTAACCCAGAAACCACTATTCTTCCAAAATTCAATATGTCAGAATTTTCAGCAGGGAGAGAAGAGCTGGCTAAACACACCCCAGGATGGCTAATCTCCGTAGTCTCTCCCCCTTGCATCTGCTCATTCCTTTCTTAAGCCTAGCATCTGCCTTGGTTCAAAGAGGAGAGGTGTAAATGAAACTGATGTCTTTAGCATGTCTTCTCCTTCCACTGAAGGGCATTATTTACTAGCCCTCCCCTGGCTCTGGCTTTCCTATGCCCAGCAACCTCTACTCCCAGAAAGGCTTCCTAACCCCAGGGGTCATTTATCACTTCTTCAAAGCAGCCAGACTAATCCACTTATCTCTGACCAATCAGGGCAGAGCAGTACAGGGTTGAGTTTTGGCTTACAGACAAAAAAGTCTTATAACTTCTTGTCTGTACATTTTAGAATAAATTCAACAATACCATATTGTTGCATTTATCATTACCATTCGTCTGAGTCCTTTAATCCTAGTTTTAGGGCTTTTCTTTCTCCAGTTATTAAATAATAACCTCTTCCAATGTTAACCTATGGGCTGGGGGTCTGCAATGGAAAAATGAACTGGGCAATTTCTCCAATACCAGGGCCTATAAAACAGGTTTTATAATGACCCTGTATGTACCTACAGGATCCCCCCCACCCCTGGAACACCTAGGAAAGGTTTTAGGGGTTCTGAACATATCAAAATAGTGCAGATTCGCATTTCACAGTGCTCCTAGCACAAAAGTCGATTTTCGGAAGCACTTTACAACAATGTGCGGAGTGAAATGTGCAATTTCACTAACCCCAGGGCATAAAAAAACCTTTTTATAAGGATTCACCTTATAAGTACCTGACCCCCAACCCCTTGAACACCACCTAGGGGAGACCGTGGGGGTATCTACCATGCCCAAACATTGTAGTTTATTAATTTTTAAGTGCGCCAAACCCAAAAGTCAAGTTTGGGCCCAATTTGCATTTTAAAAGCAGTCCTGCAACACAGGGCTGCTTTTAAACTGACCTCAGGCTCCAGCAGTGCACACATGCCCTATTCTATATTAGGGACTTAAAGGTAGTTTCAATCCCCCTTCCCTATATGTACTAGGGCCTTATAGGGGAGGTCTTGCCAATCACAGGGGTACCCTAACCCATAGTGAACCCTAGTGTATGTAGGTGTTTTCACTGTATTCTACGAATGTCTTCAGCATAGCACTGGCCCTGGGCCTGGTTAGGCAGAGCCCAGGGTCAGTCAGAGTCAGTTACCACCAGTACCAGTCAGCAAAAAGTTGGGGGGTACCCATGGCACAGAATGACTTTGCAACATAGGCCCCCCCAAATGAAAGGTGATGGGTTACTATTCTACACCCTGGTAGTCCTCATCAGGTAAGTGGAAAAACCTGGAAAGTCCATCCGCATTTGCCTGGGCAACCCCAGGTCTGTGCTCCACTGTAAAGTCTATTCCCTGTAGAGAATGGACCACCTTAACAGCTTGGGATTCTCCCCTCTCATCTACATAAGCCATCTGAGAGGCCGGTGGTCAGTCTGAACAAGAAAGTGAGTCCCAAACAAATTGGTCTCAACTTTTTCAGGGACCAAACCACAGCAAAAGCCTCTCTCTCTATGGCACTCCACCTCTGCTCTCTGGGAAGAAGTCGCCTGCTAATAAAGGCAACTGGCTGATCAAGGCCCTCTTCATTTAGCTGTGACAACACTGCCCCAATCCCTTGCTCTGAAGCATCTGTCTGAACCACAAATTCTTTTGTGTAGTTAGGGGCCAGCAACACTGGTGCTGAACACAGAGTGTCAAAAGCCTTCTGACACTCTGGGGTCCAATCCACATTTTTGGGCCTCTTCTTAGAAGTACGTTCTGTTAGGGGCCCCACAATGGTCCCATCATTTTGAACACACCTTCTATAATACCCTGTCAGTCCAAGGAATGCCCTGTCCTGAGTCTGGTTAATAGGAGCTGTCCAATCCAAAATAGTTTGAATCTTAGCCTGGAGAGGCTGTACATGGCCCCCACCTATCAGGTGGCCCAGGTACACCACAGAACTCTGCCCTATTTGGCACTTACTTGCCTTAATAGTCAAGCCTGCCTGCTGCATGGCCTGAAGCACTTCCCTTAGGTGGCTAAAGTGATCCCCCCAGGTAGAACTGTATTCAGCTATATCGTCCAGATAAGCTGCACTGAACTGTTCCAACCCAGACAAGTTCCTGTTCACCAACCTTTGTTAGGTGGCAGGTACATTCTTTAAGCCAAAGGGCATTACCCTGAACTGATAATGTCCCTCTGGTGTGGAGAATGCAAACCTCTCCTTTGCTCCATCAGTGACGGTGATCTGGCAGTAACCTGAAGTCAAATCAAAAGTACTCAAGTAGTTAGCCGCCCCTAACCTGTCAATGAGCTCTTCAGCTCTAGGTATAGGGTGAGTGTCAGCTTTTGTGACTACATTCAGTCTTCTACAGTCCACACAGAACCTTAACTCCTTGGGTCCCCCCTGGGGATTAGGTTTGGGCACTAGCACCACTGGACTAGCCCATGGACTTTCAGATGGTTCAATTACCCCCAATTCCAGCATTTTAGCTACCTCAGGTTTAATGCTGGCTCTGACATGGTCAGACAACCTGTACAGCTTATTTTTGACAGGTAGGCTGTCACCAGTGTCAATGTGGTGCACCCACCACTCAGTGATGCCTGGGGTCAAAGAAAACAGGTGAGCAAACTGCCCCAGCACCTGCTTACAGTCTCTGTGCTGCTGTTCTGTCAACTTGGGAGAGAGTGCCACTCCCTCCACTGACCCATCTTTCACATTAGTGGAGAGGAGATCGGGCACTGGCTCAGTTTCCTCCTCCACTCCCTCATCAGTGACCAGTAACATTGTCATATCTGACCTGTCATGGTGGGGTTTCAATCTATTCACATGCAGGACCCTATGAGGGTTCCTGGGGGTGCCAATGTCAACCAAATAGGTAACCTCCCCCTTCTTTTCTAAGATTGGATAGGTCCCACTCCATTTGTCATGGAGGGCCCTGGGAGCCACAGGCTCCAACACCCACACCAATTGACCTGGAGTATACTTGGGCATAGTAACCAGTGCTTCATGAGCTCCTGGCTGGCCTCCAGTTTCCTACTTGCCTTGTACATGTACTCTGCCATTCTAGATCTCAGGCCTAGCACATAGTCAAGCACATTGTCCTTTCCTTCTTTAAGAGGCTTCTCTAAAGACTCTCTCAGCAGGCAAAATGGCCCCCCTCACAGGGTGCCCAAACCAGTGGTGGGTGGTGACATTTGAAAGTGGTGAGCGCCAAATAATTGTTGTACTGCACTACGGCGAGCGAGCATAGCGAGCGAGCCTGAACAACCTACGGATGGTTCGGGGGGGGGTTCTCCCCCAGAGAAAATTTTGAAAAAAGAGTGGACAAATGGCGCATTTTCAAGCAAATTTGAGAAAGCAGGAAGGTTAATATAGCAATTGTTAATTGCCTTGCTATTTCCCTGGCAAGCAGCAGCACAGCCCTGTACATCCCTCTTCTATGTTCATTGCCTTGTTATGTCCCTGTGAAACAACATATGTGTACAGTAAGGGGAGATCATAACTCCTCATGGACCTGGGCAACAGCTTCAGAGGTAAGTGGAAAGGTGGCAGTGGAAAGGCGTGGCACGGTCTTTCAATGGCCAAGGCACCTTGACATTCTGAAACATACAAAGACCATGTTTGTCACTGCAGTAGCACTCAGCAATTAAATCTTTAGGATTTGCATGGTAAACTGTCATAGATTAACTTTAGTGACCCCTTTTACATTGTCATTTCACTAACATCCCACGTTCATTTTTCTGTTTTCGATCTCATACTGTCTAAATTGGTCTGCCAGGGAGGTAGAGCTTAATTTGTACAGATGGCAGACATTCAGAGTGATACTCGATTTTGTGCACCTGGACTTTTTTTTATCTTTTAACTGTGACCTGGGGAAAAGGGCAAAAGAAGGAAGAAGAAAAAGTGAAAGACGAAAACAGTGACAAGGAAGAAAGTATGAGTCAAAAAAGGTGGTAGTTGAAGAGGAACGCATAAGATGGAATCAAAACTAGACAGACTTGTTATTCAGCAGACCCAGCCTTTGGTAGCATTGTTGTTGGGCGCTTAAAAATGTTGGGCCCTTGCACATACTTACTCACATATGAGTAAATTAACTCTTTCTTGGCTCAGTAATTTGTTGCCTCCAAGTACCTTGCAAACTGAAATATATCCTGGTCACCTTAAACTCAATATAGTTTCCGTACTGAAAGTTCGTGCAGATTTGCCTCTGCTTACCTCGGTTGGATAAATACATAAATGAGGGCTGGTAAATAAATTGTCAACTTATGGTTAAGTGCTACCATTCCCTTCTTCATGCCGCCAAGACTTTCCTCTATAATTTCATTCATTGTAATATGTTTCAAAATGCCACCCTAAGCTCCTATTAAGAAATAAATTGGATCTAATATGTGTTTTTCTAGTTTATTGATAGGATTTCCCTAATTGGTTTCCTGCAAGACTAAGCATCAAACTTCTAATGCTGCCACCAAGACCCCTATATGCGACGAGACACGAAGCTTTGAATAATAACGGAAAGCAAATTTGGACAGATCATTTTCTATTGTGAGAGGCTTGAATGTAAACTGTTTACCTGGTATACAGACCTCTCTCTGGCACTCTTAAGGTTGGCAGCACTGGCTGAAATTGGCTCAAAATGTAATGCCAGATTGATTCATTTGATTAACAAAATGTGCGGTGGTTTATTTTTAATTGACCAAAGGAAGCATGCTTCCAAAACAAATTAGCATTGGAAAATGTACATTGGAAGAACTTCATTTCCGATACTTAGTAAACACCATGTATCGCTTGTAATTAAATGCAGTTATTGAACACTTACCCAGGTCATTTTAGCTGGAGGCTGCTGCAGGACCCCTTTGCAAATAACCAGCTATTAGCACCGTGCCAGGCTTTCTATAGACTCGGGAGCAGCGCTATAAATGGGAATTCTTTCACTTGAAGGGACGCGTGCCACATCTTCTCAGGAAGGATGTAAAGTAGCAACCGGATCTCCTAGGTACCGGGTACCTGTACTTCTATTTCCATTTAAAGCACTTCGCATAACCGAAGCTAGAATTCCTGCAAATGCAGGCGTTTAGGGAGACTTCTTTATTCTTCGATAAAGGCGGGTGCAATTTCTTCTCTCTGCCGGGCCTCTGCAGCCGGGAGTCAGCCGTTTCTTACTGCAGGACGAGTATCCGGCTGCCAGGCTTTGAGGCACTGGCTGCTGCTAGTTCGGTTGTCTCCATCGCTGCCTCCAAGCCTGTCCTCGTCCCTGAGCAGCAGAAGGTAAACGCACGCATCATGGGCAGAAATTGTAAAACCCTGTTCTGGAGGAGCTATATATATTAGGCAGTCGCGGGCTCGCAAGACTCGCGGGTTGGGGGGGGCTCGTGCGGGGGTACGCGCGGAGGGGGGGGCTGGGGGAAAAAAAAACCTTACCTTACCTGGTCCCACGCCGCCTCCGTTCCTGGCCGGGTGACGGGTCCTGCGCCCGCGGTTTCTCGGAACCGTAAGGAAGCATGCATCCTCCCCCCCTAAACCAATCACAATGCTGCAATGGCAGCGTTGTGATTGGTGCATGCAGCGTCCAGCCGGGCGCCTGTACGAACGCCATTTTCTCTATGTAGGATGTATGCAGCCTACATAGAGAAAATCCAGAGTGCGCATGACTGGTTTGGTCGGCCCCAGAGGGCCGACCAAACAGTCAGGGCCAACAACAGTGGGCAAGCCACTCCTCCACGACCTGCCCACCCACCAGCCCCCAACCAGGCATACCCTCCCACCCGCCCCCAACCAGGCACACCCTGTCGTCTGCTTTCTCGCAGCGTGAGAAGCAGAAACATAAAATGGCATTTAAAATACCATTTTATGTTTCTGCTTCTCGCACTGCGAGAAAGCAGTGGGGTGACGCTCCTCCGCCCTAATCGAGGAGCCGCCCCTGGCCCAAACAGCAACTCAAAGGGACTGAATCCAACCCCTTTCTGTGGCACCTCTCTGTAGACAAACAGTAGGCATGAGAGAAGAACATCCCATCTCCTCCTGAGTTTCTCTGACAACCCATTTATCATGCCCTTCAGGGTTTTGTTTAACCTCTCAACTAGACAATTTGTTTGTGGGTGATAGGGGGTGGTGAACTTGTAGTTGCCACCACACTCATACCACATAGCAGACAGATAGGTGGACAGAAAGATAGTGCCCCTATCTGACACCACCTCTTTTGGAAAGCCCACTCTGGTGAACACACCAAGCAGTGCTCTAGTCACCGCAGAAGCATCAATGGTTCTAAGAGGGATTGCTTCAGGGTACCTAGTGGCATGGTCCACTACCACTAAGATATACCTATTCCCTGATGCAGTAGGTGTCCAACCCCACCATTTCAAAAGGAACCCCAACCACTGGCAGTGGTATTAGGGGAACCTTTGTCTTACCCCCTGCCTTGCCACTGGCCTGACAGGTGACACAAGAGATGCAAAACTAATTTACCTTTTCAGACTATGGGGCCAGTAGAAATGGTTCACCAACCGGTTCCATGTCTTTGTCTGCCCCAAATGTCCTGCCAAGGGGATATCATGACCCAAAGTCAAGATGAACTCTCTGTACTTCTGGGGCACCACCAGCCTCCTGGTGGCCCCATCCTTGAGGTTTCTGGCCTTAGTATAAAGCAGTCCATCTTCCCAGTAGATTCTATGAAACCCACTGTCATCCCCCTCCTCTTGCTTAGAGGCAATCCACCTCAAGCTCTCATGGGTGGGACAGTCTCTCTGTCCCTTACTGAACTCCTCTCTGGAGGGTCCACCTGCTCCTGTCAGTTCTGCCAAATCTGACAGCTCCGGCAGGCATGGAGTCCCTCCCTCAGAGACCAGATCCCCCCCATCCAGGTTAGATTCTTCCTGCACCCCTGCGTTTCCCTGGGCTGACTCATCAGGCCCAGTACTCTTGTCCTTGGATGCTTGACCCTTTGTTCCAGGGTCCAAGTGTCCAGCCCCTCCCTTCTGGCTAGTCTGAGACCTGGTCACAGCACATACCCACTCAAGGAGCTCCAATATTTTCACATAGAGTCCTCTCTCCACCTCTGACCACTTAGAGGCTTCAAAGTCATTGCCCAGTAAACACTGGACTGGGTGCACCTTCGACACAGCTACCTTCATAGGGCCTGTCACACCTCCCCATTCCAAACCCGCCATAGGATGGAGTTTGGTAGTGCTGTCTGCATAAGTCACCTGGAGAAACTCACCAGATAGCAACCTCCCTGGAGGCACCAGCTCATCCAGGACCATAGTTACAGTAGCCCCTGTGTCTCTGATAGCCTCAACCTCTGTCCCTTAACCTTTAGGCCTCTGCTTGTACTTGTCCATGTTTGGAGGTAAGGCAGCAAGGGTGCCAATATTCACCCCACCCAGGGCACCACCACCTGCCTATCCGGGACACCACTCTCTACCCCCAAACGTACACTGGCAATACCTGGGGATGGCCCCTTAGGTGGGAGCTTCTTGGCGCAGACAGTATCTCCCTGTTTGTGCCCTGGCTGGTTTCAGTCAAAGCACTTACCCACTTTTGAGGGATCAAAGAACCTGCCATTCTTTCCCTGATACTCTCTCCCTTTGAATTTGGGTTGGCTCGGGGCCCCCCCTCCTTGTTCAGGTTCTGGGTCTTTGGAAGACTCCTTCTGTTTTTGACCTTCTTTCACCTGGGTTTTTCCCTGGGGAGGGACATTTCTGGTCACTCCCCTGGTGCTGAATGGAAACCCGGGTTCTCACCCACTCATCAGCTGCTTGCCCCAGCTCTCTGGGGTCTGTCAGCTTAGAGTCCACTAGATACTGGTGTAACTTCTCTCCTGCACAATGAGTCAAAATATGTTCTTTCAAAAATAAATTATACAAACCACCATATGTGTGCACTTTGTTACCAACAATCCAGCCTTCTAGTGCCTTCAATGAAAAATCCACAAAGTCTACCCAAGACCCTGAACTCACTTTTGGGGTGTCTCTAAACTTCATCCTGTTCTGCTCTGGAGTCAGACCAAATCTCATGACTCAGCATGCCTTCATCTGCTGGTATGATTCTGCATCCTCCCCCCCTCAGGGTCGGGAGCCTATCCCTCCCAGCTACTGGAATCAACTCCCACAGGAGTGCACCCCAATACTTAGAGTGGACCCTACTTATTCTAAGGGCCCTCTCAAAGGCTGCTAGCCACTTATCAATGTCATCCCCCTCTATGTACCTGGGTACTATACACTTGGGAAGTTTGTGATCAAATCCACCACCCCTCGACATTTCAAAATCTTCATCATTTTCACTGCCACCATTTCTTTTCTCTTCCTCCCTCTCCTATCTCCTCTTAGCAAATTCCAGTTTCTCCCTTTTCAAGGCAATGGAAGCTAGTTGGGCCTCAAGCTGCCTTTCTGCAAGGGACAGAGATGGTTCCTGAGTAGGGGACCCTGCACTCCACCCATCATCTGGAACTGCATGGCTAACAACAGAAAAAATGGAAGAGGCAACATCCTAACCCCCCCTCCCAGGTGAGGGTGGAGGGAACACTCTCCATGTCCCCCTGAATCTCCTCAGCTACCCCAGCACAGGCCTTTAGGGACTTAAGCAACCCTGCCTTCCTAATCTTGTTGGAAGCAGGCAGCCCCCTTAGCCTACACTGTACCCTAAGATCAGCCACCCTGAACTGGGACAGTTTAACCAGGTCCAGCTCCATGGTTCCCTAGTTTTGGGTCACAACAACTAGGCACACAGACTTAGAACAATTTGGAAAAATCAAAACAATGGATTAAAAACTGTTTTAGTCCAAATTCCAAAAATCAAACTCAAAAGTTTTGTTCTAAGGCAATTTAGAGGATTTTTAAAATCTTAATTCACTTTACTGAAAGGTGTACTTTTTAAATGCAAGTCCTAATTCACACCGCTGAGTACCAAATGTTGGAAAGTGGATAATTAGTAGTGACAGATATGCATTTACCACTGGCAATAATACTACTGACATGATATAGGGCTCAGAATACGTCTTAGAAAATTATTCCCATGCTCAACCCTTGGTAGCTTGGCTGCGATCAGGCTTAACTTCAAAGACAGGTATGTGAAGCATTTAAAAACACCAATTCACTAAATAATTAAACACATAATAAAAATCCAACACCAATTTATAAAAATAGGAAATATTTGTATCTTTTAAATGACACCAAAATGAAAACAATCCACTGTAGGAAACCAGAGATATGAATTTTTAAAGATTTGTCACTTTCTAGTTCTTATAAACCAACAGTGCAAAACCAAAGGGGATGATGGACGGAGTGTTGAACATTGCAAGCACTCACCCCCAGTCAACTGATCTGGGTTTAATCCATCATCATTCTTTAGCTCACTCCGCCACCCCAGTTCAGACATGGCCATATGCAAATCAGTCTGACCCTGTGCCTCATGGGAACAGTCCAGCCCGAACTGCCAAGCCATGTCTTCCCTGGACCGGAAACAAGCATCCTGGGACTGGTTTCTGGCTTACAGCCGTCATCAGCCAGGCTATCTTGAATCCAGTGGCAAAGTGAGCAAGGGACCCACGTCTGGGCATACCCTGCCAACTTAGGGCGAACATAGCAAAACCAAAGGGGATGATGGACGGAGTGTTGAACATTGCAAGCACTCACCCCCAGTCAACTGATCTGGGTTTAATCCATCATCATTCTTTAGCTCACTCCGCCACCCCCAGTTCAGACATGGCCATATGCAAATCAGTCTGACCCTGTGCCTCATGGGAACAGTCCAGCCCGAACTGCCAAGCCATGTCTTCCCTGGACCGGAAACAAGCATCCTGGGACCGGTTTCTGGCTTACAGCTGTCATCAGCCAGGCTATCTTGAATCCAGTGGCAAAGTGAGCAAGGGACCCACGTCTGGGCATACCCTGCCAACTTAGGGTGAACATAGCAAAACCAAAGGGGATGATGGACGGAGTGTTGAACATTGCAAGCACTCACCCCCAGTCAACTGATCTGGGTTTAATCCATCATCATTCTTTAGCTCACTCCGCCACCCCAGTTCAGACATGACCATATGCAAATCAGTCTGACCCTGTGCCTCATGGGAACAGTCCAGCCCGAACTGCCAAGCCATGTCTTCCCTGGACCGGAAACAATCATCCTGGGACCGGTTTCTGGCTTACAGCCGTCATCAGCCAGGCTATCTTGAATCCAGTGGCAAAGTGAGCAAGGGACCCACGTCTGTGCATACCCTGCCAACTTAGGGCGAACATAGCAAAACCAAAGGGGATGATGGACGGAGTGTTGAACATTGCAAGCACTCACCCCCAGTCAACCAACAGTGCCACTTTTGGACATTTGGTTGCCTCTGAGAGGGACACAATCACATTTAGCAATTGTTCTGGAGGATTTCTCACCAGACTTGTGCAGCCTCCTCCAGCAGGCTTGATCCTGTTAGGACTCCTTCCTGAAGTTCTTCTTGCGGGTCCAAAGTGTCCAACAGACAATCCAAGGTCCTGGAATCTCCAAGAGGGTACTTGAAAGTGTGGGACTTCAATTCCCACAATCCACTTGGACAAAACCCTTACAAATCCACTGGTAGTACTCCAGGCTGAGGATTCTTTGTGGTGATGGTCCAGGTGAGTTCTGTTAACCTGTAGCTTGGAGGGAGTCCACTCTTTAGTCCTGGCGAAACACTTGGAAAACTTTAGCAA
This sequence comes from Calotriton arnoldi, assembly GCA_963921515.1. Classification (NCBI taxonomy): domain Eukaryota; kingdom Metazoa; phylum Chordata; class Amphibia; order Caudata; family Salamandridae; genus Calotriton; species Calotriton arnoldi. The sequence goes on from CAWUFW010010700.1 coordinate 514,379, forward strand.
AGCAAGCAACATGAGACTGCATTTACCAGAATGCCAGGGGCGAACCTTGCTGGGGGGTGAAGCAGTGTGCTCCCACCCCTGTTCCTGTTTAAAAGTACTCCCGTGAGTCATTGAGCTGACGAGCTCGTGGAAGAAGCACCCGCGTGCCAGTGAGAGGTACTTGACCTGATGCAATGTTTGGCAGCCTACTCAGCAAACCCCAAATTTGAAGCCTGTAATCTCTACTGATGACGGTTAAAGAACCAGAAACACGTGTCTAGAGATCAGCACTATCTGCGCCAACTCTGGCGAAACACTCGGAAAACTTTAGCAAAGCAAGCAACATGAGACTGCATTTACCAGAATGCCAGGGGCGAACCTTGCTGGGGGGTGAAGCAGTGTGCTCCCACCCCTGTTCCTGTGTAAATCCACTGGTAGTACTCCAGGCTGAGGATTTTTTGTGGTGATGGTTCAGGTGAGTTCTGTTAACCTGTAGCTTGCAGGGAGTCCACTCTTTAGTCCTTTTGAAGCAGGTTTGATCCTCAGGGCTGTAGTTTCAGATGGTTCACAAGGCGCAATCCTCAGAGTGCAGGGCCTGCTGAATGCACATCAAACTCTTCACTTTGGGCCTTTCTGATTCTCTTAGGTTTCAAAAGCAGATCTGAGAGGCACTGCCCCTTTCAGATACTTATTCAGTGTTCTCTGGGGTCAAGCAGGAGGGCACGCCTGTCCAATGAGGTGCTGGGCACCACCCCAGAGTATGACCACTTCCAGCAAAGTGTGGCACCATGCTATCCCAGAAACCACTATTCTTCTAAAATTCAATATGTCAGACCTTTCAGCAGAGGGAGAAGAGCTGGCTAAACACACCCCAGGATGGCTAATCTCCATAGTCTCTTCCCCTTGCATCTGCTCCTTACTTCCTTAAGCCTAGCATCTGCCTTTGGTTCAAAGAGGAGAGTTTTAAATGAAACTATTGTCTCCGGCTTGTCTCCTCCTTCCCTTGAAGAGCATTATTTACTACCCCCCCCCACGGCTCTGGCATTCCTATTCCGAGCAACCTCTCCTCCCAGAAAGGCTTCCTAACCCCAGGGGTCATTTATCACCTCTTCAAAGCAGCCAGGCTCACCCACTTATCTCTGACCAGTCAGGGCAGAGCACTACAGGGTTGAATTTTGACTTACAGACAAAAAAGTCTTATAACTTCTTGTCTGTACATTTTAGAAGAAATTCAATATTACTATATTGTTGGATTTATCACTACCATTCTTCTGAGTCCTTTAATCCTAGTTTTATGGCTTTTCTTTCTCTAGTTATTAACTAATAACCTCTTCCAATGTTAACCTATGGGCTGGGGATCTGTAATGGAAAAATTAACTGGGCAATTTCTCCAATACCAGGGCCTATAAAACAGTTTTTATAAGGACCCTGTTAATACCTACAGGACCCCCCAACCCTGGAACTTCCTATGAAAGACTTTAGGGGTTCTGAATACCTCAAAATATTGCAGATTCTCATTTCACAGTGCTCGTAGCATAAAAGTCGATTTTGGGAAGCACTTTACAACAATGTGGGGAGTGAAATGTGCAATTTCACTAACCCCAGGGCATATAAAAACCTTTTTATAAGGATTCTCCTTATAAGTACCTGACCCCCCACCCCTGGGACACCTAGGGGAGACCCTGGGGGTACCTACCATGCCTAAACATTTTAGTTTATTCATTTTTAAGTGCCTCAAATACAAAAGTTGAGTTTGGGCACAATTTGTATTTTTTTAAAAATATCTTTATTAAGTGGAAAAACAGAAAAAAACCTGACAGTTTCTCTCTCCCTCCCTCAAAGTTCTCCTTCCCTCCTCCCTTTCTTTGCAAAAAGTCTCTAACCTGTAGATATTAAAACTATTCTTTATTGGATAGCTCAAATTTCGCTCTCAGTTCTTCGAATGACATTAAACCACCTGAGCAGAAAAGGCAGCCTACATGAATTACACCTGCCTTTATCCATTTATCAAAATAGCAGTCATTAAAAATACCCAAAAGGTCTTTGATTTGTAAAAAGGGTGTGTAGTAATTTAATTTTCCAAGTCCTATCAAGCGTCGTACAGAGGACCATACTTTAAAAGCCGTAAGCAGTGTCTTAAAGCGCACCCTTTTATAGTATCTGAAATCAAGTTGACGCCATAGACACCCTCTTACATCGTGGCCACTTGCTTGTTCATAATGGGAAATATCACTGACTATTCCCATCCCAGGACTCGCATTCAGAAGAGCTGTATATTGCTTTATAGAAGCCGCCCACCAGTATAATTGGAGGTTCGGCAGGGCCAAGCCACCACGCTCTCTGGGTAGGGAATGCGCCCATATGAACTGTGCAAATATGCTTTCTAACTTTTTAAACCATGAATTCAAAAACATCAGGGGGATTGCTCTTAAAAAGTACAACATTTTAGGAAAGAATAAAATCTTAACTATGTTCACTCTACCAATCAATGTGAGGTGTAGATTATCCATTTTTTTTAGCGCTTTTTTCATTTCTACGGCACACAGTTCTAAATTTTCCTTTACTACCTCATCAATTTCTGCAGTTATCACAACCCCCAAATATGTGTTTTTTTAACTACTCTGTTATCTGCCTTAGGTGCAAACACGTTGGTAACTATTTGTGTTTTGTCCTTATTCAGGGCATATCCAGACACAGCACCAAATCTCTGGGCCTCCTTTTCAATTGCTCTGATCGCCTTCTCAGGGTGTGGCGTCACTAGCGCAACATCATTGGCATACGCCAACACCTTGTCTGCTTGCTCCGACTCAAATAGTGGGGGAATGTCTGATGACAGCTCTAAATAATTCAAAAAAGGTCTTTGTATATTGCAAACAATAGCGGTGAACAGGGACACCCTTGTTGTGTACCTCTCATTATTTTAAATGCATCCATCAGTTTCCCATTTACACATACTCTAGCCTTGGGTTCCTTATACAGGGCTTTCACTGCACCAATAAACTGTTCCCCTATCCCTTTCCATTGCATAGAGACCCATAGAAACTGCCAGGAGACCCTATCAAAAGCTTTTTCTGCATCTAGAAAGATTGCGGCCATAGGGTCTCCTGACACTTGCCTCACATCAAACAGCGTAATGATCTTTCTGATGTGTTCTATGGTCCCTCTACCCGGGATAACGCCATGTTATCTATGGGAAACGACTTTGTGTATCACTAACCCTGGGCGGAGTTTGCGGAGTTGCATTACGCGAAGCTACGCAAAGTGCAAAAAAAACTCTGCCGCGCTACGCGGAGCTCCGCGAGCAGCAGAGTAAGGTAGAAAAATGCTGTTCGCGGTGATTGCACAGTGCCGGATGCTTGTCTGCACTGTGCAATCATTGCGAATGGCACCATGCACAGCGCAAGCTTACCTTTTCTGCCGCTCGAGTAGATTTTTACTCGAGCGGCAGCTTTCTCAACGCGAACGGGCAGTTTCTCAACACGAGCGGTCGCAAGCATACGCGACCACTCGCAATGAGAAACCTGACCCCCCCGGGTTGAGAAATCTCGCCGGGATGTTGATTTTCCATGCTCGCGCTTGCCAACTTGATGTTGAGGATCGGCGAATGAGGAAAAATCTCGCCAGGAGGTTGATTTTCCTCGCTCGCGGTCGCCAACTTGACGTTGACGAACGCGAGCGAGGAAAATAACTCCGCTCCACACCGCGATGCGGAGTTTTTCAGAACTCTGCGATCTCCGCGTAATGCGGAGTGCGGAAAACTCCGCAAACTCCGCACGCAGAGCGGAGTTCACCGCCCAGGCTTATGTATCACCAGTGACAGACGAGAGGCTAGGCTTTTAGAGTATATTTTCACATGCCCATTACTAAGGGTTATTGGCCGATAGGACCCCAATTCCTCACTAAGTTTATTTTTTTTTTGGAATGACAATAATCTTCGCCATAGCCCATGATGCTGGTGGATTCATACCCTCTGCAATCTGCAAGAACATAGTCAACATGATTTCCTTCAATTGTTCCTGAAAAACCTTATAAAATTCTGTAGGGATCAAATCGGGTCCAGTCGCTTTCCCTCTCGGTAAACTAGACAGTGGTACTGCAATCTCTTTCCAGGTTAAAGGTTGTTCTAGGTGGTCCCTCTCTTCTACTGATAAGGACGCCCCAGCAGCTTGCTCCAGATATTTCCCTATTCGTTCTTCTGTCTGGCTCTCCCCCTCCCCTGGGCCTCTGTATATAGCGTCCGGTAAAATTTACAGAAAGCAGCACGAATTCCAATCGCATCCGAAACCAACCCTATCAGAGGGTCCCTTACTTCCTTAATTTCACTCCGTGTGCTTTCTTGCCTTGTCCTGACTGCGAGAGTATGGCCAACCCTTTCACTGCACTCATACATGTCCTCACGGTGCACTGCTGCTTTGTCAATGGCCTTCCTCAATAATTTCTCTTCAATTGCTGCTTTATTAGCTGCAACCCCTAGACGAGCATCCTCAATACCATCTGATAGAAATGGGGGTCTCTAGTTGGCAATGGCTGGCCACTGTCCAAGTAGGGACCCTTCTTCCTAAGTCAGAGTAAGAGGGCTACACCCTTCGATAACCCCTGCTCAACCCTGTGGTAACGTAGCACGAGCAGTTAGGCCTATCTCAGAGGCAGTGTGTGATTTATGACCATACACAGTAACACAGTAAGTAACACTACAAAGGGGCACCACACGAATAGGTATATCAAAAATAAGTATCTTTATATAGGCTTATCACAAGACCCAAAACGACCATAAAGCCACAATACTATAAAAATGGAATTTCTCTTGGAATGCTGCAAAAATAGTTCAAAGTGTGCCAGAAGAACTCAGTTCAAGGCAGTGGTCTCTGCGACCCTTCTACTCACAAAGTACCTGGATTTGGCAAGGCAAAGAAGTAAAATGTTGCACTGAAGCTGTAGCGCTGATGCTCTCCCCGCGGGGCTGATGGTGCACTGACTCCTTGCCGCGAGGGAGGAGGTGATGCGCCGATCGGCGGATGCGAGGGAAAGCGAGGCGGTGCGCTTCTGCACACGAGGTCATTGGTGCGATGACTCCTTGCCGCGAGGGAGGAGACGATGCGACGATCTGTGGATGCGTGCTGCGAGCTGGTTGCGATGCCAAAGAATGATGCTCCGCTCGGGAGCGACGAGCCGGGTGCGATGCGAGGGAGCTGGCGGCCGCGATGCGTCCGCGCTGCGATGTTGTGATGCACCGATCGCGGGGATGCGACGCTCTTGGTGCGATGTCGTGGTGCGCCGATCACGGGGATGCAACGCTCTTGGTACGCTGCGATGATCCTGGATTTTGCGAGCACTCAGCGGCAGCAGCGCGATGATTCCTGACAGCGCTCTCAGCTGCAGCGGCTCGCAAACGTGCGTTAGCGGTGATTTCAACCCGCGTTCTCTGCAGTAGAACTAGAGGCCCTGAGTTCCTTGACAAGAGCCTCACCTGCAAATAGAAGTCCTCACTGGGAGGATTCAGAGGGTCGATGGTGAAGTCTAATGTGCCTGAGACTTCGACAGGAGGCTAGCTCTCTTCTAGCCCTTGGGTGATTGCTTTAGCAAGATGAATTAAAGTGTCTCTCCAAAAGTACTTTTCCCTCTCTTTCAAAGTCCAATGGTAACCGCTGCAGGCTAATCCAAGAAACAGCACACAAGCACAAGGATAGTCACCTCCTGCAGATTCCTTCAGTTACACGGACAGAGGTTCGTCTTGATGTCCAGGAGCAATACACATTGTAGGGGTTTCAGCACAGATATTTATACCCCAAAAGTCTTTGTTCTTAAAAGTTACAAGTCACTGAGCCTAGCCAGAACCAGTTCTGTTCAGTCCTGGAGCACTTTGTTTACCAGGCTGCATCCTTCCTTTCAGGAAGAGGGGGTCTGCTATCGGATGCACAGTGGGAGGTGGAGCCATCATTCACCTTGCCAGGCACAGCCCTATTCAAGCCAAGGAGCTACCCCTCCCCATACTCCAAGACAGATCTCTCTATTCAACCCAGGTCTGGCTCAGCCTGCCCTGTCTCTCCAAAACCAGACAGCCAATACACATAACAGCAGAGCACACTGGAAGGCATAGGCAAGAAAATACTTACTTTCCAAAAGTAGTATTTTCAAACACAGGATATAAAAATACACTTCACTAAAAGATGTATTTTAATATCCTGAGCTCAGGCATACTAAATTCGCTTTTCTACCATGTTCCTGGGGTTAGTTAGGACTATAGTGTGTTATAGCCAAACGTGCCCATTCTTGCCTATGGGGAACAGGTAGCCTTACAGTAGTGAAAACGAAATTGGGTGTAAGTCACTACCAGGACATGCTACATACACCAAGGCATGTCCTACCTTACACATACAATGCACCCTGCCATAGGGGTGACTTACATGATGCCAAGGGAAGGTTCAGGGGCTGGGAAGTGGGTGCACTTCACAGCCACGATGGCAGTTCTGGACTGCATGCAGACTCTGCAATGGCAGGTCTGAGACCCATTTTACAAGCTGCTTCAGTGGGTGGCGCAAACTGGCGCTGCAGGCCCACCGGCAGCATTTGGTTTACCAGCCCTGGGCACACACAGGCCACGCTACTAGGGACTAACAGGTAAGCCAAACAAGCCAATCATGGATATACCAATTCACATGTCATATTTACACAGGGAGCATTCGCGCTGTGGCACTGAAGGGCGGTGACACAGCGCCCAGAGCATCTAACACCAGCAAAAACAAGGGGGACAACAGCGAAAAGTGGAAGGGAGACCCACGCCAATGGTGCCAGGTCTAACACCATCCTTCTGTTGCAGGGCCTTAATTAGTTTGCCCTCCGCCTGGGCCAAGCTAGATTGTAGGGAGTGAAGACTCGCCTTTTCCACTTTATTTTTCCCTATTGAGTATTGAGTAGTTTCCCCCGTATCCCTGCCTGATCATTCAGGCCACATATATTGACCGTTGCGATCCTTAATTTATTCATCTTTAAATTCTTCATTTTTACCCCACGCTAGAAATCTCTTTACTCCATAATCACCTCTTGTACATTCCCTGTGCAACCGCCCGTACACAAAACCCACACTGTGCAAAACCTTTCTTAATCCCATGCCCCGAAACAGTGCCCCCCTCTCCCATTCGCCCCCACCCACCCCCACAAAAAAACCTGGGCAATCAGGCATGGCCTGAACGATGTACGTCTGATAAACTGCCCCACCATCCCCCTTGATATATAGGAAAATACAATATCATTAGCGACTGCTCATCATTAGTTTTCAGGATAACCTCTTAAAGTCCCTACAACTCATATCTTATTCACTTAGAGGCTCCCCCTCCTTTTTCTTTCCTTGTTATTTCTTCCAAGAAGGCCTGTGCTTGAATCTCAGAAAAAAAAGTACAAGGGGTCCCTTTATATTTAACTTTGAGCCTGGCCTGATTCTGAAGAAAGACCTCTGCCCCTGCTTTTTGAAAGGGAGTTATTAACTGTCTTAACCGCCAGCGCCTCTCCACCGTTGTGTGGGCAAAATCTGGCTTAACAAAAAAAGAAACCCCATTGTAAAATTTTGGAGAGTTAGGTCGAGCTTGGTCATACACCAATTGTCTCAACAGGAAGTTTCCAAAGAATACCAATACATCCCTGGGTCTTTCTTGAGGCTGTTTTCTCATCATTAAGAGTACCCGGTGGGCACATTGGATCTCGCTGTCCTAGTCCAACTTCACTTGTTCGGGGAAGGTGTTCTTCAAAGGATTAACTATATAAAATCTAGGATTACTACCTTCCACCCCCTCTGGGACCCCCAAAAAGTGCAAGTTGTTTCTACGCTGTCTGTTTTCTTGCTCCTCCAGTTTGAGCATAACATCTGACAAAGCATCTCCCTGCCCAGTACTCTGCACCTTTAGAGATTTCATCTCCACTTCGAGAGTCTCTGTCCGCATCTCAACAGATATCAATCTCTCCGCAATATCTCCACATTTATTATTTATTTTTCTGATTCCAGCTTGTACTTTTTGTTTGCCACTCTGGCTCTGCGCCCATCCGTCCTCATTTCCTCTTGCATCTGTTTGATGGATCGAAAAATCGGCGTAAGCGTGGGTTCTTTTTCCTGTGTGTCCATTTTTGATTCTTCATTTAGACATTCCTCTGGTCCTTCTTCTTGATGTACAGGTCGCGTGTTGGAGTAATCCCATTTTACTTGCTTGCCAACATGCCATTTCTGACTGTCTTTCCTTTTTCTTCCCTCTGTGTCATTTGAATCTTGTCTCCCGAGGAGGTACTGTCAGATTCCAAGAAAACCTCACTGCTTGATGAAGTATCTTCCTGTCCAGAGGGCTCCAATTCATCAGTATGCGAGAAGAACTGCTCGCCTACTAGATCAGGCGATAGCTCTCCTCTACACCGCCGCGCCATGTTTGAGGGCCCATCCCCGCCAGGCTTTCATGTCCTGCCCTCCCTGTATTTTCCTTAACCTGGCTAGGTGTCTTGCCTTCCGGGCTTGGTGCTTCGGCCCCCTCCATGCCCAGCAGGTTCTTTTCCATTCCTTCTTCCTTCTCCCCTTTCTTTAAGGTCTCTGGGCCGGAGTGTAATGGTTCTGGAGGGCTAACGGTTTTTAATGGTCTCTCACCGGATTCTGTGACCCCTGCCCCACCAAAGTTCAAGGTTTCATCTGTGCTGGCTGGGGGTAGTACTTTAGTCCTACTAGTATGCAGGTCAGAGGCAGAGAGATTAGAAAACATTGATATGAGTGGGCTGCGCTGAATCCCCCTCTGCCTGTCTTGCTGGCTTCGCCACTGTTTTCTTTATCCCAGCCTCTCTCTTTCCACTTCTTCTCATGCCAGTGCATTGTTTCACTTCTGCCGAGGTTCCATTAACCCCCATAAGATTAGAACCCACCGGTAGTATGGGACCACCTCCAGCGGATCCCACGGCTCGGGTTTTCCATGTCTTGCCTCCTCTCGCTGCCATCCACGAAATTCCGCGTATCCGCCGGCACCACCAATCTCGGCAGTCTCAGACCCTCCAGCTTGCGCGGTAAGTACACGGTCCCATGAGCCGCCGCACAATCGCCAGTAGCAAAGCATCAGAACCCAGCTCACTGCGTCCAGTCTCAAACCCTGCAGACCATGCAGTTGCTCATCGCAGCATCGATCCATCAAGGGAGATTGTAGGTGTGCTGCAGTTACTCACATGCCATCTTTGCCCCCAGAAAAAGGGCCACAATTTGTATTTTAAAAGCAGCCTGCAACACAGGGCTGCTTTTAAACTGACCTCAGGCTCCAACAGTGCACACATGCAAGTGCAGAAAAGGCTGCTGGCCTCTAAACTACCCTGTCCTATTCTATACTAGGGACTTAAAGGTAGTTTCAATCCCCCTTCCCTATATGTACTAGGGCCTTATAGGGGAGGTCATGCCAATCACAGGGGTACCCTAACCCATAGTGTACTCTAGTGTATGTAGGTGTTTTCACTGTATTCTACGTGTGTCTACAGCATAGCACTGGCCCTGGGACCGGTTAGGCAGAGCCCAGGGTCAGTTAGTGTCAGTTACCACCAGTACCAGTCAGCAAAAAGTTGGGGGGTGCCCAGGGCACAGGATGAGTTTGTAACACCCGCCGATCACAACTAATCTAATAAGTACATTCATAAATCGTGTAATGGACCCAACTGATGCAATATACCTCCCTAAACACCAATATTCACTGATCATAAAATCTAATTGGTTATCACAAGCCCAAAAGGACCTATATTCCTCCCAAATCCAAATCGGAGCCATATTTAAATTACTCGCCAATCACAGGTTATCCTACAAAAGTCAATACATGAATCCTGTCGCAGACCCATCCAATGCAATTTGCGTCCCTCAGTACCAATATTCTCCCATCATAAAAACCCATTGGTTATCACAAGCCAAATGGGCCTCATATATTCTCCAATATTATATCACACTCTAACAAATCCCCCAGTAAACCTTTTTAGGATGGTAAATCCTTAAGAGCCCCTCATTATCCACTGCTGGGCACCAAACTATTTCACACCATAATGAAACATTCCCTTTCTTCCATATTGTTTAAGTCGCACCTGAAGTTATTAAACTTCGACATAAGAAACTGCTCTCTGACTTTCCTCATTTTATCCATATTTCTGCCTCTCCTCCTACCTGTCAATCTTTCGATATATAAACCAGTGGAGCTCACCTTCCGTGTCCCTTTTCCAGGAATTAGTTCACCATTGGCACCTTCCCCTTCTTTGAATGAATGAATGAAGCATGCTTGTAAAGCGCACGGCTACTCAACAAGAGTGTCCCGGCGCTAAGGGTTCACGCAGGACCCATAGGCACATCTAGCTCTGAAAGAGCCAGGTTTTGAGGTGTTTCTGAAAAAGCTGTTAAATTAGTTGTGGCTCTCAGAGTGGCAGGTAGTTGGTTCCATGCTTGAGCGCCCAAAAATCCGAATGATCTGCCCCCATACGGACCAAGCGTACCTTGGGGATGCAGGCGAGGTCAGAGGAGGAGGATCTTAAGGGTCTGGCTGGTATGTAGCGGCTCACAAGCCTTTTGAGATAGCCAGCCCCCTTCCCATGAAGGGCTTTGAGGAATATCACCAGGTCCTTAAACTTGATCCTTTCTTTCACAAGAAGCCAATGAAGAGCTTTGAGATGAGGGGTCATGCGCGTCCTGGGCTTAAGTCTAAGGATCGCCCTGGCCGTGGAGTTTTGAGCCACTTGAAGGCACTGGAGGAGGTAACCAGGCAAACCCAGGTACAGAACGTTGGCGTAGTCCAGTCTAAAAGTAACCAGAGCCTGGACCACTGTCTTCCTGGTATCAGGTAAGAGAAGCGGGTGGAACTTTTTTAACATGCGAAGCATGCCAAAACAAGAACCCACCAATGCCTGGACTTGGGATCTCATAGAGAGGGTACTATCGATGTAGATGCCAAGGTTTTTTACCGTGGGTTGGGCTGAGAGGGGGGCACAACTCCTCAGGCCACCAATGAATCCAGTTGCTCATGGAAGGCAAGTCAAAAAAGACAATCTCAGATTTGTCTGGGTTGCATTTCAGCTGGTTTGCCTTGAGCCAATTAAACACCTTTGTGAGACAGGATCTGATCCCATCCCCATCAAACTCCGCACCCCTATCGCAGGTAATGTCATGGTTCCGCCCCAGGGGGAATAGCGGTATGTGTGCGGTTGGTTCCGGTACTGGTGCAGCACGGCACTTCTGAACAGGTCAGCGGTCTAGCGCTCAGACCAAGAAGTGCACCTGATCGGACGAGAAGCACTTCTTGGTGAGACCGCATATAGCCGCAGCACTCATTCCCGTCAGTGCTTCCAGTACTGTACCTTGCCTGAGGCTTGCAGCTAGTCCCTTGCACCACGGACTAACTCCGCCGGCTCCTCCCGGATCCCTCGCCTTCATTGACGCGCTGAAGCGTAAACCTACCAACAGACCCTTTGTTGGAGCACCCCCGGCTGCCCTTTGATTGTTCTCGGCGCAGGAGCGCTTGTTAATTTCCTTTTCCCGCGACACGCACAGGGAAGCGTGGTCGCGGCTGGTTCTTGATTATTCTCGGCACAGGAGCGCTTGTTAATCTCCTTTTCCCGCGACACGCACAGGGAAGCGTGGTCGCGGCTGGTTCTTGCTTATTCGCGGCGCAGGAGCGCTTGTTGATTTTCTTTCCGTGACACGCACAGGGAAGCGTGGTCACGGTTTTCTTTGTATCCCCATCACCGCGCAGGAGCGCCCTTATTTTTTCTTCGCTACTGTCCAGCTACCACGCAGGTGTGCATGACGTTCCTTTCACCTTCCTGGCACTGACGTCGGGAGCACAGACACAACCCTCTTCTGGCGTGGCAGGGGCTTACCTGCTGTCCTGTCATACTTTGTCAGAGAGACCTCCATTTGGAGCACAAGTCCTCTTCCTTCAGGTGACTATACAACCTTGAATCAACTCCACATGTTGTATGGCTGTTGTGTGTGTATGATCAAGGTAGGAGGGCAGACGCACTAACCGATTAATTATTCCTTGTCTAGTTGGCGATACCCAGGAGAGCGCCCTCAGTCTAATGAGACTCCTCACCTGGTCTTCACAGACGACGTCACTTCCAAACACCATTAGGCACCTTCCCCTGGTCCTATCCCTGCCTAGGTCTGTATATTTACCTTTGATCAGGTGAGGAGGGGGACGGTGGAGGTTGCTCACGTCGTCCCTGCGAGATTACCCCAGAGTATAATAGGTAAGACTTGTGGGGTCCTGACAGAACTGGAAGCCCACGTTAAATATCTCGCCTGGACGCCATGAGCAACCCCGACATTACCCTGCAGGATATTGCAGCTATGCTGACCCGTATACAGGCAGACAACCTGAGTCTGCACCAAGACATCATGACGCTACAGGGTCAGATTGTAGCGGGGGTCTCAGGGGCTTGGGGCCCAGACCCTGCTGTCAGAGCCAGACAGGGGGGTGTGTTACGCCCTCCTGTGTTCAATCCTGGGGGGTCAGTACCCATTCAGCATGGCCATAGCCCGCCCATACAGGTCATAGCTCCTCACCCTATCCAGCTAGCACCCCCTGAACGTTTTTACGGTGATAGCACCAAGTTCAGCATTTTCCTGAATCAATGCCAATTGCACTTCATGGCACGTGCTTCCGCCTTCCCAGACGACGCCTCCAAAGTTGCATACATCTTGTCCTATCTTGGAGGAGACGCTGCCCAGTGGTCCATAACATTGGTCGAAAACGACGACGCCATGCTATATAGCCTTCTCGTCTTTAAGGAAACCCTACGGTGAATTTTCGCCCGCCACACGTTTGTGCAAGCCGCAGACAACGAGCTTCTTAACCTGAAACAAGGCTCTTCCGATCTACTGCATTATATTACCACGTTTAATAGGCTGGTTATCGAAGCCAGATGGCCGGAGTCTAAACAGGTGTCCGTTTTCTACAGGGGACTGCGGGATGAGGTCAAGGACCTTCTCTCCCAACAACCCGAACCCCCGGAGGATATCAGGTCCTTCATCGACCTAGTAATTAGGTTGAACTTCAGACTGCAGGAACGAAAAAATGAGAAAACCAAAGGCACCGAGTCCCGATTCATGACGTTCCAAGAAAAAAGCAGGAGTGAACCAGGGAAGACCCATGAAGCACCCGAACCAATGCAGATCGGCGGAGTCCGTGGTCCCCTAACCCGGGAAGAAAAAGAAAAACGACGAAAACAGAACTTATGCCTGTACTGCGGCAAAAGCGGACATTTCGTTAGGGAGTGCCCTGTTAAACCTGCCAAAACAAAAACCAATAAACCCTACGCTCTTTCAGTGACCCGCAGGGACGAAGCGGGAAACGACGAAACCCAGTAGGCAAAGGGGTTGGTCTACTGGGTTCTCCCTCCATGCGGACCCCCATCACCGAATCCCTGGCCAACATCCGACACATGGGAATGACGGTAACATTGCAATCACTGACAGGCCAGACATGGACAGTCACAGCCCTCATCGACTCTGGCGCCACCGGAAATTTCATTGACACTCGCTACATGGAGGGACTGGGCATACCGACTGTGACCAAGAAAAAACCTGAAAGTGTGAAGGCTGTGGACGGCACCGACCTAACCTCTGGGCTTATACGGTATCAGACAGAAGCCATGAGAATGACGTGCACGAATGGGCACACGGAGTCCATTGCCTTTGCTGTAATCGATGCACCTCAGTTCAGGCTTATTCTGGGGCTTCCTTGGTTGGTGACACACAACCCCCACATCGACTGGAAGACCCGGATCATGACTCTGAACTCCTCTCATTGCACCACCGCCTGCTATCCGCAGGAGAACGTATCCGGTGGCCTTGCAATACAAGCCCGTTCGGTGCCCTTAACGGGGATGGGAACGGTCACCCAAGAAGATGTACCCGAGGCGTATGCAGACCTGGCTTCTGTATTTGATAAGAAGGGGGCCAATACCTTGCCACCACACCGCTCCTTCGATTGCAGGATTGACCTCATACCTGGTTTGACACTTCCATGTAGCCGCGTCTACTCGCTCACAGAAAAAGAAAACCACCATTTACGCACCTATCTGGATGAGTTCCTGCAAAACGGGTTTATACGCCACTCCAAATCACCCGTCTCTTCCTCTCTCTTTTTCGTGGCCAAGAAGGAGGGGGATCTAAGAACATGTATTGACTACAGAGCCATAAATACCATAACCATCAAAAACCGGTATCCTCTACCGCTCATTTCCAACCTCTTGGATCAAGTGAAGGATGCCACTATCTACACCAAACTAGATCTACGAGGAGCCTACCATCTCGTCAGGGTCCGAGAGGGCGACGAATGGAAGACCACATTCCGGACAAAATACGGCCTCTTTGAATATCGAGTCATGCCCTTCGGACTGTGCAACGCTCTGGCGGCCTTCCAATTCTTCATAGACGAAGTATTGAGGGAGTACCTTGATCGTTTGTGTCGTCTACATCGATGACATTTTGATCTTCTCCAACAGCGTTCCTGAACACATCAACCACGTTCGTGCTGTCCTGCAACAACTACAGCTGCACGGCCTCTACGTGAAACTGGAGAAGAGCATGTTCCACACCACCATGGTCGAGTTTCTGGGACACATCCTAACCCCTGACGGGGTCAGAATGGACACCAGAAAAGTCGAAGCAGTACTACAATGGCCATCGCCCTGTTCCGTCAAACAGGTCCAGAGATTCCTGGGGTTTGCCAACTATTATAGGCGCTTCATCACTGGGTTCTCTAGCATCGTCACACCCATCACCCGCTTGCTGCGTAAAGGGGTGAAGTTTTCCTGGGATCCTGAAGCCGAGGAGGCGTTTCTGGACCTAAAGAGAAGGTTATCCAGCGCTCCCGTCCTATGGCATCCTGACCCGGAACAACCCTTCATAGTGGAAGCAGATGCATCACAGAACGCCTTGGGAGGGGTATTGTCACAACGCAACGCCGAAACAGGTCTATTGCATCCTGTAGCCTTTTACTCCCGAAAACTACTGCCAGCAGAACGCAACTATACCGTGTCAGACCGTGAACTACTTGCCATCAAGGCTGCCATTGAGGAATGGCGCCATTACCTCAAGGACGCACGACACCCGGTGACCATTTACATCGACCACAGGAATCTGCAGTTCCTTCGTTCAGCCAGAGCCCTCACTTCCAGACAATTGAGGTGGACCCTGTTTTTTAACGAATATGAATTCCTGATCACCTATCGCCCCGGGAAGGAAAACGCCAAAGCAGATGCCCTGTCCAGATCGGACGAAACCGACGAAAACGTACCGAAGACCGAACCCGTATTCATCCTTCCTGAACATTGCTTTCAAGGAGTGGTCCTATCCTCTTCCTTCTTCACCCAGCTGCACGAAGACTTAAAGCAAAAAGAAACAGAAGAGTGGATCGGGGACCTGACTGGGATCACTGCACGGGATGGTTTTTTGTTCAAAGGAGACCAGTACTACCTCCCGTTGGAAGACCATCAGCAACAGGCCTTGTATATGTGCCATGACCACCAGTTGTCTCTCCATCCGGGATTCCATAAAACCCTGGACCTCTTACACAGACACTTCTGGTGGCCTTCCATGGACACCGCTGTTCGTTCCCACATAGCCCGTTGTACCGTCTGTGCTCAAGGGAAGATCCATTCCAGTCCCCTGGTAGGGCTCTTGAACCCCATTCCTGTACCTCCTTACCCTTGGCATACGGTGTCCATGGATTTTGTGGTAGAGCTACCCAAGACAAAGACCGGCTTTACCACCGTCCTCACTATCATAGATCATCTAACGAAAATGGGACACTTCGTTCCTTTGAAGAAGTTGCCGTCGGCACTCGACTTAGCCTTGATCTTCGCACGCAACGTGATCAGGTTGCATGGGGTACCCTCAGTGCTGATCATGGACAGGGGCTCCCAATTCGTATCCAGGTTTTGGGGTGAGGTGTGCAAAAACATGGGCATGGAAACCCGTCTTTCCACGGCGTATCAGACACAGACAGACGGACAGGCGAAACGAACAAACCAGACCATGGAGCAATACCTTCGATGCTTGCTGTTGTCCATAGAACAAGAATGGTCAGAGGCGCTCTGGATGGTAGAATACGCATACAACAACAGCAAACATGCGTCCATAGGAATGTCGCCTTTCTTCTGTCTACAAGGGCGACACCCACGATCAGAGCCATGGGAAAAAACGTTGTCCTGCCACCTTCCTACCGTACAAGAGCACCACGCCCTTCTACACGGCTTATGGCAGGAGGCCCGGTTCGAGCTCGCCAAGGCCAAAGAATACCACAAACACTATGCCGATGCCCACAGACAAGCGGAACCAGAGTACAGGGTAGGGGACGAGGCATGGGTGTCGACAAAAAATCTCAACGTACACGGACCCAAAAAGCTGCTGCCGAGATACGTCGGCCCTTTCCCCATCGAGAAAGTCATCAATCGGGTAGCGATGAGACTTACTCTACCCCAGCAGATGAAAGTACACCCAGTGTTCCATGTTCCCTCCTACGTCCCGTCCATCCGGAAACCCGTATTGAAGGCCCTCCGCCCCCCCTCCTCAGGGACGATCACGAGGAATATGAGGTGAGGGCCATCCTCGATTCCCGTAGGACCAGGGGGCGGCTCTTTTACCTGGTGGACTGGAAAGGGTATGGGCCAGAAGAGCGTTCCTGGGAGCCCTTGTCCCATGTACGCAATGCACCCCTGTTAGTTCGCGCCTTCCATGCTCAGTGCCTGTGCAAGCCTCGCCCTGCTACCCCCGTGTAGGGGGGTGGGGGGTTTATCTTGGGAGGGGGTACTGTCATGGTTCCGCCCCAGGGGGAATAGCGGTATGTGTGGGGTTGGTTCCGGTACTGGTGCAGTACGGCACTGCTGGACAGGTCAGCGGTCTAGCGCTCAGACCAAGAAGTGCACCTGATCGGACGAGAAGCACTTCCGGGTGAGACCGCATATAGCCACGGCACTCATTCCCATCAGTGCTTCCAGTTCTGTACCTTGCCTGAGGCTTGCCGCTAGTCCCTTGCACCACGGACTAACTCCGCCGGCTCCTCCCGGATCCCTCGCCTTCATTGACGCGCTGAAGCATCAACCTACCAACAGACTCTTTGTTGGAGCACCCCCGGCTGCCCTTTGATTGTTCTCAGCGCAGGAGCGCTTGTTAATTTCCTTTTCCCGCGACACGCACAGGGAAGCATGGTCGCGGCTGGTTCTTGATTATTCTCGGCGCAGGAGCGCTTGTTAATCTCCTTTTCCCGCGACACGCACAGGGAAGCGTGGTCGCGGCTGGTTCTTGCTTATTCGCGGCGCAGAAGCGCTTGTTGATTTTCTTTCCGTGACACGCACAGGGAAGCGTGGTCACGGTTTTCTCTGTACCCCCATCACCGCGCAGGAGCGCCCTTATTTGTTCTTCGCTACTGTCCAGCTACCACGCAGGTGTGCATGACGTTCCTTTCGCCTTCCTGGCACTGACGTCGGGAGCACAGACACCACCCTCTTCTGGTGTGGCAGGGGCTTACCTGCTTTCCTGTCATACTTTGTCAGAGAGACCTCCATTTGGAGCACAAGTCCTCATCCTTCAGGTGACTATACAACCTTGAATCAACTCCACATGTTGTATGGCTGTTGTGTGTGTATGATCAAGGTAGGAGGGCAGACGCACTAACCGATTAATTATTCCTTGTCTAGTTGGCGATACCCAGGAGAGCGCCCTCAGTCTAGTGAGACTCCTCACCTGGTCTTCACAGACGACGTCACTTCCAAACACCATTAGGCACCTTCCCCTGGTCCTATCCTTGCCTAGGTCTGTATATTTACCTTTGATCAGGTGAGGAGGGGGACGGTGGAGGTTGCTCACATCGTCCCTGCGAGATAACCCCACGAGTATAATAGGTAAGACTTGTGGGGTCCTGACAGGTAAAGATCAGCTGCGTATCATCAGCATTTGAGATTATCTTAGCTCCATTGGCCTCTGTCAGTGGTGCAAGCGGGACATGTATAAATTAAAAAGAGTTGGGCTAAGGATGGAGCCCTGAGGGACTCCAACTTTCATACGGGGCATGGGGGAGGCAAAAGGGGGCCTCCAGATTTCCTGGTTTCTATCCTCCAGGAAGGATGTTATCCATGCTAGTGCAGCACCCCCAATGCCTATGTTCCTCAGTCTATCGAGAAGTCTCTTGTGTGGGACCATGTCAAACGCCGCCGACAGGTCAAGTAGTATGAGGATAGCTCTGCCCCCCCGGTCAAGCTGTTCCCTTAAGTGGTCCGTCACTTCCAACAGAGCTGTCTCAGTGCTGTAATTGGCCCTAAAAACAGATTGAGTCATATGTTCTAATCGCTGACTTAAGCTCATTAATCCATAACTCCCAGCTAGTTTCACCTACATATCCCAAAACAAATGGGCAGATGATTAAATATATTACATTCTTAAAACGACATTTCATGAAGGATCTGGCTATATAAGTCACCTACTGACAGGCCACCTTTACATCCCTGATACATTGTTGGCATACAGTATGTAATGACTGAGCGGACGCAAGCGTTCATTAAATGTTTTATTATCTCATGTGCCAAAAAATCCCACAGACAGAGTCAGCATCAATGGAGCGAGTGGTCACGGAGTGCAGTCCCAACCGTCAGCCACAGGATCACTCGCGACCACCACTCCGACGTGTTCAACAGACCTTCTCCACTCCTCCTCTGAGACAGCACATACATTATTGATTTCTACTGCTGCTACAATACAATCATCCAGATCCTCATCTTTACATGTATTATTACTGTTACTAGTATTTCCATGGAGACAAGTGTTCATGGGAAAGCATGAGAGGGCATCTGCTCGGATATTTTTGCCACCTGGAATATGCTCAATATTAAACTGATATTGAAGACGCCTTGTGGTCAATCTAGCTATACGGGGTGTGTAGCTTTTACTAGATGCATCCCCCAAGATGGACACCAAAGGTTTATGGTCCGTTTGTAACACAAACTTCCTACCCCATAAGTAGCATCTAAAATTTTCGATTGCCCACCAAGTTCCTTTTCTATCACAGAATAATACATTTCTGATCACTCTTGACGCAAATCCAATTGTATGTACTCCCTTATCACCACGATGTGTAAAGCACTGCTCCCAGACATAGGATACTTGCTTCCACAGTCAACACACACGGAAGTGAAGCATCATAAGGCTTCAAGGCTTTAACCTCACTCAATAGTTTTTTTAACCAGTCAAATGTTGTCTTGCACACATCATCCCATTCAAAATCAATATTTCTTTTCAACAGGTTCGATATTGGCCTGACTTTAGTTGTATAATCTGGAAGGATTTAACATAAATTTTGTCTTAGTGGTGCAGCTGCCTCTAGAATTGCTTTAACCAATGCTGGTCTTGGTTTAACTCCATTTTCCGATATAATATGTCCGAGATATTCTACTGACTCCTTTCTAAATTCACACTTCTCCCTTTTCAGAACTATCCCTTGCTCTTGGAAAATCCTCAACACTTTGTGCAGAATTTCATCGTGGCTAATTTCATTTGGAGCATAGATCAGAACATCATCCTGAAAGACTGCCACATTCTTTACCCCTTTTAGAAGGTTCACCATGAGACGTTGAAATACTGATGCAGTCTATGCAAGTCCAAACGGCATACAACAGTATTGAAAAGACACTGCGGGTGAAACGAAAACTGTGAGATGTCTCGATTCAGGATCCAACTCAACTTGATGATACGCAGCTGCCAAGGTGAGTTTCGTAAACACTCTTGCCCCAGCAACCATGGCCAACATTTCAGTAATATTGGGAAGTGGGTGAGAGTCAATCCAGATTTCTTTGTTTAAGCTGCGAAGATCCACAGAGATTCTAAGATCATTATTCTTCTTCAGAGCCACAACCAGTGGAGAAAGCGAAGTAGACGATTCTATTGGTTCAATTATACTTTTACTGCACAAGTGCTGTAAGTTCTTTATCAAGGTCATCCCTAACGCTAACGGAACACCACGCATCTTGTGTTTGATGGGTATAGCGCTCTCTTTGATTCGAATACGATGTTTGAACCCTTTTATTTTTCCTAACTCGCCCGAAAATACCCTGGGGTAGTTACTTAAGAGTTCTTCCACCGAACTGTCATCTCTAATGACTAATACTTGTTCTTTTGCACCAGGAAATAACATCATGTCAAACAGCCCTTGGTGGAACCACCCAAGAACATTCAGTCCCTTGATCGCAACATATACATTTCCTTGAATGCATCTCCCCTTGAATTCCAACACATCCTCAAAATAGCCCAGTAACTCTATCTTTCTTCCTTCATAAGAAACTGGGGCGGTAACAAATGCCTGTTGCCCCATTTGCTTTCAAATAACAATTGAGTAATCATGGTAATGCGTGCACCAGAGTCGACCAATAAATGGAGGCTTTTATCCCCCACAACTATATCTACATAGGGATCAACACACTCCGACGGGTCACCTGTTCTCACACTGCCCTCCCCTATTACCAGAACCATTTCTCTTAAGTTGGAAATCATGTCATCCACCTCGCTGTCACTGTTGTCTTTGACATAACTGACCTTGGTTTCAGGCTTCTTGCGACCCTGAAAAACGTTTGCAAAATGGCTAGTCTTGCCACAGGACCTACATACAAAATTTTTAGCAGGACACGCTTTCCCACCTCTATTGTGACAACAATTACCACATCTGAAACATAAGTCAGTGCATTTGAAAAAACTTCTCTGTGTAAACTCTTTATTGCCTTTGGGTGCATCATATGTCAAACGTATGGAATTAGCTGATTCTGTCTTTCTGTCCTCCAACTCTTTTATAGATTTCTGAGCCGTTTCAATACTCAGCTATTCTCACACTTTCTTCTAAAGACGGATTACCTAATGTCAACAACTTCTGTCAAATAGCTCTGACTGAGCAATGACTTATAAATTGGTCTCTTACCAATTGGTCACTAAAAGTTTGGGAAGTCACATTCAGCAACTAATTTTCTTAAAAAATAAATGTACATGTCAATGTCTTCAACACCTCTCTGCTCCCTTTTAAAAAACTTGTGTCGTAAAACCACTAAACTAGGCTGCAGATCAAACCTGTTCGCCAGTTTTTTTTACCTCCTCTTGATATTCGACTAATTTTTGATCCACTGCCACCACCAAAGCTGGTAGATGCTTGAATGTTTCCCTCCCTTCAAATCCTAGGAAATTAAGTAATAGAAACTTCTTCCTCTCAGCTGTAAATCGGTGCCCACCAATAGCACCAAGGTACGTTTCGAACACGTCCAACCACTGGCGCCACAAAACAAGAGGGTCACCTGGTGTCTCTAAAAACGGTGGTGGTGGGTTCACTGCCTACATGGTGTCTATAATTGACTGGGAGTACTATTTTATGTACCAGGAAAAGAAAAGTAAGAATAGGGTAAATCCGTATCAGCAAAAAACACAGGATATTCACTTATCATAAAGCTCACAGACTAAAACAATTTATACAAGCAATCAAAACAAATAAGTTACTACTGTGTGCATGTCACAACTGTGTTACTGCAACCAGAAGATGATGTGCGTATCACCGCATTGACAAGCACAAGGTGTGCGTATCACCGTCCGTGGCAATAAACACGCACCCACTACTTCGTTTCACTGTTGGACA
The DNA here is from genome assembly GCA_963921515.1 of Calotriton arnoldi. Classification (NCBI taxonomy): domain Eukaryota; kingdom Metazoa; phylum Chordata; class Amphibia; order Caudata; family Salamandridae; genus Calotriton; species Calotriton arnoldi. The sequence goes on from CAWUFW010010700.1 coordinate 536,002, forward strand.
AATGGCAATATATTGGAATAAAGATAACAAATATTGTATCAACACAGGGTGTGTGTGTCACCGTATGTGAAAAGAAACATGCATCACTACATTATGTCGCACGGGATGAAGGCCAATTCCTTACACTAATAATCACTATTGCTGTACCACATATATACTGAATACAGTTTTTAAAATAGCCAGTGTGCTGAAAATGTCTCCACGCTGACGAGCATAAATATGTGTGTCACCGCCGCATGAGATGAGAAATCTAGCCACTTCTTGGTTTGACTGCCTATGTATGCAAATGTCATCAATAAACTTGTATGACACCACTGCACTGTTGCTTGAAATGAAGGACTCTCAAGCAAAGTCAAACTTCAGTGCGTATCCTCTCTGTCAAATAAGCAAACCAGCCTTGTGCCATGCTACTCAAAAATGTACTCACGTTGCCCTTACTACAAACCATCCGACATTTAACTGCTGGTGCTCCAATGCTTCCTGGCGTCTTTCTTTCCTTGCTTTTCATTGTTTTGCTGGTCTATAGGCATAGCGTCACCTCTTGTGGGAGGAGTTATCCCTACCAAATGCCATCAATATTTTGATCTCCTGAGGATGTTGAGCCGTCATCCAATGGAGCCGTTTGCGTGTCGTTGATACTGCGACTTCCACTCCGTGTCACAGAAAATACCACAAGGACTACTCAAAAACTTCGTACGGTGAGTTTTGTGCAGGGTAAATTACAGTTGTCGCCAAATCAGTCATGTAATGACTGAGTGGACGCAAGTGTTCATTAAATGTTTTGTTATCTCATGTGCCAATAAACCCCGCAGACAGAGTCAGTGTCAAGGGAGCGAGTGGTCAGGGAGCACAGTCCCAACCGTCAGCCGCAGGAGCGCTCGCGACCACCACTCTGACGCAGCACACTGCCCGCATGGTAAACCTTCATGTGGGCAGATACTACACAGTACAACCCCCACATCTATATTTGGCAACAATTCTTTCATTTTACGTATTCATTTGCACCTGGGGTCTTTTATCCCTGTATGTACGAACCAGTTTATTTCTAAAGTTCCTATTCTTATGGAATGCAAACAGAGGTCTCTTCAGTTTAACATCACTATTCAAAATATTCCAGTTCTTCTTGATCACATTTTTAACGCAATTGCTCACCCCTGAAAAATTACTTACAAAGACAATACTTTCAATGTTCATGCCTCCTTTACTTTGCTGGAACATAATCTGTCACAATACAGAGCTATCTTAAATGAATGATTTATCAATTTTTTAGGGCACCTTTCTCATGTAACTTATTTTTTTAAATCTCTGAGTATCTATAAAAATCCTTAATCGAGTTACAATTTCTCCGAAGATAGAGGAATTGGCCAAAGGAATATTATCCTTTTGCTCTTTGGATGGTAACTAGAATAATGTAACAAAGTATTTTTGTCAGTAGGTTTGCTAAACAATTCCACTGCTAAGTGGCCTGAGACTTCCTTGATAGTTATATTAAGAAAGTCACATTTGTGATTACCTTAAGGTGAACTTAAGGTTGATGTCACCTAAATGTCCTGATCTCCTGGAACCACGTCAACGACGAAGACACCATCACAACCATGAACACCATCCACTCCGGCTCACCGTCAGACCCCTGCCGCCACCACATCTTCAACAAAGCGAGCTCCATCATCGCAACCCAACTCCGAAAGATCTTCAACAACTCATTTGAGACCGCCACCTTCCCAGAAAGCTGGAAACACGCAGAGATCAACGCCCTACTCAAGAAACCTAAGGCAGACCCAAAGGACCTCAAGAACTTCCGGCCCATCTCCCTGCTCCCGTTCCCTGTGAAAGTCATCGTGAAGATCGTCAACAGACAAATGACTCGCTTCCTTGAGGAGAACACCACCCTGGACTCATCCCAGTCCGGATTCTGCAGCAACCACAGCACCAAAACCGCCCTCATCACCGCCACCGACGACATCAGGACCCTGCTGGACAACAGCGAAACCATGGCCCTCATCCTCCTAGACCTCTCGGCCGCCTTCGACATGGTCTGCCACCACACCCTATGCACACGCCTCCACAACACAGGGATCCGCGACAAAGCCCTGGACTGGATCACCTCCTTCCTCACCGACAGAACCCAGAGAGTTCGCCTCCCTCCATTCCAATCCGAAGCCACCAAGATCACCTGCGGCGTACCCCAAGGATCATCCCTCAGCCCGACCCTCTTCGACGTCTACATGACACCGCTCACCAACATCGTCCGATCGCACAACCTCAACATCATCTCATACACCGACGACACCCAGCTGATCCTCTCCCTCACCAATGACCCCGCCACAGCCAAAACCACCTTCCACGAAGGAATGAAGGCCGTCGCAGAATGGATGAAGAACAGTCGCCTGAAACTGAACCCCGGCAAGACAGAGGTCCTCATCCTTGGCTCCACCCCCTCCGCCTGGGACGACTCCTGGTGGCCGACCTCGCTGGGAGCTGCGCCGACACCCACCGACCACGCACGCAACCTGGGGTTCATCCTGGACTCATCTCTGTCAATGACCCAGCAAGTCAACGCCGTCTCCTCCTCCTGCTTCAACACCCTCCGCATGCTTCGCAAGATCTACAGATGGATTCCCACTGGAACCAGAAGGACGGTCACCCAGGCCCTCGTCACCAGCAGGCTGGACTACGGCAATGCCCTCTACGCAGGAACCACAGCCAAACTCCAGAAGAGACTACAACGCATACAGAACGCCTCCGCACGCCTCATCCTCGACATCCCCCGGCACAGCCACATCACTGCCCACTTGAGGGATCTGCACTGGCTCCCCATCAACAAGAGGATCACCTTCAAGCTCCTCACCCATGCTCACAAAGCACTCCACGATGCCAGACCAGCATACCTCAACAAACGACTCACCTTCTACACTCCCACCCACCAGCTTCGCTCCGCTGACCTCGCCCTCGCCACTGTTCCACTCATCCACCGAATGACTACCGGCGGCAAATCCTTCTCCCACCTCGCCGCCAAGACATGGAACACCCTCCCCATCCACCTGCGACAGACCCAGGACCTGCTGACCTTCAGGAGACTTCTCAAGACCTGGTTGTTCGAATAGTAGCAGCTCCCCCCCCAGCGCCTTGAGACCCTCATGGGTGAGTAGTGCGCTCTACAAATGATTGATTGATTTGTTGGTGGGAGGCTATGATCTGTGGAAGGCCACAATAGATCTTAAATCTGTGTGGGGTTCCAGACCCTGGCAGGTGTGAGGCACTGAAGCTTTACATCGCGCGTGCCTCATTCCGACTCAAATTTTATTTTTGAATGACTCGGTCTATCAGACTACGTGTTTTGGATTGGCTACTTCAAAGCAAATGAATGCCCCTGCCATTCCCGCTCTGGCTGCATATCTAAACTGGACCAATCATACTGATTGTTCCATTGACGACTTGCAGTCCTTATTCCAGAATGTTACTTTTAATATTTCTGCTTTAGACCTCCAAGGTTGGTTGGTTTAGCAAAACAGCTCAAATGCTTGCCAACTCCATTTCCATGACAAGGCTCCTGGCTATACACAAGATAGGCCTGATCCACGTTTTTCTAACTCCCATTCGGTCAACACTTACACGGTTGGTAAATTATGTCAAAACTGGTTAAAACACTCGACACTGTCATCTGTGAAACAACATTTGTCGTTATTATCAGGTGACATTGATTTGACCTGCTGCTGCTAGATCGAAACAATTTATTTACGCAACCTATAATGAAAATGGAAGCCGTCTCAAATTGAGGCTGCTTCCCGGTTACGGGCCATAGACCAGGCTAATTTAGAAAAAGTCCTTGCTGTTGTTGATAATAGTATTAACACACTTTCTTCACGCATTTACACATTGGACAGTATTGTTTCATCTTTTGTTGATATTGTGCAAGATGATGTGTCTGTTTTGTATCATGGACAGAATCAATTGCGTTCAGTAATGCAGTTTGCATGGACATTACAAACTCTTAAGATGGGGAAAGTTCCTTGGGATTATTTGAACGCTACATCTTTGTTTATGCCATTTAACTTAACAGACAAACAGCGATTTATGTCCATGAAAGATGCTACATACACGCTTTTACACATTGAAAAATTAGAACATTTGCCTTTTTCTGTGGCCGAAACTGAAGCTGCTGTCTGGCTCATCCATGGGGTAATAACCCTACCATTTCCCTTGTTTAAATTTAGCTCCTGTATGATGCATTACCCCCTAGGCCGCTATGAACCCTTAGGCAGTGCATTCCTTCATGAGGTGTGGTCATTACCATTCGCTTACAGATGCTTGCGGGATGATAAAGAAGTTTACCTAACTGGGGAATCGTGCGATTCAACCATAGGCCATTCTCTGGTCTGCAAAAATATACAGTTGCATGGAGCCTGTAACCTAACGGCCCCGAATCTCGCATGCATTCTGAAAGGTGTTCCAGTGCCCAATATATTACACCAACTTTCACTCTGAGGAATGCTGCGGTATGCTTGCTGGCATCCCTTACATTGTGACAGTCTCGCAATGTGTGGTTTGCTGTAAAAATGTACTGTTTCCACCCCCACATGGGAGACTCGATAACTCGGTCTGGCCTTCCATTCCGACCTTGAGAGCGGACTTCGATAAGTTGAGCAGAATTAGAGCATTGTTATCCCAAAAAGAAGTTTCTCTCACATCTGCACGTGAGACATTCATCCTTCATGTGGCCAATACCCGATCAGAGGTGCAGGCCCTTCTTAATACCGATCTCCCACTGCATTTCGGTGCTTTGATACATACCATTTTCAATGCCTCTCATACTGCTGGCTTGGCCCATTCTTTTAAAGTTGTGGGCTCTGGCCTTGTGTCTTCTTTCCAAACTATTTTTGGTGTAATACCGGCATTTATTCATTCTATTTTTTTCAGCGTCTTCGGTGGGTTGCCACTATTACTTACCTTAGCTGCTGGAGTACTGCTATTAATTTGCCTGCTGCGCAATGGCTGCTTTTCCTGTGGCACTACACAGCCAAGACCGACTGCAGATGCTTCGTGAGCCGTATGCTTGAATGCTATGGTACTCTGCCCCTGGCCACACTCAGCGTGGCTTACGGATTGTCCTTTCGTTTTGCATATTACACTTGCGTGCAACCTGTCTTCACCTGCTTGGAATGTTCATTTGAATGGGCATTGGACCTTTGCCTCTCCAATATGGTGTCTCCTGCCCCGGATTTTGATCTGCTGATGAGTCCCTTAGTGTCCCATGAGAAAGAGTGTTCCGGTGTTGGGATTATAGCCTGCGCGGCTGCGCTTGGAGTTTTGGCACAGTGGGATACTCTGTGCAGCAGCACAGGATTTCCTACAACGAGTTACATCGAGTATCACGCAAGTTGTCCGGTGATGGTGCTGGAGGCACCACTTATTGAGGAACATGTCTGTTCTTTCAGTTTGCTTGAATGGATGGCGTCTTTTTTCTGACGATAACAATAATTTCCTCCTGGAAGCAGTTGCAACTTACTGCTCATACACTTTGATGGATTACCCTGGCTGGCACCGTTCATCTGCAGGATTTTTGTTTTTGTTTCTTTTCTCTTTCCTCTTTTGTTGATATTTTATATATGCCAACCTTGTTAAAAGACAAAGGATTTTTTTTTTCACTTTCTTTCCTTACCAAAATTGACAGGCTGAATTCCAAATTGACTTTTTCTGCCACAATCTCAAATCACTGAATGATCGATGCTCTAACTTGATACTCAAACTTCTTGAACTCTGTGTTCTCCACACACCTCTGTCCGATGGACTGACCAGGGGAGGGTGTAGTGAGGTCATGGAATTAACTGCAGACATTGCTAAGTTAGCATTAGTTCGTATATGCTTGGCAGCCATTTTGCCGCTTTTGGACGTGTTACTATATGGCTTTATTCTTGTGGATAAACTGCTGGTGCATTTGTGCATGAGAACTGTCTGCCCTTCACACATTTAGCTGTACACTGTGCTCCTAGTCTGCACGGCGTGTTCAAGGTCGAAAAACAATGTATGCTGTTGATTCGCTTTGGTCTGTCCCGCGCCCATAGACACAACATAGAACACAGCTGCACTACTGAAAGTTGGGTGCTTTTAATATGGCATTGCATGCATGAAAAGGCACTTGGAGAGATTCATTCCAACAAAGAAGAGCTGTGCTTGTCCTGAGATGTGAATCCTGACATCTAGACTTGGAGGTATGGGGTCCCCCTGACAAAGCTTAGAGGTCTTCTATACTTATAATAAACTAGCTTATAACACGGGGAGGGTGGTAAGGCGTTGTAGGCCTGTTTCCACTATCATTATAATATGATTTCCCCTTTTGTGCTTTATGGAATTGTAACCATGCTGATTATATTATTCTTATGCATTTTGCTGCTAATGTTGGCTAGTGTACTGCATTGTAGAGCATGTTAGCTAAAATAAACATTTTAAACTATACCGTGTCTCTGTTTACTCACGTTGTGGACAAGTATGAGTGTTTTAACAAAAGAGTGTTCTTCTTCCCGCGATTCCTGAGAGGGACGGAGTGACATGTTCTAGGATGTCTAATCATTAGTAGCTTCGCTGTAGTACGGAGAACGAATGAGACACTATAGCTAGTCGGATTGGGGTTCTGGGTACTGAGGTGGGTTTTCTGGTACACCACTAAACACCGAGGTCCTGGTTTCCTGCGCATAGTTCTGTGTATGTGCAGAATCCCTGCAACAGAATCAGGTGCTCCCAGAATCCCTAACAATGCCTTTAAACCTCAAGAAGAAACCTGTGGTCCCTGAGCCCCAAACTACTCCTTTAGATCTCTCATTAAAAAAGGATGTTACGCGGCTGAATGAACCCTCCACCCCCCTCATCTCTAAGGGGCCAGTGGCTATGACGTTGGCTGCAGAAGATCTGTTGCAGCCCCAAACCCCTAAAGTGAATCGCCTCTCAAGAAAATATCTTAAGAAGAAGCAAGGGGTCCCGGCGTTACAAGTAGAAACAGTAGAAGGGCCCTTTATCAAACCCATTACACCGCAGGACCCTTCCCATACCCTGAAGCCCTCTATAGTTTCAAATAAACTAGTGGCACTGGTAGAGGAGCTCCCCCTAGACCAACCCCCAAAACCGTCTACAATCATTCCTGACAGGCTTAGGAACTCACCACCTGAAAATGCTCAACCCTTAGGAGCACCTTATACCGACAGCAGCGGGTGTCTCAAGGCACTGACAGGGTTGGTAGACAGCATTGATAGACCCACAGAAGCAGTGCACGAGGGGCCTTCTAAAACATACAATGGAGATTTGCATACGCCGGTTAGATATTCACCTGACCACAACCCTGACAGTTCCTTCACCGCTAGGACCCTCGACTATTTCGACCGCCATTTACACTCCCCGTGCCCTATGTCCCCTATCACCCCTCCAGGAGCGTACGACCCAACCAGCCCCGCGTCCAGTGTAATCCCCACATCACCCCCATTAATATACGCCGATAACAGTACGGGCTGGGGCGACTGTCCATATCAGAGTTTGGAGGTCTTATTTAGTGAGGACCCTTCCATGGCCGCCCTGGGTGTTCGCACTGGGACCCTGTTTCTATGATCCCACTGGGCCCTCCATTACAGAATGGTGTTGTGGCGGACAGTGTAAGAGAGGTCCCTGGGGTGTTTCAGGGCGTTATACAACCAAGCAGGGTGTTCATCCCTAATCAGCCGCAATATGATTCTGTAAACCCAAAAGAGGTACTAGGGGCTCATGTGAAAGATATACAGCTGGCGGACAGAAAGCTAAAACGCCAAGCGAACGCAGTAACCTTAAAATTGGGGAAGGAGGGTAGCAGTGACAGGGTCAAGATGGAGGCACAGGAGAAGATACTGCAAATGGTTGACCGGTGTAAAAGGGTGATCCTCCAAACGTGTCAAGCAACTGTGTCAGACATATGAGGTATACCGGCGTGACTAGGCCTACGCCGACCCCTAAAGACCCCCCATGCCCCGGGTATTAATAAAAGTGCACACAAATCAAAATATAGCCATAAGGTCCATACTGTACTGACAAAGACCCTGCGCTTCTTAAGTTTGCACACTCGTAAAAAGTACATAGAGCCCCGCAAACAAAGTCATACAGTTTCACGATCAGCACGTTAAGCACATACATCAGTACCATGCACCCGCCAATACATAAGTTCAGGAGAGAACATCCCGCGTGTCGGGCATTTGAAGGGCTCGAGGGGTAGAGCGGCAATACTCCAGCACCTGGATCACACAGAAGGTCCGTAGGGTGGGTCTGTAGCAGAGGCCTCTATGAGTACGTTGCACACAGGTACAAACCATACTGTTCAGATAGGATGGGGAAGACTACCTAGAAAAGCGTGGTCCCGTAAAAAGCAAACGTGGGCTAATAGCGCTAAGCAGCGCAGGCTTTTAATAAGTAAACTAAAGAAAGCCAGAATATGCGCTACACAGCAGCTTAAAAGACCCACAGAGCCCGTGCTAAGCCAGAATCCCCAAAATGATACAACAGCGAACTCCACAACAAGTCAAATTCCTCAAGATGAGGATTCAGAGGCCGTCTTTTTAGAGAGTGTTAGAAGCTACAGTCGTACTGTAGAGAGATTTAACGCTACAGAACACTACGAGGAGTTTAGGTTTGTTAACCTTCACCAGATAAGGTTCTCCGATCATGGGGTTTTAGCCATACATCAGGCTGTGCAAACACTCATAGAAAGGTTGTTACGCGATGTGGGTCCTAATGATTTTTTCCAACTACTCTTCCAGGGGCAGGGTTGTGGATATGATGATGCTGGGGAACTGTCTCTGGTGCAGATCCTGCCTCAAGGCTCGTTGTCCAGGGTGGGTGGTGTTTGAGTCCCAGAGCCCCAACACGATCATGATGGGTGCTGTGGCCTGTTGCAGGACTCTGTGGCCTATGGGTGTGACCCTGAATATTGAATGGGCCGCAGCAGGCCCCAAGGTCCAAAGCTTCTGTTAGAGCCCCAGAGCCCTTGGAGGTCCGGTAGGGGCTCTGGGGGCTGGTGAGGTACACAACGGTGTGGGGATCGGTGTCCCCAGGGATTTTAAAATAAGGCATCCAGACCAAGCTGTGAGCAAGGCGGTGCTCTGGGGCTGTATACCGCATGAGCCGGTTTGGTGCTTTATGGCCCTTGTATTTAAAATAATGGCAGCCGAGAGCCGGGCCGTCTGTGGGGAACGTGTGCAGCATGAGAAGTGTCCGGTGGGGGCCAGAGGTCCAAAGCTGTTGAGGTCTGCCCCAGAGTCCGCGGTGTTCCGTGCGGGGCTCTGGGGATTAGTGAGGGCGGTTCCAAGGTCAAGGGAGCAACCCTTGACCTTGCCAGGTAGGTCGCTCCCCCGCCACACAGCTCCGCCTGTGTGGTCCTGCCCGCTGCTGCTGCTGGTAAGCTCGCCCCTCTGATTGTTGCCTCGGTGCCCGTTCACCTTCTGTTCCCCCTCGCTGCCCCCTTCTCTGTGTCCAGTTTTGCCTTCTGTTCCCCCTCGCTGCCCCTTTTCTCTGTGTCCAGTTTTGCCTTCTGTTCCCCCTCGCTGCACCCTTTCTCTGTATCCAGTTTTGCCTTCTGTTCCCCCTCGGTGCCCCCTTTCTCTGTGTCCAGTTTTGCCTTCTGTTCCCCCTCGTTGCCCCCATTTTCTGTGTCCAGTTTTGCTTTTTGTACCCCTCGCTGCCCCCTTTCTCTGTGTCCAGTTTTGCCTTCTGTTCCCCCTCGTTGCCCCCATTTTCTGTGTCCAGTTTTGCTTTTTGTACCCCTCGCTGCCCCCTTTCTCTGTGTCCAGTTTTGCCTTCTGTTCCCCCTCGTTGCCCCCATTTTCTGTGTCCAGTTTTGCTTTTTGTACCCCTCGTTGCCCCCTTTCTCTGTGTCCAGTTTTGCCTTCTGTTCCCCCTCGTTGTCCCCATTTTCTGTGTCCAGTTTTGCTTTTTGTACCCTTCGTTGCCCCCATTTTCTGTGTCCAGCTTTGCTTTTTGTACCCCTCGTTGCCCCCATTTTCTGTGTCCAGTTTTGCTTTTTGTACCCCTCGTTGCCCCCATTTTCTGTGTCCAGTTTTGCTTTCTGTACCCCTCGTTGCCTCTCGACTCCCGCCGCTGCGTCCCCTGCGGCCCCGCCCCCCTGACTGCCCATTCGCTGCCCCTGCCTCCCGCCTCCCAGCTGCTCCTCCCTCCCACCTCCCCATATATGGCGGCCGCTGCACTGTGAGGAGAGCGACCCTTGACCTTGCCAGGTAGGTCGCTCCCCCGCCACACAGCTCCGCCTGTGTGGTCCTGCCCGCTGCTGCTGCTGGTAAGCTCGCCCCTCTGATTGTTGCCTCGGTACCCGTTCACCTTCTGTTCCCCCTCGCTGCCCCTTTCTCTGTGTCCAGTTTTGCCTTCTGTTCCCCCTCGCTGCCCCCTTTCTCTGTGTCCAGTTTTGCCTTCTGTTCCCCCTCGCTGCACCCTTTCTCTGTGTCCAGTTTTGCCTTCTGTTCCCCCTCGCTGCCCCCTTTCTCTGTGTCCAGTTTTGCCTTCTGTTCCCCCTCGTTGCCCCCATTTTCTGTGTCCAGTTTTGCTTTTTGTACCCCTCGCTGCCCCCTTTCTCTGTGTCCAGTTTTGCCTTCTGTTCCCCCTCGTTGCCCCCATTTTCTGTGTCCAGTTTTGCTTTTTGTACCCCTCGTTGCCCCCTTTCTCTGTGTCCAGTTTTGCCTTCTATTCCCCCTCGTTGCCCCCATTTTCTGTGTCCAATTTTGCTTTTTGTACCCCTCGCTGCCCCCTTTCTCTGTGTCCAGTTTTGCCTTCTGTTCCCCCTCGTTGCCCCCATTTTCTGTGTCCAGTTTTGCTTTTTGTACCCCTCGTTGCCCCCATTTTCTGTGTCCAGCTTTGCTTTTTATACCCCTCGTTGCCCCATTTTCTGTGTCCAGTTTTGCTTTCTGTACCCCTCGTTGCCTCTCGACTCCCGCCGCTGCATCCCCTGCGGCCCCGTCCCCCTGACTGCCCATTCGCTGCCCCTGCCTCCCGCCTCCCAGCTGCTCCTCCCTCCCACCTCCCCATATATGGCGGCCGCTGCGCGAACGCGCCGCTGGCGCGCCGAAGGCATGCCTAAGGCAAGCCCGTCCGCGCCTGGACCGCGCCCAGCACCAGAACCCCTGGGCCGTGCGCCCCCCGCTCCAGCCTCGAGGACCGACGCCGATACGATGCCACCACACTCCACGCTCTCAACCCCGGACAGACGCACAACTGCTTCAAGGCCGCCCCGAAACGCACCCATGGTCCCTTCACCTGCCGGAACTGCAGCTACACCAACCTCAGAGCCACCGAGGCGCCCGCCAAGAAGTACCTCAACCACCTCCGATGCATCCTACTGAACACCCGCTCCGCACACAAACACGCCGTCGAGCTCTGGGACCTGCTCGACACATCATCACCAGACGTCGCCTTCCTGACAGAGACCTGGATGAACGACTCCTCCGCCCCCGACATCGCCATAGCCATCCCAGACGGCTATAAGATCACCCGCAGAGACCGCATCAACGCAGTAGGAGGAGGAATCGCCATCGTCCACAAGAACACCATCAGGGTCTCGACCAGCACCGACGACACTCTCAGCACCGCCGAACACATGCACTTCCAGATCCACACGGACCCCAACACCACCCTTAGAGGCACCCTTGTCTACAGACCCCCTGGGCCCTGACCCCAGTTCAGCGACTCCATCGCCGACTTCATCAGCACGCACGCCCTGACCTCTACCGACTACATCCTCCTCGGAGACCTGAACTTTCACCTGGAGAACAACAATGACAGCAACTCCACCACCCTGATCGACAACCTCGCCAACCTCGGTCTGAGCCAGCTCGTCACAACATTGACCCATTCCGCCGGCCACACGCTTGACCCCATCTTCTCCTCAAGCTCCCACGTCTCCTTCAGACACACCACGGAACTCCTCTGGAACGACCACCGCTGCATCCACTTCACCTTCCAGAAACCCACCACACACCACCGCACCCAACAGATCCCACGCCGCTGCTGGAGCAAAGTCACCGAAGACCAACTACGGGCAACCCTCGCTCTTAGCCCTCCCTCCGACCCATCCAACACCGACGATGCCGCCTGCAACCTCAGACGATGGATGGACGACTGTGCCAACACCCTCGCCCCGCTGAAAAAACTCACCTACAGTGACACCACCAAAAGAGCCAGCTGGTTCACCTCGGAACTCCTAGCTTCCAAGCGCACCTGTCGGAAACTAGAGAAGAAATGGCACAGTGATAAGACACCGGACAGCCACGCAGCCCACAAAGACGCCATCCGTAACCACCACCACCTCATCAAGTCCGCCAAGAGAATCTCCTTCAAAGACCGCCTGTACAACAACGCACACAACAGCAAGGAGCTCTTCAACATCGTGAAGGAACTCTCCAACCCCAGCTCCAACACCAACGACATCCCGCCGTCGCAAGTCCTGTGCGATTCCCTCGCCACCTTCTTCCACCGCAAGATCGCCGACATCCACGACAGCTTCAACACCCAGACAGCCCCAACTAAGATCGATGCACCAGACCCGCCGCACACCATCGACCACGAACCCCTGCCAGCCTGGGCCAGCGTGAACATCGATGACACCATCAAGACCATGAGCACAATACACTCCGGCTCCCCGTCAGACCCTTTCCCGCACCACATCTTCAACAAAGCCAGCAGCTCCATCGCACCCCACCTGTGCAACGTCATCAATCTCTCCTTCGAGACCGCGACCTTCCCAGAGAGCTGGAAACACGCAGAGATCAACGCCCTACTCAAAAAACCCAAGGCGGACCCGAGAGACCTCAAGAACTTCCGGCCCATCTCCCTGCTTCCGTTCCCAGCCAAGGTCATCGAGAAGATCGTCAACAAACAGCTAACCCGATACCTCGAAGAAAACAGCATCCTGGACCCATCCCAATCGGGGTTCCGCAGCAACCACAGCACTGAGACTGCCCTCATCGCCGCCACCGACGACATCAGGATCCTGCTGGACAATGGTGAGACTGCAGCCCTCATCCTGATGGACCTCTCTGCTGCCTTCGACACTGTCTGCCACCGCACTCTACGCGCACGCCTCCACGACGCAGGGATCCGAGACAAGGCCCTGGAATTGGCCACCTCCTTCCTCGCCGGCAGAACCCAGAGAGTCCGCCTCCCACCATTCCGATCCGAAGCCTCCGAGATCATCTGCGGCGTACCCCAGGGATCATCCCTCAGCCCAACACTGTTCAACATCTACATGACCCCGCTCGCACGCATCGCCAGACAGCACGACCTCAACATAATCTCCTACGCCGACGACACTCAACTGATCCTTTCCCTCACCAAGGACCCCTCGCCGCCAAATCCAACCTCCATGAAGGAATGAAGGCCGTCGCCGAGTGGATGAAGATCAGCCGACTAAAACTGAACACGGACAAGACAGAGGTCCTCATCCTGGGCTCCAACCCCTCAGCCTGGGACGACTCCTGGTGGCCAACGACACTAGGAGCAGCACCGACACCCACCGACCACGCACGCAACCTGGGAGTCATCCTCGACTCAACGCTCTCCATGGCCAGGCAAGTCAACGCAGTCTCATCCTCCTGCTTCAACACCCTCCGCATGCTTCGCAAGATCTACAGGTGGATCCCGACAGATACAAGAAGAACAGTCACCCAGGCCCTCGTCAGTAGCAGACTTGACTATGGGAACGCCCTCTACGCGGGAGCCCCGGCCAAGCTCATCAAGCGACTGCAACGCATACAAAACGCCTCCGCACGCCTGATCCTCGATGTACCACGCCACAGCCACATCACCCCCCCACCTGAGGAACCTGCACTGGCTCCCCGTCGACAGGAGAATCTCATTCAAACTCCTCATCCATGCACACAAGGCACTCCACAAGACTGGCCCAGCCTACCTCAACAGACGACTCCTCTTCTACGTCCCCAACCGCCAGCTCCGCTCCGCCGACCTCTCCCTCGCCACCGTCCCTCGCATTCGAAGAACTACCACCGGCGGCAGATCCTTCTCACACCTCGCCGCCAAGACCTGGAACACCCTTCCACTAAGCCTACGACAGACCCAAAACCTGCTGACCTTCAGGAGGCTACTCAAGACCTGGTTGTTCGACCAGTAGCAGCACCCCCCCCCTTTTTTCTCCCCAGCGCCTTGAGACCCTCGCAGGTAAGTAGTGCGCTCTACAAATTCTGTGATTGATTGATTGATTGATTGATTGTATGGGGCTTGAGGCCATGGTCTTATAAAATAAAGGCCCCCAGAGTCTGCTTCCCAAGTGCGGGACTCTAGGGGCTCGTGCAACAGTGTTGCGGTGCAGGGCTTGAGGCCCCTGTATTTATAAAATAAAAGGCCCCCAGAGTCTGCTTCCCAAGTGCGGGACTCTAGGGGCTTGTGTGACAGTGTTGCGGTGTGGGGCTTGAGGCCCCTGTATTTATAAAATAAAAGGCCCCCAGAGCCCGCCACGTTCATGTGGAGCTCTGGGGCTTGTGCGGGCCGCATCGTTTTAAAAATAGAAGCCCCCAGAGTCTGCTGTGGTCCGAGCGCTGCTCTAGGGCATGTGGTAGGGGCCGATGTGATGGGGACAGCCCCCAGAGCCCTCTGAGATCCGGGAGGGCTTGGGGGCGAAGTGAGGCATGGGGCTTGAGGCCCCTGATGTAATAAATAAGGCTCCACAGAGCCCGCTCACCAAAGGCGCTGCTCGGGGGCTGGGGGATCGTCGACCACCGCGTGGGTCCTGATGGCGGCTGCATGGCTAGGGGAACTTCCTCTTCGTGTTTGTGCTGGCATGGCACGCCCCATCTGTGATTTCATCACTGGGGACACCCCTGACATCACGGAGGGGCGTGCCCTACCATTGCAAACATGGAGGGGAAGTTCCCAGGAAAGGATTCCTCCACAGTGGCTGTGCGGCGGGGTTTACAACCCCAAGGGCCACCAGTGAAAATAATACAAATTGTATTTACAGCTGTAGGGACCATTTAGCAGCATCCCCAGTGGCTTTTATTTTTATTAATTTTTTATTATGGTGTGAATATTTATATAGCGTAAACTTGACCCAAAGGGCTTGCAGCACTTTTACCAGAGCAACTGTTACGTTACACAAGCACACATTCATTTTAGGTAGGCACAGGGCTGTTAAGTGATTTGCCCAGAATCACAGGATTTTGAGCAGGCGTAGAGGTTTGAACATTGTTCCCCAGCTCAGAGGTTGGCAGATCTAGCCCTGAGACCAAGGGGTTTGTGTGTAGGGATTACCGGCATAAAGCTGTGGTATCTTCTTTTACAGTCATGGGTCTTGTTAACAGAGCCCTAGGCTGTAAAATTATAATAGGGGTCCAACATGTAGTCCTTAGAGGTTGTTGGCTCGTTTCTACCGTTTTAGAGCGTCTCTCCCTAACACTGATAAGCAGGATGGTGTCTTCCAGGGGTTCTGTCTATGTATGCTTATTTTTCTTTTCTAAAAGCACATGATGCAGCGTCCCTTGCCCCCATCAATTATGCCTATATGCCCAATGCATAGATTGTATACCATGCAGCCCTGAGTGTGTATATAATGTAATTGCTGTGTGGCTCATTGTGTTTCAAAGATATATCCTTTTGTTACTTGTAGTTTATAAGTTAAACCCCCAAATATAAAGCACTGAATCATAAAGGGGGTCTGAGAGCAGCATGACCAAGGCCTAGTTTAGATTAGAGCCTAGTTTAATGCTGCACATACAGTGGGGCTTGTGGGTAGGAATCGGGATTCTTATTAAAAAGTAAACGTCATTGCACGTGGATGTTTTCAATTTTGAATTTATACTTTCCCAAACTTTAACTAGGGTGTTTAGCAGTGGGTCTGACCGGTTGTTCCTACAGCTTGCAGGTCTATGGCCTATGTAACATTTTCCTAGACGACGTTTTACGTATGCCCTATGTAAGGATGATTGTCTCTATGTATTATGTATTTGCGTTTTCTAAGGTGAATGTATAAAACTGTAATGCTGTGTTTATGAACGCTAGTTTTAAATCAGACGTGTTTGATCTAACCCCAGCCACAGGCCCTCCCGGAAATAAGTATCACAGATGAAGAAATGCTCGCCCTGCAGCCAGGTTTATGTATTTAGAGTTGTATAGTTCTGAGTAGTGATTGTACAACGGTGACTCAGAAGCTCTGCTTTTCTAATGGTATTCTCATGTATGTATGATTTTATAGATTATGATCCCGAACTACAAATAGCTCTTGACGGTCTAGAACGGTACCTGGAGACTCAAGACGCATCATTGTGTGCGCAGGATAACAGTTCTTACAGGAAAATAAAAAATGCCTGTGTTCTTTAAACTGTCTAAGACTTACGCGGTGTTAGTCCAAAAACTACAGCGGTGAACTTAAGGAGGGTTCCTCAGAAGGGACTGCTAAGGCCTGGTTTATAATGCAAATATGATTATTTTTTTCTTTACAGGGCCGGCGGAGTCATGCACGGATGGCGGGGATGTGCAAGAGTCTGTAGAGCCGCGAACAAAAGATAGGCCGCTAAAAAGGAAAGCTTCAGCATCTAAAGAGGGATCAGTGACAAAGAAAGGAGCTGGGAAAAGACCTCCAACAGGTGTGGTTTTTTACAAAAGGGTGTGAAAAAAAGAACTCTCGGGGGTTTATTCTCTCAATCAGAAGGGGCCACCGCCATGTAGTACTGGCTGTATAAAGGGGACCACTGTACAGTTTTTAAATTCACCTTCACGTCACAGCACTGCACACTCAGTCAAGATACCTGCTCCGCTGTAAACCAGGCGTTGAAGCACACCAGGGACACAATCGGTGTCACCAGGTGGGCCCGATGATGAAGCATGCCACCAACTAGGTTGGTGGGTGAGGGCTTTCAAAAAAGAAAAAGCTTTTCTTTTACAAAAACCATACAATGTTGCATTTGTATACAACCTTAGCCTAGTCCTATTTGATGATATACATTAAACTTTGGGGATAAGGACTAGTTCTCTAATCCTCTCTCTCCTTTTGATATTTAAATAAGCATATATGTCAGACATATGGGGTATACCGGCGTGACTAGGCCTACGCCGGCCCCTAAAGACCCCCATGAACCGGGTATTAATAAAAGTACACACAAATCAAAATATAGCAGTAAGGTCCATACTGTACTGACAAAGTCCCTGCGCTTCTTACGTTTGCTCAGGGGTAAAAAGTACATAGAGCCCCGCAAACAAAGCCATACAGTTTCATGATCAGCACCTGAAGCACATACATCAGTACCATGCACCCGCCAAAACATAAGTTCAGGAGAGAACATCCCGTTGGTCGGGCATTTGAAGGGCTCGAGGGGTAGAGCAGCAGTACTCCAGGACCTGGATCACACAGAAGGTCCACAGGGTGTGTCTGCAGCAGAGGCCTCTATGAGTACGTCGCACACAGGTACAAACCATACTGTTCAGATAGGATGGGGAAGGCTACCTAGAAAAGCACGGTCCCGTAAAAAGCAAAAAAGTGGGCTAATAGGCGCTAAGCAGTGCAATCTTTTAATAAGTAAACTAAAGAAAGCCAGAATATGCGCTACACAGGGGCTTAAAAGACCCACAGAGCCCGTGCTAAGCCAGAATCCCCAAAATGATACAACAGCAAACTCCACAACAAGTCAAATTCCTCAAGATGAGGATTCAGAGACCGTCTTTTTAGAGAGTGTTAGAAGCTACAGTCGTACTGTAGAGAGATTTAATGCTACAGAACACTACGAGGAGTTTAGGTTTGTTAACCTTCACCAGATAAGGTTCTCCGATCATGGGTTTTAGCCATACATCAGGCTGTGCAAACATTCATTGAAAGGTTGTTACGCGATGTGGGTTCTAATGATTTTTTCCAACTACGCTTCCAGGGGCAGGGTTTTGACAGTCCTTTGTTCACCAAACGAATGTCCCGTGATATCATTGACGCCGTGGAATGTTTAGAAAACCTCTCGAGGCTTTTACAGAGTAAGGCTGAACTAGTCGCCTATGGCACTTCCAGAGTCATAGCCCTCATTGTACGGGGTCGTGAGGGGGGTGTTTCCAGACCTTTAAAGAGCATACTATACAGCAAGATAATTGGTAAGAAACAACGTTGGCTGCTCAACGGAGCGGCCAACACATGTCTGGCAGCCAGCATCGTGGGGTTGCTGATGGGGCGCAACACCACCCAAGCTGTCATCATGTCTAGAGCGGCTGAAGCCCATGAGGTTCTTGAAATACCTCCAGACCGCATGGTCGGCTTTGGCGACACATGTCTTTTTGATAACTATTTCGCCGTTATGGTGAAAGTTCTTTATCACAATGGTTCTTGGAAGTACTTTACAACCGGGGAACATTTGAAAAACAAGACCGTATATGTCCTTCACCACGAAAATCACTTTTACGGTATCTTGAACCTTAAAAGTTTTCTGGGAGTCAAGTACGTGTGCACACATTGCGACCACATATACAACACTAAGGCATATCATCAGTGTGAAATGCACTATAAGATGTATCAGAGGGACGGTTGCATTGTAGACGCCGCCCTGAAGGTGAGGTGTCGCACCTGTAATATGTTTTGTTGCTCTCAAGACTGCTTGAGCATACACAACAAAGCTGTTAAATGCATCCCTAAAATGGATTGCCCTGAGTGTGGCTGGTATGTGGCAGAAGATCGCAAAGGCATGAAATGCCCAAGGTGTCAGGCGCCTTTTAGGGCAGGAACTGTACACAGGTGCTACATGGTTAAAGGCAGACCACAGACCAAAACCGAAGACTACATAGTGTTTGATATAGAGTGCACACAAGAGATGGGAGTACACCAACCTAACTATATTTACGCAAACCATCTAACTTCTGATGACAGCTGGGAGTTTGAAGGACGAACGTGCGTTGGTGATTTCCTTAACACTTTCATTCAAACCAAATTCAAAGGGTTTACCATGCTGGCCCATAACTCAAAAGCATATGACTCATTCTTTATTTTACAAAATATGATTCGTGAAAAGGTACAAGTAGAACTCATCAATCAGGGTTCCAAGCTGATGTTGTTAACGGCTGGCCAGTTACAAATAAGGTTCATAGACACCCTGAATTTCCTACCCATGAAATTGAGCAGGCTTCCAAAAGCCTTCAGTTTCCCAGGGTGTAAAGATTATTTTCCACTCTTTTTTAATACCTGGGCGAACCAGAATTAGGTGGGGCCCATGCCGCCTCCGGACAGCTACGGGGTTGAATTTATGATGCCTGCCGAGAAAGAGAGCTTTCTACAATGGTACTCTGAAAACCATGAAAAGGAGTTTCATTTTCAAACAGAGTTGAAAGCTTATGGTCATGCTGATGTTATGATCCTGTGAAAAGCCTGCAACCTCTTAAGAGATGTTGTTGTGTCCATGACTAAGAAAGTAAGGGTTTTGAAGCCCAAGACCCCTCAAATGACTAAGACAGTCGAATGCATAGACCCGTTTCAAAACATCACTTTGGCCTCCATGTGTATGTCCATCTACAAGCACATGTTTTTAAGATCAAAAAGTATTGCTCTAGTGCTGCCAGACCTCTATAACGGTAAACAGAAATGTTATTCAACCCCCTCTATCCAATGGCTCATGTACGTCTCTGAGAAGGAAGACATACATATTCAACACGCCTTACAGGGTGGTGAATACCGCCTGGGTCCCTATAACCTGGATGGGTACGCTGTAATTAAGGGAGTGCCGATGGCCTTTGAATGCAATTGCTGCTTTTACCACGGCTGCCCTTAGTGTTACAAACCCCACGAGTTTAACAGACTGATGGGTGCCAAATTTGAGCACTTACACAGACGTACTCTGATGAAGGCCCAGTATGTTGAAAAATGTGGCTTTGCTATGAGGGTCCTTTGGAAGCATGAGTGGTTAGATATGCTTAAACACTTCAATAGGAATTGAGGGTCTCAGGGAACGTTTAGAGACCAGCGCAGATAAATTCCCCAAAAATACCTTACAAAACCATGAACAAATCCGCGCGTCTACTGAGTCAAACAAGACTAATGCTATGGCTGAAGACCTACAACTCAGTGGTGCTATAGACAAAGGAAGGACAAACCTAAATAAGGAAGCCCTTAAAGAGGAAAATCCTTTAAAAAGGACGGATTCCCATCACTCACCGAGGTGACATGCTTCATCATCTTGGTCTCCTCCTGGTCACACACTAGTGTAACCAAGGGCTACAACCTTCTTAAACTGAGAAGGGAGCTCATGGATGTTTTGAAGTAGGTGTGATGGAGAAACTAAAGAGAGATAGCTCTCAACAATGTCACAGATGTGAAAGGACAATTCTATAAGAGTGAT
This sequence comes from Calotriton arnoldi, assembly GCA_963921515.1. Lineage (NCBI taxonomy): Eukaryota > Metazoa > Chordata > Amphibia > Caudata > Salamandridae > Calotriton > Calotriton arnoldi. The sequence continues at coordinate 556,323 of CAWUFW010010700.1, forward strand.
GGGCGCAGTGCATGAAAAGTAAGAGGAGGCCTTTAACGACGCTACAGCAAAACCCCACGGCTGCCTGCTGGTCGACTTAAAAAATAATACTCTAGAAGACTACAGACTGAGGTCTGATATTTTCCCCCTGATTTCCCTGTCGCTTACACACCTAAGACCAAGTCCCGAGCCTATAAAAAGCTGCGCTGAAGACCTTTAGAGACATTTGCAGTCCAGCCCTTATAACACCTGGTGTTGACCATGTCTGACCACCTACGCCGATATTTAGCTCTACTGAAAATGCTGGTTACAGCCAGTCCCCCGCACAGAAAGGCCATCCTATGCGCAGCTTCTGACGATTTAGTGGCGGCCATTTCAGAAATAGCCCTAAACACCCTAAAAGGTAAAGTCCCTATATCAAAGAGACAGTTACAGGTGCTGAAGAAGAAGCGACATCTTATCAAGAAGCTCAGTAATAAAAAGGCCTCACTCATTACCAAGAAGAAACTGGAGAAACAATCTGGGTGTTTTATAGGCTCTTTGTTGGGCATAGCTATACCCATAATTACAAGCCTCCTCTCGGGACGGTGATGGAGCATGCCACTAAGATGTATTTGGTTCCTAGACAACAGTTGGGCTCTTCTGCGGACAACGCCTGGGATATACGGCAAAATGAGACTCTGTGACTGGATGCTGAAATTAAAGACATTTTTAACCAGACAGATCTAAACCCGTACGACAAAGCTAACCTTGACACCAGCACCCTTAAAAAAAATGTGAGCTATTACAAGCAGTGGGATATCGAAAAAAATAAGCTAACTCTATATACCCCTGACTGTGAACAACCACCTGCACCACCGACTGCTCCTCACCCCCAGCAGCCGCAGCCGACCCTTGCACCACCCTCAGATATCTTTGTTGAGGACCTCTTAAAAAAATATAAGTCAGAGGCACAGGGAGAACGCGCAAATGTTGCGGAGTAAACTTGCAGCTTCTAAAGACCTAACAGCGTGGAATGAACAATGCACATTTCTCTACAAGGGGCAGCCGGTTGTTGGGTCACACATGTACGATCTAGTTAAAGGTCTCACACACACCAGAACCCTAACGCCGCAAAATGCTCCTAGAGGTTGGGATCAGTTTCTGCGAGCCACTGCTAAACTCAACATCTCTTCCACATTCGTTGGTAATAACGATCACTGCCGTATGCTTGAAAGTTTGAAGGCACCCCTCCCTCCATCACCAGCCGCCTCTGACGTTCCACAGCTATCCCCCTCCTGGAGCACCCCACCTGCGACGGCTGAACAGAGAAAAAAGACACTGCCCAAATCCCATACGTGGATTAAGCCCTAATGTTCTACAGACTTTTTGAATAAATGTGCCTATTACGTGTATAGTCATGTCTGATTTTTCTGCATATATTTCTTTAGTAAGGGATGTCATTGTAATGCACACCCTACATAACTGTTTGTAATAAACACTTTTATAACTTTTCAACCTGTCTCACTCGTCTTTCAAAACATTTTTAATTATGGTGTATGTGGCAGCATAGAAATACAGAGTCTGAATGCCCATTTTAAAAATGCTTTTATTTTAGAATTAAATCGGTTTTTATTGGCAGAACACAAGGCAAGAATAAGCAGTGCGCCATTCCCTACAACCCAATGGGCCGGCAACTTTGTGATCAGAATAGTAGCAGAGCTTATGCATCATGAATCGGCTGAACAGGTAAATAACACAGCATGTCGCCTACAACCCAACTTGGGCCGACCGCGTTCAACATTTTGGAGTGAGAAGTAAACTTGTTAGTGTAGGAATAGGACAGAAGCAGAATCTAGAACACCACCCTTGGTCGTGCGACAGAGCAATAAGGACCAACCGTGGCACGTTTGAAGCTAGAGAGTCTGTGTTTAGAGTACCAAAACAAGAAAAAAAAAGGAACAAATAAACCAAAAAGTAAAACTTATAAAACCCAGATCCCCCCACCCCCTCCCCTCCTCCAACTCTGTGAGCTACCCACACTCTAAGACCTGCACAAATGGTCCTATATGAAGGGTACCAGTCCCCCGGGGGAAAAGCGAGTATATTGAGAGTCGCCCCTTCTAACCTCCTTCCTGACTCTCCGGGATCAGCTTCAAGAGCCGTAGGTAGGCAGGGCATGTTAGTTCCCGGAACTCTGAGGATAAAATGGTAATGAAAGGAGCCCAGACTTTAGGGTATTCAGATTTATCCCTAAGCGAGGCCATGAACAAGCGCTCCATAGCTAAGAAGGTCCACAATTGGAGTAGCCATTGAGAATGATCTGGGGTCCTGTCGGTCTTCCAGCCCGCCAATATAACCAGATGCGCGGCATTCAGAGCCAAGGCGATCTTCTTGCCTCTGAGTGCAGCGGAAAGGTCAAAGCGTTGGGGAGTCCTGGGATAGTGTAGCTGGGAAATCTCGGGATAGTAGTATCAAAGGCCCTGTCAATCTCGTCAAGGATTTTGTCCCAGTATCTTGTAAGCTTTGGGCAGTTCCACATCAAGTGGAGGAGAGTTCCCGGACTTCCACAGCCACGCCAACAAAGTCCGTTACTCTGAGAGCTCTACTTAGTTAACTGCTCCGTGGTATGGTACCAGTAGGATAACATTTTAAATGCAGTCTCTGTGTTACCCATAGAGTGTGCAAAATGATGTGCTCTATAAAAGATGTCCCCCCACTCTTTGTCTGACAGAGTACGACCTATTTCCACCTCCCACCGTCTCTGTCCCGCAGTGCAAGCCCCTTTCACGTCTAATGTAAGGAAGGTGTAGAGCTCGGAGATAAGCCTGCGGTCGTCCTTTTTCAGAAGAAGCCACTTCTCAAATGGAAGCATCGGTCTGCTGACCAGGGGACGCACAAAGGAAGTTGGCGTCCAGTGCAGCAGTTGTGTGTGAAGAAAAAGGTCCAAGCCTGCAAGGTCATAGTCTTCTCGACGCTCCTTAAAGAGAATAGGGTCCCTCAGGTTGAACAGTTGTCCCAGACGCTTACATCCGCCCTCCAACCAGCGCGCACCTACGCCTTTGCCCATCCCAGGGGGGAAATCTGAGTTGGAGAAAATTGGAGACATGGGAGAGGGGAAAGTGGTAAGGTTTACGTGTTTAACCACCTTATCCCAGGCTAACATGGTAGGATGGGTGACCCAAGAGCACGCCGATCTGGGCAGCCAGACCTCCCTCCAAATATGCCGACCAGCCCCTGTCTGGTCCATAAACACCCAGTGCTTTTCCATCATGGGACGGTTCCATTCCACGAGGTAGCGTAGCAGCGAGGCCTGGTAGTAGCAAGTGAGATTGGGCAGGGCCAGGCCGCCGTTCTTCTTAGGGCACTGTAGCAAAGTTTTCTGCAGTCTGGGCGAGATCGGGCCCCAGATGAAGCGTTCTATCTCTTTTTGGATCTGTAAAAGCGCATTTGGCGGGGGAGTAGAGGAAGGGTCTGGAAAAGATACAGGGCTCGTGGGAGGATATTCATTTTTATTGCAGCCAATCTACTGAACCATGACAGGGGCAGACACCTCCATTGGGCAAGATCTTTCCGGATGCGTGAGAGTAGAGTAGAGTAGAGTAATTCGTTTCCGCGGTCTTATCCAGACTAGGATGCAGGACCAACCCCAGATATGTAATGCCCCCTGTCACCCAGTCAAAGCCAAATTGGCCCTGTAAGGTGTTCACTGTGGAGGGCTTCGCTGTGAGATTCAGCGCCTGCGATTTCTGCATATTGACTTTAAACCCAGAGACCTGACTGAAAGCCTGTAAGTCCGCCACAATGGCTGGCATGGCATGGAGGTTAGGGGATGTGCTATCGAGAAGATGACATTGTCGGTGTAAAGGCTAATAAGATGACGATCCGCCCCGAATGGGACACCCTGCGCCTGTGGATTGTCCCGAAGCCGCTGCGCAAAGGGCTCCATATACAAGACGAAGAGCAGTGGGGAGAGAGGACAACCCTGTCTGGTGCCTCTCTCCACCGTAAAATCTCCCGAGAGTACACCATTGACCCTGACCCGCGCAGTAGGAGCATTATAAATGCTAGCTACCCAGCTACGGAACTTGGGTCCTATGCCGAAGCGCTCCAGTGTGGAGAACAAGTATGGCCAGTGCACCCGGTCAAAGGCTTTCTCGGCGTCAACTGCCAGCAGAAGAGCCTCCTCCTTTGACCTGTGCACCTTGTCAATTAAGTGGCATATCCTTTTGGTATTATCCCCACATTGCCTACTCGGCATAAAGCCCGACTGGTCTGGGTCAACCAGGCTGGGCATGAGAGGATTTAATCTGTGGGCCAGGATACTTGAGAATAACTTTGCGTCTATATTTAGCAGAGATCGGCCGATATGCGCTAGAGAACACCGGGTCTTTCCCTGGTTTGTGGATGACAGAGATCATCGCCTGGAGCATAAAAGTCGTAAGGAAACCCGAGTCAGTGAAGGAATTGAAAAGCCGGGTAAGCGGTGGTGCCAGCTCCGTGCAAAAAGTCTTATAGAAAAGGGCACTAAACCCACCCGGGCCGGGTGCTTTCATAAGCTTCAGTCGGGCAATAGCGGAGACCACCTCCTCAATTTGAATGGGGGCCTCCAGCCCGTCCGCTTCAGCAGCTGGAAGAGGGGTAACCACCGCACAGCAGAGATATTCAAGAGGGTCTGCGAGGCTCGAGGACTCGGCGGAATAAAGTTCTGCATAGAAGGCCCGAAAGGCCGCAGCGATCCCAGAGTCATCTGTCACTACCATCCCGTGGGCCTCTCGAATCGCCCCCACTGCCCGGGCCTGCTGCTGACTGCGGAGGCAGTGTGCCAGCATGCGACCGCCCCTGTTAGAGCCGACGTAGTACTTATGTTTGAGCCGTATCACCGCGTGTTCAGCTCTGTCAAGGTCCAGCCGTTTGTTGGAGCCGCTCCTTCTCCAACTGGCGCCAAATTCGAGGAGCACCTGTGCGCTTATGAATGTCCTCTAGTTCCTTCACCCGGCCTTCGAGGTTGTGACGCTTATCTCGCCTAGTTTTATTATCATAGGCCGCTTTAGCGAGGAGAGCCCCTCTCGCAACTAACTTAAGCGCCTCCCAGATGGAGGCCAATGGAGTGATGCCATCATCGTTAAGTGCTAGGTTGTCAGTCAGCGTGTGTCAAAGATCCTCCACCACTTGTGGGGACCGCAGGAGGGAGTCCCATAAGTGCCACTGCGATGGGAACAATTTCGCATGCGGGAGGCGCAGTGTTAGAGTGATGCGAGTGTGGTCCGATAGTGAGAGGGCCTCAATGGTAGAGGCCTGGGTACAGGCCCACGCTGCCTGGGTGACAAGGAAGTGGTCTAGGTGGGTGTACGTCTTGTGGGCAGCAGAGTAAAAGGAGTAATCCCTTTTGCCGGGGTGTAAGCAGTGCCATGCATATCTAACTCCGCAATCCTCCAACCATGCCTTCCCATTCCCCGAAATAGCTCCTGCGCTGCCTGTTCTCGGACACGAATGGTCGACCTCAGCGTCCATAACTAAATTCAAGTCCCCCCCCCCAAACAACCACCAGGGAGTCAGGCATACGCAGCACATCGGCCATAGCATTCAACAGAAACTTCTCTTGATGTTCATTGGGGGAGTAGAGGGAAGCTATTGTGATAGTGGAAGACCCAACGTGTAAACGCAGCGCAAGGAGGAGTCCCTTAATCTCTGCCACCGTTCCCACCACCGTGCCCCTAAAGTGTTTAGACAGCAGGATGGCCACCCCTCCCTTCTTAGTTTTCCCCGAAGACCAAAATTTCACGGGGAACGCTCTGTGTTGCATGCGGTGCGTGTCGCTGTGGAGGAGGTGAATTTCTCGGAGTAGGCACACTTCCCCCTTATGTATTTTCAAGCAAGGATAGCACAGCTTTCCTTTTAATGGGGTTATTAAGGCCTTTGGCATTAAGACTTACTACTTGGACTGCCATCAGGAGAAGAGAAGCCACCAAGCGCCTTGGTTACGGGGCAATGACCTCCGTGGTAAATAGAGCTAATGAGGGACTGAGTTTGTATGTGCAGGCAGGCCGGCCCTGTCACAGGGACATGGGATAAAAAGCTCACCGGAAGGAGGACCCACCCCACCCAAGAACCAAAAAAAATAAACCCCATAACAATGAAACAATACGAAGTCCAACTTGAAGGCTGGGTAGTACTCAAAGGGGACTGCCAGAAGTTTGAGGAACATCTTCAGGAGGGAACAAAGCGCCCCCTCCACCCCCACCGAACCCACAAAAGATTGCATAGACCCAAAGGCACATTACCCTCAATCATTATTATCCAACGACCCCCCATCTGCGCCTGTCAGAGTCTGGAGGACAGCAGACCGTTCCTTGATAATGGTAGCCAGGTCAGGGCGGAGGCGTTCCAGATTCCGGCCACCCAGAGGCCCGCGCCCCTGAGGCCTCCGTGTGCCACGCTCTGCGGCTTCTGAGTGAGTGGGTAGGTCCTTGAGAGAGAGCTTCAGCACTCTGCAGGCTTCGGACAGGGAAGGGATCTGATGCAACTTCCCGTCGAGATGGAAGATGAGGCGAAAGGGGTGGCCCCAGGCATAAGAAACATTCTGAGAATGAAGATGATCAGTGATGGGACGGAAGTCTCTTCGCTTCTGGAGGGTGCTAGCCGGCAAGTCCTGGAAGAGCTGCGGGGTATGATCCCTGAAGTAGAGATGTTGACTGGCGCGGGCCGCTTTGAGGATCTCTTCTTTCACAGTGTAATTGTGGACGCATATCAGGATGTCCGCAGGAGGACGGTTCAGTTGTCGAGGGGGACCAACACGATGGCAGCGGTCGATCTTGACCGAGGGCTCCGCAGGGGTACCCAAGACTGCCAGGAAAAGGTCCTGCACATAAACCACAAGGTCTTCTCCTTTTGCCCCCGATGGGACCGCTCGGACGTGAATATTGTTCTCCCCTGACCTGTTCTCCAGATCCTCAGAGTGCGTTTGGAGATCCAGTTGTTACTCTCGCAGCCGCAGGACTTCTTACTGGAGTGCTGCGATCTCCTCATCTCTCACAGTCGCGGAGTCCTCTATGGCGGCAACACGTTCCGCCACCACGTCCACATCTCTCCTGACCACCTAGACATCTGCTTGCAGGTCTGTTTTGATGGCCATGATGTCTTCCCTCTGTGAGGCGAACAGGGACTCCAGAAACTCCCTGGTAACGGCGCTGTCTGTATCGCCCCCTGTGGGCGTTGCATTAGAGCCTTAGGCATCCCCCGCCAACCTCAAGAGAAGGTCCCACACAGATCTGTCCTTCTTATTCTTAGCCGCAGCCATCGTGAGGCAATCGGTCTGGTCCAGTCAGGAGTCCCATAGGAGCAGGCCCTGTGTGGCTCCTCTGGCTCATATACGATCAGTCGGCCTCTCTCGCTGCTACATCGCTCTCACTGTTGCGGGGGTACCAACTCACCCCTGTCGTGCTAAATCATGGTGTCCGCGCAGCTCCCTTGGCAACCTCCGTCGCACCTAGACTGCACCCAGCTCCGCAGGTCCCAAGCAGGCCGCCACTAAGAGACAGGCCTGCCAGAGACCACATCCGCCCTGGGATCAGGGGCAGAGAGCAGCAACCAACACCTGAGGCACTCACCAAGCTCCACAGGGTATCCGGGCAAATGCTGCGCACCTCGCTTTCAGTGGGCCCGGGGATGAGCACGAATGTTCCGGTCACAACAAGCCATGAAGCAGGCCCGAAGTCGCTCCTGGGTGATCGTCCACCGGTGGGTGTCAGGGAAATGCACAGGAGTGGTGGGGATCTCCCACAGACCCCACAGACCCGTGGCAGCGCCGGATGGAGGCTCCCTCCGGGGGTCCATCAATATCAACTGTGGGGGTCTGGAGTTCCAACAAGGCCCCATGGCGGGCCACGAGGTCCCAACTGGGCCCTCTGGCGGGCCGCACAGTAGGCCCGGTGTTTCCCCGCTCCCCTCGCCGGGGTCCTGGGCGATCCGCAGTCCCACACTCCACTGCCGGCAGTTAGGGCACTTTGCTGCTCACGGTCCCCAGGCGCTCTCTTCTCACCCTCGATGGCCGGATCAGGAGGCCCAGCGAATCCCCGGACTCGCGCAGACTCTCGCGCCAGTACGTCCACACCTCAGGCTCGGAGCAAAGACCAGCCCACGACAGCGGCAGAGCGCCAGAGCTTGCCCCGAGACTGCCAGATGATGCCAGCGGTGAGGCGCCCACCAAGGGCCCGCCAGTGGCAGCGATGCTGTGCTGCAGCCACTGGCCGATCCCCAGCGAGCCACGCTTCGGTCGGGTCTCTCCCAGGTCCCGGCGCCAGAACCGCAGGCCAGCCGAGATCGCTCAAACAAGCGATTGGGGGCAAATGAAATGGATAGTAGCCCTCCGTCCCCGGCACTCGACCGCCGGGAAACTTCGATGGGGTATTAAAGCTGTAGATGTGACGTTGTGAATGCTGTGGGCCCAGCTGGGGCAGAGCTCAGGGAGAACACGTCCGCTCACACCACCATTTTGGCCACACCCCGAAAATGCCTTTATTTTAGACTTTGCACATTAAACATACACGTTACAAACCCTTACAATTTTGACAAACGTCATATTCTGTTTTCACAGGTCTGACAGATGCCCGTGTGTTTTCTTTTACATATTTCACAACTAGACTGTCATTGTTAACAAGGTCACTCGAATATAGATTTAAGACATTTTCTAAACATCACACCCTGCGACATTTTACTGATAAAATAAATACAGTGTTCCCCGCATGTGATGGCTAATGAATCCTGGACCATCAGCTTGTTATACTCCACCCGCGCTGCGGCTTTTTTCACAAACTTGAATATGGGCTGTGTATAGATACTGTGTTCGGGGAACTCAGCTGTCCTTCAAACACTGTAACCTTGTCACTATCTATTAACACTGCCGCCCAGTGTGTTCCACCCTTGTAATGAGGATCGGTGTTAAAGACTAGAATGCGGGGTCTTTCTGCCCCTATTTCCGCTGGTAACCCATCGCTAGGGAAAACACCTAAAAAGTATTTCCTAACGTATTCATGCCTGCTTAAGAACTCCCGTATCTGCACAGTGTCCATTTCACAAATGCTTTAAAGATAGTCAAACAAAATCTGTCTGGCGTGGTTGATCTGAATGATGCTGTCGAATACCGAGAATACAACCATGTTCACATTCGCAGGTAGCGGATTACTAAATTGTATTTCAGCTTTTAGGTTTCCATTTTTGACCAGGTTGTAGTGATCGCCGTCTTCCATGTCGGGAGTCAGGTCGAATGAGAACAGTGTGTATCTGTCCCCATAGCCTTCTCTTGACACGGCTACCCCGCAGTCCCGTAGATGCTTCCCAGTTATCGAAACCAGCCCCTGAAATTCCCTGATGTAGTTGGAGGTTATAAAACTAGGTGTGTAGGGTTTTGCAGGAATCACAGAGCCCTTGTGGACCAGCACCGCGTAGTTGATGTTGTAGTGCCTAAAACTGAAGGGATTTGAGTTATAGGCACCGCTAAAAGCTGTATTGTCCACAAAACCGATGATTATAAGTTTGGGTAGTTGCCCCAGAAATAAATTCTGTTGCTAGGGTAATCAGGTACCTGCCGGGATGCTGAATACTCTTTCCACGGCGTACTTGGCGTTTGATATTTTCAAAGCGTCGGCGTGAGCTAATCTCATGCTCGGGGATACTTTCACTCTCTTTACAAACAGACTCGCTGACAGTAAGTCCAGCTTGTACTGGTCCTCATCCCCGCTGATGAGACAGAGTGAGTCCTTGTTGCGAGTGAGCTTTATCTTAAGATCAATTCCATTGATGAGCAGTTTATCTTGGAAGAAGAGGTCTGAATGTATGCGTCTCAGGAGGTCAAAGTTGCGACTGCCTGCTGCAAACCTTGCTCTTTTTACAAAACCCTGATTGTCACCGTCCAGCTCCTTGGCTTCAAAGTGGCCGAATGTATCCTTGTAGAAGAGCCCGCTGAAAGCTGCATGTCAAGGGCGTCGCTACTGTAATTTAGAATGCTCTCGAGGTGGGCTCTGTAGGTGTACATGTTATCGCTCTGTGTGATGAGGCGATCGCCCAGGGTGATTAAACACGGTTGCTAAGGGGTAAGCGATCGTCGCCACTTTAGCGTCTGCTGCTATGTCGCAACCATCCGCTTTTACGATTTTACACATAAGATGGAGCAGCGTGTTGTTGAGATCCAAATACATATCCGTGGACCCAGACACAAAAAACTCTATAGGGGCCAGCGGTGTCAAAGCGGCTAAAGATGATACCTCCATGAAGAAGCTGTTTTCGATGCTTGTCTGTGTGGGCTTTAGAGTAAACAAGTCTAACTCAGATTTGGCGCACTTGCCCGATGCACAATGTACGAAGGCCATGCTTTAGTTTGCGCCGCTTTAGAAAATATTTACTTTAGAACTGTTTCTCTTCTTCGAAGCTCTCTTCCGTCTTGGAGTTCTTCTTTTGTGAGTTCGTTTTGAAGAACTCCTCCTTTTTAGGTCGAGCCTAGCGCAGCGCGCATGCGCGGCTCTAGGAAATCGCCCGCTTGGAATCACTTCAGCTTTTCTACAAGCTTGTGCGTGTGGTGCTCACACGATATTGGCCTTTGCGTCGGGCTTTAGCACGCAATTGGCCAAAGGCGTGTGGATGTCCCAGCTTTTCGGGAAATGTTTACTCCCAGAGCGTTTTGCTCTCGGGAGCCAGCAGCGGCGCGCAGGGGCCATGGTTTCCTTGAAGGCGCGTCCCCTCCACCCCGGGCAAGGGACACACCCCACCTCCACATTTCTATTTGCATTGGCTCTCGCTCAGCAGATGGCTTAAGTTTACGAACACACACCACTTTTTTTGTTTCCTGCTTGTTTTGTGCACTTATCTGGATACATTTTCGGAGCATATGTTGCATGTTTGGTTATTTTTATTTTGGGCCGTGTGACAATGTGTTTGTACTACACACCCCCCACCCTGCCTTCGGCCTCTACTGGGTCGTGTGACAATGTGTTTGTAAGCGTGCAGGCTGCCATCTGTTCTGGATCGTGTTACCAATTAGCAAGGTTGCTTTGTCTTTTGCGGCCGCGCTTGTTGGAGAAAGGCTCTGTGACTCATCATGAGCCCTTTAAACCCAACTCTGGATGTTTTATCTTGTTTTCATTTCTATGCGCTTTAACTGTGTTGGCTAACTGTATAGTCTGTTGGGGAAAGGTTTGTGAAAAATCATAACGGGAGGAAGTTGACCTTGCCGCTTTCATCAGAAGCTTTCATTGCTCTCCCACCCCCACCCCCTCTCTCCCGTCCCTTCCTTAACCTTGCTGTTACTAGTTCATCCAGCTATAGCTTTCGTTGCATGTTTGGTTATTTTACTTCTTGTAAAAATATCCACCTTACTAAGGCAAACAAGAAGCTCAAGCACATTTACAAAAAGAAGGAAGGTGCACCAGGACAGAGTCAGCAATTTCCAACGTATTGACAAACACGACGGTATTGCTTCCGAAAATTTTCGGAAGCAATACCGTCGTGTTTGTCAATCCTGACAAGGAAAACTGGTCACTACATTGACCACCCGGAATATGGGGTGTACGAAAACAATTTATGATTACCCACTTTAACTACATCATAGTCTGTGTGGAGGATTGGACAATTATTTGGAATTAGGTTTTGGAAATCATATAATTGAACCAATAATGACATCATTTTTATTATTGGAGCCCTGATGAAGTTCCAGGTGTGGAACGAAACGCGTTGGCTGATGTCCATATTTTAATTACGAAAATAATAAAGAGATTTTGGATACGTTGGAAATTGCTGACTCTGTCCTGGTGCACCTTCCTTCTTTTTGTAAATTTGCTTATCTGGTTTTCAGTGGAGTGGAAGTGCGGAAAACTCTGGAAGCGATGCACAGACTGTTTTAATTGTGTAATTTCACTGAGAAATTGAAGTGCTGAACCGTGGTCAGCCGCATTCTGTCTTTTTTTGAAACAAGAAGTTCAAGCACCCCTGGCAGCACCACTATAGCCATACAGGGGCTTAATTTCCACAGGTGTCTGCCGGAACGCTCATCAGCAAAAGGTATTAAAACATGCAAATTTGCGGGTAAAACATACCATGCCTTAGGGCAGTTCATAAATTGGACCAGTGGCACTACACCACCTTTAGTAGCTACATATTTGCACATTACTAAACACCGTGATTCAATCAACAACATACCCACCTCCCCCACCCCCACCCCCCCTCGCCCGGTCCTTGCTTAACCTTGCTGTTACTAACTCATCCAGCTATAGCTTTCATTGCATGTTTGGTTATTTTACTTCTGGGCCGTGACACGAGGTGTTTGTACCACAGACCCCCCCACCCCTCCTTCGGCCACTTCTAAGCCGTGAGACAAGGTATTTGTAACCGAGGCCACATCTCCTATGGTGCGTTCATAATGCACATGGGCTGTTTCGGTTCACGCCCCGCCCTTGCTTAACCTTGCTGTTACTAGTTCATCCAGCTATAGCTTTCGTTGCATGTTTGGTTATTTTACTTCTTGTAAAAATATCCACCTTACAAACGCAAACAAAAAGCCCCAGCACTCCTGGCACAGCCACTATAGCCATACAGGGGCTTAATTTCAACAGGTGTCTGCCGGAACGCTCATCAGCAAAAGGTATTAAAACATGCAAATTTGCAGGTAAAACATTTTCCATGCCATAGGGCGGTTCATAAATGGGCCCAGTGGCACTATACCACCTTTAGTAGCTACACATTTCCACATTACTAAAGTCCATGTTTTAATCAGCAACATACCCACCTCCCCTAACCCCACCCCCCTCACCTGGCCCTTGCTTAACCTTGCTGTTACTAGTTCATCCAATGATATCTTTCGTTGCATGTTTGGTTAGTTTACTTCTGGGCCGTAAAACGCGGTGTTTGTAACCCAAGTCGCATCTCCTATGGTGCGTTCATAATACACATGGGCTGTTTCGGTTCATGCCAGGTAGTGCTGCAGTCATCGACTCTCCCCTAACCCTACCCTCCACTGGCTTCTGTCATGCACCGTCCTGTTAGGCTTGGGCTGGCCTAAAATACAGGCAATATCAACAAAACCAAAAACACATTTGTTGTAAGCCGTCTGTTTGAAAGAGCAATAAACCAGTAACATTGTGTAAACTGCATAAGATGTTAAATATTTCCTTACAAATTATAAACATTCTCCCATAAAACAATGTAGGAAAATGTTGGTTGCAAACGATGCAGTTTAAGACACGTGATTAAGCAGTCAACTGACTCTGTTCAAGCCCTACCGGCCTCTCTTGTCACCTATAGCCTGTCTCTGCTCTTCTTTCACAGGCTACATTGTAACATGCTACTAAATCTGCTTCAGCCCTACCGGCCCCTATTCCTGTATCCAGTATCAGGTTACTAATTCATCTTAACGCGCCGCCATGCTTTTCTTTTAAATGCTTGTTCTGTCATGGCATAGGGCGCTGCAAAATACCTATCCCCGACCTTGCTTGACCTTACAAACGCAAACAAAAAGCCCCAGCACTCCTGGCACAGCCATTATAGCCATAGAGGGGCTTAATTTCAACAGGTGTCTGCCGGAACGCTCATCAGCAAAAAGTATTAAAACATGCAAATTTCCGGGTAAAACATATACCATGCCATAGGGCGGTTCATAAATAGGCCTAATGGCACTACACCACCTTTAGTAGCTACACATCTGCACGTTACTAAAGTCAGTGTTTTAATCAGCAACATACCCACCTCCCCCACCTTCACCCCCCCTCCCACAGCACTTACTTAACCTTGCTGTTACTAGTTCATTCAGCTATAGCTTTCAGGCCGCGTCTTCTGGGGTGCGTTCATAATACACATGGGCTGTTTCAGTTCACGCCGGGTAGCGCTGCAGTCATTGACTCTTCCCCAGACCTACCCTCCACTGGCTTCTCTCACGCACTGTGATGTTAGGCTTGGGCTGGGGTAAAATACAGGCACTATCACCAGAACCAAAAACACGTTTGTTGTAAGCAGTGTGTTTCAAACAGCAATACCCAAGTAACATTATGTAAACTGCATGGGATTTTAAATATTTCCTCAGAAATTATAAAAATTCTCCCATAAAACAATGTAGGGAAATGTTGGTTGCAAACGATGCAGTTTAAGACACGTCATTATGCAGGCAACTGACTCTGTTTAAGCCCTACCGGCCTCTCTTGTCACCTATAGCCTGTCTCTGCTCTCCTTTCACAGGTTCCATTGTAACATGCCACTGAATCTGCTTCAGCCCTACCGGCCCCTATTCCTGTATCCTGTATCAGGTTACTAATTCATCTTAACGCGCCGCCATGCTTTTCTTTTAAATGCTTGTTCTGTCGTGGCATAGGGCGCTGCAAAATACCTACCCCCCCCCCTTGCTTAACCTTATGAAGGCAAACAAAAACCCAAGCACTCCTGGCAGTGCCACTATAGCCATACAGGGGCTTAATTTCAACAAGTGTCTGCCAGTACGCTCATAAGCAAAAGGTATTAAAACATGCAAATTTGCGGCTATTACATATGCCATGCCATAGGGCGGTTGTGCAACGCGCCGCTCAAAGTTGAAGTGTAATTAAATAACTTACAATAGGCATAATAATAGTGCCAAGGTCTCTTTAGCAGAGAGGAACATGGGCTTCTTGCTCCAAAATTTCCAGCAAAACGAGTATTTGGGGTACAGTAGGACCCTCATAAATCGGCCCAGTGGCACTATACCACCTTTAGTATCTATTAAGATATAATGGGGTAACCCATAGAAGTCAATGGACCTGGGTAATAATTGGTATAGAAAAACAATGGTCCTAGACTTATGTTAAATTTTAGTTGTCTAAAGCAATCATAAACAGCATGAGGTACATATATAGTTTAAATCAATGATGTACCATTAACTTATTTAAAGAGCATTCAAATATATCCTCAAAATTCAAAAAGGCACACACTATTGCTTTTTTGGTGACTCGTATTTTATTCGGTCACTTTTCATAACATATTATCATACTCAATGTTCAAGATAAAGGGGTGGTTGCTCCAAGGAAAAATGTGAAGAAAGAAAGTGCTCGTGAAGTAAGATAGAATATACAAGAGGGGGATCCAATCAAGCAAAACAATGATTCATCATTATTTACATTACAATCTCATTAGCAAAACTGGTCGTGATTCATGATTGCACCAGTTCTACATTAGGGCCTGGCCAATGGTTAATTTATGGTTATTCTTTAAGTTCTTTCTCAAAAGTTAGCAAACAACGTTCGTCTGTAAGCAAGTAGTCTACTCGAGCAGACCAGCTGGATTCCCCCGGATTGCTTTAGACAACTAAAATTTAACATAAGTCTAGGACCATTGTTTTTCTATACCTTTAGTATCTACACATCTGAAACTTAGTTAAGTCCGTGTTTTACTGTGCAAAATATTCCCGCCCCCTTGCTTAACCTTGCTGTTACTAGTTCATCCAGCTATAGCTTTCCTTGCATGTTTTACTATTCCTGTATACTGTATCAGGTTATTAATTGATCTTAACGCACAGCCCCGCTTTTCTTTCAAAGGCTTATTCAGTCATAGCATACGCGCTGCAGAATACCTCCCCCCACCCTTGCTTAACATTGCTAAGGCAAACAAAAATCCCCAGCACTCCTGGCAACATCACTAGAACCATACAGGGGCTTAATTTCAGCCGGTGTCTCCCGGTACGCTCATAAGCAAAAGCTATTAAAGCATAAAAATGTGCGACTAATACATATTCCATGCCATAGGCCTACATACTGCCAAGGTCTCTAAAGCACAGAGGAAGATGGGCTTCTTGCCCCAACATTTCCAGCAAAACAAGTATTTGGGGTACAGTAGGACCCTCATAAATGTGCCCAGTGGCACTACACCACCTTTAGTAGCTACACATCTGCACGTTACTAAAGTCCGTGTTTTAATCAACATACCCACCTTCCCCACCCCCACCTCCCCACCCCCGGCCCTTGCTTAACCTTGCTGTTACTAGTTCATCCAGCTATAGCTTTCCTTGCATGTTCGTTTATTTTACTTCTTGGCCGTAACACAAAGTGTTTGTAACCAAGGCCGCGTCTCCTGCGTTGCGTTCATAATGCACATGGGCTGTTTCGCTTCATGCCGAGTAGCACTGCACCACATAATTACACTATACTCAATGCAACATAAATACACCCCACATACCACTCAATACCACATAATTACAAGCCACATAATTACACTCTAGTCAATGCAACATCAATACACTCCACATAATACCACTCACTACCACATACTTACATGCCACATAATTACACTCTGCTCATTGCAACTTAAATACACTCAACACAATACCACTCAGTGCCACATATTTACACGCCACATATTTACATTATACTCAAAGCAACATAAATATACTCAACACAATACCACTCAGTACCACTTACTTACACGTCACATAATACCACTCTATTCAATGCACCACAAAGACACTCCACATAATACCACTCACTACCATATAATTACATATCACATAATTACACTATACGAAATGCAACATAAATACACTCCACATAATTCCACTCAGTGCCACATAATTACATGCCGCATATTTACACTCTACTCAATGCTGTTGTAGGGATTCTGCACATATACAGAGCTATGCACAGGATAATAGGACCTCGGAGTATAGTGGTGAGCCAACCATAAACCGTAGTACCTACAGCCCTAATCCGGCTAGCATTAGCGTCTCATTAGCAGCGTAGCTACCAATGATTAGACAACCCAGAACACGGTATCTCTTTCTCAGGACTCGCAGGAGCAAGGACACCCTTTCGTTACTCACTCATACCTGTCCACAACTTGCGTAATAAGAGACACTGTATAGTTTAAAATGTTTATTTCAACTATCGTGCTCTAAGATACAGTACACGTGTAAGTACTATCAGCATAATGCATAAGAATAATATAATCAGCATAGTCACAATTCCATAGAATACAAACGGGGATAGCATTGTATAAAGACTGCGGATGTAGGGCTAAATAACCTGTCCACCCTCCCCGTGCTAATAACTAGTTTATTATAAAAACAGAAGACCTCTGGGCATCGTCAGGCAGACCCCCATACCTCAATATCTAGATGCAGGGTTTACATCATCAGACAAGCACAGCTCTTCTCTCTGGAAAGGTTCTTCTCCAAGTGCCCCTGACACTGAAAACACAATATTAAATGCTCACGAATTATCCAGCGCAGCTGCAATCAGTGTTATGTCTAAGCTCAAGGGGCTGACCAGATCAGCAAGAACAAGTGACATTGCCTTCCGACCTTGTACATGATGTGCAGACATGACCCAGAGATATCAGGAAGAAGGATAAAAAGGTACGCAGTTCAAAAATAGCAAAGTCTGGAAAACAAGGGCACAAAGTAACGTGCGCAAAGAGGCATCATGGCAACCAGGCCCAAGCTAACTTAGCAAAGCAGTCTATGTGTCCACAAACCACACTACACCCTCCCCTGGTCAGTCCAGTGACATAGACATAGGACGAAGAGAGAGTTCAAATAGATGGAGCGGAATGTCAATGTCCGATGCGGAATAGGCCGTAATGACGGACATAAGGTAGCATTATTAAAAAAAACAAAAAAACAAAAACAAATCCAGTTGGGTAGAAACACTGAACGTGGAGACCCCTCAATCACAAACAGTGTGAGAGCAGTAAACGCCACACCTTCCAAGAGGGCATCGTTGGAATCGCCAGAAAAAAGAGTTGCCATCAAGTTTAATAAATCAAAACTGCATTCATGTTCCTCACATGAGACAGAATCGAACAGCATTGCGGGACAACTTGCGTGATAATCAATATAACTTCGTTGTAGGAGATTCTGAGCAGCCGCCCAGATATCCCATGGTGCCAATATTCCAAGTGCAGCCGCACGCGCCATATAGCCAGGTCCAGAACAGTCCTGTTCATGGGCCTCTAAGGGACCCATCAACTGGACAAAATCCGGGCGCGACAGAGACGTATTGGAGAGGCAATAATCCAAGGACCATGAGAAAGGACATCGGATGCAAGACATCACAGGTTGCACGCAAGTGAAATACGCAAAGCGAAAAGACAGTTTGTAAGATACACCAAGTGTCGCCAATGCCAGGTCGCCGAAGCCGGCGAGGAGACGTTCACGGAGCACCCGAAGGCGTCTGCGGTCGAGGCGAGCTCCATGCGGTGCAGCCATTGCGTAGTAAACAAATCAAAAGCAGTATTCCAGCAGCTAATGCTAGGATCAATGGAAAACCGCCAAAGACACTGGAAAAAATAGAATGAATAAAAGCCGGTATTACTCCAAATATAGTTTGAAAGGAGGTAACATGGCCAGAGCCCACTACCTTAAAAAAATGCACAAGACCCTCAGTGCGAGATGCATTAAAAACGCAGTGAATTAATTCACCGAAATGTTGTGGGAGATTCGTGTTTAGCAGGGCCTGTATTTCACTGTGAGTACTCGCCACCTGGAGAACAAATGTCTCCCGCACGGATGTGAGCATAACCTCCTGATTCAATAATAGTGCCTTTATTCTGCTCAATTTATTGAAATCTGCCTTCAAAGTTGGAATGGAAGGCCAAACTGAACTATCTACAATGCCATGCGGGGGAGGAAACAGAACATTTTTGCAGCAGACAATTCTGTGGGAAACTGTTACAACATAGGGTATACCGGCAAGCATGCCACAACAGTCCTGATTATTTAGTAGAAGATAGCTGCCATTAGCAAGCAAAGCGAAAGTAGGAGAGATAGAAGGAGCAGGAATTCCCTTCAGAACACCAGCAAGATTCGGAGCTGAAACATTACAAGCTCCGTGCAATGTAATGTGTTTACAAACAAGGGAATGACCCACAGTAGAATCGCATGACTCCCCTGTGAGAAAAACTTCCTTTCCGTCCCTAAGACATCTATACATGAAAGGCAGGGACCACAGTTCATGCAGGAAAGCACTTCCCAAAGGCTGAAAGCGACCGACAGGAAAATGTTTCATGCAGGAACTAAACTCAAATAAAGAAAAAGGCAAAGCTATAACCCCGTGTACTAGCCACGCAGCAGAATCCAATTCCGCCACCGAGAATGGTAATGGCTCTATCCACTCAATATGTAACAGAGTGTAAGCTGCATCCTTCATGGACATAAACTTCTGTTTTTCAGTTAAATTAAAAGGTAAGAATAAGGCTGAGGTGTTCAAAAAATGCCAAGGAACTTTCCCCATTTTAAGGGTTTGCATAGTCCATGCAAACTGCATTACTGAACGCAATTGATTTTGACCATGATATAACACAGAAACATCATCTTGTACAATATCAACGACAGAGGAAATAATATTCTCCAACGTGTAAATGCGAGAAGACAGGGTATTAATACTATTATCAACAACAGCAAGCACCTTTTCTAAATTTGCTTGATCTATTTCCCGAAGACGGGAAGCAGCTTCAATTTGCGAAAGCTTCCAGAGTTCATATATGAATCTCTTTGGCCGAGGACCACGAGGCCCCAGAATAAAGTCGGACAGATCAATGTTGCCTGATAGGAGGGATAAATGTTGTTTAACAGAGTTTAGGGAAGATTGCTGCAACCACTGTTTACACAATTTACCAACAGAATATGTTGTAACAGTACGAGAGTCAGAAAACCTGGGGTCTGGCCTATCCTGTTTATAACCAGGATCCATGTCGTGAAAACGCAGTTGGCAGGCATTAGATGCTATGGGCCAAGCCAACCAGGGTGACTGAGCAACCGTAGACATGTTGAATGAATTGTTCTGGAACAAAACTTGTAAAATTTCAACGGAAATATTTAACAGCAAGCTGGTATTGGGAATGGAAGACAATACAGGAATAGAGGGTGCATTTAATTGTTTGGAAGTAGCCAAACCCCAACACGTTGTTTGATAAATGGTGTGGTTTAAAAATAGAATCTGGGTTGGGATGAGGCAGGCACGGTGCAAGGCTTCTGTGCCCTGCACCTGCCATGCTTTGGAGCCCCAGATAGATTTTAAGTCAATAGTATCACGCCAATGTTCATAACCACCCACAGCTAAGGCATTCAAAAAGGAACCTGAATAAAGCCATTTGGTATTGGTCATCATTATCTTCCGAATAGATGAAGTGTTTAATTTAAAATAATAGGACCCAGGGTTTGATCTATCAAAATCCGTAAAATAAGTAAACTTACTTTGAAGAGTCTGGGAGCTACCTGGTAAAGGGGTCGGACAATGTTCCCATTGTGTGTAATTAAAAGGACCCCGAAGGGTACTGGGTTTATGGAGAAAATGGTTGCCCCAATGCTGGTAACAATATAAGTCGGCATAATTTGCAGAATTTAAATACAAATCTTCAGCATTAAAAGCAGCATAATATTTCAAATCAGAAAACAACGATTCAACAGCATGTACATCCCAATCGTCAGAATGAATATTACTTTTCACTACATCACCCATCGAAACACGAAGGACATTTGGTACATTAATAATCTCAGTCGGGCCATGAATTTGAAAATTTACTGCATCCCATACGATGCCAACAGCAACTGGAAACGCTGTAATGTTCACAAATGTGTAGTCACGCTTCATGATGTGAGAGGAAGAATGTGGAGCCAAAGTTCCAGCGACACAGTTCACAGCAGAGCGTTCTGGTAAATAGTGACCATTGATAAGTAGAAAAAAAACTGTGACAAAGCCAATGGACATGAACAGAAAAATCAGGAACAGTACCAACCAGATGTATGTCCATGGGGGAACCAAAAAATTGTCTCTGAACCAGGATACAAAAATACTGAATCTGGACGGGATAAGTACTGAAGGGGAATTCGAGTCAAAAGAACAATGTGTTGGGTTCAATGGCGTTGTTGGTAGATGAGCCACGGACTCGGTGGCGGGATCAGCATACTCGGTCTCCTCGGTGCAGGGGGAATCCGGGTAGTCGTGCAAACTTGCAGGCAAATCATCCATCTCAATGGCAACATCAGTGACCGTTCGGGCTGGAAAACCACAAACATTTGTCCTTGAAATGACTGGACAAGAGACCGCTGGTGTTACACTATTCAGGATCGGCCAGATGTTGTAGCTTGACATTTTCCACTGAGATGTATCTGTTTTCCTTGCGACCAGGAAGCGGTGGTAAAATGACTGTACGAGTTCCCTTCAGACCCAGGACTGGAACCGGTGCACGATAAGAGGGACCAAATTCTTTTTTGTTCTCCACCTTTTCTCGGACCAGGTCTCCAACTTTCAGAAGCCAGCCGGCAACCGGAATCTGCAATGCAGCGTCTATGGCTGAAGGTAAATGTTTAATTGCAAGTTTGTCTCGGGCTTCTTGTAAGTCCTGTAACATAGAATGATTATCTACGTCAAAAATTGCGGATTGCGCCGCCATGTCTAGACCATCAAGGTCAGGCACAAACATTTTCATGCCAAAGAGCATTTCATATGGGGTCCGCCCACCCAGAGGTCTTCTAGGGAGATTGTTAAGTGCACGTTGTACGCTATACAAGTGGGCCAGCCAGTTCCTGCCAGTACCTAAGACTCTAGCTGTCAAGGATTGCTTTAAGTCACGGTTCATTCGTTCAACTACCGAATTGCCCTCAGGCCGATACGGAGACGAAAATTTCACCTGCACCCCCAATGAACCCATTGCGTCCTTGTAACCCTTAGCGGCGAACGCTGGACCTTGGTCAGAATGGAAGGTGCCACATGCGAAAAATCCCACAAAGGCACGCAAATCCCTGATGACATTTCGAGCATCAGCACTCCGTTGTGGCCAGACCCATATGAAACGTGTGCACGAGTCTACTGCTACTAAGATGTATTTGTATGCAGTGTCAGACGAAAATGGACGGCAGTGATCCAGGTAAACACACCCAAAAGGTCTGCTTGAAATGCAGAGCGGTGTTTGCGGTGGTCGGGTAACCGTGGAAGGCTTAATTTGTTGACAAATGTCACAAGAAAGCACATAAGTACGGGTTTGTTTATATAAACCACGTCACCAGTATCGCTGCTGCAAGATAGAAACTGTCGCAGACACTCCAGCATGAGCCGAAGCCATCCCTTCATGTGCGGCAGTTATCAAGGAAAGTCTGCGGTCTGCGTTGGGAATCAGCCGATCCCCAACGTCCGGAATACTTACATAAGGAGTCTGATCGGGACTTAAGAGATAAGAGTACTTGGAAGGGAAACCCCTTGGGTAATCAGCACCTTCCTTTGTTGCAACAATTGCTGCCAAAATATCTTTATCTATTTTAGTCATGGATCTTGTAACTGCTGCTACTGTACACGTTGCTACTGCTGACTTGGCAGCTTCATCTGCCAAGCCGTTACCGACAGCGTGTGCGCCCACATGCTGGTGGCCAAGTGTGTGAACCACCTGTATGAGAGGCAATTTCTGTTGCAATTCTGCCACTCTAACCCAAAGCATTTTATGCTTTATTGTACTGCCTTTTGCGTCTCTGTAGTCATTTTGTGACCAAAAGAAGAGATTGTCATTGTAAGACTGAACACAGTAATAGGAATCGCATACAATAAGAGTGGTCACATTCGGATTAGCGAACTCAAGTGCGAGCACCAATGCGCGCAGCTCGGCCAATTGTGCAGTACTGTCTCCTAGTCCTTGAGTATGCACCACAGTCGATTTAAAGTGTCCGTTCACAAAAGAACCTGCAACAATAGCACACGCTGCTGAATAAGCATGCTTGGAACCCGTGGCCGGCTGGGCCGAACCATCGGTAGAGATAATACATTCGTATTCCTCAAGCGGTAGTAATGACAGAGGAGGAGGATGAACGAATTCATACTGCAAAAAACTCCTGAGTCTGAAGTGATGAATCAAAGATAAAAGTGACATCCGGAGACGTCAAAGATGTTGCCCATTGTATCCAACGGGGGTGCAAAGCTTTAGAGTTCGGAACACTTGCTTTCGTTACTGCCTCTAGGATAGGGTGTTACCACCAAAATGCGCTTTCCCTGTGACAGCGCGCGTTCCTTCAGAATCGCCATTTGCACTGCAGTTAAAACTTTCTCCACAGATGAGAAACGCATTTCTGCGGAAGTGTAAAGATGTGACTTGTATGCGATGGGTACTGTGTCACCTTCGTTAAAGGTTAAGTACGTGAAACCCACTGCCCCTGGAATTATTCTAATCACCAGGTTGGTGTGATTGTCACGAGTCAACAAGTATTTAGACTCAAGCAAGTCTGTCTGCAAAGACTGCAGAATGGAGGTATGCTCCGGAAGCCAGCATGACTTCGAAAAGTTAGGTTGTATCAAGGAATACAGTGGCTTGATACGCTGGGCATATTCGGGAATGTAAGTACGCCCGAAGTTCAAAAAACCCAGCAAAGACTGAAGTTTCTTCAGAGTAGTTGGAGGGCACAGGAGTGCACATTTCTCCAAGAAATGTGGAGCTAAACCCTTACCTTCATTGTTGAGCTCATAGCCCAAAAACAAAACGGTAAATTCAGCAATGTGAGATTTGGCAAAGTTAAACTTGTAACCTAGAACCGCAAATTCTAGAATAATGCGGTCCACTCGAGAAAGAGGCTGGAACAACTCGTCGTCTGTCAGGTAAATATCATCGACGTACGAACATGCATCCGGGTCTATGCCGTCTAACAAAGAGACAACACGGGCAGCGAATACACCTGGACTGTTTTTGTAGCCCATAGGGAGACGCCGGAATTTGAATAATTTACCACCGGAGGTAAAAGCGCTCCATTGGCTACTCTCCGGGGCTAAGTTGTGCGTATAGAATCCATTGGATAGGTCAAGTGTCGTTTTATATTTTTTACGAACAAGACTGTCTACTAACGCAGAACTATGTGTGTTTTGTACCGCAAAGGTCCGACAATGAGAGTTCAAATGCCGGTAATCCAAAACTAAGCGGTATGATCCATCAGGTTTAGAAACAGCGAAAAGGGGATTATTCATTTGTGACTCGCATGTTTCACTCACTCCCTGATATTCCAACTGAGTCAGAATTTCGGAAACGGGACCTTTGGCTTCCCGTTTGATGGGATATTGGGGTTGTGGCTGCGGCAGCGACCGTAAAGGTATTTCATGGGAGGGTGAATCCTCATCCCAACCCACGTGATTACGGTATAACGCCGGAGCCAAGGCTACAGCCCATTCCACTGCAAGTGCCTCCGCTTTGTCCTTGGGGACATGGCGAGAAAAGCTGGGAAGAATTACCTCCTCCCCTTTACGAGCAGCAAGTACAAATGGGGGCGGCCAATCCGCCTCCGCTAACAAAATGTCATATGAAGAGGTTAGATTTTCCCCAAAAATCCCTTTAATTACACGCTGTATGTCACCCTCAATTTGGATGACAATATTATATAGTCTGTCAGGGGGTGCCACTCGAGTGTCAGCTGTCTCGACAGTAATGAATGTTTCAGTTGCTGTCGCCTCCACATGAGGACGGAGTGCCTCTCGCACTATGGTAACTTCCGCGGCGCTGTCTAGGAGCGTCACTTCCCACGTCCAATTCAGGAGTCTCGTTCTCACCGTCTGTGGCATACTTCGCTGTTACAGCGGCAACTTTTTTCTTCTGAAACTGTGGGCGAGAACGTTGAAATTCTTCTTGTGTCCCTCTGACTTGTTGCCGAGGTTGGTCTCATCCTGGCGGGGCCTCAAGACCCCTACCTCTATCCGGGCGATCTCCTCCACCAGTCTGTAATGACGTTGGTGCCTGTAAAGAACGAGGAGAGCGCGAGTCAGGAACATGGAATCTCTCGTGAGATTTTATTCTTGCTCTATCGCGCAATTCATATGTGCTTTCAGAAGATACCGAAACCGGGGATGCACTTCGTGATCCTGGCTTCTTCTGTTGCGTACCCTGTTTTTTCAATCGCCAGTTCTTTTTAGTAAAGAACGGTTTCTCATCTTTTTCAGATTGAGCTTTTTGTGGCGGTTGCGTAGGAGCTTGTGTTTTAGCAAAAGGTTTAACTCCCAGGCTATTGCGGCCTATAGTTTTATAAGCCTGTGCAATAATTTTCGATAATTCGCAGGGCTTGTCCAATTCTGGGACTAAAGCCAAAGCATTTGCTACTTGAAAGTTAACTGCATCACCCTTGACATTGCCAAGGATTAGTTCAGCCACTACATCGAACACTCCCACCAGTCTCATCCCTAATTCCACGGCCGCTTCAGGGCCATGTTCATCCTGTACTCGTTTGATTACAGAGGGAAGAACTGTCATGGAAGGAGTGCCGAAACACTTCGCATACACTGCTGCGAATACCCTACCCCAGTTGTTACAATCTGTCAACTCAGGAATTAAATCTTTTGGCAAACTAATCGTCAAAATCCTGTGTTTTTCCACAGGAGAAGTATTCGGAAAAATCGCCTCCAGCTGGTCAAATTTCTCTGCAAGCCAATAAGGTAAATCATCCTTATTTTGTGGGCGCTTGCCCATCACCGAATTAACCATGACGGGTCTTATGGTTACGCCGCCAGGCCCAGCTGGATGTGCCGCAACTCCAGTCGGGGCTGCCTGGATGTTGCCCATCACATACTGTACTAAAGCTCTATGCACACGTATCAACGACGAATGCAAAAGACGCAGGTCTACGACCGGAAGCGTCATGTAACGTGGATGTGGACTATACCCGGCCAAAACAGGCCAAGTGGCCCCGCTCTATCGATAAGGGGCCTAATCTAACCGTGGTGACCGGTTGGGGGAGGGCACCATCAAACCAAACACGGTGCTGCCATGCCGTGAGAGGTACTTCAACATTCCGATAAGGAATGTAATTGTTAGGAGCTGCGGTGACTGTATATGCATGGAACGTTTGGTCAGTCCCATCCACCGCTTCAAAAGTAATCCATGAGTAAAATACTTCAAAATGGTAAGCAGGATCTGCTTGTACCACGAAGATCAGATTGACACCCGCGTCTGGCACTCCATATGCTGTCAAATGAGCTTTGAGCGCCGCGCGGCTATGTGCCGCAATTTCTACAGCCATTTTGGCTAAGAATAACTGACAACCTAATACAAGGCAGCACAATAATGGGTCTATATTAGCACCTTTTAATAACTTCAAGCTTGAAAGAACCTATAAAAACATCAATATAGGAGGTATCACCTTCACACCCGTTTCCGGAAACGTATGTGAAGGGTGCTGTGGACAAGCACAAGTACTACTCAAGCGTCTCGCAGATAAGCAGCCCCACGTTGGGTGCCATGTTGTAGGGATTCAGCACATATACAGAGCTATGCACAGGATAATAGGACCTCGGAGTATAGTGGTGAGCCAACCATAAACCGTAGTACCTACAACCCTAATCCGGCTAGCATTAGCGTCTCATTAGCAGCGTAGCTACCAATGATTAGACAACCCAGAACACGGTATCTCTTTCTCAGGACTCGCAGGAGCAAGGACACCCTTTCGTTACTCACTCATACCTGTCCACAACTTGGTAATAAGAGACACTGTATAGTTTAAAATGTTTATTTCTACTATCGTGCTCTAAGATACAGTACCCGTGTAAGTACTATCAGCATAATGCATAAGAATAATATAATCAGCATAGTCACAATTCCATAGAATACAAACGGGGATAGCATTGTATAAAGACTGTGGATGTAGGGCTAAATAACCTGTCCACC
Organism: Calotriton arnoldi; assembly: GCA_963921515.1. Taxonomy (NCBI): domain Eukaryota; kingdom Metazoa; phylum Chordata; class Amphibia; order Caudata; family Salamandridae; genus Calotriton; species Calotriton arnoldi. The sequence continues at coordinate 582,900 of CAWUFW010010700.1, forward strand.
CTCCCCGTGCTAATAACTAGTTTATTATAAAAACAGAAGACCTCTGGGCATCGTCAGGCAGACCCCCATACCTCAATATCTAGATGCAGGGTTTACATCATCAGACAAGCACAGCTCTTCTCTCTGGAAAGGTTCTTCTCCAAGTGCCCCTGACACCGAAAACACAATATTAAATGCACACAAATTATCCAGCGCAGCTGCAATCAGTGTTATATCTAAGCTCAAGGGGCTGACCAGATCAGCAAGAACAAGTGACATCGCCTTCCGACCTTGTACATGATGTGCAGACATGACCCAGAGATATCAGGAAGAAGGATAAAAAGGTACGCAGTTCAAAAATAGCAAAGTCTGGAAAACAAGGGCACAAAGTAACATGCGCAAAGAGGCATCATGGCAACCAGGCCCAAGCTAACTTAGCAAAGCAGTCTATGTGTCCACAAACCACACTACAATGCAACATAAATACACTACACATAATACCACTCACTGCCAGAAAATTATATGCTACATAATTACACTGCACTCAATGCTACATACACTCCACATAAAACCACTCACTGCAACATATTTACATTCCACATAATTACACTATACTAAATGCAACATACACTCCACATAATACCACTCAGTACCACACAATTACACGCCACATAATTACACTCTACTCAATGCAATATAAATATACCCCATATAATACCACTTACTGCCACATAATTATACGCCACATGTTTATACTCTACTCAATGCAACATAAATATACTCAACATAATACCACTTAGTACCACATAATTACACGTCGCATAATTACACACTATTAAATGCAACATAAATACACTCCACATAATACCACTATTCCACATAACTACATGCCACATAATTACACTCTACTCAACATAAATACACTCCACATACCACTCACTACTACATAATTACACACCACATAATTACACTGTACTCAATGCAACATACATACAGCCACGTAAGTCACAGAGCTGTTTATAACAGAGTTGCATTAAGCAAACAGCAACTCCCTATTGAGGCATATATTAACATTTCAAAACAAAATGGTATACTGAGGAATGCGGTGTTACTTTGGCCGCTAGTTGTAATGTTCCAAGTACACTTAATAAGGGTGAACGCCTAATGGGCCCCGTTTTAATATAAATTGTAGGTGCTGTTAAAGTAATTGCATGGAGTAAATGCGTTTTTTATTCATTTCTAATTTTCGAGCTGCATTATTATTTAGCAAATGAGGCACAAAAATGAAATTTTTAGATAAAATATTACTTTGGCCAATGCTGTGTAACGGATTTTGCACCCCCACTGTATATATGTTATCAATACAGCTCAACAGTAAATATCCAAATCCCACAGACATTTATAAGTTATGCTCTATGTATCTTATTTAGAACACTGCAACATTCTGTAGCCCTAACAGTCCAGCCCACGTCTTTCACTCTCTCACTTACTTTCTCTCTCACTCACTCACTCTCACTAACTAACTCACTAACTCTCTCTCTCACTAACTTGCTCACTCTAGCTCATTAACTAACTCACTAACTAACTCACTCTCACTAAATAACTCTCTCACTCTGTCACTAACTAACTCTCTCACTAGCTTTCCCAATATCTAACTAACAAGCTAACTCTCACTAACTAACCCTCTCACCAACTAACACATTCACTAACAAACTAACTCTCTCAATAACTAAATAACTAACTAACTAACTCTCTCACTATCTCACTCACTCACTCTCTCACTAACTAACTCTCTCACTCTCTCTCAACTAACTAACTCGATAACTACCTAACTCTCACTAACTAACTATCTCGCTCTATTTCTCACTAAATAACTCTCTAACTCTCTCTCACTAACTCTCTCACTTACCAACTCTCTCTCTCTCACTAACTAACAAAAAAACAAATAGTTCACAAACCCAATTTATACTATTTTTTTCAGGGAACAACAAAGCTAATACTAGGTGGTGGACACTTACTCATATTATGTACGCTTACCTTTATTTTAACTAACACTATCTCAACCGTTTTAGCCTTTCGAACATAGTACCATACTATTTTTTTATTTTAATAAGTAGTTACACATTGTACCTATTTATATAATTACAAATTATTTAATAAAAAAAGATACTGTTGGTCTCTTAAAAGCTAAAGGCGCTGTGGTGCTTTAAATTAATGCTTGCACATTGTCTATTGACATCAAAATAACATTTCAATGTCACTTTCTTTTACTTCCAAACAGATTACTACATTCAACAAAACTTCAAACAAAAAACAAGGTAAGAAAATGTTATTTCAACTAAACAAAAAAAACCTTAACACATTCACTACAAATACACATCTCTCTCAAAACACAAAATATAAACAAAACCACTATATACCAACTAATCCATACAAACAAACATACACTATGAATAAAATCCTACAAGCTAGTTATCATCAGGGCCATAAAAGATTTAATAGCAATTCTCAAGGGAAACCATGCCTACCAAATAGTACTTTTGCAATTATACATAACTTCTATAAAGCAGTTAATACATGGGATTCAAATGATTTACATTATATTATGGACCTAGGAGATGCTTTAAATACAGAAATGCATTCCATTAATAAAGAAATACTTATGCATCCAGATGACTTACCTAAATATATACAGCACAATAACAAAATATATTCGCTTGAGCGGAGAAAACCTTATTATGGTGACGTTCTACATTGTATTGACCCTTTATATCCAGATATTAAAACTGCATTAAATTTAACTGTTAATCGCCATTCAGGCATCTTACTTTGTACGAATGCGTATGTCATTTCAATTTTCTCTAATAAACAGTCATACTTTGTATTTGTTTCCATAGCCGAGATAACAAAGGGATGCCTCACCCTAATGGGACATGCATTACTATGCACATAATAACCTTTGAAGGACTACTGGAATATATTTTACAACTTGCAAACAGTATAAAAGTTAAAAATGAAAATTATGTTGCATTTGAATTAACTACAATAGATATAAATACAATAGAGAAAAAATCACTCCAAGATGCACTCCGGAAAAACAAAAAAATGTCAGAATTCAAAGCTATAAAAAGCCTATATGTACATAAAACACAAGCATCTCTAAATATAGTTAGCAAAACAAGTTATGCCTTCAACTGAAACTAGAAACATAACACATAAAAATCCTGGTGGCGATGACATTAATGGTTTAAGCCTACCATCAACAACAATATCTATAGCACAAACAAATCAACATACAGACCAAATTAATAATTTAGAAACTAGCATGTTATCAAACATACAAAAAAGAACATGCACTAATTCTATAACAGAAGAAATAAGATCCAGCAAAAGGCAATGTGTACAACACAACACACACAATGCATTCAATAATAGTATACAAATACAAACAAACACACAAAGAACACATAATATAATCAGCAATTTTCATAAAGAAATACTATATGGCCCAGAGTACATTTGTACAATTTGCAATCAATTATGGCATAAACAATCATTAAAAAATACCTGTGCTATTTGCACACATCCCAAATGTATGCAATGTAACATTAGCCAAAATGAATCAAACTATATATGTAACACTTGCTATACACACATTATTAAAGATAAAATACCACCATGTTCTTTTATAAATGGGATGAAGTTTTCCAGATATACCAATGCAATTACATTTGCATAATTTGGAAGAAAGATTAGTTTCACCAAGAATTCCCTTTCTGCAAATTAGAACATTGCCACATGGTTTTCAGAAATCATTATCAGGTGCTGTTGTTAATGTACCTGCAGATGTTATGACAACAGTTACACTTTTACCAAGGCAAATTAATGACATGACAATCCCTATTAAATTAAAAAGAAAGTTAGCTTATAAATCATATACACATTTTGAAAATGTTAGACCAAATAAAGTCAAACGAGCAGCACTATGGCTAGCAACAAATAGTGACATGTTTAAAGAATATGGAGTCACTGTTAATCCAGATTGGGAGTATATACCACCCCAAATAAACTATTGCAGTGAAACATTAGAAACAAATGATTCATCAAATACTTCAGACAACATAGAAGCAGGAAATTTAGATACCATGTTAACAAATGAAACTATTACCACTGAAAGTGTTAATATCTTAAGTTTAGCACCAGCTGAACATAATACACCCAGAGGTTTATACGAAGACAAAGATTCTGAGTTTTTAGCTTTTCCAACAATTTTTTCTGGCGGCCGAAGACTTAACAATAATGAAAGACACTTACCTGTACATTATAGTACAATATGTCAATGGGAATTAAGAAGCTGTGATAAAAGAGTAGCAAAATCACTAATATTTTCTTTAAACTAAAAAAGTTGCACATAAAACAAATACAAGGTAAAATTAACATATCGCTAAGAAAACATTTCACCGATGGGAAATGTATTACTGCAAAAGACATAAAATGTAATTTAGAAGATGTCTTACAGCACAACGAAGGGTACAAAATACTAAAAACTATCCTCAGTTCCCCACCGTATTGGGAAAATTGCAAAAAAAGATCTGTTTGCTATGATAAGGCAACTTGGAATACCAATGTTTTTCCTCACTTTATCTGCTGCAGAAACAAAATGGCACCATTTAATAAATATACTATTTTTTTTTTTTAAACATAGTTTTATTGATTTTTCAAATAAAACATACAAAAGTTGGTTGTCAATATCAATAAGAGCTGTGCATTACAAGAAAGGCTGTAGTAAATGACATATGATCATGTCCATATGAGATATACCTGAGATTTTACAGAAAGTAAAAAGAGTGAGTCATCTGATCAATATGGAATGACAGCAAAGTAGGATAAGCACGAATCAAAGATCATTAACATGTAATAAAAGAAGTAGTCTAAGCATAGATAACAACGCACTGCATATTGTCTTGACAATTCTAATGCTAAAAGGAAAAAGTGAGAACAAATTTAAATAAAAGAATAACCAACTCCCCTCCTCCCCCCCTGGTCACTGGTTCGTAAATTCCAAATAATAATCCAATTTCCCGTGGAGCCACCCCATGTGCATATTGATACTGGGGCACATGGTGGTACATAGAGACATCTGTTGGCAGCCTTGATGGGCAAATATTTGTGTACATTCATACAGTAATTAGAAAGCTGACAGTTGATTAGAAGGATATAGTCAAGTGATTTAGGGGAGATGCTCTGCAAAGTCAACTAATGCATGTTAAAGTGCTAATAATTGATGAGATTTCTATGGTTGGAAGAAATATGTTCAATTTTATACATAAAAGGCTACAGGAAATAAAAGCATCTAACCAGCCTTTTGGAGGCATTTCAACAGCTATATATTCGAAAATAGTAAACATTCGAATGGACCTCTATGTACTAACTTATAGGTAGCAAATTTTAAACTATTTGAACTAACAAAAATAATGCGCCAACAAAATGACCTATTTGCAGAATTAATAAACAGATTAAGAGAGGGAAAACATACACACAAAGATATTTTAGACATAAAGCAGTGTGAAAAAAAACCCAGATAACAGTATTAGCAAAAATATCCCATATATAATGTCAACTAACAACGAAGTAAATTACATTAACAATAAAGTTTTATTACAACATAGCCAGAAATATCCAGTTTTCACTACAATAGCAAAAGATACCGTCAGTTCAGATCTTGCAGCAAAAGAAACAATATTAAAACAATTACCAAAAGATCCAACAAAAACTATGCCCACACATTACACATATCTTAAAAATTACGCTATGATTTAACTTGTAATGTTGATGTTATTGATGGGTTAACTAATGGAGCTTCAGGTTTAGTCGAGTTAGTTGAAAGTATTAATAACACACCATTTATCGTTTGGATTGCATTTGATAATAAAACAGTTGGGAAAATTACACGAGAACAAAACAAACACTTATACCACTCACATATTTCATCAACATGGACACCCATACATCCTATATCGAGACATTTCCAATTCACAAAAAAATGTATAACAATTATACGCAAACAATTCCCATTACGGCAAGCATCTGCAAGAACTATACATAGAACACATGGTGAAACTATAGAACCACTTTATATACACTTTAATAACAGTAAAATACATCACTTGCATTATGTAGCTTTAAGCAGAGCAAAATCTATATCAAACATATACATTCAAAACTTTAATGAACACAACATTATAATACATCCCAAAGTAAAAGAAGAAATGCTAAGATTAAGAACACATATGCTATTAGAAATATCTGTACCACAAATAGGAACATACAGCACACATTTAAATATTATAACACAAAATATACAATCACTTCAAAAGCATTTTAAATCAATGACATCAGATAAAAACCTTATGAAAGATGACATTATTTGCTTAACAGAAATAAACACTACTAGAAAAGCAACACAAAATGACTTCTTTATACAGCAATATCATCATATGATATTTGATAAATACCATAAGGAACAAACAAACCATGGAATATTACTTTAAAACAAAACGGAGCTTTTCATTCTCCCTATTTATGAAACACAAGGGATTGACATTATACATTTTACACTACATATTGATAATAACGACTACCTAGTTGTAATATTATACAAACCACCACATATATTAATACAGACACTATTACAAACAATACAAAACATAACCCACTTCTACCCACATTATAAATATATCATGGGAGATTTTAACAGATTTAAAAACAAAATGCCCAAAAAGTGCACTACTTCTAGAATTTATGGATATACAATTACAATGCAAACAAATTATAAACACTTACACAACAAACTACCAAACATTATTAGATCACATATACACAAATGAAGTATTACAAGGCTATGGAACATTAGATTGCTATTATAGTGATCACAAAGCATTATGGGTATCAATTTAAAATAATATTAATTCTTTTTCTCATTTCAGATGCTTACTATTCAAGAAATAATTAACAAGCCAACAGAAGACAACAAACCTTATCAAAAGCCTATCAGAATAAACGTTGTGAAATGTTCACCAAAAACGTACTACAAAACCGCAAAACAAGACAAAAAAGTACTATACCATATGACATTAGCTGATGCAACAGGAACAATAAAAGCAACTTGTTACCATGAAGATTTCTACACTCAAAAAAAGGAAACAAATGGTTTACTAATTCGGAACTTTATTATCAAAAACAATACAATTATCATAACAAAGGAAACAAAAATAACCAAACTTCCTGCAATATCATATTTCATGGTAAAAGAAGCGGAAAAAATATTACAGCCACCAGCACCTCCAGCATCGCCAATAAAAGCTGTCAAAGAAGCCAACCTAAAAACACTAATGACTGTTTGCGGAACAATTGCAGAGGTAAGTCAATATACAACACTTCTACAAACTAGATTAGGCTAATTTCTTTAATACCTAAAACTATTCAAATAAAGTACACTTAGCTAATCTTTATAGTTCAGATAAATCTATAGTTTGCATACTATCCCCAATAGCTTTAGTAAAACATAATTTAAATGTACAGGTTAAAATGCATATAGTCATCTTCCAAAACTAAAAGTAAATATACATTAAACAGTGAGAAAGGTTATGCTTTAGGGGTACTCCATAAACTACGTAGACAACTAAAAATATCCCTTGAAAGCAAAGAGCACATAATGCTAAAATATTCAGTGGTGGTCCCATCCGTCCAAAAAAAAACAAAGGACAGTTTTAGCCAAACATACAATAACAACAAAAAACCCTCCAAAGCACTATAGGACAACATTCAATACTGTAGTAAGTATTATAGTATCCAAAATACAAACATTCCTAAACAGGCAGTGGCTCTCCTAGCTCAGCTGGGAGCTAATACTATAATATTCACTACACTCTAGATTATTGAACCATAATGCTTTGTTGGGCCTTTAATTAGCATTGTATTTTTCAACATACCTTTGCTTACGGTAATACTACAAATAGAAAACCACCACCAAATAATTCAGCATCTTATGCTCTTTATATTAAAAGCATATGCTTGGTCCTTCACCTACATTAGGGGGTGCACCAAAAACTACACCTCTGTCATTAACTAATATATTTCAAAAGTCACTTTTGTTAATTAGTTATATACTTTTCAGCATATAAATGTAAATTTTTTTAACAAAGGGTTGTGCAGTAAATATTCTACTTCTAATATCCAATATCAAAAAATTCCTCAAATGGCAGTACCTCTCCCAAATCAGCGCAAACATGATACTATAATAATAACTACTCTCTATAATATCAAACTATCATACTTTACTAGCACTTTACTTATTTTATTCTTGTGTATAACTATTCATTAAATAGTACTAAAACCATACGGCACCACCAAATAGGTCCCTATAACATCTTTTTATGTTCAGCACATCTGTTTAGTGCTCAACATAGGTTAAAAGGAACACCAAAATAATTACAATTCTCAATCCCTTATATTTCCTAAAGTTAACTTTTCTATAATATTTATATGTTTTGTACCATTTAAAGGCAAAAATGTTCTCAAACAATTATAAATGCAATAGCTAACTCCGCTACATATCAAATCAATATTTTAGCATAACATTGATTTAATATATACCGGAGTTAGCTCAAAATTTTTTAATATAATACGTACTTAGCAAACATTGCAAAACACCACTAGCAAACAAATGTTATTACCCACTGTCAATAAACTACCTACAATTTTTGACACTTCTTACAAATACAACAAATTCTATACCACAACCATTTACTCTCATTATCTCTTTTCTTTCTTAAATATATCTAACTCTATTCACTATGCCTATCATTTACATCAACATATCTATCCCTAACTCTATACACATCTCTACTTTAAAAAACTACTCTCATTATCTAACTATCACTCAGATTCTATCTATACTTCATATTTCCCACTATACTTTCACTTAACATTATATCTACATTATCACTAATATAACTAAACCTTTATATCTATCCAATATCTCTCTCTATATATATATATAAATTATTATATATATTTACTTACATTTCTAAACACTATGGGGTATATTCACAAGAACGTGTGCTAAACATCACCAAAAAAAAGCTAACGCACCTTTACACATCGCAGCCGATCGCGGGAAAATAACCCTGTGTTAACGTGGAATTCACAACAAGGCGGTAGCATGCAATAGTCTGCCGAAACCGCGGCCAATGTCCGCGATACAACCACCTCAACGGCGATAAAAACACAAACCTCAATGCGAAAAAACATGCGATGGGCCAAAGCGCGATGAGGAAATCAGCGATAAGCAGTGCCAGGCCTGCAACACATACATGGCAGGTGGGAAAAATCACTATAAAAGTAGAAAACACCCAAACACAAACTGACCAACACCCAAGCACCATGGAGGCAGCCGGAGCAGGCGCAGAGGACGAGCGCAACCCCACAAGCACCCCGGACCACCAGCCTGGGACCTCGGGGACAGGGAAGGGCAAGGACAAGAAGAAGAGGAAGACGAAGTTCAGTCTGCAGGAAAACAGGATCCTGATTACGGAAGTGATGGAACACCATCAACAACTGTTCGTCACCTCAAACGTGTCATTGGGAACCAAAAATGGGATATGGCGGAACATTGTGGACAAGGTGAATGCCGGAGAACACAGGAGGTCAATGGACGAGGCCAAGAGGCGATGGATAGACATCAAGCGAAAGACCAAGGAGAAACTCGCAGCCAACCAGAAGGCAGCAATGCAGACTGGCGGTGGGAGCCCAGCGCCACAGCTCGTGCTGGATGACATGGAGGAGCTGGTGTCGACAGTCATCAGTGTGGAGACCGTGGCCGGAGTCGGGGTACCGGACACTGCTCGACAGGACACAACACAGCCTCAACAAGGTGAGTAACCACCAGGTACCTGGGGGGACGGGTGGAGAGGGCCACAATGGCACACATGCACAATCAAGCAGTGCACACCCACAATGACTGTGGGTCATGCCCCTGATCTACACACTGTCACAATGTACAATGCCATGCTGTCTGAATGTCAACATGTACCATGCAGCTACATACATGTGGACACATCATAATACACCATCTCCCCTTCACTTTGCAGGGGCACCATCAACACCCCCCGCAGAGCAGTCCCAGCCACTCTTCACTGATGACAAGGAGGACAATGCCAGCATCGACACCCAAGCCCTCCAACACATCATGGACATCATCTGCAACTCACCTCCAGGATCAGGGCAGCCCAGCTGCATTGAGGAGACCCCACCCACTATCCAAAGCACCCAGAAGGAGGCACCCACAGCCCCAGCACTCTCCCAAGACCCCCAGGAACAAACCATGGCCTTCCAATGCCGTGTGCTGGAGGGCCAGAGCGAGACGGCTGAGCAGGTGCGGGTGGGGTTCGGCCTCATGGCTACCAAACTGGACGCCATCCATGGGTGTCTAGGTCCCATCAGGGACTAGCTCCAGTCCCTAACGGACACCCAAGGTCCGCTCCATGGTCTCCAACAAGCCCTGACTGACATCGCTGGAGTCATGACGCGGAGAGAAGAACACCTGTCTACTCAGACTGGCTCCAGCGATTCCAGCCGTGAGCTGGCACACATGTGGAGGCTCATGGAGGACATGGTGCAGATGGAGGCGGAAAGGATGGCAGCCACCGCTGCACATCAGCAAAATGTAGCTGGGATCTACCAGGCCCTGCAGATCCTCATCATGGCATTGCTTCCACAAGGTGTGGTGCTGATGAATGCTGCTGCCCCCACACCGTCCACATCTCCGCCCCCTGGCGTGTCAGTGCCTCACAGTGCGGCAGGCGTATCCACTCCGGCACCTGATGTGCCACTGCCACACAGTGCAGCCGACAATCCTCCTCCGGCCCCTGATGTGTCAGTGGCACACAGTGCCGCAGCCGGTACTGCAACACCCACAGGTGGGGCAGAGCACACATACGGGGACGTGGATGGGATTGTTGTCAGAAGGAGGCAGTAGCATTCATTTCTGCCACCTGGCCTGTTTCTGCTTAGTGCCGCACATGGCCTCATGACCTCCCACTGACCCCGATACACTCCGCTGCACTCACCTTGTACCGCAACATGGATTGCCATATCCTGTTTGATGACCTATGACACAACGACCATTCTGCGGACTATACCCTTCCTCTTCCGCAGTACCTGTCATCCCCGGATGGACTCTGGCTGGCCCTCCATGGGCCCATATTGTGTGGTGTGCTTGGCATGGCGCTGTACCGCTCCAGCTGCTAAACTCCACTGGATGTGCAATAAACATCCAGTGGCGCACTGCTGTGTCATGTCTTTCATCATTCATGTATGAATATGTGGATGGAAGTAGGGACAGTGATTTCCCTTACATCAATGATGCTCATGTAGTGGGATGCCAGTCACTGTGTGCTACATTGCCTATTGTGTCCCGGGTGCTGTGGACACTACAACAGGGACACACGCATTAGTCACTTCCTTGTCCGGACATGGACTGAACCACGCCCAGAGCCCCTCCCTCTCCCCCCCACCGAGTCATTGTTGCAAGCCCTACGCTGGTCCGGCGTACGCCAGGTCAGACCACTCTGCTTACGCTCCGAGGGGGGCCCACATAGCTACCTGTCGCAGGCGTACTCGCTGGTGGTGTGCAGGTCACTGGTCTAGTTGTCAGCATGTCACAGCCACTCCCTGAGGGCAGGTCTGCACACACACCATACCCACCCGGCACAGGCGTCACAGCCCATGTGACCCCGCAAATATAAGGGGCTGACAACGCCACATTCCCCTCTGCCAGTGGTGACTGGATGACAGATGCTCCACGGTGCTCAATCATAAAGGGCCCACGATTTGCTGTGCACAGGGTTGGTGGCACCCGAGGCCTTGCGGCCAACACGGGCCTACCACCACGTGGCACTGACTGGCGTTGCACAGGGTTAGTGGCACCCGAGGGCTTGCGGCCGACACGGGCCTACCACCACATGGCGCTAACTGGCATTGCACAGGGTTAGTGGCACCCGATTCCTTACGGCTGACACAGGCCTACCACCACGTGGCGCTGACTGGCGTTGCACAGGGTTAGTGGCACACGTAATTGCTGAGCGGGTGTGCAGCCTGCGATGATGTGTGCACTGATTTGGTCTCCGCCATTGATGACTCAGGACTCAGCGTCATGTGTGGGACCTGCTGTGCTGTGGGGCGGGACCGCATGATGTGGACCATGCTATGGTGGCGTGACCTGGGCCTGGAGCTCGCACGGGCATGCAGTGTGCCTACTGATGGACACACCGGTGGCAGCAGGTGAGCAGTGGGGCCTGTGTGCACAAGGGCAGCGATGTCTCTCTCGCTCTCCCTTCATTTCCTTCTCTCTCACTCTCTCTCACTCTCTCTCCCTCTCCCTTCCCTCTCTCTCTCTCACACTCCCTCTCCCTTCCCTCTCTCCCTCACACTCCCTCACACTCCCTCTCCCTTCCCTCTCTCCCTCACACTCCCTCTCCCTTCCCTTCCCTCTCTCCCTCACACTCCCTCTCCCTTCCCTTCCCCCTCTCTCACTCTCCCTCTCACTCCCTCTCCCTCTCTCACTCCCTCTCTCTCTCTCCCTCTCTCACTCCCTCTCTCTCTCCCTCTCCCTCCCTCTCACTCTCCCTCTCACTCCCTCTCCCTCTCTCTCACTCTCACTCCCTCTCTCTCACTCCCTCTCCCTCTCACTCCCTCTCCCTCTCACTCCCTCTCTCACTCCCTCTCTCTCACTCCCTCTCTCACACCCTCTCTCTCTCTCTCTCCCTCTCCCTCCCTCTCCCTCTCTCTCACTTTCTCTCACTCCCTCTCCCTCCCTCTCCCTCTCTCCCACTCCCTCTCCCTCTCACTCCCTCTCCCTCTCTCTCCCTCTCACTACCTCTCCCTCTCACTACCTCTCCCTCTCACTACCTCTCCCTCTCACTCCCTCTCCCTCTCTCTCACTCCCTCTCCCTCTCACTCCCTCTCACTCCCTCTCCCTCTCACTCCCTCTCACTCTCCCTCTCACTCCCTCTCCTTCCCTCCCTCTCACTCCCTCTCCCTCTCACTCCCTCTCCCTCTCCCTCTCACTCCCTCTCACTCCCTCTCTCTCTCCCTCTCTCACCCTCTCCTCTCCCCCTTCCTCTCCCCCTCTCTCCCTCTCCCCTCCCTCTCCCCCTCCCTCTCCCCCTCCCTCTCCCCCCTCTCCCCTCCCTCTCCCCCTCCCCCTCTCCCTCTCCCCCTCCCTCTCCCTCTCCCCCTCCCCCTCCCCCTCTCCCTCTCCCCCTCCCCCTCTCCCTCTCCCTCTCCCCCTCCCCCCTCCCCCCTCTCCTCCTCTTCCCCTCCCCCTCCCTCTCCCTCTCCCTCTCTCCCTCACTCCCTCACTCCCTCCCTCTCCCTCTCCCTCCCTCTCCCTTCCCTCTCTCACTCCCTCCCCCTCCCTTCCTTTCCTTCCCTCTCTTTCTCTCTCTGGCTCACTTTCCTTCTCTGTTTCTCTGTGTCTCGCTCCTTCGATGTGCGCATGACACACGTCCTGATGTTGTGCTTTCTTTTCCAGGCTGTGTCATCGAGATTGTCCCTGGCGGACCAGACAGGAGTCTTCAGCATTGCTGTTTTGTGTTGTGTTTCAATAAAGTTATTGGTTGTTACTTCAGTGCTGTGTGACTGTTTCTCGTCCTTCTGGCAACACGTGTGTATTTATTTTGGCACCTTGCGTCATCATGCGTTTGTTGTGGCTTTTGTGTCGTGCACGGTATGTGTATGTCCGGGGGGGGGGCCTGGGGTGGTTGCGGTGGGTGTTGTGGCCCTCATGGGTATCCGCGTTACATGATCATTGTCTCCATGACATCTGTGGGTCTTCAGGTGTGGCTCTTGGCTGGGCTCCCTTTTCTGCTGCAGGTAGTCGTCCTGCTTAACACCAGCAAAAGGCAGGTGTTAATTCCCTGCTGCAACCGCGGCTTATCGCCTGTTTTTGTTGTGCACCGCAGATCTGGCAGTTCGTTGCGATAGTGGTGTTGTGTTTTTTTCGTGTGTTTTTGCACGGGAACGCCTACTCTGCATCTCATTAGGGTTAGTTGGTGGTGTCCACCGTGGAGATACATTTTGGGGCAGTTATCGCGGGAATACAGGCGATGTCTGCAGTTTGCACCAGCTTGTGAATGGGGTGTTAAATCTAGCTCCACATTTGTTGCGTTACGGTGGGGATAATTTGGAGTTGTGTCCTTGTGAATATCCCCCTATCTCTCCACACTAACCCATTATATTTTCACACGATTTACCTCAACATATATCAATATCCTCATATCTCTTTATCACACTTTCTATCTCTCTCACTAACACTATCTATACTTTCATTTTTTTACTAAATATACCTCTCAATTATCTATTCATAATACACTATCATATAACAACAAAATAAAAAATAAATAACTATTCTAATTTTTTTTCAGGAAGAACAAATGAAAACAGTATTCATCGGTGGACAAGAAACAAATCTAAAATCAATAACAATAAAGGATCCAACGGACTTTGTAAAAATTACATTATGGAGAGAAGCAACAAACTTTGATGTTAAAATTGGACAATATGTAAAAATAACACGTCACAGTACATGAGTTCAACGGAGAAAAAATCTTAAATACAACAAGACACAGCCAACTTCAAGTAAGTACAAAATCTCAAAATGTTAAACACAAGAAAAAAAAAAATTTATGAACAATCCTAATGTTTACCTTAACATCTATTCACAGGCAACAGAACCACCACCAGAAACAATTATAATTGAAATATATGGCATAGAAAAAACGGAGCAAGAAATAAGTACAATAACAACGCAAGTGCAAAATACTGAAACATATCAATCTATGGATATTAGCAATGATCTTCTAATGGACTGGTTTCTCATCAATACAGATGTGGAAGACTTATCCGATGCACTTATGCCATATTTACCACGACATGTGAAGTAAGATTTTGCTATGGCATTATTACAGAAATATTAAAAGATATTCCAACAGAATGAATATATTTAAGAAACGTGTATAAATGTACATTATAACAAATGTTTTTCCCACACAACTTAATTTCCAGTAATAAAAATGTTAACAAAAAATGTTTGCAATAAAATTTACCCTACAAAAAAAATTGTCAGTTATTCCTCTATGAACCATTATCAATATATTTGGATAAACACTTATAAGGTGCCAAAAAGCAACACGTATTAGCAGTTGCAATAGTTCAAAAATCACTCAAAACTAACTAGCACTAATTGGGTGTTTTATATGTGCGGAAACAATGTTACTGCAAATAGCTCAAAATGTAAATTGTGTATTTTTAGACTTCGGGCTACTTTAACATTAAAAATAATTGTAAGCCTGTTTACAGTAGCACACAATTCCTTACTTTGTAGTTCTGTTTAGAAACATAGCTATTCTATATAAGAGTGAAAGTTAACATAGCTGTAAACATTGCTCTCCCCAACATGCATATGTGTGTTTTAGTAGCACGTAAACATTAAGTAAACTACTTGCAATTAATGGTTATAAAAATTCACACCAAGACTAAAATATACTTACTAAGCTGCTAAGTAATTGACTGCACCAGCGCAAACCACCTCCGCACCACTACAATACCTCAACAACACCTCTGCACCACTACAGCGCCACCACACTACATCAGCATCTTTGCAGCACCATCACCTTAGCATCACAACAGCACCAGCACAGCATCGCACAGTGCCACCACAGCATAACTCAGCACGCACCACCTAACCACCAGCACAGCATTAACTAAGCATCATTCAACACCGCCCCCTCACAACAACATTACCTCCACATCAGTGCACCACTAACTCAGCACCAACTTAGCACCAGCTCAGTCCCACCACAGGATCAACACTGCGCCACCTCACTCACAACTCACCACAAACGCATCACCAGTGCAGCATCACTTAATATCAACAAAGCAGTACTCAGCACCACCTCAGCATCACACAGCATCAGTCAGCACCACCCCATCATCAGTCAGCACCACCCCATCATCACTAACCACCACCTCAGCATCATTCAAAACCACCTCAACATTACTAAGCACCACCTCAACATTACACAACATCACCTTAATATCACTCGGCACCACATCACTATCACTCACCACCATCAAGCACCACCTTCCACAAAAACACCACTACCTCAGTATCAAACAGTATTATTTTATAGTAGCACCACGCATAACACAAGGAAGTAAAGCAGGTTACCAAAACTTAGGTTTAGATATTGCTTAAAGTGCATCAATTTGCTTTATTAGTAACACAAAAATATTTTTTGTATGCTATTTCATTTAAAGCACATTCTACTCACAAAGGTATATCTTCACATATTTATAATATATGTATACAGAAGAACTTAGTTCTTAACCATGTTATAACAGCTGCTGTTCCCCTGTGTTTATACCATCCCAATACTTCTGTTCAATTCTCTGGCAGTTTAATTTCCTACCCTATTATTAGTATTGTTCATATGTAGCCTGCAGGTTAGTTATACAAAAAAACACTTTAAATACGTACTTCTCAATGCAGTTCTATAATATGCCTACTAAATGTGTTAAAGCTTTCACCCATGATAATGTAAAGCATAACTAAAAAATGATAAGGTCCCAAAGGGCAAGACCTATTGGCTATGCCAATGCTTGTTTTATAGGGGGCCGGCTGTCCCCTGCATCTCGAAGCACGGCGCTTCCTTTTAACACTTGCGCGCGGCTTGTACACCAACCCCGCGCCTTCTTGCGGTTGCTTGTTCATGCGCTCTGCAACCACAGAAGTAACAGACCCAACCACGTCCTGGGCAATGTTCGTAGCCGCCGCCTTAACATGCGGTTTTGCAATTTCATAGCCTCTTCTCAAGAAGGGCATAGCTCTTCTAAACAGACTACGGAAGAAACCCCCTAAACCGGCCCCGTACATAACCGGTGACCCTTGAAAGTACAGAGGACCTCCATATCCGGCCTGGTTTCTGTAATAGTCCCTGTACATAGACAGGTCCCTGTAAGTTTTCACAACCACCATGATGCCTGCTTAATAGCCGCTGTCGCAGCCTTAAATGAAGCTTAACAATAACTTTCCCGTATTTAAAGGACACAGTCTCAGACTGATCATCAAAGATCATAATTGAAATAGTGTCAAAATGATTTTTAGAAACTGTGACGTAGTCCGGTTTGTTAAATTGAATATTGACCATCGTATTAGTTTTGCTGTGTACATGTACCCATCTTAACAACGGTGAGTAACTATCGCCGATCCTCTGGGCCTCTACAATATCGCTATACACATAGAGCGTATAGAACCCCTGTTAATATCGGGGCACGTGTGATCCTGTTCAACCTGACTTCTCGCATGCTGCACTGTGCCTAAAACCCTTCTTAATTTACCAGAGCAGTTAAACGCGGTGTTGCGTTTTGGGGCTTTAAGAAACACCTTCCGTCTGATATTGTCTAGCGACAGATGAATATTCGAATATGTTTCGATGCTGGCTATGGATTTGTTGATGGCGTCGACAACACTTGAAATGGTTGGGTAGTAGCTGTATGGGAAGCCCACGTGTATGCTCAATGGGTTCTGCTCACGCTTTATGTTGAACTTGGCTTCGTTCGGTGTAAATGTATTCCAGGTTCTTGGGTATTGGATTTCTGTTAGGGCTACCTACCAGTCCCCTTTCAGGTCGACAGGCTTAGGCAGTTTCACTGTGTAATTAGAAATCTGGTTGTCAGGGAACATGCCCTTAGAAGCGTTGGACAGCAAGGTAATATAAAAGGGCGTTGTCTCCATCTTATCAGCAGCTTTTAGATGGTCCCTTGCTCACACACCCTTCAGGGAGCTGGCCAACACCCAACTGTTAAATGCCTCATTCTGTGTCCGAAACAAAGGCCGTAATACTCATGTTTGATGCAAGCTAGAACCACAGCCGCAGCGAAACCTTTAACAGCCATAAGGGCGGCATGGGGTACTCCTGGAGTTTCCTTTTCACAGCCTTCATTCTTAGAGGCACAGCCACAATTCACGGGAACATCAGTACTTTGTCTTGTGACGCTTTTAGTCTGTTTTGAACAACATAGACAGTAAAAATTTACGTTGTTCACTTTTGCAGGATGCCCCTCTGCCGCAGTTCTTTTTGGGGTTGCTCTCTGGGTCAAAAGAAGAAAGATTGACATAACATTAGTTGAAGAAATAAAATACACCATTATGTAGCTGACTGCTCATAACATTTTTACTAACCTCTGCATTTTCCCCGCCCTCTGCGGCGGTTCTGAAATCTTGAGAGTGGCTAATGTCCTGCGATGCCCCATCATCTTCGACGCTTGTACCCGGTTGTTGCACAACTACCTTCTCAGGAACTGTATCCTTCTGAAAGACCATGTCTTCATAGACAGGGGAGTTAGGTGGAACTATCGAATCTTCCACATCGTCCATCTCCAAGAAACTGAATCCCGCATGCACGCTGCCATTACACGAGCCCTCACTCTCGCTGCTGTCGACCTTAATCGGGGACACCCTTTGCGGCCAATCCTTGAGACTGAGTGCTTCCATACGCCGACAAATGTCATTGTCAAAACCAGTAACATCACAGCCCATATCTCTAGGTGTTTCTTGTTGAGCATTCTCGTCTAATACTGTAGGTGTTAAGCTACAGTAATATCTATCGATAGTGGCCTGTCCTCCAGCCATCATGGTCCTTTTCACGAGTGAGCTGTATCACTTCATTTTGATAAGGAACTCTTTCTGTATTCAGACGCCTGCTTGCTGTACACGGATCTTAAGGACGACTTATATGTATTCTAAGCAACCCCTAAAAGAGGCGTACACCTCTACATCACAACTTGGACACGTGGCATCATAGGGTTCTGGTTCGCTGGGGTCTCCAAATCAGACCGCCCCTAGGACACCCCGCCCCTTTGGGTCAAGTGGTCACCTACATCAATTACGCGGGTGTGAGACCTGTCACTTTTAGGTCACTTCAAGGGGCGTGGCACCTGTCACTTTTAGTTCACTACAAGGGGCGTGGCACCTGTCACTTTAGTTCAAGGTGGCGTGGCACCTGTCCCTTTTAGCTTGATGAGGAAAGGTATCCTGTCTTACTACTAACAAATGTAGCACCTACAGATAAAGATGCTCGTGCAAATACCGTCTTGTACTAAGTGCAACTGCTTTAATTGGCCACTGAAATTAAGTCTATTAAATTAACTTAACATTTCCAACCAAACCGATAAATACCTTTGAATAAATAGTAATAAAAATGCAGAATACAAATACGCCCCATAAAATTAAGCAATGTTTTTAGTATGCTACTATACATGCATCCCTGTTCTCACACACTACAAAGATAGCAGGCGATTAAATTTGCTATAATAGAAGTATCAGGTTTACTGGAGGCAGCTTAAAAGTTACGTCATCAGCTCTACAAGCTAGCAGTGATGACACCCTACAGCGGCAAAATGTGTTAATGGGCCTCCGAGACTCCCATATGTCACTGATGTTGATGGGTAGTTTGAATACCAATGATTCATTCCAGATTTTTTTTAAATTATGAATGCAATCGCATCACAAGGGTCTAGAATACAAGCACAGGCTGCTCAGTGTACAGTTCTGTCTGGCAAAGTTACAACTGGACTTTTGTTGTCACTTAAGTTCAGGTGAACCCACCAATAGCGGAGAGAGCAGGATTTTCTTTGACGGTAAAACATGAAGGAGCAACAGCAACTGGCTGCAGTCCCGTGCCTCGTGCTGCTTGAGCAAAGCCCTCAGCCCTGGGACCCAATGCTACCCCCACCGCTGATAACTTAAAGAACTCCAATGCCACCGAGCCTCAGCACCCTGGGCCCTTGGTGAGATCAATAAACAGATGAAGGCTCTATTCTCAGCCTGTTCATTGTGGTCAATGCTTACTGCCAGCCCGCTGTAAGTGGTTACCTTCACATCAGTGTCAGCTGAGCGGAGTACTGCTCAGCCCGTCCCTGAGGAGAGCAGTGAGCTAGGCTCAGGCTGACGCCCTAAAATGGGATATATTTAAGAAGGTAGGATATTACAGATCTGAGGGTCAGTGGTTTTGGCCTAAGCGACGACGAGTCTCCAGCAGCCGTCCGGTCAGGGGGCAGCATCTGCATGATGAAAGGCACAGGCAGCGCTTCGAGGAACGGCGGGTTGCCTGTGCCAAATGATACTTATAAGCATAACTGCAGCGTGGCACAATGTTGCAGTCATGTGACTCCAGGTCACTGGAACAGCAGCAGAGCTGCCACCGGAGCAGTCCTAGCACCCGGCCTCCTCCATGTCCCAAAAATAACAGTAAAGTCAACTCGGCCATGCAGATTCCCGGGTGTCCCGCAGTAGTGTGCGGCACTAAAAATACATTTAAACAAGCAGTTGTGAGTGTCCCAACAGCTCAGAAAGTGAAAGCACGCACAGCTCGTTGAATGTAAACAAAGCACGTCATCCTGCCTCAAGTAGGACAAACTCCATAAAGAATACAGTGCTTACTGTTTAAGAACCGAAGTAAAGGGGCCAGTAGCAATGGGAGGATACAAATGACGACATGGCCCTACTAAGGAAGGACTAACAAGCCTATTAAGGAATCAGAGGCCAGCATTTATGAAGGACAAAGACAAGCCAATGAAAAATATGGGCGTGGCTTCTACTCCGTACTCTACCTACAACAGATCGCCAGAGCAGCGCTTGCGCACTGGCTCAGACTAGACCTAAAAAGGTTACTTTGCATTACAGAATGGGATAAATGATAAACTGGGCTAGAAAGCAAAGGACAAACCTAGTATGTGGCCCTGGGTGATGTGTGCAATGCGTTTAAGGTTCAGTTATGATAATACTTTGGCCATTTGTGTGGGATTTGTTCAGTGATAAATGCAGGGGACCAGGCACCAGACCAAAAACGGGGAGAAGTTTGTTATTGCTAAACAGACACTTGGAACTAAGTGATATAATGTTACTTGGCTAATTAATTTTATTGGACTAAGGATGATGATAGATATTCTGGGTATGATTTCGATTTTGGCGGACGTGTTACTCATTCGCAACGGGGACGGATAGCCCATTCACCGAAATATAAATCCCATAATATCCTATGGGATTTAAATTTCAGCGTTGTGATAGAGTCCGCCGAAGTCGAAATCAGGCCCTCTGTCTCTTCCAATTGCAGATACTTGCCCCGCCGCACACCAGAGATTTTACAGTTATCTACCAGGTCCAACAAAGCTAACCACTAAGTAATTTTGAAAATTGGCAAGTGTGTGCAGTACAAGAAAGTTACAGGAAAGATTGGGAGTCTGACCCAGAACTAAAAAAGTGTATTGCCCCTGTAAAACCAGTTGAAGCAAAGGCAAGCTGTAAATACTGTCATATACAGCGTGTGCACATTACCATGATTTTAAGCTGCATGCATCCACAGCAAAACACCTTCCATGCGTGAATACACCTAGCCTAACCATGGCATCTTTGGCCCCACCAGCGCCTCAAATAGCAAATCACCAGGAAAGGAGAGAGCTTAGATTGCATTGCAAACTGCATGTAGCACATCCATTAACAACACAGAGACTGGGAGAAATTTTAAGCGGAGAGGTTCCTCTTTTCCATATGCATAGGACAAAGTGCACAGCTTTGATAAATAGACTTTTAGGGCTCTATTTCAAAGGGGAGCTCCTTCAAAATACAGGCAGTTCACCTTACTCTTTGATCATTGACAAATCCACTGACATTTCCGTAAAGAAACTGCTATGCATATGTGTAAAATACTTCAGTCAAAAAAGTAGCAGAATTGTGAGCAGTTACCTTGGAATGATAGATTTGCAAGTGGCATGCGCACAAGACATAGCAAGTTCTTCAAAGACAGCAGGCTTCCAATTGAGAACTTAGGACACATAAGTACAGATGGCAAAAAACACTCCACATACACTTTGCTGAGGGAAAAGCAGCCTGCTTTGCAGCTTGTATGTTGCATCTGCTTCTTGCTCGATATTGCTTCTAAAAAAGCAATGCGGACTATGCCCAGCAACGTGGAGTTCATGGTGCCAGAAACCTACAACTGGTTTGCCACATTCTCCGAATCGCTAGGCGGACTGCACAGATGTCAAAACTTGGATGGAGGAATGCCGCTGAAGCTCATTTTGCCGTGCAAAACACAGCAGCTCATTATGGCGGCTTGTGTGGAGTGTTTTCTGAAGCAGTATGATGCACTTAAGTTGCACTTTTGAACACATCATATGTAGAATATTGCTACGCAGCTAGAATGCTTCAGGAGATGTACAATGATGAGAAAAATTATCGCTATCTTATTTTCCTCAAACCTATGCTCCTAGAAATGAAGGTTGTGAACAAAGCTTTTCAGCTTGAATCTGGTGATATCCTCCACACACTTTGGGATTAAATAGGTCAACTATGAGACGAATTCTAAAGCCAAGTGTTATCAGTACAAGTAGTGAGCACCAGCTGCACAATTTAGATCTTCAGGGTAATGGCATTTATATTGCACGGGGTGATGTTGACCTTGGCTTTCGCAAGAAACTCCAAGAAATCAAACTACCTGCTGTTGCCAAGGACTGCATAGAAAAACGGTGCACAGACTTTGAAAAAGTTTTGGCAGCAGAATATCCGATGTGCCTGCAGAATTTGCTTCGCCTGCTAAAATATTTTGAACTTTCACAGCCCCAAAATGCGCTTTCAGATCCTAAACCTCTGATTACTGACTTACCAAAAGATTTTTTCACATACCCAACACACATCTTAGAAACGCAGTGGCGAACAGTGACTTCATGTTCATTCAGTAACTCATCAGGCATGGATGCTTTCTGGATAGAAATATTCAATTATATAGATGAAGCTGGAATCATCGGTTTGAGGAGTTGGCCATGTGTACCATTAAACTTCTGATCCTGCCCATTTCAAATGCACAAATGGAAAGAGTGTTCTCACAAATTACGCTCCTTAAAAATGAGAACCCTATAGAATGGGGCTGAAATTGCTTGCAAATATACTAGACATAACATTTGGACTCAACGGAATTGGTCTCAATTCATCTTCATTCAGCCCCTCTCCAGAATTGCTGGCAAAGTTCAACAGAAACATGTACAATTAATTGTTTTACTGTCTTGAAGAGCATCTTATCCAAACCTTTGTTCACCATAACAGCAGTCTAGACACGAACTCCCACACCAAATTGGGCTACAGAGTTTACCACACATCATCAGGAAGTTTATGTGGCAAAACACCAACTCCAAAACCAAATTCCTCCACAGCAAGTGACTTGACACAGTGGTCTCAAAAAACTCAATGCTGCTGCTGCTTTGTCCTCTTGCCACTGCCAGACTCTGAAGGATGCTGCTACTCTCAGCAGTGCCACTAAAATGTTGCTCACCTTAACCTGCCACTGCCAGATTCTGAAGGATGCTGTTACACTCGACAGAGCCATTCCGAGATGAACTCTCTGGCACAATTGAACTTCCTACTGCCTGAACAAGGGTCGACCCTATTGCTGCCTGGCAAAGAATAGGGGATGGAGATTCTTCTGTGAACCTGCAAAATGCACTTGTACATTGTTAGGTATTAGCTCACGGGAACATCAAGCAGCAAGCTGTGCATCCCATGAAAAGGACTGCTCACTCCTGATGAGAACCAAATGTGGGAAACATATGTAACTAGAGTATGTAAAGAGATGTTCAGCATTTACCCTTGAATTGCTCTTGGAGTAATGAAACCAGAGTGAACAAATGTGAAGCTCTGGTCTATATTCCCATTACTCGGGTGGGCTGTTGTGAGTATGCAAAATAAGCTTATACTGAAGCGCACTTTTCCCTGAAGAAACTTTCCACAGTTGCAGTCCCCAACATCAGACCCAGAACATTTTTCGGCAGTTTGCGCCACATCATGAGATATCGAGCAACAATTTTCCTGCAGACCAATGTTGATTTTAGTTTACAAAATACAGGTAGTCTGATTAATGTGGGTGTTGAACATAAAATCTTTGTAATGGAAATATATTTTTTAATGTTGCTGTCAGGCAACACATAAGTTAATGGAGTGGTAATTTTGGGCTCGTATTTGGTTGCTTTTGGTCTTGAAAGTTGTAAAAAATTCTGGCAACATTGGGGCTAGTATGTGCTTGCAGCGGGTGTGCCAAAGGTAAGCCGGTCTGCACACATCTTGGACCAGGAACCAGTTATGCCCGAATTAAGATCGAAACAGCTGATGAATTGTGAAAACCAAAAAACCCAGCATATGGAATCACCCCACAGTTGCCCAGAGGTAAATTAACATGAGTTATTAATATCCTCTACTTATATCATTGATTATAACAGGCGTGAACCATTTAGAAATCCCTTGAACAATGGCATCTACAGCTTAAGCAGGGAACCTTTGGTACATATAATTAAGGCAGCATATTTGAATACTCGTTCTCTTGTTAAACATAGGGTGGAAGTGAATGATTATTTAACTTACCTTATGCCTAATTTGCTATTGCTTAGGGAGTTCTATTTGACCAAATATTCGACCCCCGAAATACTGGAGGCTATCCCTGAGGGATGCTATTTACTCCATGTAAATAGAGAAGGAAATCGGAGGGGTGGAGGAGCGGCTGTTCTTATAAAGAAACAGCTGAAGGCCATCCAGCTCCAATGCAAACCCATAGAAATTGAATTGTAGATCTATTACCTTTTAAAACAGATTTTGACAAAAGCTCTTTGGTTTTATTTTTCTATGTACTGTCCCTTGCATTATATGGCTACCTTTGTGAGTAAACGTTTTGAGTAATTTGTCTTCTAAAATATTGGTCATAGAGGACTTTAATTTTTAGACTGATTAGTTGGGAAAAGAAAATAAAGGTCAAACATTTATGAATTAAATGATGGCTTTGAATTTAGCAGCATATTACTGAGCCTACACATGCAAAAGGACACTGCTTGGACTTAATTTGGACACAGAATACCAAGGTAGCTAACGCCAAAATACAACCATGTATCTGGTCTCACCATCATTTGGTTGAGTTTGCATTTCCAATGTGGAGGGCCCCTCAGAGACCAGATTAATACGAAAATGGAAACAAGTCAAAAAAGGTGATATGGTGTACTCTCTTCAGCAGACTGAACCTACGTTCAGTGACTATTCTGAAGGCTGAACAAGATTTCACAAAGTGGCTAACAGCACAGGCTCACTCCCATGCAACTTTACAGAGTCAGCTCACATCCTCCAGGCCTAAATTGGCCCCATGGTTCACAAAATAACTTAAGAAGGCCAAACTCAAACTACAACAGGGTGGCAGTGGCATTGAAAATATGAGGAAGAACTTACATTAAAACACAAGAAAGGTATAGCTGAATATAAATCAATGCTAATTTTAAATTATTCAAAATATTACACCAATGGGAGTGTGTAACCATCTAACAAACAGAAAGAAACCATTAAAATTGTTGAGGAACTTATGTATCCAGAAACTATGGCTTCTAAAATGAACATCTCTCAGGAACTCTGCGATGAAGTCCAACTTCTTTATTGATAAAATACAGAAAATGAAGGAAGTATCCCCACATGTTCCTCAATATTAGGGTATCCTAGCAAGGAAGGTAATTAGAAGATACTAACAAATGTTCTGGAAATTGACGAGAGCAGATTAAGTGTACTATCTACTAAAGTAAAAACCGTCTCTCCAAGGGACCCATGACATCCCGGCTCAATTAAAATTACTTAAATAACACCCCACGGATACCAGACGAGGTGGGCCTCAGATCTGGAGGCCGATATACCCCCTGAAGGGTGATCCAGGCTATGGCGGGATATCCCGAAGACCTTTCAGAGCACGCCACAGCGCGAATCGGCTTACAAGTTAATTACGCTAATTACACCCCAACCTGTTTACACCAAATGTTCCCAAACTCCTCCCCGACTTGCTGGAGATGCCAGGGAGATAGGGGTGACTTTTTCATATTTGATGGTCCTGCCCGGCTCTCACAGTTTTTTGGAAAGAAGTACTCAGCCACATTAAGGAGATAGTGGGATTTCCTATTCCTTCTTCCCCGGTAGTCACACTCATAGGCATTAAACCCTCAACACTCACTGCTATGTCATATGCGGACTGGCACCTGATTATTCACTTATTGGGTGCGGCTCGGCAGTCCATAGCATTATTTTGGAAGAAAACACACCCTCCTCCTATTGCCACTAGGTTTCTTCGTCTGTGGACTGTTTGTGCCCTTGAACTATTAACAGCCCGCAATAACCATACAGACACACGGTTCACCCACATTTGGCAGCCCCTTATTGACTATCTTACGGCGACCAGACACTCCCGCTTGGTTCCCCCCAGACTTCGGGCCTGGCAGCTGTTCGAGGATTCCCTTGAACCGTAATCAAGAGGCCGGAAGCTGGACTCCGCTGAGTGTCCCACCTAGACTTGGTGACTTGACCTCTCTCGTCCTGATGATCCCCCAGGTCCTGCCCGATGGGTGGGTTCTTTTTTCAGCGCATCCATTTGTTTTTCTCCCACCCCCCCTTTTTTTTTCTTTTCTTTTTGTGAGGTCTATAGGTTTGGCCCTTCTTCTATGTTATTTCTCTGTCCGTATTGGCTAACATTTCCCTGCTTCTTTTTTGACTGGAAGGCCCCCCATGAAGCATGGGCGGTATTCGGATTTTACACTGATGTCCATGGAACATTTACATGGCTTCCCTATTTTTTCCTTTTTCTCCTTTCTTTGCTAACACTACCGATAGGCCCAAGTTTACTATTTGCTTTGTGGGGCACCTTGTCTCCTTTAAATTGTTGTTCTCCTGCTTTTAGGTCTGTATCCCTTTGTTTACCCTACATTGGGTTTGCTGTTAAAATGATTGAGATTGGGCTCGGATGAGCGCTGTTCCCCTGTATTGAGCTATAGTTTGTTACTGGGGGCCTGTTGGCATTTTCCATGGGTCTGCCTTTGACATTTATGTTCCTAGTATGCTTTTACATTCTGTACCTTGGATTGTGGGCTTATTTAATGCTCCCCTTTTTCATTGCAGGAACATGTGCCTTCATATGCTTAGCCTGTGTTGTATGTTTTTCTTATTCAATAAACAGAATTTTCAAATAAAATTACTTTAATATTCCCATCTTTGTTAAATCTTAATAAATCTCTCTCTCCAACACAGCATTGTATAAAGTACCTTTAAAACATGCAGAAGTTAGCCCCTTGCTACAAAAGAAGGGCGCAGACCCAATGGGTCTGTAATTTTTTTATACTATCTCTCTGCTCCCTTTTCCAGCAAAACCTTTAGAAAATCATGTTGCCTTTTATGTGGGCAAACTTTTACAGGACACAGCATTTCTTGATCCTCTTCAGGCTGGCTATCATCCTTTACCTAATACAGAGTCCATAACTGAGACCGTGTTAGACAAATTCAGATGGAAAAAAGACCAAGGGAAAGATGTTGCATTAGAACTGTTAGGCCAGTCTGCGGCTTTTGATATGATTGACCACAAGATTTTGATTGACCAGGCAAATGAAGCAGGGATATGAGGCTGTGCATTCCAATCAATCAAATCTTTTGAGGATCACACTCAATTGGTGAGACTAGTGCCTTTGACCTCTCAATCAAACAAGATGGAATGGAGCGTGCCTCAAGGATACTCGCCTTCCCCACTCTTCTTCAATCTGTACATTAGGCTGCTTATTGTGAGATGGTTAGATAAAGGCTGCAGTATCTATAATTATGCAGATGATTTACAGCTATTGTTCCACTTAGATGAAACTCCATCCGCGTTTGAACACTTTCAAAATACAGTGAGGTATATTGCTCAATGGATGGAAATAAACCAATTGAAACTAAACACAGACAAGACAGAGTTAGTCTTATTGAATAACAGGACGTGCCTTTGGAATCAACATTATTGATCTAATGAATTATGCATACTACCTTCTCCCTCACCTGCTGTCAAGAGTTTGGGGAGGTTGTGGTCAACAGAAATCTTTCAATGCAGGCACATGTGAAGTCATGGTGTCAAAGTGTATTTTCTTGTTGAAAATGTTGAGAAAAATTGCACCTCTGCTGATGGTAGAAGCTATTACGATCAGCTTGCGTGCTTCAATCACTTCCATGTTTGACTATGCAAATCTGACTTAAGCAACTCTGCCTAATTCCATCTTGCAAAATCTTCAAGTTATTCAGAATGAAGCAGCAAGGCTGGTGTTCCTTTACGCTAGGCACACCCATGCCACATCTGTCAAAGAAGCTTCACGAGCTACCTGTGAAACAACAGATACAAATGAAGAATTGCTCCATGGTATTTAAAGGCACTTCAATTGCACGACCCAATTGAAGGCCCTAAACTGATTTCAAATGGTCAGCTTCATGTCCTCAGCACTCATGATGGTGAGAATCAATTTGTTTTTAACTAATCAAAAATGCATTCACTAGTATAGACATAGCTTAAATACATGTGTGTAGGTGTATGCATATGTGTGCACATATGCATCTGTGTTTGTGCATGTGTTTGTGTCTGAGCTTGGAGTCTAGTTTTAGCATTAATGAATTATAAGATAGCTCTCCAAATGTATTGAGATTGTGAGATGAAATTGTTGTTCTCTAACTTTGATAATACCACTGCCACAACAATCAGTGCGTTCAAAAGAAACATCCGAGTTCATAATGACCGGCCATAAATAGGGGTCTGGGGCGATCAGAGGCTGAGCTGATAATCAAAAACCACCGTAAAGAAGAGCAGCTGCAAAGGGTACAATCACAAATATCACCACATGTACATTTTGGGGGTTGTACTGGAGGGGAGCGGGGCTGCATTTCAGAACTTAACTAACAATGTAGAAGCACTGCCTGTTGATAATGGCTTTAAATAGAGATGCGCCTAATTGCAAAACAAGCACTCATGGGGGGGGCTCTATCCCACAGAAATACAAAACAGATTCTCAGTGTTACATCACTCCCTTTTAGTGGCAACATTGTATTAGTATAGACACAGCTTTCTCCTACCCAAAAATTACTGTCTCACTAGTCAAAAAGACTGCACGCCCTTGTACAAAACAGTCATTTCCCTGCCTGAGCAAGATCCAATTTCTCTACTTGACGCTGATAAGCTATTATACATTCAGTTTTATTATAATGTTTTCCATACATGCAATCTGTCCAAGACTTGCCCTTCTTGTTGCTTGCCCAGCTGGAGACCGCTATAAGGCTCCAGAAAAACCATTGCATCAGCTCTGCATCTTTCACACAGTGCCATTGAATGGTGCTTTTTATTATACAAACAGCCTCTCTACTACATTCATCAGAGAAGCCCTTCTGCTGGGATTGTCCTGGAATTCAGCACACTGACTGAGATGCAGCCCTGCTGACTCTAACCTTTATCCTGCAAAAGATGATAGCCTGCTCTACATCAGATCGGCTTCCTGGGACATCATACCTAGGTATGGGAGGTATGCTATCCCAATGGGTCTGGCAGAGGGTATTCCCACCATGCTCTCTATAGCATAGGAAGTGTTTGGTAGGAGTATAATCATATAGTAATGTTATAATAGTTGAACTTTTAATATTTTTACCAATTCTCGTAATGCTGATTACAATGCTTTGTTTTATCCGACTAATAATTGCAGATCACTCTTTCTATACAAGAATACGATTGTTTCAATAAATGTTTGAAAAGCCATATTCATATCTTTCTTGTGTTTTACCTTGGGAATGCAAAAGTAATAATGAAAGGGTAGATCTGTTTCCACAATTTCCTTGGGGAATAAAACTTGGTCATGTTAGAGGTTGCTGATACCATCCTATACTCTCGTAAGGTTAGGGAACAGATGTGGTTCTGTGAGCTAGCTAGGAATTAGGCCAACATAATCTGATGGTGTATGGACTCAGTCCCCATATTCTGAAATTTACTTAAATAGGCAGGAACTGTATAACTCCAGTAGTAGTAGTTTGTACGTTATTTTGGCTTGAAAGACTTTAAAGCAATACAACCTTCACATACATATCAACAACTAGAGCCAGCCATTCACAATAAATATTAAGCCTGGGTAGAGTTCTGCTACGTGGAACTCCACGAAGTGACAAAAAAACTCCGACAAGCTACCCTAAGTTGGGCAAGCAATGGAGTGGGTTACCTCACTCCGTTCGCATTGATTTTCAGTGCTGGGTGTTTGTTCCATGCTGTAAAATCAGCGCAAATGGCATCTCACACAGTGCAAGAGGGTGCTGCTTCTTTCTGCTGCTCGAACAGAAGTTCCACTCGAGCAGCAGCTTCCTCAAAGCAAATGGAAGGTGTCTCAACGCGAAAGGTAGCGATGATCCGTGACTGCCCGCATTGAGAAATCTCACTGGGAAATGGTCTAGCATTGGATTTGTTGGTGAGCGAGGAAAAAACTCCACTGAGCGGAGCAGACTTTTTCAGAACTACGCAGGGTGCGGAGTGCAAAAAACTCCATGAACGGAGCGGAGCTCATTGCCCAGGCTTAATAAATATAACTATTTAATTTAAATCCTAAAACATAGAAAATCCTTACCTATAATACATGTATAGAAAATAGATCTAAATAGATTCACAATTATTTTATTAAAAGTCCCTAGCACCAAAAATGTTAAATGTAGCAGCAAAGGAATACTCAATAACATTTTCATCCTATTAGCAGTTATTCTGTACTGTACAAGTATATCAATGATATCTTCCCGTATCATATACAGTTAAAAGTTACCTAAGGGGGAACTCTTTCAATCTAATTTTCCATGCCCGCTGTGGAAATTAAGTCACTGCTAAAACTAGTTTCCCTTGGATCACTTTTCAAATGTCTCACGACCAACAACTTACACATTGCAGTGAACCATTTTTGTGAGGTAACATATCTAGGACAGAAGAAAAATAAAAGGACTTCTTTTTCTTTAATTTGTGGGTAATGTGGGTAATATGGGCAATGTGTTGGAGAGCCGCCTGATTTATCCCATTTGGATAAAAATGATCTTAAGGGTTAAGGCACCACATCTGAACTGTACATGCAATTGTTTAGCTTGCAAGGAAACCATTTTGTCCATATATGGATCAATGTTAGACAAGCATTTATGGCTCAGAAATTGCCCTGTTATCATCACAGTTATGCCAAATCCCTAGGAAAACATTTTTCCATTATGCTTTTTCAGTATCTGGGTAGTACCTTTCACATTTGCTGCTGGAGAGCTCTATAATTTCCCCAATCTTTACAATTTCACATTGCTTCTTAACATATTTTCCCTATGGGGTGTGAACTTGCTGGTCACATGCAATTAGTTCTACTAACGATTCTCTGTAAGGAGTCAGCTTCTTAGGTATCCAAACCGCATCTAATATGTCAATGGTTTTAGGGAGGAGACCGTATGTTTACCTCTAGATCCAGCCTCAGGGGAATCTGGTGAGTGCTTGTGGGTAGATTGAAGAGTCCCGTAATAAATGTATTCTCAACTATAGTATGAACAGTTGAATCAGCATTTCCCCATATTTCTGCCCCGTATATGGCTGCAGCCACCATCGTAACTCATTATATATTAAGGGCAGGCAACACCGCACCTTCCGAGGTGGCCTTATATTTTCTCATAATAGACAACATTCTCTGGTTGAGGGCAGTTTTATTCTTTTCCATTTGTGCCCTCCAGGTCAGAGTACCTGTCATCCTTACCCCATGGCAATCAAAATGTTGTTTGACCTGTTCTATCGAGGCACCCTCAATGGTTATTCTGACTCTGAAAAACCGGTGAGGATTTACTGTAATATACTTTGAATTTACTGGATTTAGCTCTATTTAGCCCTATTTTTGCTGAAGGTGGCAAAGGAGTCCAATTCCACCTGTAAACCCATAGGAGTTCTAGAAAGAAGGAGAGCATCATCAGCGAACATTAAAAGTGGCACAGATACTCCTGCAGCCATAGGAGCCTCATGCTTGCATTCTGGTTGTGCTTTAACAGCCCCGTTAATATAGAGACTAAAACGTGTAAGTGCAACACAATTTCCTCATTGACTGCAACAATAAAGGTTCACAGGAGTGAAAAGCTCCAATTTATTTTTCCTTTATAAATCCATAACTCCAGTTATATTCACCAGATTGTGCTCATTTTGCTGTCGAAATTTATATAAAAATCTGCTTTATTTTAATAAATTGGTGTCCGATTTCTTACAGATCATTTGTGTAGGAGAGTAGGATCTGCTTCACATGGGTACCCCCACTTTTTGCTGATGCTTCACTGTTTTTCGACATTAGTCTGGCTGGGGCCCTGCTAATCAGAACCCCAGCCTAGCTGCTTCCTCTCTAAAATGGTTTCCATGTGCCTTAGGCACATCACTGATTGGGATCTGGAGTGCCCTTATAAGTCCCTAGTATATGGTATACTATGTACCAAGGGCATAGGTACCTCAGAGGCCTGCCAGGGGCTGCAGCATGTATTATGCCACCCCTGGAAGGCCATCCAAACTGACACCACAGGTCTGCTACTGCAGCCTGGGTAAGGTGGTGCATGCACCCCTTACTGTGATATAGGTTACCTATATCACGAAATACATACACACATATAAACCTATAAGTCACTCCTAAGGCAGGCCTTATCAATCCTAAAGGCAGAGTGCGTGGTTCCTATGTGAGAGGGTGCCCCTGCATGAGCAGGGCCCCTCTGCAGCATGCAGAGACCATCTCTGTTGCTGTTTGTAGTGCAGCCTGACCATATACTCTTAAGCGCATTATATCCTCGTGGTAAAATGCTAACTTTGGAATGGCTGCACCTAAACATGTTGTGTTTGGTGTCAAACATCTTGGAATACTACCCCCCTGCCAATCCTGGCGGCGGGGGTAGCATTCCACCCTTCTAGAGGGAAAGACTCTGACTAGTCCGGTAACTTCTTTCCAGAGCCCTGGCATCACAAAATGGATGCTGCTGCCACAGACACAAGTCTGGCCTCCTGCTGCTGGACGAAACTCCGGCAGGGGAGGCCTGGACAATAGGTTTCCTGTCCCAGGGAGGTGTGACCACCTCCCCAGACAGGATAATGTGTATTGGGGCTGTCCGGGAGCACTTTCGGGTGCTTTGAAGTCCTGCACTGGGGGCACATTTGGTGTCCCTGTGCATACCCCAGTTCAAACCGGATCAGGGGCTTGCAGCCCCTGCTTTGGCGCGAACTGGACAAAGGGAAAGGGGTGTAGCCACCCCTCTGCCCTGACCCACCCATAGGTGGGGCCACAGAGTAGTCCAACCCCTATTTTTAGAATAAAGGTAGGAACCCAGCCCTTAGGACTTTAGATTATCCCTGGACGAAACTCTGTAACTGAATCCTGGACCTTCGACGCTCTACTCACGATTAGAGGACAGAAGAATCTCCCTTGGGGTCAAGGAGTGACTCCCCTGCTTGGCAGGCACCAAAGAAGCATCTGTCCGGTTCGCATTTCTGAAGCTCCCGTCGGATGCCGAAGTCATCGCATCACCAAAAGTGGATTCTCAGACTTCCCCGAGGCTACCCTGAGTTCCCAGCAAAGCTGAGGCCCGTGGCTATCGTGGGTGACTTGAGACCGTGACCCCTGGACACCGAGCACATTTGCAAGTGCATCCTCTTCTGGGTCTTCCAAGAAGTCGTGCTTTGGGCTCCGAGTAGCCCTAGCCTCCAGCACCACCTGCACCGAAGATCACTGGCCCCCACTCCACGAGTGTCCTGTAAGCCAGATCCACGTGCGGCGTCACAAGGCTCCTTTGCGGTTGCTAGCCCGTTGGCTAGTAGCCCTTAACGAAGGCCAATCCTTTTCTTACTTGGCATCCTGGTTGCTTCAGGTCTGCCCTCACTTACCCTCGCTGGGTGAGTTCCACAGACCTTGCTGGTCTGCACCATCGACGATCTATATCTTCACCGAGACTTGCCGTTGCCAAGGCTTGTTGGGTCCAATCTGGTCGCCGACACCTCAGCACTCGACAGACATCGTGTACCAGCCCGAATCCTGCTCCTGGTCGCCGACAACGCCTCCTGGACCTCGTGGCTGAAGAGTCAAGACGACTGTCAACGCACCTGAAGCACTCGACATCGGTGGGCATCTGTCCATCGCCTTCCTGGTCACTGGCTAGTGACCCAGACTCTGTCCCCTCTGCTTTCAGGTTCTTCAGAACTCCGATCCACTCTTGGATCCACCCGGACACTTTTCTCTTGGCCGCCAGCAGCACTTTGCAGCAGATCGCCATTCGAATCGACGACGAAACCCGACCCCGAAAGGCACCTATGCACCCGGCTTCCCTGGGTGAGGTAACACGAGTACTCCGGTGCTCCCGTGGGTAGAGACTCTTCAAAGTCCTAGATCTCAAAGGGTTTTGTCCTAGTCCTCTGTTAAGTGTCCCTTTTCTCTATTTTCCCGATCCCGACTTTCTCCATAGAAGTCAACGGCGTATCGCGGTTGTGTATTTACACTGCACGCGTCTCCCGTAGGTCCCCTGTGTCACTACCTTGGGTGGTTCCTTGTGGTCCAAGCACTTCTAGAGGCTCTAGGCCTAGTGTCTAGTTCAGTCATGGTTCGCATACCACTTTATTGGTATATGGTTTGGTACGCCCCTAGGGCCCAAACGTGTATTTGTGCTATTACTGTGATTTAATAACTTATGTACTTCGAACTCTAGCCTCATAAAGAGACTAGAGGGGTGTGTTTAGCAATAAATACATATATTTTGAATATATACCTGGTGTGGTGCTCTTTCATTTGGTCACTCAAGAGATTATAGACTGGTAAAACAAGCTGCTTTACATTCCTTCAAGACTTAGCCTGAAGGCTGCGCTCCATAGCTACCACTAGGATAGCTTTCAATAAGGTTGTCTTTAACCTATCTCCAATAAGGGGTTGTTTGGACTGGTGCAAGGTGCCCACTATAATTAGTGGACAGCATATGCCAGGCCAACTTCTCACATTGGTGTGCAGCGTGTGGGATTCCAGCTTGCTATTGTTTTACCAGATAATCTCAATTGAATTGATCAACTGAAAACCACTAAAGGTACCTAAGGTACATATAATTTAAGCTTAGAATACAGTAAGTTCTACTGAACTTAGAGTTGTGTGTTAAGGGATAGCACAACCCTTTCTACATCTCAAGAGAGTTTAGTAGGCCACACTAGAGTAGGTAGTGCATACACCACACCACACTAGTAATGTCTTTAAGGGGAGGATCCAAAGAATCCTTGCAGGAAGCCATTGAGCTTCCACCCTCCAAGTATGATACACTCCCATTCTTGGAATTGAGAGCTTTATGTAACTTGAGAAAAATAAGGACAGGCCAAAGCCCCACCACCCAACACCTCAAGGAGTTGTTGGTGGCTTATGACCTTAGTAAGCCTGTAGGGACTGAAGGGGTAGGAGCTGAGGGTGGGGCAGAGGAAGAGGACGAGGCCAGGGGTACCAATTCCCCCAGCCCCCCCTCTGAAACTGGCCAGGAGGGTGACAATGACCCTGACCTGGAAAACCCAATCCCTCCTGTGGATGATGATGAGGATGATCAAGATGACACCCTCTTTGTCCCCCCAGGAAGGATTAAGAGTGTGCCCAGGAAGTCTAGATCTCCTTCTCAGGAGTCTAACCACTCTGGCACCTCTATAGGGAGCTCTGTCTCCTCTCACAGGAGGGAATCCTCTCATGAGTGGAGAACCAGACTGGTCCAGTATGAGGAAACTCAGCTGGAGATCAGAAAAAAGCAATTGGCTTTAGATAGGGAATCCCTAGATCTCCTTAGAGAGAGAAGAAAGTTGGGACTAGAGTCCCATGGTGGCAGCCATGTCCCTAGAGACAGGGAAAGGTCCTATGACCATAGGAACCTGAGCAAGATTGTCCCTCCCTACCAGAGTGGGGATGATATCCACAAATGGATAACTGCATTAGAGAGGGCCTGTAAAGTACAGAAGGTCCCTCAGGAGCAGTGGGCAGCAATCTTGTGGCTCTCCTTTGCTGACAAGGGTAGAGATAAGCTCCTCACTGTTAGAGAGGAGGATGCTGATAATTACAAGGTCTTGAAGAGTGCTCTTATTGATGGGTTTGGCCTAACCACTGAACAGTACAGGTTGAAGTTCAGAGACACCCAAAAAGCACAGACTCAAGACTGAGTAGACTATGTGGATTGTTCTGCCAAGGCTCTGGAAGGCTGGTTGATGGGCAGTAAGGTGTGTGACTTCTCAGGATTGTACAATCTGATAATGAGGGAGCAGATTCTTAATAACTGTCAAAATCAGCTGTTGCATCAATACCTGGTAGACTCTGATCTGACCTCTCCCCAACAATTGGGAAAGAAGGCAGACAAATGGGTCAGAACCAGGGTGAAGCAGAAGGTACAGAACCAAGGTGGGGAAACCAAGAAGCAAGATGCTAAGAACTCTGAAAAGGGTGGGGAGAAGGGTAAAGATCAAAAGTCTTCATCAGGCCCCCAAAAATCTTCTTCTGGTGGGGATTCACAGTCTACCAAAGGGAAAGGCCAAAGAAAACCATGGTGCAAGGTCTGTAAGCAAAAGACCCACTGGACCAGTGATTGCACCAAGTCCAAAGACTCCAGTCCAGCACCCACCAATGCCCCTAAGGCACCTGTTCCCCCTAGTACAGTTGGTGGAAGTGCTCCAGCAAAGGGTTTAGTAGGGTTCACCCTGGGAACTGAGTTGGGCTCTGACCTAGTCAGAGAACTGACTCAGGCTGTGTTAGTCTGTGATGGAGGCATGGATGTGACCTCCACTGTGAGTCCCAGTAATCTGGGCAAGTACAGACAACAGCCTTTAATCAATGGACGTGAGGCTTTGGCATTTAGGGACACAGGGGCAAGTGTCACAATGGTGACACAAGACCTTGTGCTTCCTGGGCAAGTTATGCTTGGTGAGATGTACCAAGTGACCAATGCTAGCAACGTCAGAACAGACCATACTCTGGCAGTTGTTAACTTCTCCTGGGGAGGGGTAACTGGCCTTAAGAAGGTTGTGGTAAGTGCAAACCTACCAGTCGAATGCTTGCTTGGCAATGACTTAGAGACTTCTGCTTGGGCAGAAGTGGAGCTCAGGACCCATGCAGAAATGCTGGGGATCCCTGCAGATGTGTTTGCTGTGACCAGGTCACAAGCCAAAATGTCTAGCACTGAACAGGCCTTGGATTCTGGAAGAATGGACCAAGTGCCTTCCAAGAGGAGGAGTAGTAGGGTTAAGGCAGTGCCTTCCCCCTTGGCTCAGGAGGAAGATCAGTCCCTTGAGGGGGATGATCTCAGCCCTGAAGAAGGAACTGTCCCAGAGGAACTTGAACCTGATCAGGTTGAGTTCTTGGGGACAGGGGGACCTTCTAGGGCAGATCTGAGCCAGGAGCAGCAGAGCTGCCCCTCCCTTGAACCCCTCAGACAGCAAGCTGCTGCTGAGGCTGCTGGGAAAGCTAGTGGTCCCCATACAGTGTATTGGGATGATGGACTCCTGTACTCAGAGAGTAGAGACCCCAAGCCTGGTGCTACCAGGAGGTTGGTAATACCTTTGAAGTTCAGGGGCTTCCTATTGACCCTAGCCCATGATATTCCCTTAGCAGGTCACCTGGGCCAGAACAAGACTTGGGACAGAATTGTCCCTCACTTTCACTGGCCCCACATGTCTGAAGACAGTAAGGAGTTTTGTCGCTCCTGTGTAACCTGCCAAGCCAGTGGCAAAGCAGGTGGCACTACAAAGGCCCCCTGATACCACTACCTGTGGTGGGGGTGCCCTTTGAAAGGGTAGGGATTGACATTGTTGGTCCCATGGATCCCCAAACAGCCTCTGGGCACAGGTTTATCCTGGTGGTAGTGGATCATGCCACCAGGTACCCGGAAGCTATTCCCCTCAGGACCACTACAGCACCTGTGGTGGCAAGGGCCCTCCTGGGAATTTTCTCAAGAGTGGGCTTTCCTAAGGA
The DNA here is from genome assembly GCA_963921515.1 of Calotriton arnoldi. Lineage (NCBI taxonomy): Eukaryota > Metazoa > Chordata > Amphibia > Caudata > Salamandridae > Calotriton > Calotriton arnoldi. Next base: position 620,820 of record CAWUFW010010700.1, read on the forward strand.
GGTAGTCTCAGACAGGGGTGCTAACTTCATGTCTGGGTACTTAAAAGCAATGTGGAAGGAGTGTGGAGTGACTTATAAGTTCACCACACCCTATCACCCACAATGCAATGGTTTAGTTGAGAGATTCAACAAAACCTTGAAGGGCATGATTAAAGGGCTCCCAGAAAAGCTTAGGCGTAGATGGGACATACTCTTGCCCTGCCTTTTATTCGCATATAGGGAGGTGCCTCAGAAGGGGGTTGGTTACAGCCCTTTTGAACTTCTGTTTGGCCACCCTGTGAGGGGTCCACTGTGCTTGGTGAAGGAAGGATGGGAGTTACCTCTCAAGCCCCCAAAGCAAGATATAGTGGACTATGTACTTGGTCTCCGCTCCAGGATGGCTGAGTACATGAAAAAGGCAACCAAAAACCTTGAGGCTAGCCAGGAACTTCAGAAGGCCTGGCATGACCAAAAGGCTGTTCTGACTGTTTACCAGCCAGGACAGAAGGTGTGGGTGTTGGAGCCAGTGGCCCCAGCAGCTCTCCAAGATAAATGGAGTGGACCCCACACTATTGTTGAGCAGAAGGGTGAGGTCACTTACTTAGTGGACCTAGGAACACCCAGGAGTCCCCACAGGGTTCTCCATGTCAACAGGTTAAAACCATATGTGGACAGGGCAGACATGGGCTTGCTCATGGCTACTGATGAAGGGCAGGAGGAAGAGAGTGACCCACTCCCTGACCTGCTCTCACAGAACCCTGACGATGGGTCAGTTGATGGTGTAGCCTTGGCAGGCAGCCTCACTACCCAGCAACAAACTGATTGCAGGCAAGTCCTCAATCAGTTTAGACATATGTTTTCACTGACACCCAGTCAGACCACCTGGTGCACTCATGAAGTGGACACTGGGGACAGTCTGCCTATTAAAAACAAGATTTATAGGCAACCTGACCATGTCAGGGACTGTATCAGGACTGAAGTCCAGAAAATGTTGGAATTGGGAGTTATTGAACCCTCAGATAGCCCTTGGGCTAGTCCAGTAGTCCTTGTACCGAAACCTCACACCAGTGGTGGAAAAAGAGAGATGAGGTTTTGTGTGGACTACAGGGGTCTCAATGCAGTCACTAGGACTGATGCCCATCCAATACCCAGGGCAGATGAGCTCATAGATACTTTGGCCTCTGCCAAATATCTCAGCACATTTGACCTAACAGCTGGCTACTGGCAGATCAGACTAGCTGATACTGCAAAGCCCAAAACAGCATTCTCGACCCCTAGTGGACATTATCAATTTGTGGTAATGCCCTTTGGTCTGAAGAATGCACCTGCCACTTTCCAGAGGTTGGTGAATACAGTTCTCACAGGACTGGAAGCCTATAGTGCAGCTCATCTAGATGATATTGCTGTCTTTAGCTCCACCTGGGAGGATCACCTGGTCCACCTCAGGAATGTTTTACAGGCCCTGCAAAAGGCAGGCCTGACTATCAAGGCCACTAAGTGCCAGATAGGGCAGAGTCAGGTTGTGTACCTGGGCCACCTTGTGGGTGGAGGCCAGGTTCAACCTTTGCAGAGCAAGATCCAGACCATCATGGACTGGACTGCTCCCACTACCCAGACTCAGGTGAGAGCCTTCTTAGGCCTGACTGGGTACTATAGGAGATTTGTCAAGGGGTATGGATCAATAGTGACACCCCTGAATGACTTAACTTCTAAGAAAATGCCCAAAAAGGTTCAGTGGACAGTTAGCTGTCAAAAGGCATTTGATGACCTCAAGCAGGCCATGTGCACTGCTCCAATTCTGCAGAGTCCTGATTACTCCAAGAAGTTCATTGTTCAAACTGATGCATCTGAATTGGGGGTAGGGGCTGTACTGTCACAATTGAATGAAGAAGGTCAGGATCAGCCAGTAGCTTTCATTAGCAGAAGGCTGACCCCTAGAGAGAAACGTTGGTCAGCCATAGAGAGGGAGGCCTTTGCTGTGGTCTGGGCTCTGAAGAAGTTGAGGCCATACTTGTTTGGTACACACTTCCTGGTTCAGACAGACCATAAGCCCCTCTTATGGCTAAAACAAATGAAGGGTGAAAACCCCAAACTGCTTAGGTGGTCCATTTCCCTACAGGGGATGGACTTTACAGTGGAACATAGGCCTGGGAGTAACCATGCGAATGCAGATGGACTCTCTAGGTATTTCCACTTAGAACATGAAGACTTAACTGGGCAAGGTTAGTTTAATGTCCCTACGTTTGGGGGGGTTGTGTAGGAGAGTAGGATCTGCTTCACATGGGTACCCCCACTTTTTGCTGATGCTTCACTGTTTTTCGACATTAGTCTGGCTGGGGCCCTGCTAATCAGAACCCCAGCCTAGCTGCTTCCTCTCTAAAATGGTTTCCATGTGCCTTAGGTACATCACTGATTGGGATCTGGAGTGCCCTTATAAGTCCCTAGTATATGGTATACTATGTACCAAGGGCATAGGTACCTCAGAGGCCTGCCAGGGGCTGCAGCATGTATTATGCCACCCCTGGAAGGCCATCCAAACTGACACCACAGGTCTGCTACTGCAGCCTGGGTAAGGTGGTGCATGCACCCCTTACTGTGATATAGGTTACCTATATCACGAAATACATACACACATATAAACCTATAAGTCACTCCTAAGGCAGGCCTTATCAATCCTAAAGGCAGAGTGCGTGGTTCCTATGTGAGAGGGTGCCCCTGCATGAGCAGGGCCCCTCTGCAGCGTGCGGAGACCATCTCTGATGCTGTTTGTAGTGCAGCCTGACCATATACTCTTAAGCGCATTATATCCTCGCGGTAAAATGCTAACTTTGGAATGGCTGCACCTAAACATGTCGTGTTTGGTGTCAAACATCTTGGAATACTACCCCCCTGCCAATCCTGGCGGCAGGGGTAGCATTCCACCCTTCTAGAGGGAAAGACATGTTAACTCTGACTAGTCCGGTAACTTCTTTCCAGAGCCCTGGCATCACAAAATGGATGCTGCTGCCACAGACACGAGTCTGGCCTCCTGCTGCTGGACGAAACTCCGGCAGGGGAGGCCTGGACAATAGGTTTCCTGTCCCAGGGAGGTGTGACCACCTCCCCAGACAGGATAATGTGTATTGGGGCTGGGCGGGAGCACTTTCGGGTGCTTTGAAGTCCTGCACTGGGGGCACATTTGGTGTCCCTGTGCATACCCCAGTTCAAACCGGATCAGGGGCTTGCAGCCCCTGCTTTGGCGCAAACTGGACAAAGGGAAAGGGGTGTAGCCACCCCTCTGCCCTGACCCACCCATAGGTGGGGCCACAGAGTAGTCCAACCACTATTTTTAGAATAAAGGTAGGAACCCAGCCCTTAGGACTTTAGATTATCCCTGGACGAAACTCTGTAACTGAATCCTGGACCTTCGACGCTCTACTCACGATTAGAGGACAGAAGAATCTCCCTTGGGGTCAAGGAGTGACTCCCCTGCTTGGCAGGCACCAAAGAAGCATCTGTCCGGTTCGCATTTCTGAAGCTCCCGTCGGACGCCGAAGTCATCGCATCACCAGAGGTGGATTCTCAGACTTCCCCGAGGCTGCCCTGAGTCCCCAGCAAAGCTGAGACCCGTGGCTATCGTGGGTGACTTGAGACCGTGACCCCTGGACACCGAGCACATTTGCAAGTGCATCCTCTTCTGGGTCTCCCAAGAAGTCGTGCTTTGGGCTCCGAGTAGCCCTAGCCTCCAGCACCACCTGCACTGAAGATCACTGGCCCCCACTCCACGAGTGTCCTGTAAGCCAGATCCACGTGCGGCATCACGAGGCTCCTTCGCGGTCGCTAGCCCGTTGGCTAGTAGCCCTTAACGAAGGCCAATCCTTTTCTTACTTGGCATCCTGGTTGCTCCAGGCCTGCCCTCACTTACCCTCACTGGGTGATTTCCACAGACCTTGCTGGTCTGCACCATCGACGATCTACATCTTCACCGAGACTTGCCGTTACCAAGGCTTGTTGGGTCCAATCCGGTCGCCGACACCTCAGCACTCGACAGACATCGTGTACCAGCCCGAATCCTGCTCCTGGTCGCCGACAACGCCTCCTGGACCTCGTGGCTGAAGAGTCAAGACGACCATCAACGCACCTGAAGCACTCGACATCGGTGGGCATCTGTCCATCGCCTTCCTGGTCACTGGCTAGTGACCCAGACTCTGTCCCCTCTGCTTTCAGGTTCTTCAGAACTCCGATCCACTCTTGGATCCACCCGGACACTTTTCTCTTGGCCGCCAGCAGCACTTTGCAGCAGATCGCCATTCGAATCGACGACGAAACCCGACCCCGAAAGGCACCTATGCACCCGGCTTCCCTGGGTGAGGTAACACGAGTACTCCGGTGCTCCCGTGGGTAGAGACTCTTCAAAGTCCTAGATCTCAAAGGGTTTTGTCCTAGTCCTCTGTTAAGTGTCCCTTTTCTCTATTTTCCCGATCCCGACTTTCTCCATAGAAGTCAACGGCGTATCGCGGTTGTGTATTTACACTGCACGCGTCTCCCGTAGGTCCCCTGTGTCACTACCTTGGGTGGTTCTTTGTGGTCCAAGCACTTCTAGAGGCTCTAGGCCTAGTGTCTAGTTCAGTCGTGGTTCGCATACCACTTTATTGGTATATGGTTTGGTACGCCCCTAGGGCCCAAACGTGTATTTGTGCTATTACTGTGATTTAATAACTTATAACTTATGTACTTCGAACTCTAGCCTCATAAAGAGACTAGAGGGGTGTGTTTAGCAATAAATACATATATTTTGAATATATACCTGGTGTGGTGCTCTTTCATTTGGTCACTCAAGAGATTATAGACTGGTAAAACAAGCTGCTTTACATTCCTTCAAGACTTAGCCTGAAGGCTGCTCTCCATAGCTACCACTAGGATAGCTTTCAATAAGGTTGTCTTTAACCTATCTCCAATAAGGGGTTGTTTGGACTGGTGCAAGGTGCCCACTATAATTAGTGGACAGCATATGCCAGGCCAACTTCTCACAATTTGAATTACCCATCATCCATGTTGGTACTGTGAAATTCTTAACACCTCTAATAAAGCCCGACTACCACACTACCTGGACTGAGCTAGGGATTTATTAGTGTTAATCCAAAGGACCTATTTGAGGTATTATGAGATTATTACATAGTGAAGCCTAACCAGCCTCACTGCATAATACTCCACTTTCCTACAGGGTGTCTTTAGGTCAAGCTTAAGCAGTTTGTGTCTCTCAGTATCACTTGGCAACTCGGACGGTGTTGAATGTGTGCTATTTTGTCAACGTGTGATTTTTATTCAGTGGCCACTACTCGTGTGAAATGAGTGTTTTTGCAAAGCAGAGCACACTAATTTTTTTGTGTATATAGAATTAGTAGAACATCCATGATTTGGCACTTTAAGGTCATTCACACAAATATTGCTTTGTCTAACCAGAAATCCTGAACTGCAGGCTTTCATTTATTTCCAATTACCTCTCTGTGAATTCTTGCAGCTTGAACTGTGCATGTCTGTGTCCTTGACCTGGTCTGCCTCAGTGTCTTTCTGCTCCTTTAGTGGATGCTGTGGCGCCACTTACAAAGCACCTACTCTGCCATTAAAGAAAACAAGTCCAGAAAAGCTCCTCAAAAATGTAAAAATTAGTTCCTCACTCCACTCACTTCATTCACCTTGATTCACAAGCTTATCATTTCATAAACATTTGATTTCATTAAATTATTTTATACACTTTTGATTCACAAATGTTTTTGAGATAAAACATAGCAAAACATTGATCTTATCAAAACACTGTAAGAACTGATTAAAAACATACACGGACTGATTCCAATATAGACCAGAGGACCAAGGGACATGGCTGCCTGTAAAAATCTTATAGCTAAAATACATGGTGATGACTAGTATACACCTATACTACTAAGATCACTTCAAATATATGGAGGGGGAAGTACTGGGAAACAGTAATGATGACCAACACAGACAAGCTAAACAGTTCAAGTAACATGTTCAGCTTGAGTCAACACATTTTAGAAACTGCGTTAAAAACTTTGTACCTCCGGTGTGGGGGAACATGGCGCCTGCAGGCTAGCAGTCGCTTGCTCTCGGAGCTCCCGCTCCAGCCACGGAACAAACGTAACGTACTAATGAATTGATTCAACCGGCAGCCGGCATACCTTTTTGGCGGGAGGTTTTCTGCTTTCCCTTTGCAGTCTTTCCCAGTCTTTTCCTCGGCTTGTTTTTGCCTCTTTTGAACGGCACCCGAGAGGTCGGCGGTGTCTGCGTTGCCGACTCTCGTGTAGTTGGGGATGTGCAGAGGAGAGGCGGGTCGACGCCTATCTGCGCCACCCCGCTGGTCTGAAGCCGCCCTGGAGCTCCGCAGGGGACGCAAGGCAGTCGCGCGAGGCCATCTCCGGGGGAACGACGGCAGAGTCAGCATCAGCAGCTTTTTTCGAGCTGCTGAACAAAGGATCCAGCGAGAAGCTAGCGGTGAGATTTCGTCCGTTACATCGGAGCCAGGTATCGGGGCAGAGACTGGGGGCACAGTTCATCAAGAATTAGGACATATCCAAGGGGTCCAAACCCTTCAGTCCCCTAAACCCCCACAGGAGGTCTCTCTCCCTAAGAAACCGCCGCAACAGGACACTACTGCCAGCATGGGCTATAAGAAGCATAAGAAAGGCGCTGGGGTGAGGTTTGGTTGGGCTAAGGCGACGATAAAAAATAACTCAACTGGCACTGATAACTTCGGTAAGGACTCAGAGCTGGCTCAAGATCTGAGCACTTATAAAGTCGCTCGTGTGGGACCAGAGCCCTCCCCTCCTATAGTTGCCACATCAGCTTCAATTAGTAACTCTGCCTTTCAGACCTACCAGGTTAATGGCAGATCTATAAAATCTAAGAAGCCAAAAAGTAACCCCGCAAACACCTTAGTTAGGGTTACTCCGTCGCTGCGTTCCTATTTTAGGGTTCAACCGGAGGTTCTGAATATTACCACACAAGACGAAACCCTCAGGCAGAGCTCAGTAGGCTCCATAACATCGGTACCTCCACTCACAATGTTAGCTGATAGCAATATGGAGCCAGCCTCAGATTTGGTTTCTTACCGGGGTGATCCAGGGGTGCCCCCGATCCTTCATGAGCCCCTGAGTGGCTCGAATATGGGTTCCCTAGCTTGTTCACAGATCCAGAATCAGCCACTGCCACAGATACAGCTACAGCCACAGCCACAGTCATTGCCATTGGTAGTCTCTAACGGCGAATCCAGAGGGGAACAAGAGGCAGGCTCTTCATCTTTACTCTCATCTTCATCCTTAGGCTTGGAAGCTCTTTTCACCACACTATCTGATGATATAAAGAAGGGCTTTGCGGTATCCGCAGTTAATCAAGGAGAAATCAGAAATTTCTGTGAATCTTTGGAAAAAAAAGTGGACCTCTTAAACTCCAGGACGGTAACTCTCGAGAATAGTGTTGGTGAACTAAAAGAAGACCTCGGGTTGGCGAAGTCGGACATTCTTTTGTTAAAGAAAGAGCGTGCAGATCTTAGTGATAGACTGGAAAATTTGGAGAATAACGCGCGTAGAAATAACTTACGCTTATTGAATGTTCCGGAAGGCAGTGAAGGGTCGGACATTAGACCATACATAGTTTCTTTACTTAAGGCCTCCCTACAGCTCGAGGACTCAGAAGAAGCACTAAGCCACGATATACAAAGGGTGCATAGGGATCCCTTCCGAAAAAATCCCAATAGATCCAAACCCAGGAAAATACTGATCAATTTTCTCACCTTTGCTCTAAAAGAGAAAATCCTTAATGCAGCATTAAAATTGAAAACAGTTAGGGCAAAAGAGTTTTCGTTTGAGATCCGGTCCGACCTCTCGAGGTTCACCTTGAATAAGCAGTGGGAGCTTGGTAGGAGGTTGGAGGATTTCAAAAAACATGGCGCAGTAGCCCAACTAAAATTTCCGGCCTTCCTGAAAGTGATGCACAATAATAAAATGTACAATTTAAGAACAGTTCAAGAGGCGGATGAGTTGCTTAACAGCATCAGCAAAGGGGCATCATAAGGGATCGTTTTAGCCTGGGATACCGTTTGGCTGGGGTAGTGTTGTTATTGTTAAGTAAGGGTTTTGCCTTCTCTTTCTCCCTCCGTGCTGAAGAGTTAGCATAATAGGTCAGTATAAGTAGATGGGACTAATATCAAGAGGAAACGATAAGATAAAAATTGAGGAAGAGAAATGGGGGATAAAAGTGCATACTTATTTGTTTTCTTTCTCTCTTAAATGGGTCTAGATTGTTTTTTAGGGTCGAAAAGGTCCTCTTCGTAAAATTTTTCCTTTTTCGGTATTTCATTCACTTTAATTTAAGTGGTTGGGGGGGCACCTCCGGGATGCAATTGCCTGGACTCCATCTGTCCAGATAGTTGGGGTAAGGGTTCTCCAGGGGTGGGGGGAGGTTTGGGGGAGACACAGGGGTAGGGGGCGGGTGCAGCAGAGTAAAAAAATAAGAAATTCCTCATTCTCCCTTTTTCTGATTGTACCTATCTCATTTTTAAGAGTAATGGTTTTGGAGCTGTGTTGGTCTAAGTGCTGGTGCGGGTCGTTTCGGGCTCCCTTTTTAGTGATTAGTCTCGGGTTAGACCCACCATGAGCTCCATACAAATTTTGTCCTGGAACGTTAATGGCCTGCGCATTAGACCGAGAAGAGACAATATCATGCAGTATCTCCAGGATTCATCGGCGCAGGTCATCGTTCTTCAGGAGACGCACCTTCTTAAAGAAGAAACGGTCTCTCTTTTTAAAAATAAAAGTTGGGTGGGTTCACACGTTTGTACCGGTCAGTCAGCTAATATTAGAGGGGTTCTAATTTTATTTAAGAAATCAGCAAAGGCGCACATTTTACTGCAGCTAGTGGACCCAGGTGGCAGATGGGTCATCGTTAAAGTTACGATATTGGGATCTTTGTTTACCTTGGTTGGCTATTATGGACCCAACCAAGATGACCCCTCCTGTCTCAAGACTATTTTTTCCCATTTGTTGGACTTTTCAGAACCAATAATCCTAGCTGGAGACTTTAATATCATCTTGAACCCCTTATTAGACAAGACTCCAAACAACAGAGCTATGGTCCCTTCTAAATCTCGGACTTTCTTATTAGGGGCAATGAAGCAATTTGCTTTCTCTGATATTTGGAGGGAAAGATCAGGTCAGCAGCCAGGTGTCTCGTTCCGAAATTATAAATATCGACACCAATCTAGAATAGATTATGTGCTGATAAGTAACTCATTAAGAGGCAGAGTTAAAAAAAATTCTTACTTGGCTAATCATCTTTCTGACCACTCAGGTATTCTTTTGGGTCTGGAATGTTCATTACCTAGCCCCACTAGGACATGGTCGTTCGACCGCTCCTTGCTTCTGGAGGAAGAGGAGATTTCTTTCCTATTACAAGAAACCGAACGGTTCCTGAAAATGAACTTAGGGTCGACTTCAATAACAAATGTATGGGACTCTCTAAAAGCTTTTTTGCGAGGCCAAATTACCAGCAGGTCTTGCTATAGAAATAAAAGATACAAAGAAGAGATCTTGTTTATTGAAGAGAAGCTGAGGATTGCGGAGGCCGTCTTAACTTGTCAAGCTTCCCCTGAAGTCCAGCAAGAACGTCAGGCTAAGTTAGATGGTCTAAAGGGTCAGTTGAAGAACATTCTGCACGCTAGGATTACTCGCAGATGGGAGGCAAGCAAAATTGCCCATTTTGAGTATGGTGAAGGGGCAGGTAAGCTCCTTGCATGGAAGTCCAAATCAGATCGGGCGAGGAATCACATTAAAGAAATTAGCAGTGGTAATGATATCTTCTCGTCAGATAGGGAAATTAGTCATGTCTTCCAGACTTATTTTCGGGACATCTATTGTGAAGATAAAAAGGTGGATAGCTTTAGTGCCCAGAGCTGGCTGGAAGGCATCCCTCTTCCCTCTTTGAAGCCTGATCAGCAACAACATTTGGACCAGGCTTTTACTCATACTGAGGTCAGGGAAGCCATTCAACGCTGTAAGAACGGGAAAGCGGCGGGCCCTGATGGGCTCCCAGCTGAGATCTATAAGATGTTGGGTGATAAAATCATTCCTACTCTAACGTCTCTCTTTAATCAGGTGTTAGAGGAGGGCCTAAGGCTCCCAGCTTCGTGGAATGACGCTACCATAATCCTGATTTTGAAACCAGGGGGCAGCAAGATTGGGTCTCGTGGCAGGAGACATCCTTCATTTAGATCAAAAGTGCTTCGTCAGGGGTCGGCAGCTCTCTGACCTCACTTATGATTTTATCGGCGCGATTGATCTTGCTTCCACATATTCCCTTCCATTAGCAGCCATGACTTTAGACGCTACCAAGGCCTTCGACAGAGTGAATTGGATTTACCTGTCGGAGGTCTTGAGGAAATTTAACCTAGGGGAAAATTTCTGTCGGATGGTTAAGTTGATCTATCAGAATCCATCTGCTAGACTCCTTGTTAATGGCAGCATTACTGACTCCTTTATGATCTCAAGGGGGACTAGACAGGGCTGCCCACTCTCCCCTCTCCTTTTTGATTTATATATTGAGCCATTTGCTCAACGGCTTAGAGACGACCCTAATATCCAGCCCTTTAAGTATGGGGAGTGGGAGAGGAAGGTTGCCCTATATGCTGATGACATCTTAATTCTTTCGGCTAACTTACAATCAGCTTTTCCAGCTGTTATCAGTCTCGCTCAGGAGTTCGGTTTGGTTTCAGGCTATGAAATCAATGCCTCGAAGACTGAAATCATGACTTGGAGCCTTGGAGGGACTCAGCACCAGCACCAGATCAGTTCCAGAATGAGATATTTGGGAATCAATGTTCTTCAGTACATTACTAAGATTGCCGAAACCAATATAGCTATGGTGGCAAGGGAGTGCCAGAGGCTAATGAAATCTTGGGCCCTACTTCCTTTATCCATTATAGGTAGGGTCAACCTGATTAAGATGTCAATACTCCCTAAAATTACTTTCCTTTTTAATTGTATCCCTCTTCACTTTGAAAAATCTATCATTGATAAGTTGCAGAGGGGAATTAACTCATTTGTTTGGGCGTATAAATCATCCAGGATCGCCTGGAAAAAGCTGAGGCGGAGGAGAGAAAAGGGAGGCCTTGCTTTACCAGATCTTCAGCTTTATGCCTGGGCTTTCCAGCTTTCACATTCACGCATGCTTTTGAGAATGCCTGTTAATACCGGTGTGGGGGGGATGTTTCTGGCTATGCTTAGAGGTGCCAAACTACCAGAGGAGGGCTTTTTGTTTAAATTCTGGGACCCAAAGTTTTTTAAAAAGGTCAAGTTGAAGGTTCTTCAGGGCCTAGTCAAAACTTGGAACAAATTGAGGGGTGCAGTGGCACTCGGTTATTTCTCCAACTTGGCTCCCCTTTGGGATTCCCCGGGTGCTCCTGAGTGTTTGAGGGACAGGCTGGCAATCCCTTTGAGAGAGGCCGGGCTGGTGGTCTGGGGGGACCTGCTCCCTGAGGGTACCTTTGTTTCATGGGAACAACTTGAGGACAAGGTTGGAGCAGGCCTCTCTAGATTTAAATACCTTCAGTTGGAAAGCTGGGCCCAATCACACCCACAACCAAATCGTAAGAACTCAGTTGGTTGTGGCAGCTTCCTAGAACGCCAGCTTGTGACTAAGCCCCCTGGGAAGAAGGAAGTTTCTTTTTGGTATCAGGCCATACTCGAAGTTGTGGATGGTGAATTTAATCTTGCAGAGGAATTGTGGGGTGGCTCCCTACCTACTTGCGATTGCGCTCATTTATGGCAGAATTCTTGTAAGATCTTAAATGAAGTAGTAAAACCCGCCTGGTTAAAAAGGAACCATCTGTTCACTATCCACAGGGCCTATTTTTCCCCACATAAACTGTCAAAAATCATTAAAGGTCCACCGGTGAGTTACAAGAAATGTGGGCAGGTTTCTGCCTCGGACATCCACATGTTTAAAGAATGCCCTGCCCTTGCCTCTTTTTGGGATAGCGTCGGAAACGTTTTGACAGGCACCTTGGGATGCCCTATCAATATTGACTTATCTTTGATCATATTTGGCTCTGCAGATAAAGTCACTGGTCCTGCGGGATTATGGCTTTTCTACGCTATCCTTCTGGCCAGGAGGCAAATTTGCATAAGATGGACAGAATCAACTCCCCCCTCCTTCTTAGATTGGCAGGCTTCAGTTCTGGCGGTCTCTAAGTTAGATCTTTCTAGAGCAGGCAGCAAGAAGAAGAAAGCATTTTGGAACCTCTTGCAACTCAGATGGGGCTCAGAGTTGATTGATTGAGTTGTTTGTTTTTTTTTTCTTTTTTTTTTTCTTCTCTCTCTCTGAGTCCTATGATTATGCTGCCTTAATACTCTTCGGGCTAAGTCGGCTACTTCCAGTTTCTTCTTGGTAGTTTCACGACGAGTGTCATCTAGCTCTTGGAGCTTGGCGGAAGAGTTATCTCAGTTGGTTCTTCATTGATCCCCAGGAAGCTCTGGCACCTGTAGGCGGGTCTCTACTTCCAATTGCCTACGTTCCTCAGCTAGCTGAGTGTTGGTACAGATATCTTGGGTGTGAATTGAAGTGAGGTTGGTGGCGAATGAGGATATAAAAAAACGAGAAAAAAAAAAAACTTTGTACCAGCAGAATTTGAATAAGCCCCAAATGCTACTGTTATCCAAGGACAAAGCTTTCTTATATTCCATGAGCAGAAAAATAACTAGTAAAAAAATCTCATTTGAGTCTTGACACAGGGCCAAATACTCTGTTTAAATGAAAGGAAAGGAAATGAAAGGAAAGAGATGCAGAAACACAACATGGGACCAGCCCATAGCAACGGCCAAGGAAGGTGTGGGGCCATTCTCATGCACATTTCTCTAACCCTGCAGGATCAGCCAAGTCGGTGGCTAGCGCTCAAGGCAAGGGCATAGATAGCCAGGGATCACCCTACTTATTTTCTCAGATGACAACAGACGGGGGACTCTCATCCCAGCACTTCTCAAGATGCAGACTGGGCAGCATTCATGCAGATGGCGAAGTCAAAAGACTTGGATTGGTCGAGGGGTATAATGAATGCGCGAGAACCCGCGGATCCAGGGATCGAAGTCGACAGATTCGGCGGTGAACAGTCGGCCAACGTGGAACCTGGGCCCTTGAGGCGGGAAAGGGCCCACAGGCCAACAACTAAGGAATTCCCCGCTGATGTCCCCACGCCGAGAGCAAGAACACCGGTGATTCAGCATGAGGCAGAGACCGTGGAAATACCAACCATTAGCACAGCACCAGCAAACTCAGAGTCAATGGACAAAATGGGTAAGCTGATGCACACCATGATGAGTTTCATGGTAGACTTCAAAACCTGTCTCGCCAGCCAGGGGCCCCCACCTTCACACAATGACTCAACCATCGGGGGAGGGGGTCCAGATGATTGTGAATGTGTGGGGGAATCAAACCAGTAAAAAGCAGACTCAGGGCGCAGCTTCCCTCACAAAGGCGTCAACATCTATTACACAGGTAGAGAGGCAGTTGGATCCCATACAGGCCACCTGCACTTCCACGGCAAGCTACAGCACGCTAGCACCTAATAGCCTACCTCGTTGTCCCCTCCCTGTCCAACTGGCGGTTTCATTGGGAACTGAAGCACATTTCAGGTAGGCAGGCCACCTGGTAGATACACAAGGTACAGCCCTGTCTTCTAGACCAACAGAGCCACCAAGGGTAACACCCATGGCAACGGACAGGTTGCCCCTGATAACAGTTACCCCCCTTGGTATCCGGTCGCTGCTCACTGGTGTTGCAGGTCCCATTGGCAGTGAAAGGGGGGATTTGGTGGTGGGAATTTGTTGATGTATGCACTTTACTCATGCACGGTTTGGATGGGCTGGACACAAGAAAGATGGGCTGGAAGGATGAGGACAAGAAGGTGAAATATCAAGCATGGCCGGAAAAAACTATAGAAAACTGGTTAGAGGCATTTTTCATCCTGTCAGCTGTAGTGATGGAAAAACATCCTGAACAGGGCCCAGGGCTATTCCAATATTCTAGTACCATTCATAGTAAGGCCCTAAAGGGGGGGGGCATGGGTGGTACAATTATGGTAGGGAGTTCAGAAAGAAGATGGCCATGTGCTCCGAACTGGGCTGGGATCAAAAAGGAGTCCAGCTCTGGATGGAGCACATGGGCAAATTCACCCTGCAGCAGAAGGAATCTTTCAACAAAAATCAGAATGGGCAATCATCATTTAAAGGTCAGTATCAATTTGGGAGATGCCACTTCAAGCAGCCCTTTTGAGGCGCGCAAGGAGGAGCTGGCCGGAGGGGGGGTTCAAACGCCCCCCCCACAGGCACTTGCAGGCTGTTCAATGCCGGGTCTTGCTCCTGGGGTAAAGCCTGCAAACTCGCTCACAGCTTCAACAAATGTGGGGCCCCTCACCCAGCAGCGGCCTGTAACAGCAAGCCGGAGACCCCCCCACGCCAAACAACAATAGGCAGGACAGTTGAGCTGCGACAGGCGAACATTGACCCTCCCCCCTTAGCCACCCCTCACAGCACAAATTGGAATTCAGCAGCCACCAGCTCAGACATTGGACTCCCTCACATTGCGGACGAAAAACAGTATTTACAACGCTGTCATTACATCGCGCTACTATTACAACGCAGTTGTTACAACGACCGCGTTGTTAGTACGCGATGCATTTACATCCCGAGTCATTACTATGACTTGCACTAGGGGGCGCTGAGGTATTGGAAATGAATTCCAACACCTTCCCTACTGTTGCACAAACCGGAGTAGGAATAGTAAATAATACTATTCCCAAGTCCAGAGCGCCCCCTAGTGCAAGTCGTTGCAATGACTTGCGATGTAAATGCATTGCGTACTAACAACGCAGTCATTGTAACGACCGAGTTGTAAAAGCACGCGAAGTAATGCATTGAGATGTAATGAGACATATTCATTGCAGACAGCTCCCTAGCCACTCCCGGCGCAGACAAGGGCCCATCATCCATACTCTTGTGCAACCTCCTCCCACTACTCAGGCAATACCCCAACGCAAAAGATGGACAACTGCTGGTGAATGATTTTGTAGAAGGCTTCAGGATCCCTTATGTAGGCCCACTGGGAAGCAGGGATGCGGACAATCTCAGGACTGCGAATGACCTGCCAGCAGTAGAACAGGTCAAGGTCGTGAAAGAACTGACATTAGGGAGGGTGGTAGGGCCATTCCCTCTCCCCCTCTCCCAGCTTGACAACTTTGTTGTTTCCCCCTTGAGTTTGGTCCCTAAGAAAGAGCAAGGGAGCTTTAGACTGATACACCACCTGTCACATCCCGAGGGGAATTCAGTGAACCACAGGTTGGAGGGTGAAACCTGCTCAGTGTCTTATTGCTGGTTTGACATGGCAGTGGACATGGTCAGGAGGGCGGGCAAAGGGGCTTGGTTAGCAAAGACAGACATTGAATCGGCTTTCTGCTTGCTGCCTGTCCACCCGGGCAGCCATCACTTGCTGAGTTTCAAGTTAGATGGACAGTTCTACTACAACAGGTGCATGCCCATGGGTTGCGCAGTACCATGTGCTTTCTTCGAGGCATTCAGCTGTTTTACAATGGGCACTCCAATGGACCTATGGTGTAAAAGGGGATGACACACTATCCGGATGATTTTTTGTTCATTGGAGAGGAGGGGACTCAAGATTGCAGGGTCGGGCTGCAGAATTTCCAAGCTTTAACTGACAACTTAGGGGTCCCTCTGGCACCAGGGAAAACTGAGGGTCCAGCTCAGGTCCTGACATTCCTGAGCATTGAGCTAGACATAGTAGAGGGTGTGTCCAGTCTACCGGTGGGCAAGGCACAGGCCCTGATTCAGGACATCCAGGCAACGCTGTCGGAGGATAAAGCAACCTAGGGCACCATTCAGAGCCTCTTGGGTAAATTAAATCTTGCGGCAAGGGTGATCCCAGCGGGGAGGGTTTCTGCCAGAAGTTTGGCCAGGGTCACCTCCAGCATAAGAAAGAAACATCACCTGGTTAGACTGAGCAAGGGACTGAAACAGGACCTCATAATGTGGGCTGAATTCTTGTCCGACTTTAATGGCACTCTTATCGGGGGACCACCCTCGGCAGGCAGCCCCAACCTGTGCCTGTTCAAAGATGCGTCAGGCAGGGAAGGCTTCGGCGCAATCATGGGGAGCGAGTGATGTGCAGAGAAATGGCCTAACGCGTGGCACAAAAAGAAGATCACAGCCAACGTTACAGTCCTGGAACTGTTCCCCAGAGTGGCAGCCCTCCATCTATGGCCGGAGGCTCTGGCATCTAGAAGGGCTCTGTTTTGGTCTGACATAATGGCAGTGGTAGAGACCATAAACGCACAATCAGCAAAGTGTCCACTGGTGCTCTGCTTATTGAGTAAACTGGTGCAGGCTTGCCTGCATAACAATGTGGATAACAATGTGGAGTTTAGGGCTAGGCACATCTAAAGGGGGCAAGAATGTGGCAGCTGATGCCCTCTCTCGTTTTCAGTAGCTCTTTTTCTGTGAGGCCTGGCTGCGAGCGAGAGCGGAGATGACCCCCTTCCCGTCACACCTTTGGCACCTTCTACAGTGGAACAGCAGTTAATGGAACTGGGTGAACCCTTTCTAGCACTGGGGACCAGGAGGCGGTACAAGGCCTGGGGCGGGGATACAACAACACTGGAGCACAAGGTGCAACTATTTGCCTTGTGGGCCAAGAACCAGGGCAAGAGCCACTCATGGACCACGGGCCACCTAGCCGCTGTGAGCCACCATGCCAAACTCAGGGGGCAACAGGATCCTTCTAGGGCATTTCCCATTAAGGCAGTGCTTAAGGGATGGGCTAGATGGGAGATAAGAGTACCGGATTCTAGACCACCCATTGAATTCCTCACTCTACAGGGTATGATAAAGGAAGTGCACAGGGCCACATATTCACCTTTTGAAGCCAGCCTCTTCGCCATGGCATTCAGCTTTGCATTCTTTGGGGCCTTCAGAATAAGCGAGTTGGTGGCCAGATCAAAGAAGGATGGGTCAGGGGATGCTATAGGCAGACAGGACATTCAGATCGTAAGAGACTCCCTAAGAATATGAGAAGATCCAAAACTGACCAGGCAGGGCTGGGGAAAGCAAATTTGCTACAACCTCTGGGTGACAAGAGATACTGCCCTGTGGGACTGGTCACTGACTACTTAGGCCTCCACCCCAACACGGGAGGCTAACTGCTAATACATGCTGATCTCACGCCTCTCACCAAGTTCCAAGTTGAGCAGGTTATGAGGTCATGCCTGGAGATGTCAGGAAACTCTGGGCCGGGAAAGCGTTTTTCAGCCATTCCTTCCGGATAGGAACGGCCACCTCAGAGTTTAAGGTTTGCCTGCCTCCTGACCGCATCAAGAAAGTGGGGCGGTGGGAGTCACAGTGCTACAAGCACTACATTCACCCATAAAGGTTCAAAAAGGAAAAAAGTGGCACGCAATGTAAATCAGCGTGGTTATAGATGTGTATCATTAGCTTGCAGTGTTAGTATTATCACACAGAGTTGGTCAGTTATTTTGTGTTACTGAGATGTGTATGTAAAATTAAATGGTGTTTGCAACTTCCCATTTCTTTATTTCGCCAGGATCCAAGGTGTGGGTGATCAGCCATTCAGGCATCGCTTCGGTGGCGCAATGGGCAGAAAGCAGGAGTTGGAGGCATGGGTTCTCCCACACACAGATAGCCAGGTTGGGGTTCCGGGGCATGCGATGGCACAGCTTGCTCAATAACCTACAGCAGAGACTAGCAGGGGGAGGATCCCCCCAACATTTGTCATTCACCTTGGGGGCAACAATCTGACGTTTATGGGTAGAAGGGCACTTTTACAGGCTATGAAGGCCACGATGGGCGAGATTAGTAATTACATCGGGCAATGTGAGATATGGTGGTCCGAGATCACTCCGCGGAGGGTCTGGCACAGGGACAGGTTAGAGGAGGCCATTGAACATTCTCGTTGAAGGGTATACCGCGCTATGCGAAAGTTCATGGAGCAGAGGGGTTTTGGCTTCATTAGACATGGACTCATACATGACAACGCCACAGGGTATTTGGAGGAGGACAGTGTTCATCTGTCAAAGGTGGTCATGAACCTGTTCTTGTTGGACCTGGGCAAAGCCTTGGGACAGCGGGTGGTAAGTGAAGAAAGTTGCCTGCCTTGGTGGGGGGGCCCTGGATGTGATGGCTTCCACATGCAGAGCAGTGGCAGAGTTACAGGGCAATCCGCAGCCTCAAAGGTACATAGGGGTACCCTCTGCAGGAGCACAATAGGGGTGCCTATGCCAAACCCCAGGAGTCTTTACGGCAGGACCCTGTAGGAAAACAATGGCACCCCGCTAGGCCTTCAGGAATTGTAAGCCTGAGCAACCGGGGGCTTACCTTGACACACTACGCTCCTAAAAAGGCGTGAGTAAAGGGATGGACTGATGGTCCATGAATTGAAGGGGGATAATCCTCACAAAATGGTAGCACCAATTCGGTTGGCCACGGTGCAGTTGGCTCATCAGGCGGGCAGGGCAGCTTAGGTTAGTCTCAGCTGCCTGCCCTTGGATCACCCGTAAGTTGACCGACCACGTTGGTATATTTCTTATATGAAATAAACCTCCAGCAAAATGTTTTCCAACAAACATGTCTTGTATGTTTATTTTATTGCTGGGCATGCTATGTTCTTCATGTGGGTTGATACTAGAGGTTCAGGGTATTAGTGTATAGGAAGTAATGGCGCTCAGCAGATTCACGTCAGTGTATATGGGTCGCAATAGTGCGTATGGTGCTACCTAGGAAGAGGAGACCCTTGTAACCCCTTGATGTGTGTAGGGAAACCCTACAGCAAACAAGTATAGCTAAATCCCGTGCACACATACATAGTTAAAACAAGAAATACAAGTGTCATTCAAAGCAAATTGTAAGGAATTCTTGGGTGATGTCGTAATTTCTTTATTCTGATGGAAACGCAACCAGCCGACACGTGTTTCGTCAGGGAAAAGTAGTGCCACGACTCTTCAGGGCTGGGAATGATACAAATGATGGTCTGTAAACAAGGTATGGAGTGACAGTAACTGGAGAGCACATGTTCTCCAAATTACATACGTGAACGTCACCTAGAAACGCGTGGAAACCCTGATGCAAAAAAGAACCCGAACAGTGGTGTATGGGGAGTACCCGTGAGCATGTTAGGTCACATCATTAATACATAAGTGCCTATTATACAAATACATGTGTAAAATTATGGTGCACACACTTGACCGAAATTCGAACACAAATGACTAAAGACGAACAGGAGAAAACAAATGGAGCTGGTTATATTGTGAAGCAGCTACAGAGAAAATTACGTAAAAAAGGGGGTTCAAAACATACATTGAATAGTAAAAAAATCAAAATCAAGCATGAGGCAAAAAAAGATATTTGGCGGGAAAGAGTCTAGGGAACTGAATTATTGAGGTTTATTAAAAGACAAAAATCCTGTGAAACCAAGTACCTGAAGGAAGTTGCCAGAAAACTGTGATGTCTGAAAGGTAAAAGAATGGGGGAAAAACAAAATCAAGGGCGTATAGGTGAAAAAATGATGTATTACAGAAATGAGGGGCATTAAGTAATCACAAGGTAATAGTGTAAAGTAGGTTCTATCTCTTAGGCGCACAGAAGCAACATGGATCATGCGTCTGCATACAGTAGAACAGGGCCTAAATTGTGATTCAGAGATGCAATTTTTCTTGGGGGATTGACTCGTCTATTCCATCTACCTCACAGATGTGCAGTTCACCTCGAATACAAGATGTTTAACAGTCATGTATGTTTTCATTGATTAGCTAGGATGTGCTCATATGTGTCTCTCCTTTAAAATTGATTACTGTGTTATTCACCCAATGAAGGATGGGATTGTCAATCAATATGTGTACGGGCTTAGCATTTAATACATGGCCAAAGATTCGGCCTGTATGCGTTAATTACTTTTGTATAAGTTGTACAACCAACAGAAAAAATTCATGCACATATCTGTGATGTATTTCATAAATGTTTCAATACACTAATGTGAATATTGGGAAAGGATCTTCTAATGGATCCCCCAATGAAGGATGGGATTGTAAATCATTATGTTCGGACTTAGCATTTAATCCATGGCCTAAGATTCAGCCTGTATGCATCAATCAATTCTTTATACGTTTTACAACCAGCGGAGAAATTCATGTACATATCTGTAATATGTTATATTAATGTTGCAATGTACTAATGTGAATATTGGGGAAGGATCTTCGATCAGATCTCCCAACTGTATATACATTATGATTCACTAACTTTTAGTCTTGACCTTTTGTCTTATAGGTTTACACACCCTTTGAGTTTTTACTTTGCCTGTTACCATATATTTTTGCCTACAGGTTTCAATATACGTCTCTCTTCCCTTCATTCCTTTTACTTATTAATACGCAATAGGACTAACACACCTCTTATTCTTGGACAGTCTTATCACGGAGAAATTTTGTGCCCTTCTTCCCTCCGTTTTAACATAACTTAACCCTCTTTCACACGCATTACAATATGTTTTACAATACGTCAGAATTCGGAATACTCTTCCGTCCTACTCTTGGCGCATGACGCCTCTTGCGAATTCACGTATGGTTTTGGGGAACACGGTCTAGCCTTTTCCAAGTGAAGCTCTGATTACACCTCATTGCATCTGTTTTTTTCACGTTCAGAGTCTTAGTACTCTTCCGGTTCAACTTTCGTGAGATTACGCTTACAGCAGCATTCTACATTCTCTTTGAAATCGCGGTCTAGTCTTTTCCTTGTAGTTGACTATATATTCATTTCCGGGTATGCCCACCTACACTTCAACTAGGGATCCGGCGCCGCCAGGATGCATTCATTTCTCTTCATCCAAGTAAGTGCGGGTACGGAATCGCATGTTGGGGTACTCCATCCTACGAATGGAGTTCTTTCCTTAGTTGACCTTGATAGAGTGACAACTCTGACCACTAAACCCCGATTGTGGTTTCTCTTATATTTTCAGACGGATATGGTGAACACACACACGTGTTCAGCATTGACTTTACCTAAGTCCGACCAATAGGTGAATTATCTTTGCTCATAGACTATGTAAGTTATACTTTGATCTACTGCATCCACTTGAAATAACACGGTACTTTGTTTTTATCGTCTCTTTTCCCTGATGCCACTTTATAATATATATTTTCAGAGGGATATCAAACTGGTTTTCACTTGCACTCTACTGGCGGTTCTGGCCTTTTCGATAACCTATTAAAGGTGAGATTCTAGTCTGTCCGCAGCACTACTATGATAGTTGACCATTACTCTGACTACTGTTTCAGCAGGGCGAGTTTTAGACCCCTTTTGTTTCACTTCCCTGTAGATTATCACAGGACACTTGCTTTGCGTATTTTGACCCCGATTGAGTTCTGCCGGGTTGGAAGTATCACCGGCATTCCGGTGAGGAAACTTTAATTTCCATCTTTTCAAAAATGTTACTCACTTCCTTTTCATAGCTCCATCCTTATTGTATTTTTGTCCATTGGTCTACAGATCACGCTACACTGCTGATCCACTTCTCAGGTAGTGCCTCGAATTTGATCTTGTTCACCCACACCATTTATTTTCCAATTTCTTACCTTTTCTTTCTCTACACCTCCACAGACGCCCTACTTTTAATTATCTTGGAATTCATAATATATCTTGTACTCGTGCCCTACCGGGTTGGAATTATCACCGGCTTAGGGGTAAGAGAAAGCACCTACTTTACACTATTACCTTGTGATTACTTAATGCCCCTCATTTCTGTAATACATCATTTTTTCACCTATATGCCCTTGATTTTGTTTTTCCCCCATTCTTTTACCTTTCAGACATCACAGTTTTCTGGCAACTTCCTTCAGGTACTTGGTTTCACAGGATTTTTGTCTTTTAATAAACCTCAATAATTCAGTTCCCTAGACTCTTTCCCGCCAAATATCTTTTTTGCCTCATGCTTGATTTAGATTTTTTACTATTCAATGTATGTTTTGAACCCCCTTTTTTACGTAATTTTCTCTGTAGCTGCTTCACAATATAACCAGCTCCATTTGTTTTCTCCTGTTCGTCTTTAGTCATTTGTGTTCGAATTTCGGTCAAGTGTGTGCACCATAATTTTACACATGTATTTTTATAATAGGCACTTATGTATTAATGATGTGACCTAACATGCTCACGGGTACTCCCCATACACCACTGTTCGGGTTCTTTTTTGCATCAGGGTTTCCACGCGTTTCTAGGTGATGTTCACGTATGTAATTTGGAGAACATGTGCTCTCCAGTTACTGTCACTCCATACCTTGTTTACAGACCATCATTTGTATCATTCCCAGCCCTGAAGAGTCTTGGGACTACTTTTCCCTGACGAAACACGTGTCGGCTGGTTGCGTTTCCATCAGAATAAAGAAATTACGACATCACCCAAGAATTCTGTACAATTTGCTTTGAATGACACTTGTATTTCTTGTTTTAACTATGTATGTGTGCACGGGATTTAGCTATACTTGTTTGCTGTAGGGTTTCCCTACACACATCAAGGGGTTACAAGGGTCTCCTCTTCCTAGGTAGCACCATACGCACTATTGCGACCCATATACACTGACGTGAATCTGCTGAGCGCCATTACTTCCTATACACTAAAACCCTGAACCTCTAGTATCAACCCATTGGCTTAGGAAGGGCTGCTGCTACGTTATTACTTTTTTCACACCTCCACTGAGTCCCTACTTCCAATATGGATAGAGATAGAGAAGCAGAAGAGCTCTTTGGCAATTTGGTGAAAGGTAACAACACCAATACTCCATCTACAAGTGGGAACCCTGCACGTAATGAGGGTCTCAGAGAAATATTTCTCAAATTAGAACGACTAAGGAAAACTGAAAATGCAAGATGGTGGGATGGAGCCACCCTTAAACAATATTTGAGACTGAATAGAGTACCAAGGGGTTTACGATCCCAGATCCTGCCCACTTACGATGATCTTGATGAAGATCTTTTAGCTAAATGGGAAGAGGCACTTACTGTCAATTCAAACACACTCATGCAGATCCTAATTGAGAGTGCTGAGAGAAAGGTGGGGAAATTACAAGCAGAGATTGATACCCTAGAGAGAGAAATTAGGGACCTCAACCTGAAAGATGCCACTGACAAAAATTATTCTATTCTTAAAGACATACTACTCAGCCACCAAAATGAGATTAAGGACAGGAAATCTAGACAATTGAGACGTGACAAGATTGATTATAAGGTAGGCAGAGTCTTTACCTATGCCAGAAAATATGACTCTCTAGTACAAACTGGCGCACAACAAGATAAACTATCCAGAGTAGACACTGCATCCATCTCCTCCAGCTCCACATCACTAAGTGCTCCAGCGTCTAGTGATAGCGAGGCTGATAACAACTCAGGCACTAGACGTGTCGAATCTTCTTTTTTACGGGAGGTCAGGACTATACGCAGGGGCAACAGAACCCAGGGCACACGGGCAGGACAGGACCCAAAACCCGCAGAGGGAAAAGAGGCAGACAGAGAGGATTACAGAAAAAAACTGAGGTCAGGCAACGAGAGGAACAAGTAGAGGCGCCAGGAATGAGTGTACAAGTGGTTAACCTTTCCTCTAAAGACCTCACTCAAGATATGATTTCCTTATTGAGCAAAGGTTTGAGCTTTAACCCACGTGAATCAGGTGACATCTGCAAATTAAAGATAGACCTGTTTAAATTTATCAGAGGTCTTAAACTAAAAAAGTTTTTTGCATGCAATCCTTCTGCTAATAAAAAAGTTACAAACATTCCCATTGGTAGTGTGATTGGTGTTCCTAGTATTCAGAACATGCAGGCTACTAAACTTTTACTTTCTCTAACTGACGTAGAATAATCTCCCTATACCATGGTACGTCTACTGGAGGAACTGGATATAGATACTGATATCTCCATATCAAGTGGTCTTAAAAATAAATCGAAATGGACTCCCACCCTCCCAGGTGGCAATGCAATTGACACTTTTTATAAACGAGTTCTAGAGGACCTGGACAACTATGACTGTAAGAAAACCATGACTAGGAACAAATATCATGACAACCTCAAAACGAGGAGAACGAATGGCCCTGAGAACACTAGCCAATGACAATGACATACTTATCAGGGAAGCAGATAAGGGAGGGAATGTGGTGATCATGAATCGGGTTGACTACAACAATGAGATCATGTCCCAACTCAACGATGACACATGCTATGAATTGATGACTTACAATCCAACGGGACCCCTCATTATCTTGATCAATAAACACCTTTCTGAGTGGCACACCAATGGCCTTCTGGATGATGACGAATATGCTTACATGAAGGTTTTCAGACCCACCTATCCTTGCCTATACACGCTACCCAAAATTCACAAACATCTTCCTTTTCCACCAGGCAGACCTATTGTGTCAGGTATAGGAGGCCCCACAGAAAAATTGTCTGAATATGTGGATCTGTTTTTAGGTCCGCTAGTACGCAATTTGGCCTCTTACATTCAGGACACTAAACATATCCTGAGCATACTCTGACCTACATTGGCAACCTGGTATGATCCTAGCAACCCTAGATGTGGTATCCTTATATACCAGTATTCAACCTGAACTAGGTCTTCAGGCAGTGACGCGACAACTTAACAACAGACCAGCAACACAATGGTTGCACAATGAGATGCTGATCACTATGATGCACCTTATTCTCCACAACAACTTCTTTCTCTTTGAGAACAAGTGGTACAAACAAATCAGAGGAGTGGCAATGGGGTCAACATTTTCACCCTCTTTTGCCAATCTGTTTATGGGCTGTCTAGAAAATGATTGGATCTGGGGAACCAAGGGTGCACCATGGATAGATTCTATCATCTTTTGGGGTCGCTATATTGACGATTGCCTGGTATTATGGTCAGGCACACAATCAGAATTAGAACAGTTCAGTGCCTTTCTCAACACTAACAACTTTGGCATGCAATTTACAATGGAGTGTAGCACCACCGAAATCACCTTTCTAGATATAGAATTGTATATCAAAAATGACAAACTCAATAGTTGTCTCTTTCGCAAAAGTACTTCCTGCAATTCTGTTTTGCATGCAGACAGCCATCACCCCACACACCAAATCAAATCCATTCCGTATGGGGAATTTATCAGGGCCAGAAGAAACTGCAGTGAGGAATCTGAATTTCAAAACTGTATCAAAGACATGAAACAGAATTCAGAAGAGAGGCTATACCATTGACAATCTTAAATGTGCAGAAAGCAGAATCGCTCGCTTGAAGCGAGAGGACACTTTACAAAATAAGAATAAGACTCAGACGGGGAACCAAAGGGTTTGCATGATCACTGATTTTAATGATCTCAGCCACACCCTCAGAAAGAGTTTGACAAAACATTGGGGCATTTTACAAGCAGACAGTTCCCTAACCAGTTTTATAACCAATCACCCACGGATTACCTTCAGACGTGGCAGAACACTATGCACCAGATTGAGTCCTACGGTACCCAAATCACACAGCACACAGTCTTGGTTTACTCCACATACTGTTGGCTTCCACAAATGTGGTTCCTGTGGAGTTTGCAAATGGGCCAAACATAAAACCAAAACGTTTTACAGTCACAACAACAAACCCTATGAGATAAGATCCAACATCAACTGCACCACCAGATTTGTGGTCTACATAATTGAATGTACATGTGGAAGACAATATGTGGGCAGCACAATAAGGCCACTTAAAGACAGGATTGGTGAACACGTGAGGGCCCTACATCAACAGGATGTGAGATATCCTGTAGTGACACATGCAGCATTATGTCCCATACAAGGTCCACGGAAGGGATTCTCATTTTTTGGAATAGAAACCATAGACCCCAGTCCACGTGGGGGTAATAGGGAATTGCGTCTTAGGCGCACAGAAGCAACATGGATCATGCGTCTGCATACAGTAGAACAGGGCCTAAATTGTGATTCAGAGATGCAATATTTCTTGGGGGATTGACTCGTCTATTCCATCTACCTCACAGATGTGCAGTTCACCTCGAATACAAGATGTTTAACAGTCATGTATGTTTTCATTGATTAGCTAGGATGTGCTCATATGTGTCTCTCCTTTAAAATTGATTACTGTGTTATTCACCCAATGAAGGATGGGATTGTCAATCAATATGTGTACGGGCTTAGCATTTAATACATGGCCAAAGATTCGGCCTGTATGCGTTAATTACTTTTGTATAAGTTGTACAACCAACAGAAAAAATTCATGCACATATCTGTGATGTGTTTCATAAATGTTTCAATACACTAATGTGAATATTGGGAAAGGATCTTCTAATGGATCCCCCAATGAAGGATGGGATTGTAAATCATTATGTTCGGACTTAGCATTTAATCCATGGCCTAAGATTCAGCCTGTATGCATCAATCAATTCTTTAT
This sequence comes from Calotriton arnoldi, assembly GCA_963921515.1. NCBI lineage: Eukaryota > Metazoa > Chordata > Amphibia > Caudata > Salamandridae > Calotriton > Calotriton arnoldi. The sequence goes on from CAWUFW010010700.1 coordinate 647,333, forward strand.
ACGTTTTACAACCAGCGGAGAAATTCATGTACATATCTGTAATATGTTATATTAATGTTGCAATGTACTAATGTGAATATTGGGGAAGGATCTTCGATCAGATCTCCCAACTGTATATACATTATGATTCACTAACTTTTAGTCTTGACCTTTTGTCTTATAGGTTTACACACCCTTTGAGTTTTTACTTTGCCTGTTACCATATATTTTTGCCTACAGGCTTCAATATACGTCTCTCTTCCCTTGATTCCTTTTACTTATTAATACGCAATAGGACTAACACACCTCTTATTCTTGGACAGTCTTATCACGGAGAAATTTTGTGCCCTTCTTCCCTCCGTTTTAACATAACTTAACCCTCTTTCACACGCATTACAATATGTTTTACAATACGTCAGAATTCGGAATACTCTTCCGTCCTACTCTTGGCGCATGACGCCTCTTGCGAATTCACGTATGGTTTTGGGGAACACGGTCTAGCCTTTTCCAAGTGAAGCTCTGATTACACCTCATTGCATCTGTTTTTTTCACGTTCAGAGTCTTAGTACTCTTCCGGTTCAACTCTCGTGAGATTACGCTTACAGCAGCATTCTACATTCTCTTTGAAATCGCGGTCTAGTCTTTTCCTTGTAGTTGACTATATATTCATTTCCGGGTATGCCCACCTACACTCCAACTAGGGATCCGGCGCCGCCAGGACGCATTCATTTCTCTTCATCCAAGTAAGTGCGGGTACCGAATCGCATGTTGGGGTACTCCATCCTACGAATGGAGTTCTTTCCTTAGTTGACCTTGATAGAGTGACAACTCCAACCACTAAACCCCGATTGTGGTTTCTCTTATATTTTCAGACGGATATGGTGAACACACACACGTGTTCAGCCTTGACTTTACCTAAGTCCGACCAATAGGTGAATTATCTTTGCTCATAGACTATGTAAGTTATACTTTGATCTACTGCATCCACTTGAAATAACACGGTACTTTGTTTTTATCGTCTCTTTTCCCTGATGCCACTTTATAATATATATTTTCAGAGGGATATCAAACTGGTTTTCACTTGCACTCTACTGGCGGTTCTGGCCGTTTCGCTAACCTATTAAAGGTGAGATTCTAGTCTGTCCGCAGCACTACTATGATAGTTGACCGTTACTCTGACTACTGTTTCAGCAGGGCGAGTTTTAGACCCCTTTTGTTTCACTTCCCTGTAGATTATCACAGGACACTTGCTTCGCGTATTTTGACCCCGATTGAGTTCTGCCGGGTTGGAAGTATCACCGGCATTCCGGTGACGAAACTTTAATTTCCATCTTTTCAAAAATTTTACTCACTCCCTTTTCATAGCTCCATCCTTATTGTATTTTTGTCCATTGGTCTACAGATCACGCTACACTGCTGATCCACTTCTCAGGTAGTGCCTCGAATTTGATCTTGTTCACCTACACCATTTATTTTCCAATTTCTTACCTTTTCTTTCTCTACACCTCCACAGACGCCCTACTTTTAATTATCTTGGAATTCATAATATATCTTGTACTCGTGCCCTACCGGGTTGGAATTATCACCGGCCTAGGGGTAAGAGATAGCACCTACTTTACACTATTACCTTGTGATTACTTAATGCCCCTCATTTCTGTAATACATCATTTTTTCACCTATACGCCCTTGATTTTGTTTTCCCCCCATTCTTTTACCTTTCAGACATCACAGTTTTCTGGCAACTTCCTTCAGGTACTTGGTTTCACAGGATTTTTGTCTTTTAATAAACCTCAATAATTCAGTTCCCTAGACTCTTTCCCGCCAAATATCTTTTTTTGCCTCATGCTTGATTTTGATTTTTTACTATTCAATGTATGTTTTGAACCCCCTTTTTTACGTAATTTTCTCTGTAGCTGCTTCACAATATAACCAGCTCCATTTGTTTTCTCCTGTTCGTCTTTAGTCATTTGTGTTCGAATTTCGGTCAAGTGTGTGCACCATAATTTTACACATGTATTTGTATAATAGACACTTATGTATTAATGATGTTAGACCTAACATGCTCACGGGTACTCCCCATACACCACTGTTCGGGTTCTTTTTTGCATCAGGGTTTCCACGCGTTTCTAGGTGACGTTCACGTATGTAATTTGGAGAACATGTGCTCTCCAGTTACTGTCACTCCATACCTTGTTTACAGACCATCATTTGTATCATTCCCAGCCCTGAAGAGTCGTGGGACTACTTTTCCCTGACGAAACACGTGTCGGCTGGTTGCGTTTCCATCAGAATAAATAAATTACGACATCACCCAAGAATTCTGTGCAATTTGCTTTGAATGACACTTGTATTTCTTGTTTTAACTATGTATGTGTGCACGGGATTTAGCTATATGTTCTTCATGTGGGGTGAGGTTGCCTATATTGACACTATGTTATATAGCAGTAAAAAATGGAGCTGCGAGACCCAGTCGCCAGGCCTCCTCGTTGCTCTAGTCCGATGAACGAAAGGACGGGGATATTAGGGTTTTAAAATTGCAGTGTGCATTTCACCGCCTGAGTTGATCTTGTTGATCAAAGTCTTCAATCCATGGTGGGTCACTGATCCCATGAGTCTTTCACGCAGTTCTCTGCCACAGCTGCGCAAAGGATAGCTGTATTATGTTTTCCTATTAGGACAGAACTATATTTAAGAGCTAGAAGAACATGTAAGCGGAAGCGCTTTGTGATGTGAATGGGTTCTTCATTTCAACCCCAGCTCCGCTCCTTAAATCATATGTCTGCAGCTTGGCTTCAACGCTTGGCTCCAACTCCCTTGGAACGAGAAGCAGTCATCGCATTCGCAAAACAGAAGACAAAGCAACACTACATCAGCTTTTGCTTTTGACAGGTAATATATGGTAAACTACATCAAAATGTGAATCTTAGAAATAGATATTGGCTATACAAAAACTTGTCATTACCAGTACAAATCAATTGAAAGAAATAGCACCTTCCTTCATTGTGTCACTAACAACAAAACAAAGCCAATTCGTTATAAAGGTGAGACTTGAACCAAGATTGTGAACCATTGTTTGAAAAAAATGCCAGTCGCTGATCCTATGTTGTGTACAAAAATGTTGCAAAAATGCTGAGAACTTCATGCACACACACCTTTGTGTTAACTTGTTGACTTTGTTTACCCACTCTCTCAGCACTCAAGGCTTGTGTAATTTGTGCACATTCCAAAATGTTTTTTTACAGGTGCGCAGAACACCATTATGACGTCCCACGACTCATACCATGCAGAAGCATTCTCCGATTGATATACCATCTTTTCTGACTACAGAAGTTAAGCGTGTAAAGTTGAAAATGAGCTTGGAAACAATGTGCAATGTACATACTGCTCATGTAAACCGCTCCAGTACCTTCGGGTCCAGATATATATATATATATATATATATGGAAAACCAAAAGTCCTTAAAGCGCCAACTTCACAGCAGCACAGCAGGTATGAACCACACGGGGCAAATCCTTAGAAAAAAGTGCTTTTATTCGGTGATATCAGTGCATCAGAGATAATTGTGGCAAGTGCCCAGCATTACGCGTTTCGCCTGCATTTCCGCAAGCTTGATCACACCAAATATATATATATATATATATTATCTACTGGCGGTCGCCAGTACATAGTTATAGTTAGGACCTATTTTCCATAGGAAATTCACAACATTCTATTTCCAATAACTTTGGCGCCGGTTGACTAATCTTCGTGAACTTTTCAAAACTCGTGGGGCGCTCCGGTCCGCTCCTATCCTGAAAGTTTCGGGGTGATTCGGCAAGCAGGGGCCGAGAAAAAAGGGGGGTCCCAAAACGTGTTTTCCCCATGCAATTTTCCATAGGAAACTTTAGACACCGCTACAGCCCGAACTGCTGAACGGAATTACACCAAATTTGGCAAAGAGGTAGTTCTTGGTTCAGAAAGAACCCTGTTTGTTAAATGGTGTAAATCCGTTCAGTAGTTGCTGAGAAAATCACAAGTAAAAACACATATATATCTATGGCCGCGGAGGATCCGCGCACCCTCCCGATCACGAGCTGGATGCTAATTGGCTGTCAACACTCCAAACCAGGAAGTGTTGGCAGCCATCTTGTGCCTCGGTAGAACCGAGGCACAAGAAATCTGAGAAACAAGTGCGCAAAACGCAAAAAGGGGGCAGGGTAGAAACACCCTGACCCCCTAGGCCTGCTCAGGGGGTCCCACAAGGACCCCCAGGGCCAAAACAAGCATTTTAAAAAAAAACTAAAAAAAAACTAAAAAAAAACGGCGGGATGCGCGTAGGAGCGCGGATCCCGCCGTGAAAAAAAAAAACCAAGCGCAGGCTCCCGCGCTTCGTTGTTATTTGGCCCCTGGGTAGGACAAGTCCCGGGGGCATGTAGGATTAATGAAAAAATTGTGGGGGGGCCTCTAAGGCCCCCCAAGCCCCGGGGACCACCACCCCCCGGGGCTTCTTTTTTTTTTTTTTTAAATAAAATTACCTGTGTTGGGGGCTCGAGCCCCCCCACATGCCCCGGGGACCGCCACCTACCCGGGGCACTAAGAATTTTAATGTGGGGGTCCGTTTCGGACCCTCGAGCCCCCGGGACCACCACCTCCCCGGGGCTTTGCACATGTTGGGAGGGGGGCCACGCGGCCCCCCTCCTGGAGCCTGTGATGGCCCTGGGGACCACCAGGGCCGGCTCCTGCAGTGTCCCGGGGTGCCCACCCCCGGGACACTGCTGTTTGCTATGACAGGGCGGGAGCCTCACGGCTCCCGTCCTGTCATAGCAAACTTGCTTTGAATTTTGGAACTGCTCTCTCTTCCAAAATTAAAAGCAAATTGCTTTTCCACACGGGGACCTGCATCTAGCAGTTCCCCTGGAAAAGCAATGCCGGCTCCCGCAGGAGGCGGGGAGCCGGCGGAACCGTGGGGAAGTTGGGGTCCCCCCACGGTCCCAAACGGATAGGGCCAGCCCCGGGGCATGGGGTCCCCAGGGCAAGTAGTGGCCCGGGAGTGGGGCCACGCGGCCCCCCTCTCCCAAATTAACAAAAATAAATAAATACATTTTAAAAAAGGCCGGCCCCGGGGGATGGGGTCCCCGGGGCCTAAGGAGGCCTGAGGAGGGGGGCAACGCAGCCCCCCTCCATGAAAAAGATGAAATAAAACATGTGGCAATGCCCTGGGGGATGGGGTCCCCGGGCCAAAATTGGCCACGGGAGGGGGGCCCACGCGGCCCCCTTCCCGTTCCGTTTAATAAAAAAAAAAAAAAAAAGGGGGGTCAGGCCCTGCGGGATTGGGTCCCCAGGGCCCAAAATAATTAAAAAGAAGGGGGGGCCACACAGCCCCCTTCTAAATAAAAAAAAAAAAGACTGTCATCGCGCCGGAGGCCCCGCCCCCTCCCTGCAGCACTCTGCAAACGCGCCCCCTGGCACGTTGTAAGATGGGGAAGTAATTTCCCTTGAATACTGGGGGTCCCTGGGGGCCAACTAGCCCACCAGGAACCTCCAGTAAGCACTACAGAGCTGCGTTGCAGAGAGGTGGCCCGAGGCCATGCCCCTTTTTACACCTCTCTGCAACGCAGCTCTGTGGCGCTTACTGGAGGTACCTGGTGGGCTAGTTGGACCCCAGGGACCCTCAGGATTCAAGGGGACTTAATCCCTCAACTTAAAACGCGCCATGGGGCACGTTTGCACAGTGGTGAAGGGAGGGGGCGGGGCCTGAGGTGACATGTGTGCAAACACGCCCTGTGGCGCGTTTGAAGTTGAGGAATTAATTCCTCTTCAATACTGAGGGTCCCTGGGGGCCAATTAGCCCACCAGGTACCTTCAGTAAGCGCCACAGAGCTGCGTTGCAGAGAGGTGTAAAAAGGGGCGTGGCCTCAGACCACCTCTCTGCAACGCAGCTCTGTGGCACTTACTGGAAGTACCTGGTGGGCTAGTTGGGCCCCAGGAACCCTCAGGGTTCAAGGGGACTTTATCCCCCCAACTTAAAATGCGCCACGGGGTGCGTTTGCACAGTGGTGAAGGGATGGGGGCGGGGCCTCAGGTGACATGTGTGCAAACACGCCCTGTGGTGTGTTTTAAGTTGGGGGATTAAGTCCCCTTGAATCCTGAGAGTCCCTGGGATCCAACTAGCCCACCAGGTACCTCCAGTTAGCGCCACAGAGCTGCGTTGCAGAGAGGTGTAAAAAGGGGCGTGGCCTCAGACCACCTCTCTGCAACGCGGCTCTGTAGTGCTTACTGGAGGTACCTGGTGGGCTAGTTGGGCCCCAGGGACCCTCAGGATTCAAGGGGACTTTATCCCCCAACTTAAAACGCGCCACGGGGCGCCTTTGCACAGTGGTGCAGGGGGTAGGGCCTCATGTGACAAGTTAGTTACTTAGTTTTAATCCCCCTGCCCTATTATGTACTAGGGACTTACAGAGGAGGTCATGCTAATCAGAAGGGTACCCCAACGCATAGTGTTCTCTAGTGTATGTAGGTGTTTTCACTGTATTCTAAGTGTCTTTTAGCATAGCACTGGCTCTAGGCCTGGTTAGTCCGAGTCAGTTACCACCAGTACACGTCTGAAAAAGTTGTGGGCACAGGATGATTTTGCAACAAGGCCTCTTTCTGCTCCTCTGTTGATTCTTTCTGCACATGTCTTGCTTCTTCCTGCACTTTTCTTCGTCTTTGTGGACTTCTGTTGCTTCTTTCTGCATTTCTTTTGCTTCTTTCTGTGCGTTTTTTCTTCTTTCTTCACATGTCCTACCTCTCTAGGCATAGTTAGAAACTAGCATTTAAAAAACCTTTGAAATTCACTGAAAAAACCATAGGTTTCAGACACCTTATAGTTAGAAATTAGCATTTAAAAAACCTTAGAAATTCACTGAAAAAACCATAGGTTTCAGGCACGTTATAGTTAGAAATTAGCATTTAAAAAACCTTAGAAATTCACTGAAAAAACCATAGGTTTTAGGGACAGTTATAGTTAGTTGGACATTTCACTCGTACAAAACCATAGAAATTCCCCTGTTATAGTTAGTTCAGCTAACTATAACTCGCGCCCCCGCAATGCACTGCTGATGACGTCACTTATTACATCACTCATGACATGGTCAGTGACATCACTGATGACATCACTGATGACATCTCAAATGACATCACTGATGACATCATCCATGTGATAATTTGATGCATCTTCTCACACCCTAATATAACTTTTGATACACCCACGCTAAATTACAGACTGCCATTGTCAAAACCATAGACACTCCAACACCAATAACTACATACACACTCACTGATTCTTAGGTCTACACACACATCCACTCACTCACCTGTACAGTCACTCATACTTACGGTCACTCAGTACAGTACTATCATATGCACTCATACACCTATATAGACACACACACACCGTCACTCATCCATAGAGGTACTCACACACCTAGTCAGTCATGCAAATAATTAATCACACTGCCATTTAGTCACCTATATAGTTATACACACACCAGCTCACTTACTCATACAAATACTAGCACATTCTTACGCTCTTATACAATCACTGATACAAGTACACACTCATCCATACAGCCACTCTCACAATCACACACTCTCACTTATACCCATTTATATACTCCAACACACATATATACTGCCTTTCACATATGTAGTTACTCACACATGTAGCACTGAGATATACATTCACTCACTAACACACCCATACACACACTCACCCTCCCATACAGTCCATCACAGATGCACTCTTAAAACCATGCACCCAGTGAATCACCCACTCACACATCTATGCACAGAGTCACACACACCCCACCCACACAAACACTCAGGCACAGATACTCAGACAACCAATCAATAACCCATGTAGACACTCATGTAGCTATTCGCAAACCCATGCAGCCGCTTACACACCAACAGACAGACGGATACAGACATTCACACAGTTTAGTCACTAACCCATGCATTCAGTAAGATACGTTTAATCACTTACTTATAGAGTCAGTCACGCACCTACTAAATCATCCATTCAGACACTTATACACCCACTCATTCTTCAATACGCATTTCCCTATATATATTAAACATATTTAAACTTTACAGAAACACACAGTCACTGGATGAGGTCATCAGTGATGTCATTTGAGATGTCATCAGTGATGTCATCAGTGATGTCACTGACCATGTCATGAGTGATGTAATATGTGACGTCATCAGCAGTGCATTGCGGGGGCGCGAGTTATAGTTAGCTGAACTAACTATAATGGGGGAATTTCTATGGTTTTGTACGAGTGAAATGTCCAACTAACTATAACTGTCCCTAAAACCTATGGTTTTTTCAGTGAATGAATATATATATATATATATATATATACACCGAAAATTTCGCCGCAAGGGTCCCAGAAATCCCAAATCTCTCGGAAGCCGGAACAGGCGATAACAGACCCAGCTGTAAGTGCAAGTGAGTATTTTATTTGAAGCTCAGCATGCCGGCCATGACGCGTTTCAGCCCACCAGAGGCCTTGTTCAAATAGCGCCTTGTGAGTAGTATGCCAACATTTAAAGTGCAAAGTAACACACAACGTGATTGGTTGCCTACACCAACAATGGACATAGAAAAAATATTTGTACCATATCAAAATAAATGGTCATTCAACACAAGGCACCGCAATAAATAGCTTAAAAATACTTTTTGTTTAAAAACACTTTGTACGTGTAATTAATCAGTATTTAAAAGTACAAGCAGTAAAAAAAGATTTTATAAAAAACATTTTGTTATATAGATCTCATTTAAACACAGTGCAAACAATGTTGTGCAAAATGCACAAAGAAAAATAGAACCCTAGTGGGTTAAGAATCACATGAAAGGCACATCAGGCTGTTTTTTGACACGACTAATGGCCCACCACTCAGAAAATAGAACATCAAATGATTGTCATCTATTTAAAATAAGCATGAGAGGGGACCAACATGTCAAAGAGTTTTAAAAATACCTGATAAAAAAATGTTTTGGGTCACGGATCATGTGTTCACAGATGACAATATCTGCTTAAATCAAAATGTTTGTACATGAAGAACTGCTAAAGTATTGTAGGTGCTGCAGTCGTATGTGTTAAAAATCATCACTATATGCCCTAGTGGACAAAATAGAACTATGTCCAGATAAAAAGTGTTATTGCGAATAAAGTGCAAAAAGTGCATAGAATAAAAAATGGTGTTAAAAAAAGTTAGAATTTCATGGATTCAAGGGGCAAGGCTGGTGTTAAAAGATATGTTGAATTAGTGCAGTAATTTAGCGATGGGAGCCATTTTACAGACATGTATAAAAATCTTCGCTGGAATTTAAGCCCAGTGGCGTCTTAGTGTCAAGTTCTAGAATGTATTTGGTCTCCAGAGCTCGCAAGAGGGCTTCACGGTTGCCTCCTCATCTGAGGGGCAAAACTGAGTCGATGACAAAATATTTTAGAAGCTCACTCTTGTTGTCATGGTGTTCCTTAAAATGACGAGCCACTGGGTAGGATGCATCGCTCCCACTGATTGCCCTGATGTGCTGGAGTATCCGTTTGTGGACCTGCAACTTGGTACTACCAACATATTGCAGGCCACACGGACACTCCAGCACATAGACAGCAAAATCAGTCCTGCATGTAAACATCCTATAGATTGGTCTTGGGGCATCACAGAAGGGGATCTTATATTCTGTTTTGTTAACACCATGTCTGCAGGCTTTACAGCTGGTGCATCTTCTGAAGCCCTTGCTAGAAAGGAGCCATGATTTGTTAATGACTAACTCAGGACTGGTTTTCACTAGAGAATCGCCCATGGAATGTGCTTTCCTGAATGTAATATCAGGACTAGCTGCCATTAGATCCCCAATGACAGGGTCATTCCGTACCAGGCTCCAATTTTTCTTAAAGATTTTCCGAAGGGCCTGATGCTGGCGATTATAAGTCAAAATCCGTCTAGTGGGCTCCTTAGCTTGTACCGATACAACATTGGATGTTTTGCTTTGCAAGACCATCTGCCTAGGAATATGATTGGCTTTGGTGATGGCTTTATCAATCATGGAAGCCGCATATCCTCTAGCCAAAAATCTATATTTGCTGGCTTCCTGTGCTAAGGAGCACTCAGAATCAGTGCTACAGATACGCCTGATGCGCAACATCTCACCATATGGGATGCTGCGTATCAAGTGTGCCGGATGGTGACTGGCGGCATGTAAGACAGTATTGCCAGCCGTGGGCTTTCTGAATAGCCGGGTCTCAAGTCTGTCATATTTAATGAAAATCTCTACATCTAGAAAACAGACAAGATCTTGACTTAGGTTAGCTGTGAACTGGAGATTGAGCTTGTTTACATTGATCAAATCAATGAAGTCTAAGGCCTGCTGTTTGGTACCTTGCCAGATCAAAAAAATTTCATCGATATAGCGATACCATTGAATGACATGTCTGGTAAAGATTTCATGATGTTCGCCATAGAGGACCTGCTCCTCCCATCTGCCAATATGCAGGCAGGCATAACTAGGGGCGAAGCAGGCCCCCGTGGCCGCACCTCTAACCTGCTGAAAGAATTGGTTAAAAAACATAAAAAAGTTGTTATTCAAACATGTAGCAATCATAGCAATCAGCATCTTATTATGATTAAACATTTGGATGGGCCTCTTTCCTAGATAATGGTTAATAGCTTTTAAACCATCCTGATGGTATATACTATTGTAGAGGGATGTAACATCCAACGTGATCAACCAGTAGGAGGAACCCCATGCCACACCTTCCAATTTCCTCAGGAAGTCGCCTGTATCTTGGACGAAAGAGGGCAAAGCCCTCACATGTTCCTGTAGGAATGTATCGATGTAGATAGATGTATTTTCCAACAACCCATTGCGTGCCGATATTATGGGCCTGCCAGTGGGTTTCTCAACGCATTTGTGTATTTTAGGGATGAAATATATTGCCGGTATTACTGGATGCTCATTTTTGAGAAATTTCAGTTCATCTTGACTAAGTAATCCTGCGCTTCTCCAGGCCACCAGCTGTGCGTAGAAATCAAATCGCGCCTGTTTCACAGTGGCTATGTCACACCTCTTATAGCATTGATGGTCATTAAGCTGGTTGTAGGCTTCCTCTAAATACAAATCTCTGGGCCACAGCACCACATTTCCACCTTTATCAGACTGGCGAACTATGATGTTATCGTTGGCCTGAAGTTTTTTGATAAGCTCAATGTAACAGTTGTTAGGTGATGTGTGCTTGTAGTTATCACGCATTGTAGCAGTGTAAAGTCTTTTAAGTTCTGCAACAGAAAGTTCATGAAAAATATCAATGTTATCATGCAACATCAGGGGTGTAAAGGTGGATCTTGGTTTAAAGCTAATATTTCCAGACATGTTCAAATTGATCTGTTCATCATTAATGCCAGGACCTGAGCTCTCATCATTCAGTTGTTGTAAGTCTTGTAACAATTCTAGGTCATTGGCACTTAAAACTTGCGTGGTACCAGAGGCCTGTCCTGTACCAGTCTTATATACCGTCTTGTTAGACATAAAATATTTGCGGAGTTTCAATTTGCGAGTATATTTGTAAAGATCTATCCGTGTCTTGGCATAGTTGAAATTGCTTGCTGGGCTGTAGGTGAGACCAAGGGATAGTACACGCAATTCTGCTTGGCTTAGATGGATATCAGTGAGATTTATTACAGTTAATGTTGACCCTGCTAGGTCAATCTCACCATTTTGAACACTTATTTCTTGTTCCATCTTTTGTTGGCATTGGTTTTTCTTTTGATTTGCCAACTATTGCTTGATTTGCGTCGTTGCCTGCGCCTTTGGTTGTTTCTTTGGCGTTGTTTGTATTTGTCCTCCTGGGTCGCAAGGTTTCTCGTCGGTCCTGTCGCAAGCAGTCCACCTCTTGCGCTAGGGAAAATTTTGTAAACCCCAATCTCGCAACCTGTCTGCTTTGTTCAGTATCCGATTCGCTATCAGGCAGCGAGCTGAGATCAGATAGTGAGGAAGCCAGTTGAGGAGTTACATTGATACTCGTGCTGACTTCTGCAGGTAGCCGCAGTGTTGGGTTCTTGGAGGCTTTAATGGCATCAAATTTCTTAGCGAAGGTGAATACTCGCTATTCGCAAACCCATGCAGCCGCTTACACACCAACAGACAGACGGATACAGACATTCACACAGTTTAGTCACTAACCCATGTATTCAGTAAGATACGTTTAATCACTCACTTATAGAGTCAGTCACGCACCTACTAAATCATCCACTCAGACACTTATACACCCACTCATTCTTCAATACGCATTTCCCTATATATATATTAAACATATTTAAACTTTACAGAAACACAGTCACTGGATGAGGTCATCAGCGATGTCATCAGTGCTGTCATCAGTGATGTCATCAGTGATGTCACTGACCATGTCATGAGTGATGTAATATGTGACGTCATCAGCAGTGCATTGCGGTGGCGCGAGTTATAGTTAGCTGAACTAACTATAACGGGGGAATTTCTATGGTTGTGTACGAGTGAAATGTCCAACTAACTATAACTGTCCCTAAAACCTATGGTTTTTTTAGTGAATATATATATATATATATATATATATATATATATTATCTACTGGCGGTCGCCAGTAGATAGTTATAGTTAGGACCTATTTTCCATAGGAAATCCGCGACATTCTATTTGAAATAACTCTCTTGCCGGTTGACGTATCTTCGCGAAATTTTCAAACTTTGTGGGGCGCTCCGGTCCGCTCCTACCCTGAAAGTCTCGGGGTGATTCGTTAAGCGGTGGCCGAGAAAAAGGGGGGTCCCAAAACGCGTTTTCCCCATTCATTTTTCCATAGGAAACTTTAGACACGGCTACAGCCCGAACTGCTGAACGGAATTACACCAAATTTGGCAAAGAGGTCGTTCTTGGTTCAGAAAGAACCCTTTTGTTAAATGGTGTAAATCCGTTCAGTAGTTGCTGAGAAAATCAAAAGTAAAAGTACATATATATCTATGGGCACGGAGGATCCGCGCACCCTCCCGATCACGAGCTGTCTGCTAATTGGCTGTCAACACTCCAAACCAGGAAGTGTTGGCAGCCATCTTGTTCCTCGGTAGAACCGAGGAATAAGAAAGCAATAAAAAAAAGTGTGCAAAACGCACAAAGGGGGCAGGGTAGAAACACCCTGACCCCCTAGGTCTCCTCAGGGGGTCCCACAAGGACCCCCTGGGCAAAAAAAAGCATTTAAAGAAAAAAAAAAAAAAATCGGCAGGATGCGCTCAGGGTGCGCGGATCCTGCCGATAAAAAAAAAAATTGAAACGCGGTCTCCCGCACTTCAATGTTAATTTGCCTCCGGGTGGGCCAAGTCCCGGGGGCATGCTGGGGGGGGGTTTATTTTATGTATGGGGGCCTCTAAGGGCCCCCGCAGCCCCGGGGACCACCACCTCCCCGGGGCTTCTTTATTTTTTAAATTAACATGTGTGGGGGGGCTCCAGCCCCCCCACACGCCCCGGGGACCACCACCTCCCCGGGGCACTAACAGAATTGAAAATGGGGGTCCGTTAAGGACCCCCGAGCCCCGGGGACCACCACCTCCCCGGGGCTGTGCATTTGGATGGGAGGGGGGCCTCGCGGCTCCCGTCCTGTCATTGCAAACTGCTTTGGATATTGGAAGAGAGAGCAGGGAAACCTGCTCTCGCTTCCAATATCCAAAGACAATTGCTTTTCCACACGGGGAGCAGCATGTTAGCTGCTCCCCATGTGGAAAAGCAATGCCGGCTCCCGTAGGACACGGGGAGCCGGCGGGACTGTGGGGGGTTTGGGGACCCCCCCACAGTCCCCAACCAGAGGCCAGGCCCTGGGGGATGGGGTCCCCGGGGCAAGTAGTGGCCCGGGAGGGGGGCCACGCGGCCCCCCTCCCCAGAAATATTTTTTTTTTTTAAAAAGGCCTGCCCCGGGGGATGGGGTCCCCGGGGCAAAAGGAGGCTTGAGGAGGGGGGCCACGCAGCCCCCCTCCTTAAAAATTAATGTAAAAGTGTGGCCATGCCCCGGGGGATGGGGTCCCCGGGGTAGGATTCGGCCAGGGGAGGGGGGCCACGCGGCCCCCTTCCCGTTTAATTAAAAAAAAAAAAAAAAAAGGGATAAGACCCTGGGGGATGGGGTCCCCAGGGCCCAAAAATAGGAAAAAGGAAGGGGGGCCACACAGCCCCCCTTCAGGGGAAAAAAAAAAAAACACGATCGGGCCGCAGGCCCCGCCCCTTCCTTCACCACTCTGCAAACGCGCCCCTGGCGCGTTTGCAGATGGGAGTAACTCCCCTTCAATACTGGGGTCCTTGGGGGCCAACTAGCCCACCAGGAACCTCCAGTATGTGTCAGGGGCTGCGTTGCAGAGAGGTGTACAGAGGCCACGCCCTTTTACACCTCTCTGCAACGCAGCTCTGTGGCGCTTTTTGGATATACCTGTTGGGCTAGTTGGCCCCCAGGGACCCTCAGGATTCAAGGGGAGTTAATCCCCCGACTTAAAACGCGCCACGGGGCGCGTTTGCACAGTGGTGAAGGGAGGGGGCGGGGCTTCAGGTGACATGTGTGCAAACAGGCCCTGTGGCGTGTTTTAAGATGGGGGATTAAGTCCCCTTGAATCCTGAGGGTCCCTGGAGTCCAACTAGCCCACCATGTACTTCCAAAAAGCGCCACAGAGCTGCCTTGCAGAGAGGTGTAAAAAGGGGTGTGGCCTCTGTACACGTCTCTGCAACGCAGCCCCCTGGCGCATACTGGAGGTTCCTGGTGGGCTAGTTGGCCCCCAGGGACCCTCATGATTAAAGGGGACTTAATCCCCCAACTTAAAACGCGCCACGGGGCGCATTTGCACAGATGTCACCTCAGGCCCCGCCCCCTCCCTTCACCATTGTGCAAATATTCCTCTAAAATCAGCCGAAATACGAATTCCGATTTACTCACCTGTTATCAGGAGAGACCTCAGTGCTGCATCTTTCAGCCCAGTACTGATCCTGAAAAGTAATTTTAACCGTACTTACCAGTAACTTGAATTTCCTTCCATAGGATATCATTGCCTGCTTTTTGCTGAAAAAGTTTCTAAGTGTCGATTTTTGAAACATACAAATATTCCTCTAAAATCAGCCGAAATACGAATTCCGATTTACTCACCTGTTATCAGGAGAGACCTCAGTGCTGCATTTTTCAGTCCAGTACTGATCCTGAAAAGTAATTTTAACCGTACTTACCAGTAACTTGAATTTCCTTCCATAGGATATCATTGCCTGCTTTTTGCTGAAAAAGTTTCTGTCGATTTTTGAAACATACAAATATTCCTCTAAAATCAGCCGAAATACGAATTCCTATTTACTCACCTGTTATCAGGAGAGACCTCAGTGCTGCATCTTTCAGCCCAGTACTGATCCTGAAAAGTAATTTTAACCGTACTTACCAGTAACTTGAATTTCCTTCCATAGGATATCATTGCCTGCTTTTTGCTGAAAAAGTTTGTGTCAATTTTTGAAACATACAAATATTCCTCTAAAATCAGCCGAAATACGAATTCCGATTTACTCACCTGTTATCAGGAGAGAACCCAGTGCTGCATCTTTTAGCCCAGCACTGACCCTAAAAAGTAATTTTAACCGTACTTACCAGTAACTTGTATTTCCTTCCATAGGAATCCATTGTCTGGTTTTCAGCAGAAAAGTTTCAAAGTGTCGATTTTCACAAACTACAAATATTCCTTAAAAATCGCCTGTATGACTTAAACGCATTCTTTCAACTGTTTACAGGAGATGCACCAGTGCTGGATCCAGGATCCACCACTGAGTGAGAAAAAGTCACGATAACACTACTTACCTGCTAAGTGAATTTCCTCCCATAGGATAACATTGGTGATTCTATGTGAAAAAGTTTCTAAGTGTCAACTTTTAAAATACAATAATATTCCTTAAAAATCACTACTGTAATCAAAACGCTTTTACTCAACTGTTTACAGGAGATGTCCCAGGACTGAATCTAGGATTCAGTCCTGTGGTTAGAAAAGTAATCCATAAAGTAACTAATTGCATTTAGCTAGAAATTCACATTGAGCTCAATGTTGCATTGTGTTTGAAATTGTGTTGCCCATTGCAACAACTGTAACTACTGTACTTAAAAGTCTATTGCCTATTTGCAAAGTATTTAAAGTAAATTAATTCATTGTGAGAAAGTATATTTTGTAATGTAATGTATAATGTAATTACAATGTAATTTAAAAAATAAAATATCTAAAAATAAATAGTTTAAAAAAATGTAGTAAATCAGTATGAAAAAAATAAAAATAACAATACATTTAAAAATTGGCATTTACAAAACCTTTGAAATTCACTGAAAAAAACCATAGGTTTCAGACATGTTATAGTTAGGAATTAGCATTTAAAAAACCTTTGAAATTCACTGAAAAAACCATAGGTTTCAGACATGTTATAGTTAGAAATTAGCATTTAAAAAACCTTACAAATTCACTGAAAAAACCATAGGTTTTAGGGACAGTTATAGTTACTTGGACATTGCACTCGTACAAAACCCGTGAAATTCCCCCGTTATAGTTAGTTCAGCTAACTATAACTCGCGCCCCCGCAATGCACTGCTGATGACGTCACATATTACATCACTCATGACATGGTCAGTGACATCACTGATGACATCACTGATGACATCTCAAATGACATCACTGATGACATCATCCATGTGATAATTTCATGCATCTTCTCACACCCTAATATAACTTTTGATACACCCACTCTAAATTACAGACTGCCATTCTCAAAACCATAGACACTCCAATACCAATAACTACATACCAACTCACTGATTCTTAGGTCTACACACACACACATCCACTCACTCACCCGTACAGTCACTCATACTTACAGTCACTCAGTACAGGACTATCATATGCACTCATACACCTATATAAACACTGACACACCGCCACTCATCCATAGAGGTACTCACACACCTAGTCAGTCATGCAAAAAATTAATCACACACCCATTTACTCACCTATAGAGTTATACACACACCAGCTCAATAACTCATACAAATACTAGCACATTCTTACGCTCTTATACAATAACTGATACAAGCACACACGCATCCATACAGCCACTCTCACAATCACACACTCTCACGTATAGCCTTTTAAATACTCTAAACACACATATATACTTCCTTTTACATATGTAGTTACTCGCACATGTACCACTGAGATATACATTCACTCACTAACACACCCATACACACACTCACCCACCCAAGCAGTCCATCACAGACGCACTCTTCAAATCATGCACCCAGTGAATCACCCACTCACACATCTATGTACAGAGTCGCACACACCCCACCCACACAAACACTCAGGCACCCATACAGATACTCAGACAACCAATCAATAACTCAAATAGACACTCATGTAGCTATTCACAAACCCATGCAGCCACTTACACAGCAACAGACAGACGGATACAGACATTCACCCAGTTTAGTCACTAACCCATGCATTCAGTAAGATACGTTTAATCACTCACTTATACAGTTAGTCACGCACCTACTAAATCATCCATTCAGACACTTATACACCCACTCACTCTTCAATACGCCTTTCCCTATATATATTAAACATATTTAAACTTTACATAAACACACAGTCACTGGATGATGTCATCAGTGATGTCATTTGAGATGTCATCAGTGATGTCATCAGTGATGTCACTGACCATGTCATGAGTGATGTAATATGTGACGTCATCAGCAGTGCATTGCGGGGGCACGAGTTATAGTTAGCTGAACTAACTATAACGGGGGAATTTCACGGGTTTTGTACGAGTGCAATGTCCAAGTAACTATAACTGTCCCTAAAACCTATGGTTTTTTCAGTGAATTTGTAAGGTTTTTTAAATGCTAATTTCTAACTATAACGTGCCTGAAACCTATGGTTTTTTCAGTGAATATATATATATATATATATATATATATATATATATATATATATATATATATATATATCGAACCCAGACAGACAGTTAAACAAGCCTTCCTGGCGAGATGCCTGATTTATGACCGGTAGTGCAGAGAGCCGAGCTGTGAAGTCGGTGTTTTTAATTGTATTTATAGAGCACTTACTATCCCTGACGAGGTGCTGAAGGGACAGTTCCACAGAAAATGGCATTACATACGATCTGGGTATTATTAATTTGGAAGTACCATTTTATCTTAAACCTTTTTGCGCATTTTGTAGCACTCCATTGTATGCTGTAATTCAAGATTAAAATAATGACGTATATTCACAGTCCCTTCTGTCAGAGGCTGTGACCTCTAGCACTAAAAATACACAAGTCACTATTCTCCACTGCACCAACCATGATTAAATTATGTGGCTCTCTGGTTACACACTGCACTCTGCAGGGCATTAACTGATAGATGTTTCATAATGTAGTATAGCGCATTTGTCACGGAGTAGAAGATTTATTTATTTTTCATTTAAGCTGTGCATTATTTGATATGTAGCTACCTGACAGTGAAGAACCAAAAAACTTGCAGAATAATTTGTTTTTTTAGACAAACCTTTTACCTCACCCCCACGCTTACTGACCCCATCCTATTGCATGCAGCATCATAGTTCCCATAACTTTTTTAATGCACTTGGACCATTTCCTGTAAACCTGGATATCTTGCCAGCTATCTTAGAATCAGGAGCGTTTGCACGGGGGTGAATTGCTGTCGTTCCCGCTTTCCTTTGCCACCTCGCCAGTGTTGTGGAGCGTATCTTAGCTTTGTTATTGCGTCCAGATATTGGAGGACGGGTAGCAACTGAAAACTCAGGCCTGAAGCCTGGCTCAGCTGGAGGTCCTGTTGGAACCTCGAGCCCATAAGAGGCTTCCGACTGACACCCTCTCTCTTCTAATGGTATGGCATGAAGGACAGCCAGCGCGTGCCGACTTTGGTGACTGGGGAACCATTTCAGCGTGAAACTATTTATTTTTGTTAAATATGCAGATTAAGCCACAGATGTGTTATGTGGCAAATCTAGAATGAATGGAAAATCACAGCCACCGCACACTCACAATTCCAGTGGTCCTGTCTATGACCAAATATTTACTAAGGCAAAAGAAGATGGATGTATGTTGAAGGTTGACCTCTTTTATTGACTCTCAGAACTTTCTTCATACTTTGCAATCAGGGTTAAGAGCTGGTTTCTCCACTGAATCCACTCTCCTAGGCGTCACTGAAATGTTAAAGCACCAGTTTGATGAGGGTGAAACGGCGGCACTTATCTTGCTAGATCTCAGCGCCGCTTTTGATACGGTGTCTCATTCTGTTTTGTTGAGAGCCTTGCAGTCTCTGGGCTTGGCAGGTACAGCCTTAGAGTGGCTCAGTTCTTTCTTAACAAACCGAGCTTTCCAGTTCCTTTCTGCGTCGGCTAGCTCTAACTCTTATCCCTCCCCATATGGAGTTCCACAGGGTTCTGTGTTGAGCCCACTACTATTTGATGTGTATGTCCGTCCTTTAGCGGAGGTTGCTGAAGAGGCTGGTCTTTCCCTTTTTTCCTGTGCTGATGATACCCAGATCATTTTTCCCTTTCCTCTTCTAAGGGGTCGGAATCCTCTGTCCTTTAGTTAGGAATAAGTAAAGTTGTGTCCCAGTTGCAAAAACGACCTGCTCAAATTAAACGGGGACAAGACTAAAGTCATGATCTTAGGGAAAAAACATGACCTTGGGGGACCTCAGCATTGGCCCCCTGAAATGGGAGCTTTACCCTTGCGGGTGCATCATGTTCGCAATTTGGGCTTCATCATAGACGAACATCTATCAATGAAACAACAAGTCACCAAGTTGTCCTCTATCCTTTTTACTGTTCTAAAATGGTTAAAGAAGATTTTATGGACGATTCCCCTCTCAGCACAATGAACAGTAGTCCATGCTCTGGTTACCTCTAGACTGGACTACGGCAATGTTCTTATCCTGGCTCCAATATAGCAACGATCCAGAGACTTCAATTGGTGCAATATGCGGCTGCTAGACTGCTTTGTCGTGTGCCTAAGTTTTCCTCCGTCTCTGGCTTTCTTCGTGACCTACACTGGTTGACGGTGGAGAATCGGGTCAAATTTAATGCCTTGTGCTATATGTTTAAAATTAAAACAGGAGTGGCACCAAAATATTTGCAAGATCTAGTTCAGCGCCATCATCCCTCGCACCCTCTGCCAAGCAGACTAGGTTTACTGACTAATTCTGAGGCTCCAACCAGCTGGTTGAGATGCATGTGGTTTATTCTTAAACCCACCATTGATAATTTGCGGAGTTACCATAGAAATCTATCTTTTGGCTGTCAATTCCCCCCCCTCCTGCCTTGAAGAAGACCCACCTTGACGCATCTCAATTGTGCGCAATTAACAGGGTCGAAACGTCGGCGTACTGCATATGTCTACACAACGCTCATGATCACAGTCTTATTTGTCATTAGGATCTTGAAGCATATGTGTTAAATAATAAGGACATACGAGAAAAAATATTTCTTCCCTTCTTTTATTGCACGCTCAAATGGTTTCTGTATATAGTGTACTGTCTTTATCACCAACCACCACATGTCACTTTTTTCACCACAGTCACGTATTTCATATTGCAATTATAATTGTAAATTGCGACAGCCATGATTATCTGATTTTTTCTGAATACATTATTGAATCATTATTTCGGTGTGTGTTATATATTCTTCTTTTTCAAATCGTTGATACGTGTTATAAGTAAGCTGTTGCTACTTACTTTAAGTAATTGTAAACCCCAACAGAACCAATTTTTACTTTAACCGCTTCACCGCGATCGGAATTCCGCCCAGGTGCTGGACATTCCGATCGCAGGTGTGGTCGTGACGAGCTCAGCTGGTCATGCGTACACTCCAACCGCGCAGCATGACGAGCTGAGCTCGTCATGAGCATCGAAGGGGTTAACACTGCCTCTACTTGGGCATCTCTTCCACAGACGTTTTTAAACTGTTTAAGCTCAGCTAGCAAAGAAGGCACCACAGAGATTTCTTAGATGTATAGCATCTCTAATGAGCTGGTAGGGCTGGGGCAGGCAGTTATTATTGTTTCTTATAGTAGCACTTTGAATGTTTCCTGGAATCTACTATATCATACAAAGGAAAGGGAACGCAAGTCAACTGAGAACATTTTTATTTGTTTTCCATTCAGCTTATTCACTCTTGCATTTTTCAGTGATTTCTTTTTTTTCTTTTCTTGAAGCTTTGACATCTGTGGGCTACCACATTAGACTGAATGAATGCATTTGTCCTTCACACCTAGGCTACTGAGTTCATCTCCTTTGGCAGGGTTGGTCTTGAGGCTGCCTGGCGATGCCTGTCGTCTGGCACATATTCGTTTTAAGCCACATTTCAGACATCATATTCTGTTTCTCGGTAATACCTGAATAAAAATATTTGCAATCTGACCATTTCTTCATCTGTCGGTAAACTGCAAGGCTCCATTATAAAAAAATAACTGTTGGACGTTTGCTTCCATAAGGCACACCCAATTTTAAACTTGAGTTGCTACTGAATTATTTTGATTAAACGTGTGTTGTTCATAATAATGGGAGTGACATTTAATCTATTTTTATTTGGCAGAAAAGGGAAATGCGTTGCAGGAATAAACAGAAAACATTTTTCCTAAGACCATGGTTCATTTCCAAAGTCGACAATATAAACTCTAGAGCACTTGGCCTTAAGAGTATGCGCTTTACTCACGCGAGTTCTAAACTGTGATTTTGTTTAGGATGACCACACTTTATTATCTGGGTTTCGTGTTGTGATATTGAAAGCATAGATGACGTTTTTACGTTTTCTCTCAAGGAAGCATACATAGAAGCAGCGTTTGCACATATAAAAAGCTGATGCGGATCTCCACATTCTAGCACGCCTGCCCCTTAGTCACATCTGGAACCCGCTGTTACCTACCAGCACCCGAACAATATTTGTTGTGCGTTCCTTTAGCAGTGGACCCTGGCACACCTTCAGGCAAAACAACACCCAGGTGCTTGTGATCTTGTTTAAAAGACTACTTTCAGACCGACCGATAAGCCAACCAGGCAGAATTATAAATGAACAAAAGTAGTAAGACAGGATACCTTTCCTCATCAAACTAAAAGTGACAGGTCGTGTTCTTAAAACTGCAGAGGAAATAATGTGGACATGATGTATGTGTGACACCGCTTCCCGGAACTGGGCTGGGGCGAAGGCATGGCACAGGGGTTGTGACAGAGTGTGAGCATGTGTTGAAGTCTGTGTTAGGTTAGCAGGGTTTTTAGGGTTATGTAAAAAATGTGCCCCTAAATGTGTGCGCAAAAAGTGTCTTCATGTAAGAGGGAAATGTCTGGGCATGTTTAAAACGGTGACTGCAGAGCTGTGACAGATGGTGTCTGAGCAAGCTGAGCTGTGAATAAGCAGGCAGCCCCAAGTTCCCCAACCCCCATGGCATCCTGGCTGTCTAACACCAGTGCTTGCAGCGCAGAGGTGTTTTTTTATAAGTGTCTTTCTTTAGAAGCAGCTGGGGCAATTTGAAATGCGGCCCAGGCAAAGCTGGTGGCAGAAAACTATCTGCTACAGGTCTCAAAAGGGTGCTGCAGCTGTAAAATGTTAGAGGGGGAAGCCCTTGTAAGGATCAACAGTAGCAACGTAAAAACACAAGGACAAAAGGACAGTTTCCCTGGCAGGGCTCTGGCATGTACGTGTCAAATTGATAAAGTGACAACAGTCATGAGCAGAGCAAGGCTGAGAAGAGGAAAAAACTAACACGCGGCCAGTCCCAAGCTTCCCAGGGCAATTCTCAAGAAATAGGATGATAGAAGGCCTGTTCTAAAATAACAAACCACAGCCCCCAGAAGGGTGGTGAGAAGTGAAAAAAACCAAGCCAAACGTAGAGCCAAAGCTTCCCATGAGAACATGAAACAGGATAACACCTGTCCGGTTATAAATCAGACATCCCTTTACACATAGGCCGATGCTGGGAAGTCAAAAAACTCAAAACCTAGAAACTGCTTCACAGATTCCCACGCAGAACAAGGCTGACAAGAGTAAAAAAACTAAAGATCAGACAGTCCCAAAATTCCCACGAGACTCAATTGGTATAGCACATTGCATGTTATAAAAGCGTCACCCTCGGCATGCAGGGTATTGGTGATCCATCATGTCCCCAAACATCAGCCGGAGCCAGCCTTCCCAGGAGAAGGGTTCAAGCAGCATTAGCATCTTCCCCCGTTATAAAGTGACAAACGTGGGAGAGGCCTTGTGTTGAGAATGATCCCCAAGGACAGGTGATTACACATCTCTTTCCAAAACAGGGCTCAGGCCTGATTAGCAGATGTCAAATGATAAGGGTGCATCTAACAAACAAGGCAACGGTCAGAAAATGTTCCCGCCATTGACCCCACACTACCTGGTTCTAAACCCTCCCCTCCATAAAGTGGGGGGTCTTCTAATTAGCATGCTAGGACAAGTATAAAAAGCATACTTAGGGCTCCAGCACAAACAGACATTCAAAAACCCATTTGGAATGACGTGTTTGGATTGCTTGCTGCACAGGCCTACCGCTGGAACTTAAAGGTAAGAATGGAGCAGAGCAACTGGTCACAGATTGATGCCGCATGCTGCGCTCTAATGGAGGTAAATAAATAGGGGATGGCGCAGTGTTGCAGTCTTAAGGCTTTAAGGGCTTATTTAAAGTATTGGGGGAATACATTTAAGGGGAACACAGTTGTAGTTTTAAAAGATGCCTAGAGCTATGTAGGATTGTATCCTTGATGTTTTATTTAATGTTTAATGCGTTGTGGTCTGCTGCTTAGTGTGAATATTTTAGAGGCATTGGGTTGGAATAATGTTGTAGTTTTAAATGTTACTTAATACACAGGGGTTTGTATTTAATGTGAACAAAGAGGTTGCTTTAAATGTATGCTGCCTTGACATTTTAAATAATGTTTAAAGCATTAGGGGTTGTTGCTTAAGTTGAATGTTGTTAGAGGCCTTGAGATGAAATGTGGTTGTAATTTTAAGTTTTTTAAACGGCGCTAAGCGCAAGGGGGGGACTGTATTTAACGTGAATAAAGGCTGATTTTGAGAATACACAGGGCTGCAACATTAAGAATTTGAAGAGTCTAAAAACATTTTTCACATGAACCTCTGTGGTTTTAAGGGTGTCAGAGCATGCAAAATATACTAAAAATAGCAATAAAAACAATGCTTTAAGTATTTACCACACTGATGTCCTGTGTATGTCTGGGTCTCAAGGCTGTCTGGGCTGGGTGTTGCAGGGGGGTTCTGGACGTCAAGGTACGGATATGATGCTGGGGAACTGTCTCTGGTGCAGATCCTGCCTCAAGGCTCGTTGTCCAGGGTGGGTGGTGTTCGAGCCCCAACACGATCATGATGGGTGCTGTGGCCTGTTGCAGGACTCTGTGGCCTGGTGCTGGGGCTATGGGTGTGTCCCTGAATATTGAATGGGCTGCATTGGGCCCCAAGGTCCAAAGCTTCTGTTAGAGCCCCAGAGCCCTTGGAGGTCCGGTAGGGGCTCTGGGGGCTGGTGAGGTACACGACGGTGTGGGGATCGGTGTCCCCAGGGATTTTAAAATAAGGCACCCAGACCAAGCTGTGAGCAAGGCGGTGCTCTGGGGCTGTATACCGCATGAGCCGGTTTGGTGCTTTATGGCCCTTGTATTTAAAATAATGGCAGCCGAGAGCCGGGCCGTCTGTGGGGAACGTGTGCAGCATGGGAAGGGTCCGGTGGGGGCCAGAGGTCCAAAGCTGTTGAGGTCTGCCCCAGAGTCCACGGTGTTCCATGCGGGGCTCTGGGGGTTAGTGAGGGCAGTTCCTGTATGGGGCTTGAGGCCATGGTCTTATGAAATAAAGGCCCCCAGAGTCTGCTTCCCAAGTGCGGGACTCTAGGGGCTCGAGCAACAGTGTTGTGGTGTGGGGCTTGAGGCCCCTGTATTTATAAAATAAAAGGCCCCCAGAGCCCACCATGTTCCATGTGGAGCTCTGGGGCTTGTGCGGGCCGCATCGTTTTTAAAATAGAAGCCCCCAGAGTCCGCTGTGTTCCGAGCGCTGCTCTGGGGCGTGTGTTAGCGGCCAATGTGATGGGGCAGCCCCCAGAGCCCCCCGAGATCCAGGAGGGCTCGGGGGCGAAGTGAGGCATGGGGCTCGAGGCCCCTGATGTAATAAATAAGGCTCCACAGAGCCCGCTCACCGAAGGCGCTGCTCGGGGGCTGGGGGATTGTCGGCCACCGCGTGGCTGCTGCATGGCTAGGGGAACTTCCTCTTTGTGTTTGTGCTGGCATGGCATGCCCCCTTCCGTGATTTCATCACTGGGGACACCCCTGACATTACGGAGGGGCATGCCCTACCATTGCAAACACAGAGGGGAAGTTCCCAGGCAGGGATTCCTCCACAGTGGCTGTGCGGCGGGGTTTACAACCCCAAGGGCCACAAGTGAAACTAATACAAATTGTATTTACAGCTGTAGGGACCGTTTAGCAGCATCCCCAGTGTCTTTTATTTATTTTTTATTATGGTGTGAATATTTATATAGCGTAAACTCGACCCTAAGGGATTACAGCGCTTTTACCAGAGCAACGGTTACGTTACACAAGCACACATTCATTTTACGTAGGCACAGGGCTGTTAAGTGATTTGCCCAGAATCACAGGATGTTGAGCAGGCGTAGAGGTTTGAACATTGTTCCCCAGCTCAGAGGTAGGCAGATCTAGCCCTGAGACCAAGGGGTTTGTGTGTAGGGATTACCGGCATAAAGCTGTGGTATTTTCTTTTACAGTCATGGGTCTTGTTAACAGAGCCCTAGGCTGTAAAATTATAATAGGGGTCCAACATGTAGTCCATAGGGGTTGTTGGCTCGTTTCTAGCCTTTTAGAGCGTCTCTCCCT